>JAWNOU010000207.1:2150000-2750000 GCA_035045725.1 Drosophila ezoana
TTAAATAAATAAGTAAATATACATATATGTGCATATATTTTAGAGAGCAGAGCAGCCATTAAACCCTAAAAACATGAAGAAAAAACTTTTTATACATTTTATTTGCATACAGAACCAATCTGGAGAGCCAAAGAGTTAACAATCTTGGAAAATGTTTACTTGAGATCAAGTTTTGAGACAGGGTAGTCTTTGGTAGGGAGAGCATTTAGTAGGACTTTGGGACATTCCCATGTTGCATATCTAAGCTTTTGTCAAAAAGTTTAAGAACTTTTCTTTCTTATGAAAACTGTTAATGAGATTATATTTTTCTTTAAAAAAATATGTAAAAATGCTATTGATTTAAATTAGGTTCAAAGTTTATTATGAATAGTTAATGATTTACTTTAAATAAATAATGAACTTGGTTCAGAAGTTGGTTATTTAATGAGTTAAGTGTAATATTTCTATGTGTTATATATTTTAAGAAAATCTATGCTTAGAAAATGATTTATAATTTTGTATTTGTGTGTTATATGTTTATTTGTCAGATGAGTCTATTCATATTTTGGCTTAAATTTTACTAAAGTAAATATTAATATGCTTGGGAAATGTTAATTAATAGTTAAGGTTATTTTTATTTTATGTTATACATTTGATTTAAATTAAACTTAAGTAAATATCATTGTGTTTATTTATCACTTGGAGATATTTATTGGTATTTCATATTGTGTTTATTTATAAGCTTAGGCTATTTATTTGGCATTGTCATAGCCCTGCAACTAACTATTGTTATGTTTTTCTATTGTACTTGCAGGTAAGTTGTTCACATCGAACAATCGTTATACGATCTCCGGCTGTGCATAGTACACCCTGAAGTTATGTAAGTGGGCAACAGTTAATGCAAATAATTGGCCAGTTAGTGGAATGGGCCAGACCAACGCCCTGGTCGACCCAGCGTAAAGTAAACAAAACTAAAGCGAAATTGTAACAAAAGCCAAAACCAATTTTAATTTCAAATGTTAACGATTTTCGTGTAACTCTCGAGTGTGTATGAGTGTGTGTGTGTGTGTGTGGGGACTTGCATAAGTTGCAATTTGAGCTAAATAGAAGCCAGAGTCAGCGAAATAATAACGGGCCGAGCAGAGCTAATGATGCGACATGTAAGCCACATGTGGGGCAGGTGGGTTGCTGGGGCGGGGGGGCGGCGCGTGCAACGGGCGGTGGCTGATTTGAAAAGAGTAAAAATGCGTCACGCTTACCGTTAGAGCACGCACGCAGCATGCCAGCAGCTCCCCATGGGAGCGCGCTGTGCCGCATCCCAAAAGTTCAAAACCAAATGCGAAACCCATGGCTGGCTGCCCCAGCCTGCTCCGCCTGCCCAGCATGTGGCGCGCTCCCTTTTTGGCAAATTTGGTGCAGCAGCCTCGCGTCGTCGTCGTCGGCGTCGTTGTCGTAGTTGGCATCGTCGTCGTCGACGCAGCGCCTTTCACAAAATCTAATCAGCAAACGGGCGGCCGGTCGGCCGGTCGTCCATTCCGATTCGGATTCGGATTGGATAGCAGCAATTTACTCAAGCGAAAAATTAGCAACTAACTTGGCGCACAGTTTGAAGCTGATTTACAGCGCCAGCCAGGAGCGGCAGCGGGCTAGCGGTTGCGGGGGAGAGCTCTGCCTCAATATAGTTAACTTTTACCCCATACACACGATACGTGCAAAATCTGAACATGGAAATCTTGTTAGCCTCGCCACACAGACTGCCTGGCATCCTGTGGGGGGGAGGGCATTCTAATTGAAATTCCCGGCGATGCCGCCAAAGATGATGTGCCAGGAGTGTGTGTGTGTTTGTGTGTGTGTGTCCAGGGGCCAATTCAGGCGCTGCGCTCGCATGCGGCAATGATGCAAATTTGATGCCATCTGTGCACAATTAGTTGTCAATATTGCGCATACGACATGTATGCAAAAAGCGAAAAGCAAGACCACAGACACACCGAGAGCAAACAAACACACAAAACAAACAAAAAACTCAATGACTGACTCATTTGGCAGCGTTTTGCAACACGCAACAAAAATCAACACACGCAACTGACCAGCCGCACAGTGGGGCAAAAGCTGAGATTAAAATCAAATGAAATTTAAACTTAATCGTAGAACAAAAGAATATTAGTCTGAGGAGAATATAATAACAATTGCTTTAAGTTATTTAAGTTCATCTGGTTTGGTTTCAGTCTTGCAAATTTTGAGCATAATTTGTGCCACTGTGCAGTGGCGTCCAGTCGAACGTGGCTAGGCATCGGCTTGACTGGCGTCGACACCTCTGAACGCGGCTCTGGCTTACCATATTGATGCCTATATGAACGCACAGAGGCCATCAAGAGCAGCGGCCATTTGCATAAAGACGACAAACCCACTAAAAAAAAAAATAAGAAAAAAAACCCCGCCCCGTTTTCAGGCGCAGCCACTTTGAGCATTTATCGTGCGCTCAATTTGGTGCGTTGGGCAACGCTCGAGAGTCGTCGATAAAGACCCCAACGCAAAGTCCGCTGCAATTTCCATATGTGTGACACATATATAATTCGTGTGTGGAACGGTAACAAGTAACAGGTGAAACACTGCCCCGAGTGAGTCAGAATCGAATATATACATAGATCGTGTGTGTGTGTGCGTGTGTGTGTGTGTGTGTGGGGCAATCGGTGACGGGGCGTTCCGTTAAGCTGCGACTTTTGCAGCCTCCAAATTGTGCTGTGCACCCAGAATTTATGTTATGCATATGCCATGGCACGCTCTGGGCCACTCTCGAATGTTGAATGCAGCCGGCGGCAGACACCTTGCGGGCACTTAAACCGCACTCCAACTAGCTAAATCAATGTAAAGTGTGTCAGCCATAAGGCTTAAAGACGTTAACTACTCCCAGCCTGGGTCACATATATATATATTAATATGGCCAACTGCAAGTCTGATGTGTTTTTTGCCTTTGGGGCGTAAAGGGGAGAAAAACTGTTGCTTAGATTGGTAATTAGTCGAGAACTCTTGCAGAGATTCTAACGATCTTGTGAGTTTGTGGAATCGGAAGCTGAGAAATTATGTTTTATTAAATCGAATATGTTTATGTTCTTTATGGTTATGGTTTTTTCTGAAATTGAGAAACAAGTTTCAACTGGAGCAGTAAATATAATGAAATTTTACTAACAAGATTTTAGAAGCTTTACTTTTTAAACTCAAGTAGTAATTGTTTGTCTAATTCGCATTTGGTTCAGCCAAATAAAAAGCAACTCAATTTAACTGTAAAAGTCTTTCCCAAATAATAGAATTTTATATAGATTAAAAATTGCAGCTACATTTGAACCTGCGACCTGCCGCTTGTTAGTCCGATGCTTTATGTTTTTGACTACACTTTGAGTGTGGTCTCTAGATTTCTTTCATTTTTGACTACATTTCAGTGATATATATTACAAAAATGTATCATAATTAAAGAATCATTTTGTCGGCAGCTTCACAACAGATGCTGTAATAATAATTATCATGGAGCCGCGTTGAACAAAAAGTTCTTTCAGCTCTATAAATCAAATGTGGCCTTCTGCCGCTTCTCCTCAAATTCTTCGGCAGCTTTGGAGTTTGATAGCTTAAGAACTTACCGTGGGTGGTCCATAAGCATTAAGTACCCAGAGCACAATGCACCTAGATAGAACACACACACACACACACACACACGCACATGAACATAACTGCCCATAAGCGCTCATAACTCAATAGCTGAGGCTCATTAGCAGCACACGCAGCCAAAAATACCGCAGCTATTAGACCCAAGCGGCTTGTGGAGATTGAGCGGAAGGAGGGGGGCTCTTTATAAGTTGGGGGTGCTGCAGGTCTTAGCCCAAGTGGCAACTTTAGCCTGCACACATTGTATGCTACAGTAGCCTCAATTTGTAGGAGTTGTGTTCCAGCAAGTAGAAGCATTCTAGCTAATAGCCAGGAGAGTGGGCGACAGAGAGACAGAGAGAGAGAGAGGGGCTGGGCACAGCAAAGGGGGAGATTGCCATAAAAAGTGGAGCTCAATTTCCTAGCTGCCCACGAAGTCAACGTCGTCATCGTCATCGTCGTCGTCGTCGTCGTCGTCGTCTTAAGCGTCGCCGCTGGTCACGTCAAGACGTGCGCGTAATGAGCGTTAAATTTGTGGCCCGCTTTTATTGGCATTTCTTTTGGGCCATTTTTGTTGTTGTTGTGTTTTCTTTAGTTTTTGGGCAAGTTCTAATCACCGCAGAACACGCTTCGTTATTAGTTAAATTAGTCACAAAACGGTTTCCAAAAAACATTTTCAGGCAAACTTTAATTATTGCAAATTTTTCAGCTCTTGCTGCCTCTAATGAAAACTCATTAAACGCTTTGGCAACAACAACAAGCGCAACAACAACAGCAACAACAACAAAGTTGTTGTTTTTTATAGCCTTTTATAGTCGTTGTTGTTTGATGGGCTGATCGCCAAATGTGGGTCAGCATAAATTATGAAAGATATAAATTATGTTTGGGCACAACAGCCAAAGTACAAGGTACTTCGGCCTCCATGCCGCATCCAGTTCTCAGTTTCTCAGTTCCTCAGTTTCTCAGTCTCAGTCTCAGCCTTTCACTGCTATCAATAAATATTTTCGTTTCGCTCGGTGCGATGTGCCTGCGATAAAGACAAACGGCCTGCCAATATGAATTAGCTAAGCGAATTGGCCATTTGGCCAGTTTGGTAAACAACTTCAGCAACAACTGTTGCCTGTTTTCTGCTGTCTCTCTCCCTCTCTCTGCTCTCTCTCTCTCTCTCTCTCTCTCTCTCTCTCTCTCTCTCTCTCTCTCTGGTTCTGCTGCCAGTTGGCAGCGTGCTGCTCCAATATCATCATTATCATTAGCACAGGCTTGCGCCCAGAAAGCAGCCAGCAAAACTGTAGCAGTTGATAAATGTTAATGTTGATAGCTGGCGAAAACCATAAAAAATAAGAAACAATCTAGCCTGGACTGAGCATCGAATTTAATTGAAGTTTAGATGCTCTTCTAAAAAGTTTGGGTTTGGCTTACTCGGCTATAAGCTAGGTAAGTTAAAATAACTAATATATTAAATTATATCCCAGAGTAATAATAAATGTATTTTGTTAGACGGAAGATCCTTAAACTTCGTTCTTGGCCAATGAAATATCGCTCAACAGTCTGGCAGGGGCTCAATTAGACTTTCTACACCTCAGAAAATAAACCGTTGAGTAACATACTTAGCTAGCCATAAATGCATAAGTATCTTTGATTGCTTAATGCCCATTGGAGTACAGTTACATTTTGGCCAAATGCATTTGTCAAATGTCGTGATACCCTTACGGGTAAGTGTATAAAATGTGCTTTGGCTTCCTGCTAGCCGAAGGTTAACAAAGTTCAGCCACAAATTCCATTCATTCGGCTGCAACTGAAGCTGCACTCATTGACGACGACAACGTTGTTGCTTCTTGTTCTTCTTGTTGTTGTTGTTGCTGTTGTTGTTGTTGGCTTTCAACACGCTCTGCCAATAAATTTGCAGCACTTGTTACTCTTTTAACGGTCTTGGGGCCGCTCACCAAACATTCCTTGGCATTGGCATTACCGCCAGAGATCTATTTTTGCTTAACAACAAATATTCTTTTCTTGTACATTTTGCTCGCTTTTGTTGTTGTTGTTGTTGATATTGTTTCTGTTGTGTTGTTTTTTTTTTGCCATGCAGGAAACCGAAATTGCGCTGCATTAAATGCTGGGCAGCCGAAAAACTTGTTGAAATTTTGCCTGGCCAACTGCGCGATGCGGCTCATTCGATTAGAGCCGATTTAGCCAAAAGGTTAAGCAGCCGCCCAAAAGTTGTTCCATGGAATTTCCGTTCGTGATGTTTTCCGCTTTGATTTTTTGCTTGAGATTTTTTCCATTTTTTTTTTCTGTTGTGGAACGTTTATTTGATTGCATCGCTTTGTCATGGCTTAATATATGGGCTACTGTGGCTGAGCTTGAGCATTTTCTTGTCGTTGTTGTTGTTGTTTTGTAAGTATTTTACTTAATTTGTCAAATCACCTTCGGCAGCACGGAGTGGACGTCGAGCTTGTGTCCATGCCCAATGATTTGCATAAACACTATGGCTAAAAGTATGTGCCCACAGGCAATGTGTGCTATTAGCCTAAAAACCAACTTGTATATATACATATATAGCATGCTGCAGAGCTTCAGCTAAGCGCCAGTCTCTGATAATAATGTTAATGATAATGATGTTCATCTTTTTGGCAGCTTTTTGTTTGTATAATTGCCCAGGTTTAGGTGCCTCATCGTCTGGTTGTTTTTCTATTTTTTGTTATTCTTCAACATTTTGTGCTAATCACTTTAACATTTTGCAGCCGCTTTTTGACCCGCTTTTTCATTCAGAATCGTTGTTGTTGTTGCTGTTGTTGTAATTATATATTGCCAAGTAAGCATTTACAGTTTGAGAGGCGTTGCGTGTCTCTAATGATGCCCGATCTATGCGAATACGAAACGCCGACCGCCCGCCAAGAGATGTCTTCGATTGGGCAACAGTCACGTCACGTCACGCATAGATCATATGCAAATGCTGAAATCTTTATAAAACGAATGATAGATTGTTATTATTATTGTTAGCATTGGGCACAGTGTCTTTTAGCTTGGCCAAAAATTTGCATATAAGGAAAGTGTGTGCAAGTATTTTTGCAGAAGGTTTTCTAACATGTGCTCAATGATTATTCGAATACGTAAAAAAGATGAATGAGGAAACGGTTCTTATGTTAATATTAGCGATTTAAGAAAATATCAACCCTTTAATTGCCTTTGATTGATATAAAAGCTATTTTGAATAAATTAATTTTAATTTTATTTCAACAATAATAAGTAGTTATATTTGATTTATTAGTAGATTGTTAGATAAAGGTATTGTGTTAGGAAATATATCAATACATTTTTTAAATTAAAACAAATTTAATTTAATTTTACATTTATCAGGCATTAAAGACAGCTTATTTATATAAACAATTTGTTTTGAGTGAAGCACAAAAGCAATTTCATTAAAAATAAAGTATTTTTTTGTATACTTTTTAGCTGAGCATAAAAATTGGGGAATAATTAACTAATTTAAGAGAAATTGTTTTTGTGCAAATATCTGGAAAATTTCAATATCAATAAATAATTTATTTATATATTTGCAAATTTCCACTAAATATACAAAAATTAGTAGAAATTAGTTTTTTTTTAAATTTTACAAGAAAATTAAAATATCTGGAATATACTGAGTAATTTTTTATCAAGAAATATGTCAATTGGTTGAGAGAACTTTTAAGTATAAATACTAAATTAAGCTGGCCCCAAGGTCAATGTCAATGTGGTCAGGTTATCTTTATAGTTATGTCAAGTAGCTCACAATTCTATTCTCAGCAGTCTTTGCTATAGACTAGAGTCCTCCTAGAGGATTACAAACGTCTTGATCCCTATTCGAAGCTTTAACCTGTTGAGAATTACAAGCATCGGTATGTATTTTTTTCTGACAAACTCTTTTCCCAATTCGCATGTAAATAGACGCAGCTCGCATTTCATTGAATATCTTAAATTTCTCAAGTAGTTGGACTCAGTTTTCAATTGTTTGTTAAGCTTTACATAATATTGTAGACGCCTTTGTATTTAACTTTTGAGTAGCTTATCTAATTTACTCACTATAACTTGTTACATATATTTGTACAGTTCGGCAGCCTTTATTTATAGTTGTGCGTTATTTCAGCTGAGAGAGAGGGTTGAATGCGGGGTGTGTGGCTAGCAAACATTTAGTTTGGCCAGATCACGACACTATCAATTAGAGGCGGTGGAACGAGAGACAATTGTTTAGGACTCCCAACACTGTGGCGGGGCTTGTTAGCGGGGCGTGTCAGCCGTTTATCATTTCTGCAAGTTTCGTAATGGAAAACAAAACTAAAAGCAAACAATAAAAATACATTTCGTGAGCTGTGCTTTTCTTTACTTTTAGGGCGGCATTATATTACAACAATTGCTCTGCATTTGTTTGGGAACTTTCGGAACAGCGCCTAATTATGCAAGTGTGGCCAACACCCATAGAAGAAAATGTAGCAAAAAATAAATACATTTGCGTCGACCATTTGCATAAAATTAGTTTCAAGTGTGCGTGCAGTTTATAAGAAGACCAAGGTCTTTGCCTTTTAAAGATTTTGATTATATTCAAATTTTTTTTGTTTAACTGCATTTGTATATTGTCCAATTAAGGCCAAAGTCCACAAAACCCTTTTGATGCGTTTTGCAGCAGCAGCTCAGCTGAAAGCTTTTGCTATTGTATACATATAGACATGTATGTGTATTTATTTTTATAGGGTTTCAGTTTCGCCAGCGCCGCTTGAAGGCCCCTAAAAGGAAATGTTGTTTGTCACACTGACTTATTTTTCCACTGCCACTTGACCAACTGAGACGGCGACAACGACAGACAGACACTCTGCACTTGTGGTCAGCGTTCGGTCTGCGCTGACATCTTTTGCCTCTTTTGATGCTGCCCTCAAAACGAGCTCTTCGACGTGAGCGTGTGTGTGTGTGTGTGTGTGTGTGCGGTTGAGACTGTGCCTAGCTTATAGATTAAACTGTTAGTAGGTGCAACCAGGCAGACAGACAGACCAACAGACAGACAGACAGACAGCCAGCAAGAGGGACGGTTAGACGACACTTGACGCTGACTCGTCGTGGCCGTTGCTTGGCTTCCTGCTCAGAAAGTCAAAACATGTCGCTGACTCTGCCAGCGGCTGCCTTTCCCAAAGAGTTTTGCGGTTTCTGTTTTGCGTTAAGACGGAAAGTGTTTCTTCTTTTTTTTTTTGTTGATTTGAAATGTATTCTTTTTGCAAACAGAACAGCATGATTAAAAAATGGATAAAAGACACTTTAGGCGTCTTTAGTCTAGATAAGGAATTAATCAACATGAGTTTTTCAGAGTGTTTTATAGACAATATATAGCATAGGAAAAGGTAAACTTCTTAAATCAGATCTAAATTAAGGATATATAAAGGAAATTCGAGGAATATTTCAGGTCTTGGCCCACAAACTTGGCCCGACCTAACTTTTTACAGGGTATCCTTATAGCAGAGCAGCTCAGTTTAAGAGCACTTGTTGCTGCTGCAGCATGTCAAATGCAACAACAACATCGACGACATCGAAACATGTCAGGGCGACACTTTGACCATGTTGCAATTGCCGCATAGCTGCAGGCTGCATCGAAAAGCGGCAGCAGCAACAGCAACAACAGCAGCAACAACAACGACAACAACTCAATGTCAAAAGTGCATTGAAGACTAAAGTCAGGGTTAGCAGGTAGTCAAGCTCAGGCCGAAAGACAGACAGACAGACAGACAGACAGACGGACAGTGTCGGCCAGTAAAGTCAGTAAGTCAGACAGTTTGCACAGTTTTTCAGCTGCCTGTTTGTTGTTGCTGCTGTTGCACATTTTGCTGTGTGTTTGTGTTTGTGTTTGCTGTGATATTGTGTGCAAAAGTTCAAGTTGGCTGGCCCAAAGCAGACAACAAACAATGTGGGCGTGACAGCAGCAGCTGAGTCAATAGTTCGGCTGCACTTTAACGGATGTTTCTTGCCCACCGAACTTGGCCAGAAATGCGCCTAACATGAAAATGCAATTAATGAAATGCGCTGGCAAAAAAAAATATAACAATTAATTGTAAAGTTATAAAAAATGATTTTGTCAGCGATTAGCGTGTAAACATTTTATAAATTACCTGGAAGTAAAAACAAACTTTTCATTTATTAAAAAAAAACCCGGCATTGCCCGGCATCTATGAAACTTATTGTTCTTGTAGCAAACATCGATTTTCCTTCCTTTGTGAATAATAACAAACTTATTAAAATATTTGAAAAAAATGCAGCTACATTCGAACCAGCGTTTCCGCTTGTGAGTTCAAACTCATGATGTTCAAGTATTCATGCAAACTTTTATCAACATTTTCCCCCTCTTGGAGCGCGATTTGTCCAAAATTCGTCTTGGTTGTAGGAGCGATCCAAAGGAGAGTTTCAATCGAATTTTCAGCTTTTCAGATCTTAGAAATTTGCTCAGTGCATTGATCAGCAGCCAGAAAGAACTATTACTAGATAGTAATATTATTTATATTATTTCATAATTAACACCCATTTATTCAACATTTATTTGTTTTGCTTTTCTGCTGCTTAAGATTTCCTAAGGCGCGCATCTTTAGCTAAAATATGACATCAACTGTGAGCATCACTTTCTGAGTCATTTCGTATCAAGATTGTCTCATGATTTAATTTATAATATATACGCATATATCGATTACTGCTGCTCAACAGCTGAGATCATGCCAACACATATTCGCATTTATTTCAAAGCAATATAAACTGGAACTCAAGCTTGTAAAAGAAGAGAACAACAAACTACAAATATGTTCTATAATAACAATAATAATAAACAGTATTTAAGAATAATGCTCATAGATATTGTATTAATGAGGTTATTTTGCCCATAGATGGCGCTTTGGTGTTATTTATAACATTCAGTTAAATGCGATTGCTTGTAATGAAAATCGGCATAAAACTCTAAAACTTCCCCATAAATCTCTTATATATATATATATATTATATATATATCTCTCTATACATACTATATATATCTTATATTTCTATATATCCTATCTGCATCATAGAGCAGACAAATATTGTCACATCTCAGAGAAAACGAAGTCAAGTTGTTGGAAATTATGGCGCATTTAAGATGTCATATTTATATGCCACTTGCTGTGACAGAGTTTGGAGTGAGGTCTCCAAGCGATCGGCTCCCTCGACTCGTAAACTATGAAAATAGTCTTGATTGCGTAGTGTAGCGACTGTCAATTGTTAATTGTGTTTTATGGACTTTTCGGATTTTTCATCAGCATTTTCATTAGACAGGCAAGTGGAGATGATAAAGCATACAATAAATAGACATCGCTTCCTTATGCCACATTTGCCGGGCGCTTCCGCCTGGCCATAAAACTAATCGACAGCTCCAATCGAAACGATCCATCGATGCATATGCTTGACCGTCTCTGTCTCAACGTCTTGATTTGTATTGACTTTCAATTTCACTGCACACACACACACAGGTGTGCGCTGCAATTGTCAGCGTTTATTTTTCTTGATTTATAATTATGGAAAATGTTTAACAACTTTTACTTCTTCCGCTTCTCTGAAAGCCTCTGCCAGCTCTCTACATATGCCATACACATAGTTAAGAGTAGAATAAACATTTGATAGCCTCTGTTGTTGTTGTTGTTGCACTATTTGGAAATTCGAAAGTGCTAAACATTGTCCGCTGTGGCATCCACACGTGACAACTGCGGAAGTTGTTGGGATTTGGGGCTGCGCGATAGCAGCATAAAGGTAAACTCTCGGAAATTTTGAGACAGTCTTTTATAACATACGCAAGCGTTAATATGCAATTAATTCTTATAGCTGTTATTAAAAAAAGAAACAAATAGGGTTTTTAAGAATTATATAATATTATAGGACTATCAAGTAGTTAAAATTTGTGAAGAGAAAGACTCTTGCTTTGCTGAAAATTTATGGTATACATTTAATTTTTACAATATACGTTAATTGTTAAACAGTTTACCTCAGGAAAATAGTTATAGCATTTTCTTTATGGCGTTTAAAGCAAGAGGAAGTGTAGATAATTTATTTGTTACTTAGAACAGAACACATTTTAATATCTTCGAGCTCATTAGAATATAGACTTTATTAAACTGATATGTGCATTTGCACATTTGTATTTATACATACTTATGTGGGATTTGTGAATGTTTCGTTTCTTTCTTAACGTAGTCAATATTGTTCCTTGATCAATTTATTGTGTAAGGCATGAAGTACGCCAAGAATGAAGGATTTTCAAAGTTTTCTCAATTCCACCCGGCATATATATTATGTAATGTCAGCAGTTCTTTCACTTATTCCAATTATTAATAACCATTTTTGTTGTACAGATTTTAAAAACTGAAAAAATATAATTATTTTATGCACAAAGCTGACTGTTCCGACTGCCTCTCGATTCCTTACGTAGATCGATTCTTCAAGTAATTTCAAATTTAACATATTCTAAGAAATTCTAGTCTGTTTATGTAGTATATAAAGCAATAGTTGTCAATGATGAAATCTATATCACATGTCAATATTTGCCAGCTTAAATTAGAATAATTTTTGTTGACAATTCGCTGGCACCTTTGAATTTCTAACGTAAACGGCTGCTCTATAAATAGCCACAGTTATTTGCTAGCAAATAAAAACACCTGCAGCTATTTTAAGCAAATAGCTAAAAGTTTTTCCAATTATTACAAATCAGCTTTCAGCTTAGATCAAATTTTGTGGCCAAGTTGCTTTTCATTCCTCGTCGTAGCAGGTTTCTAAGGCGTACAGCCTAGGGGTCTGTTGTTCATCTGGCTGGGCTTATCTATGCATCTTTTGGCACAGTAGCTGCAAATGCAGTCAAATTGCAGCCTTTTAACGGCAACTGACGGCCAGCATTGGCGCTGGTTAGCCTGGCCAGCGCTTTGGGTCAGTAATTAATTCACATCATGAGCACATTCATGACTTCCAGACTTACAGACATCCAAAATGCCTTGGGGCTCTGGCACTTTTGGCTTGTCTTGGACAATTGGCCAATTCATGCGCTTTAATTACTTCATAAAAGCCAAGACATGGCGGGCCATGGCCCTTAGCCAACAAAGTTGGCCTAACTGTTCTCCGATTTTTGCGCGCTTTTTTATTTTGTATTGTGCCTTTTGTTGTTGTTTAATGATAGACCTTAAAGTTGTTCTTGTTGTTATTACTTATTATTCTCTCATCTGTCTCTCTTCCTCTTCCCCTCCATCTCTCGCTTAGTGTGTACGTTTTTCTTGATGCTCATCAATTGTTTGAACATTTTCAAGGTTCGATCAACTTTCCGAGACGCTGTCTTTGGACTTTCATTGATGGTAACTGGAGTGTAAAACTTATAGCATATTATGCTATATGCTGTGGCACGCTTCAATGGCTTTTCTGGGCGTCCATTTCACACCATTAAACGCCTGCATCTGCTTAAACTAGTTGCCAGTGCTCATTAGCGGGCAGTGTTAATCACTCGCTTATCAAAACAACGCCCCGCTTTTATATCTTTTTTGTAATGCTGCAAATGGGAAGCGGAGCTTTCTCTGTCCAAAGGAATGTTTTTGTTTATTGTTACACATTTTTGTGCGTTGTTTTATACAATTTTTCTATGATTTAATTAAGTTATACAGTTTGAAGGGCATTGAAAACAAAAGACTTAAGCAACGAACTTCAGTATATTTGCTTGTGGGTGCACCTGTGCGGTTCATGACCTTTTGACTTTACAGTTTGACAGTTACTGCTACTAAAAACAAAAGACTTAGACATCGAACTTTCGGTTGTATATGCTTAAGTCAGGCGAATATTACAGAGTTACTGAGCAGCAAAAAAATGTTGCTACAGTTTGACAGTAATTGGAGCCATGAAAAGTAAAAAGCATACAAATTGCAAAAGAAAAAACGAAAGAGCGAGGGAGAAAAGCGCGCTGAGAGCTCAATAGAAATTGCGCAGAAAGCTGAAATATAAAGCATGTCTAGCAAAAACAATTTGTAAATTGCTTCCGACAGCAAATTCAATAATAACAACAAGAAGACGAAAAAGAAGAAGAAGAAGAAGCAGAACAACAACAACATGCAAGCCGGCAACTAATAGTTACTTTCAATCATTCATCATCGATTTCAATAAACAATTTCAATGGGCAGCTGGGCAGACAACACGAAAGGCAGACGACGCACAATGGCTCTGGCACTTGCTACATGTTGAGAGAATGTGGCCGCATGCGTCCCCCCCACCCCACCACCCCTCTCCTGAGCCGCTCTGACTGCCTATCAATAGACTGGCCCGCGCTTTGGCGCAGTTTGAACGTGTGAAAGATTTGTTTTTCATTTGCCAAGCTGCTGTTGTGTAGCGTATGTGTGTGTGTGTGTGTGTGTATGTGTGTGTGTGTGTGGGGCAGTTGAACTTTCGGTCAACCTGTGCATGACTAGCCGCAGACAGCCGGGCAGCGATTCTGTTATTTGGCTTTAGGCTCATATTCAATAATAATTAGAAATTGTGTTTAGCTTGTTGCAAATTGCTTTTGCTGTTGCTCGTTGTTGCTGTTGTTGCTTCTGCTTGTTGTTGTTGTTGTTGTTGTTGTTGTTGCCGGAACCTTGACATTTTGTGGCAATAAGAACTTTGTGGCGAACGCCCATGCAAAATAACAACAAATTATTATGATATTAATTTGGCTAAATCGCAAACCCGTTTACAAAAGCGCGTCGCATTTATTTATTATAGCTCACATTTCGGCCTGGCTAAAAGCCGCGCTGCATGGCAAATGTCAAGAGTTAAGCATGGCTAATGATAATGAGTATATATTTTATATATGGCTCTAATAAGGCGGCGACAACAATAAGCAATCGAAAGCAATAACAACAACAGTCATAACAAGTTTCCTGTTGCAAGATGCCAATAAAAAAGTTTAAAATCGACTTGGGACAGTGCTTGTCAAACCTGCAATTGTAGGTGCTGTAGAGATATCAAGCTGCATGTTGCATAGCATATATTAACTTTTAGGCAGCGCTGCATGCCAAGCTTCGCAATGCTTGTCAAACTGCACACAATTGCTGCCAAACAGTGGCAGGCTAAGCAGCACTGTTATTGCAAGGCATTTTAAGGAGCACCTGGCTGCTGCTGCTTGTATCTGCTACTATCTTTGACACTGGCTGCCAACATTTTTGTCATATGCAAAACAAAAGACTCAAGCAACGAACTTGCCGCAGCACAGCAGAACGCTGCGCCAGGCAGCCAGGCACACATAATTGCTGCATCAAAATTGCTTTTCATTTGCTCAAAATGAAGCAATTGTTGGGGCATGCAGCAAAGCAGCAAGCAGCATGGGGCAGGCAGCAGCGGCCGCAGCGCAGTCAACAGTCAGCGATGCGGATGTGAAGCTGCGCTTGTGCGGCGCTTCTTTTGTCTTTGCTTTTTTTTTTTGCCACTATGTGTGCCCCAGCTACACACACATACAGCTGCTTAACATGCCACACAGTCGGCCAGCAACGAGTGCAACTGCAACCGGCATGTAAGCGAAATATGTAATTATGCTTAGAAGCAAGTGCAACAACGGCTGATCTGCGTCTGTGGCGCTGTCGCTTGTTTATTGCAATGGCTTGCCTTTTATTCGTATTTATTATGCAAGTTTTTTGCCTGGCCTCCACCGTGTTGGGCTATTGATTTTGTATCCGAATGCATTGATGGATTTATGTCAGTCGCGTATTGACAAATTGCGATGCTGCGCTTGCCATTTGCTTTTTAGCAGCTGCCAATTGCCAATAGACAAATGGGCAAACAAAAGACTTGGGCAACAAACTGGCTGGGACAAGACGGCACTTGTAAAGCAATTTGTCAAATTTTTGTTGACGACTTAATAAGCCAAACAAACAAATTCGTGACACAACACACACACACACACACACACACATATATTGACAAAGAGCATTTCAACACGCTGCTTGTTTGCAAACAAACAAATTTACAACATAAGCCCTATTTATTAATTTCGTCGATTAGCGGGGCAGCAAAAGGGTTGCCCCGCTTTAAAATAAGTCAATTTCGCGCGGGTTCAATTTCAAATTTATGAACTTAAAAGGCGACAGCAACAACAAACAAAAGACTTGGGCAACAAACGCGACTATGATTTATAACCAAAGTCAAAGAAGACGTTTAAGGAAAACAAGCTGTGACAGCCGCTGAGAATTGGGTCGAAATTAGCAAGAGCTTTAAATTGAGTTAAAGATAAAATTATGCTTTAATTTTCAAGCGTTAGAATATGTGTAAAAATAAGCTGACAGCTTGAGGAAATGGACAAAAAATTGTTTAGAAGCTAGCTAAGAATATATATGAGTTATTTATGAATGAATAAATGCATAAGAAATTTATTCAAAAGCATATAAATGTTAAAATATTAATAAATATAGAAAAGTTATGAAAATTAAATAAATAAAAATAGAAAAATGCAAAGAATAGAATACTAAACATATATAAATGAATTTCTATGAAATTATTGTTTAATGTAATATGCATAATGCTTAAAAATTAAACGTACCTTAAACTTCACACACACATTAATTAGTGAATACCTTGTAAAGATTATAGAGATCAAACTTTCGCTGACATTGCCACAAAAGGCACGCTCTAAATATCAACTGAGGAGCGTAAATTGTGTGAAAAATGTACAAAATGGAATTTTCTCACACATGCACACATGCAGCTTTAACAATATGGAAGATGTTTATAATATTATAATTAATTAGGATTTCTTGAACACTTTCAAAAGCACCAGACTCAAAGTCAAAGCAAAGTTCAATGCCAAAAACCAACAACAAACAAACAAACAAACAAATGAAGATACAAAAGCATAAAGGCATTTATATTGTATGCAAGTCAAAGTTATGCATGCCTCCCATCTGGCAACTGCTGTTTTCCATTCGCCGCTGATAATGCTTAATTATATATACATACACATACATAGGCAGCGGCAACAAGACAATGCAACAATAGCAACAACAATGAAGCGTACAAATCTGACTGCCCGATAATGTAAAACGAATTCACACGGCTTGGCATTCAGCTACAAAAATAACAATAATAATAAACTAAAATAAAATTAAAATGCGCATTGAAGGTACAACATTACGATTAAGTGGCCGGCGCACTAGTTCAATTTAATTGAAGTAAAGCATTTCGAATGATGCGTCGTCTAGCCGAGATATTTTGGGTCTACGGAGATGACCCACAGAGCCGCAGCTTTGGCTTAATTAATGCTCGCCCCAGACGTGTATTGCGCGATAAATTATATCAAGACTCAAAATCAAGTGAAGTGAAAAAAAAAACACATTTAACACGGTTTGATATACCCTGAACCCATTGAAAATGGGTAAAAAGGGTATATTGTATTTGTGCAAAGTGCAAATGTATGTAACAGGCAGAAGGAAGCATCTCCGACCCCATAAAGTATATATATTCTTGATCAGCATCAATAGCCGAGTCGATCTAGCCATGTCCGTCTGTCTGTCCGTCCGTCCGTCCGTCCGTCCGTCCGTCCGTATGTATGAACGCAAGGAACTCAGAACCTATAAGAGCTAAAGACTTGAAATTTTAGATGTATGTGCTCCTAGTTCCTACGCAGATCGAGTTTGTTTCCGATAATCGATAACTTACTCCGTTTCCAAGCAATCGATAAAAATCGACATCCTGTTTTTTGAGCAATTTTGGTAAATAATTAGAGCTAGAGTCACCAAACTTGACATGTAGCTTCTAGAATAGTATATATATCTGCATTAGGTGCTGGAAGAAGAGGCTTCAGGGTATCCCCTAGTCGGGAGCTCCCGACTCGAACCTCATACTTGTTTAATTTATTTATGCATTAAGCGCCTGTCGCTCAACCCTGCGACTGACGCTCGGTGAATGCCAATTGCTTGGCCAACGACAACAACAACAACAACAATGACAACAAGAACAATGACAACAACAACAATGACAACGAAATATATAAATGAATTGACATTAAATTGTTGACATTATGAGGAAGTAAAGCACGCGGCAGTTTATGCTAATTATGCTTTCAGGCAAGGCTGCCAAAATGAAACAAAATTGGACTCCAATTGCAATGCGCGTTACAAAATTAACAAAATCAAAAAAAAAACAACAACAACAAAAGCTAACAATAATTACACAACTTTTAAAAATACGCAAACAACTTAATAAGTGCAAGAGGCTTAATGCGGAAATTGATTTGAGTATAAATATATATATATATAAACAATAAATATAACAGGAACTTAAGGAACTTAAACTTAAATGAAAAGCAATTTTGAACAGGACTGCAAATCAAATCGAATCAACTTCCTGTCCTTAGGCTTGCCTCAGGAACCCGCCATTATAGATACTTGTACCGAGCTCTCGGTTTCAGCCTCAATTTTACATAAAACAATTAAATTTCCCATTTATTAATGCTTGTTCTACAACATACAATAATATTTATTAACCAACATTTACGCTCAAGGCGGCCAGCAAAAAATTGAAAATATTATTAAAAATTGATTCAATATGCTATCTATTTTATGACCAACATGGACCTCAAGCCGGCAAGATTTAAATATATATAAATATATTTAAATTATCCTAAGAGTTCTTTCATTCAGAAAGATAGTTAAATTTCCCCACGACCATATTGAAAAATATTTAAAATATAAGCTAGCTATTGAAAAAAATAAATAGCAGAAGATTTATAGTATGCATCTTTGTCAATATGCCAAGTATATCTATGCCAAGCTCTCGGCTCGAAACTAGCTCACAAGACAAGTTGTCGCTTCACGCTCATCAATTTAATTTCAATTAATTTATTTTGGCAAACAATTTGAGTTGCGAATAAACAATTAACTTTTGCAGCTGCCGTTGCGCATCAACTCAGCTTGAACTCATTTGCATATTGTTATTTTTATTATTGTTGTATTGCGTGAGTTCAACAATAATAAAATAAAAATTTCAACAAATAAAAGCGAAAAACTAGGCGAAAAAAAGCCTTAAACACACAAAATGTACATATGTATGTGTGTAAACAATATGTTTATTGGTAAATGGTTGGCCAAAAGTAGCGCAGCATCAGCTAAAAGATCGATTGCCCGGGCACGAATCGCATAAACAAATTAATTAGCATCTATAAGGTCGACACAACATTGAAAATTGCAGCAGTGTATGAAAATAAACAGCACGCTTCGTGGATGCTGTTTATGTTAGTTATATGATATATATATATATATATATGTATATGTATATATCGAATAACAAGCGGATCTGAATGCAAGATCTTAGGTTCAGTGGCTTGTTGCCGGGCCGGGCCGGGTCTTGGTCTTGTTGTGGTAGCCAGGCCACTTTATAGATTGTTTGCCACATGCCAATTCGCTGGCCAGTTCGCAGTTGTGTGCGAGTCATCTTTCCGCGATTATCGATTGGATTATTTGTGAACGCTGTTCACACCCCAAAGTTTTTGGCAAATAAAAAATAAATCAATTAGCGCAACGACTGACTAATTCAATTTTCCACTCTCTCTCTCTCTCTCTCTGTGTGTGTGTTTTTGCAGCTACATCACGCCAGCCGCGGCAGCGACAACAACAACAGCAGCAGCCGGGGGCAGCAATTGCGGCACGACGGGCGGCACTAGTCTGGCGGTATATCCCACGGCCACGGCGCAGGTCTATCGCTCCAACAATGGACTCGATGTCCTCGACTGCGCCGGCCTGGAGCATCATAGTGCAGCGGCGACAACGGCAGCTAACGGCAGCAATTCCAGCGGCAGCGGCTTCTCGCAGCGACTACGCGAACTGGCCGCATCCGCCGGACTCCTGTCGCTGAAGCCACGCCAGCCGCTGAAACCCGTTATCAAGACACGCGGCTCGCCGGGTCCCGAGTTTCCCAAGAAGGTCACGTTCAGTGCCTTTGCCACGGTCCAGGTGGTGTGATTGTCCACCACGGGGCGTGGCAGCTGCACTTTGGGCGCAAGCACTGCGGCTAGGTAAATTTTGAGCTCAAAATAAACATTTCCTAAACTTATCTAATATGGTTTTTTCACTATCATTGCAGTTGCCGCGTGTTTTGCATTGTTAACCGTTATTGTTGTTTTGTTGCT
This sequence comes from Drosophila ezoana, assembly GCA_035045725.1. Lineage (NCBI taxonomy): Eukaryota > Metazoa > Arthropoda > Insecta > Diptera > Drosophilidae > Drosophila > Drosophila ezoana. The sequence continues at coordinate 2,169,766 of JAWNOU010000207.1, forward strand.
GTTGTTAAATGTTTAGCATTACTATCGGATTGGCATCTGGCAGACTTGGAAACATTTGCTTAAGTTTAAATTTATATTTGTGCCATGTCTTTGGCTTGAATCTGTTATGAAATATGTACCAATATATGTATACTCCATAGCTGAAAATACCTCAAAGACCCTACACCCTTCTAAAGCATGAATCTGAATTTCCAGCACAATTTATAAATTGTTTTCATCATCTTCCCTCCCGCTCTCTCCCTCTCTCTATCTCTCTTATCACATTATCTAAATGCTTTTCCTGGAAGACTGACATTTTCAATTTCACAGTTCCTTTCACTTTGTATTTCACTGTTCACAACACTATTTTCCCAAATTCCAAAACAGTATTCTTCGCATCTTTATATTTCTGGCAAATCTACTTTTTAATCACAGCCCCAAAAATTGAAGACTACACACAAAAATTCTAATATTTTCTATCAAATTGTAAATATGTATGAATTTTTGCATAGTCATAAATATATATGTGGCGTATATATGTGTAATATGTAAGTCTGCTTGAGTGTATGTGTACATATACCAGAACTTTACATATGTATTGTAATAATACGATATAAGAGTGAAATGAAAGATAATTATGTATACATATGTTTGTAACTGCCTTCTATAAACACGAAATATAAACGCAATTGCTGTATATTGTATTTTAAATATATTATTAAAAATATAATTTTAAGCTTAATATTATGCATGATCAAATAAAATATAAAAACGAGAAAACAACAAATCAACAAGTCTTTCATTTTGTTAGGTATTGACTTTCAAATTTCGCGCTCTTGTGTGGAGTCGGAGGAATGAGAAGTGAGTCTGCTAAAAATAACAGTAACAGTAGCAGCTGTAAAAGTGAGGAGTAGTGCAAATTTTTCAATTTATTCTGTTAGCCAAACTGTCAACCAATGGGTAAATATGTTAGTTTTCTGTTAACTGAAATTCACATGGTGACTGTTAAATTTCACTGAGGAGTAATAAGTTTAGAAAAAGAAAAAAATATAATAATAGGCCAATTTCCTCATGTATGGTAAATTTTCCATAGCAGGAGGGAAATCTGTTAACCGTGTAAGGCGCCATATTAACTAAGACAATTTGACAACGGGGCAACGCCAATATCGGACCATTTTTGCTCGTTGCTACGGAGTGTACACACTGATCAGTTTCGCGGCAATTCCTGAAAATCTCGGACTTTTGTAACTTTTAAAATTATACATATGTATATAGTTGTGGCGGCCCCATTTAATTTGGATGCAGATAACACATAGTATCCAACATTTATTTACACAATACGGTTTCCCACATTGCGGGGCCACGTGGCTTAGTGGCTGCGCATTGGGCAAAGCGGACCACTTTGGAGCGCCAGAAAATCATAGGCATAAGGCGGGAGGTGACGTAGGGACAAAATCTGCTAATATGGTTTGTGCTTACAATATATATATTTGGCTGTTTATAAGAGGAACAAATAATATGATTGCGAAGCTTATGAGCGCGTGAAAGTTATCGTCGTAAGCGGGTGCTGAAGCGGGATCACAGCCAGTTAACAGTGTGCTTTACTCTTTATGTGAGGAGCAATTTGCTCACATCACACAGAGCCTGAACGTAATCTGTTAAGCGGAGGAGTAGTTCTGTTAATGAAATGCTTATCGATGGGGCAACGCCAGGGTTAGGCAAGTTTGCTTCGATGCTTCCATGTGTGCACACTGACAGTTTCCCGCCTTTTCTGAAAAGATTTCAGACTGCGTAAATTGATAGAATATAATTAATTTGCGGCGTTCCAAATGGCAGATTCACCCTGTAAGTAGTTGAATTAAACTGTTAAACGTGTTTATAAATAATTAGAGTTGCCTACACAGCTGGTCCGCGGGTCAAGCGTCAGCGAATTGACAAATCGGGCCGCTTCGCAGCCTTGGAGCGCCTCCGCGGTCTGAAGGGTACCAAAAACAAATGCCAGGTGGAAGAAAAAGTGGACGATGTCTATGAAGTTGTGGACGAGCGCGAATATGCAAAGCGGGCAAATGAAAAATACGGCGGCGATTGGATTGAAGATGGTAAGTCCTAGAAATACCCATTGCCAAGCCAGCAACCTAATAGAATGCCGTCCACAGACGGAACTGGCTACGCGGAGGATGGTCGCGATTTCTTCGAGGATGAAGATGATTATTCGGACAATGAGCAGGGTCAGAGCGATGCCAAGAAAAAGAAAGCTGGCAACGGAAAGAAACGCGCACGCGACAGCGACACAGGCCCGGCGAAGGGCAAGGCATCCATACGCAATCTGTTCAGCAATGCGCTGCCAAAGAAGGCGGACATCAAAAACAGTGTCAAAGATGATGATATCCTGGCCGATATACTGGGCGAAATCAAAGAAGAGCCAGCTGGCGACGAGCATAAAGTGATGGCGCCTGCCAAAATTGTGGCCGCCACCCGCAAGTCCGATGCAGCCGCTGCCAAGGAGTACATGAATAGCTTTCTGAGCAACATCAAAAAGCAGGAGCAACAGCAGCAGCAGCAGCGCAAAAAAGACGCCGGCGGCGATGATGAAATGCTGGACCGCATCTTGCAGCCAAAGTCAGCTATGCTGCCCAACAAGAAGGCAACGCCAGCTGCTACAGCTGCAGTCAAAGTGAAGCAGGAGCGAGTAGCTGAAACAACTGCTGAGCAGCCACCCCGAAGGAAGGCAATAGAAGCTACGCCAGAGCTCTGCCCGGACAATGACTTGGACTTCAGTTGCCTGGACGACGATGAGAACCAATTTGAGCTGGCAGCGTCCAAAGCGCAGCCAGAGCTGCCGCCCGCTTCAGCTGCACCTGCCAAACAGGAGGCCGACGATATGAGCAAGCTGCTCAGCAACTGGGAGTCCATCTGCCAAATGGACGATGACTTCGAAAGATCAGCGCTGGCCAGCGAGGCCGAGACAGCGCTGGGCAGCGATCCTGTGGATGTCGAACAGCTGCGCTTCTGGTACTGGGAGGCCTGGGAGGATGCAATCAAGCTGCCCGGCGAGGTGTTTCTCTTTGGGCGCACGCCCGACGGCAAGTCCATATGCGTGCGCGTGCAGAACATTAATCGTGTGCTCTATCTCCTGCCCAGACAATATGTAAGTATAAAGACAAGCTTGGGCAAATGCAACTCTTGATTAATTTGCGTCACCCACAGCTGCTAGATCCCATAACCAAGGAGCCCACCAAGCAAAAGGTTACCGCAGCGGACATGTACAAGGAGTTTGACACACACATTGCGACCGAACTGAAGCTGGAGACGTTTCGTTCGCGCAAGGTGAGCAAAAGCTTTGCCAATCACGCCATTGGCATCGAAGTGCCGCAGACCTGCGACTACCTGGAGGTGCACTACGATGGCAAGAAGCCGGCGCCGAATATGCTAAACAAGAAATATGACTCCATAGCACACATCTTTGGCGCGAGTACCAATTCACTGGAACGTTTTCTGCTGGAGCGTAAGATCAAGGGTCCCTGTTGGCTGCAGATAAGCGGCTTCAATGTCAACCCCGCGCCCATTAGCTGGTGCAAAACAGACGTGACCGTCGGCGAGCCCAAGAACGTGGAGCTTGTGCTCGTGGAACAGGGCAAACCGGCGCCGCCGCCTGCCCTAACGCTGCTCACACTCAACGTGCGCACCTCCATGAATCCAAAGACGCTGAAGAACGAGATCTGCATGATATCCATGCTCACCCACAATCGCTTTCACATTGACAGGCCGGCGCCGCAGCCCGCCTTCAATCGTCACATGTGCGCGCTGACGCGACCCGCCGTCTCCAGCTGGCCCTTTGACCTGAATCTGCAGCTGGGCAAGTACAAGTCGACAAAGATCTACAAGCATGACTCGGAGCGTGCGCTGCTCAGCTGGTTTCTGGCACAGTATCAGCAAATCGATGCGGATCTGATAGTCACCTTTGATGCCATGGACTGCCAGCTGAATGTGATTACGGATCAGATAGTCGCCCTCAAGATACCGCAGTGGTCGCGCATGGGTCGGCTGCGTTTCTCGCAGACCTTTGGCAAAAGGCTGCTGGATCATTTTGTGGGTCGCATGGTCTGCGATGTGAAGCGGTCGGCGGAGGAGTGCATCAGAGCCAGATCCTATGATCTGCAGACACTGTGCCAGCAGGTGCTCAAGCTGCAGGAATCGGAGCGCATGGAGGTCAATGCGGATGATCTGCTCGAGATGTATGAGAAGGGTAAGTGCCTGACACTCTCTGTTCATGTTTTCGATTTATAAATACCTCTCTCTCTCTCTCTCTTGTTGGGCAGGCGAGTACGTCACCAAGCTCATCTCGCTGACCATGCAGGACGCCTCCTATATGCTGCGTCTCATGTGCGAGCTAAACATCATGCCGCTGGCGCTGCAGATAACCAACATTTGCGGCAACACAATGACCCGCACACTCCAGGGTGGTCGCTCCGAACGCAATGAGTACCTGCTGCTGCACGCCTTCCACGAAAAGAACTACATAGTGCCCGACAAGCTAACAGCGCGACGTGCCGCTGTTGACCCTGATGCCACAAGCCAGGACACAACGGTGGCAGCGGGCGCTGGAGCGGCGCGTAAAAAGGCCGCCTATGCGGGCGGCTTGGTGCTGGAGCCGATGCGTGGCCTCTACGAGAAGTATGTGCTGCTCATGGACTTCAATTCGCTATATCCGAGCATTATACAGGAGTATAATATATGCTTCACCACAGTGCAGCAGCCACACGATGCGGAACAGCTGCCCACGCTGCCGGACTCCAGTGCGGAGCCGGGCATTTTGCCGCTGCAGCTGCGCCGTCTGGTGGAGTCGCGTCGCGAGGTCAAGAAGCTGATGGCTGCGCCGGATCTGGCCCCCGAGCTGCATATGCAGTACCACATCCGACAAATGGCGCTCAAGCTGACCGCGAACTCCATGTACGGCTGTCTGGGATTTGCGCATTCGCGTTTCTTTGCGCAGCATCTCGCGGCGCTGGTGACGCACAAGGGACGCGAGATTCTGGTCAACACACAGCAGCTCGTGCAGAAGCTCAACTACGATGTGGTCTATGGCGACACGGATTCGCTGATGATAAATACGAACATAACCGACTATGATCAGGTCTATAAAATTGGGCACACCATCAAGCAGAGCGTGAATAAGCTGTACAAGCAACTGGAGCTGGACATCGATGGCGTCTTTGCCTGTTTGCTGCTGCTCAAGAAGAAGAAATATGCCGCCGTGAAGCTGAGCAAGAACGCCAAGGGCGTGCTGCTGCGCGAACAAGAGCACAAGGGTCTGGACATTGTGCGTCGCGATTGGTCCCAGCTGGCCGTCATGGTGGGCAAGGCGGTGCTCGACGAGGTCCTGGCCGATAAGCCGCTGGAAGATAAACTTGATGCTGTGCACGCCCAGCTCGGACGCATTAAGGAGCAAATAGAACAGTCGGCTGTGCCGCTGCCGCTGTATGTCATCACAAAGCAGCTGACACGTGCGCCCCAAGAGTATGCCAACAGCTCCTCGCTGCCCCATGTTCAGGTGGCGTTGCGTATGAATCGCGAACGCAATCGACGCTATAAAAAGGGCGACATGGTGGACTATGTGATCTGTTTGGATGGCACAACAAATGCGGCCATGCAGCGTGCCTATCATCTAGACGAGCTAAAGGGCAGCGAATCCCTGAAACTGGACACCAACTACTATCTGAGCCATCAGATACATCCGGTGGTCACGCGCATGGTCGAGGTGCTCGAGGGCACCGATGCCAGTCGCATTGCCGAGTGCCTGGGTATGGATGCCAGCAAATACAGGCAGAATGCACAGCGGTAAGTGTCAGTCCAACTCTAGAGAGCAACTCATCCTTACGCTTCATTCCCCATCCCCACACACAGCATTCAGCGGGAGCGCACAGAGGAAGCCGAGGGTGAATCGCTGCAGAAAAGCACGGTGCAGCTTTATAGGCTCTGCGAGCCATTCCGCTTCAAGTGCGTGGCCTGCAAAACGGAGCAACTAATGGCCAGCGCCTATCGACCGGGCCCGAACAGCAGCCATGTGCCCGTGCTGCAGCAGTGCGTCAATCCGGAATGCCAGACATCGCCGCTGCAGTATCTGGTCAGCATACGCAATCAACTGCAGCTGTGCATGCGCGGCTATGTGCAGCGCTTCTATCGCAATTGGCTAGTTTGTGATCATCCTGATTGCAACTACAATACCCGCAGCTATTCCATACGCCTCGAGATGCGTCGCCCGCTGTGCCTCAAGTGCAACAGCGGCGCCATGCTGCGCCAATACTCCGAGCGCGATCTCTACAATCAGCTGTGCTACCTGCGCTTTATGTTTGATCTGAACAAGCAGCAGTTGCAACAGAAACGTGAGTTCAAACCTCATTGTAAATTAAACATGATCTATAAATGTACTCTTTCTCTGTCTCCACACAGCTACGCTAACGCCCGAGCTGGAGCAGGCGTATCAGCTGCTCCATGACACCGTGGAGCAGCAATTCCAATGCTCCAGCTATGTTGTCATCTCGCTGGGCAACATATTTGCGCGCAGCCTGGCGCTGTCGTCGCTGCAGCCGCCCAAGAAGGCGCAGCGGGATGATTATGCGATAGCCAGCAGTCTGGCCGATGTTTAGTTAATCCACAATCGGAGCACCTTTATTAGATCTACACACACACACAACCACATACACACACACATAGATAGATATGATTAAATAACATATGAAAATCTTTGATAAACTAGCTGAGAAACTTGTCGAGCGGAAAGTGCCGAAAGGACTCGTTGAATATATCCGTAAATGCCGTGCTCACCAGCTCGTTGATCATGGGCCGGACAAAAGGCAGACCCAGCTGCCACATGCTGTTGATGACGCCATCGGCCAGTTGATTCAAGGGCTGGCCCTGCAACAGATTGCCAATATGCAGCTCCATGCCGCCAATGCGATCCACCTCCACGTGCACCTTCAGCAGCGAACCAGGTGGACCGACGCGCCGCACGCTCGTCGTTTGACTGTCCGTTGGACAACCCAGCATTAGGAATAGGAATATATACACTTTAATTGGGAGCTGCTTACCTGTAGTCGTAGAGCGTCAGATTCCAGTGGCCCTGTCGTCGCAGCTCTGTGCCCAGCATTTTGGCCACGAACTCGTACTCGCCCTCCAGACTCTTATCGGGAAAGTATTGCGCATAGACAATGCGCTGATCTTCGGCATGGCTATGAAATTTGGTCACCTCGGAGCGCGACCAGCCGTATTCGGAGACGTTGCGTAAAATGAGTTTAAAGCTGCCGGGGCCATGCGGATCGCCACGACGCAGCTCCACAAACGACGAGTGATGCGGGTCAAATGGCTGGATGTTGTAACCGGGCACACCTGTTTGTTCGTTGGGTACAGAATGGGTCATAAGTCCACTTGTGACCCTCACCTTAACTGTGGCTCACCTGTTGTAAAATAGGCGCGCAAATCGTTGAACACCTGTTTCATGCAATCGTTGTACGCCTCGAGATTTGCTTCATCTCGGTGACAGCGGCCGATCAAGTGCTTCAAGTCCTCGTCCACATCTATTTGGCCGGAGGCTTCTGTTAGCCCCGCAAAAACAGCAGCAACAACAACAAACGCGACTAAACAGTGTCTGTTACAGTTTGTGAGCAACTGTTGCGACATTTTGTTGTTGCTTTTACCAGACCCTGTTGAATGCAAGTGCAAATTTGTATTGGTAAGTGCTAAGTACTTATGTGTTTTGTTCATACATTTGAAGCGGGTGCGAAGCGTGAAAATTGTCGACAATTATTTAACATTTAAATATGTTTTGGCTGTACAGTTTGGGCTGTATTGAAGCGTTATAGCGGTTCTTGTTGGCGTCACAATTTGTACTGCTTTGCGTTCTGGACAAATTGCAGTTTAAATTGACTTTCGGAATGATCAAAATGAATATCTATGTGGGATCTGTACTAAAGCTGCCTCGTGGTTTTTAAAGGTTAATTTGCACAGCTTGATAGTTTGATTCAGAATGTGCTTGGCAATGGGAAAGCAATTTAAATATTCTATTTCTTATTCTTTCTATCGCTTAGGATTTAAATCGAAACTGCTTAAAAGTTCCACATGGTAATTTTCCACAGACTCAGAATATGCCTTGCAACAGGAAAGCAGTTTTAATTGACTTCTTAACAGTTCTGTAAGGTAAATTTGAACTGCTGGATATTCTGAGCAGAATGTGCCTTGCACTGGGCAAGCAGTTCAAGTAAATACCAAATTTCAAATAGTTTTAGGTTTTAAATGTTTTCGAAATGTGCATAAAAATCTGCATTTCTTGGCTAAAACGTTTATAGTCAGGCCATGTTTTATATCCAAGAAATTTTAGGCTTAATTGCTTTTTCAAGTCTTTTTTTTTGTAATTTAAGCTACTTTAAGACACAGTTTAAGTGATGGACCAGTTGGAGTCGCACGCCCAACTCGTTTTACAGTTTTAGCTGCACTTGTTTAAATTTGTTATCTTGGGGAGCTGTCAATGCTTGACAGACTTATCACGACTCTCAGGGCCAACACGAAGTACACGCAAACTCTTTGCCAAAGCAATTTAAGACACATTTTTTTAGCTGCTCATCGGTTTTTTCTTCTTTGTTGTTATTTAATGTAATCTCCGCTGCACTTGACCCCTTTTTATGTGCTTAAGTGCGTACAAACTGATGAATTTTTCTGTATTTTAGTTCATTTGGTTTGTCATTAACGAGCGCTCGAGCGAGGAAAAACATTAAATGTAAACAAAAGACTTGTCAAAGACACAAACTTGCGGGTGTGCAATCCAATTGTCTATGTGCAACTAAAGCTTTTGAGACATGTATAACTCGCCTGATATGCAACAACAACAACAACAACAATAACAACAAGCGGCAAATGTGAATTGTGCAGTTTGACCAAAACTTCAGTTGACCAAAGCAACGACTAAAAGTTAGTCAGTCATTTAGTTGTTGTTGTTGTTATTGTTGTTGCTACTTGCAAATTGTGTAATTTCTTTTGCCACTTGAAACAGCGCAACTTGCGCTTTGCTTGTGTGTGTGTGTGTGTGTGTGTGTGTGTGTGTGTGGGAGAGTGTGGCAAGCCACACAGTTTGAGCTGCGCCACCCGCTTGGCACAAATATTTACTTTTCTTTTTTAATTTCGGTGCTTCAACCAGATGACCAAATAAACGCTTCCTGATATTTGGGTTGTACCAAAATAATATTTAAAAACTCCTGCGCTTCGTATGCAACGCCAGCACTCAGGTTTACAGTTAACTGTGCCGAATACGCGACGCGATTTATATTTAATATCTCTTTGCGTGTGAATCATGCGAGCGTCAACTGGCGACTGGCTTCAAATTTTCAGGCCGGCAACCAAATAAGTGAGTGGCAAATGCGGCTGGGAGAGCTCGGCTGAGGCGCAGGCACACTCTTTGATTGAATTGCGATTTAATTTCCTTATTTACTTTACTTGGCGACAAACCCACCCAAATAAGCACATATAAATCATGTGTGCTCATTTGTCTTGAAGTGGTCGAGCCGAATTCAATTAGGCAAAATCGTGCCGTTCGGCATTTATTGTTGTCAAGTTCATGGTATTGAATATCTTAGGGCTTTTGTGCGTGCCTTGCAGACTAAAACTGTAAGCAGGCAATATGTGTATGTATTTATTGAAATTTCATGCAATTCGTAAGCCATGTCAGCTGGTTGAACAAGTGCTGAGCGAAGGCTGATTGTTAATAATTGCACGTGAATTGAAGCGAGGTCAATTTGAATTCAAATCTGGAGTGCGAACGCGCGCCTATTACACTGGCGCCATCTGTGGCACGGCGGTGGCCACAATGCATTAAAGTGACATCAGTTGAGTCTCTCTCCGTTCGTTAGGTTGACATTCGTTAAGTTAGGGCTGCCGTTAAGTTTAAATTTTGAAATATACTTTTGGGCGGTGTTGCACACCTTATATGTCCATTTTTAGTTCATTTTGCTTAACGAGTTTTGCCATCTTCCGGAGGAAGCTATTTGCATTAGATTTCGACCTTTTTTTTTGGGTAACTTTGAAAGGGGAATTTTTGCCATACTTTTTAAATATGGCATATATTTGCCTTATGTCTGTTCAGCAATATTAATCGAAATTTAAAAGACGAAATATATGTAAAATACAATTTAATATGTACCTATATAGTATTATTATACAGAAACATCAATCCTTTGGCAGTTTAGTGAAGTTCAAAAATGTCATCATTTGGTTAGAATATCTTCTGCGTACCGTTGGGTTTGGCAAAAAAATGTGGAACGCTTCACGATTTTGCGTGTCATCCTTGCGCAGGGGCCATGCTAATCTTCTCTGTATCGTTCCAATTTTAGTATATGTTCTGCCGAAGCAAGAACGAGGTACAGTTTATTATATAAGCTATTTATATTGCAGTACAGCGCAACTACAAGTTGGGAATTACAAGCCAAATGTGGTATCGCGCGCGAATGAGGGTTGGTTTCTAACAAAACACAAGATCGTTTTATCCAAGCATATTTAGTATGCAGTGCTCAGCTAGATTATATTTTATTAACTACAATTTTTTTTATTCGTATAAATATTTTGTAAATATGCATATGTGTATAGCGCGTACGTGTCCGAGAGTCTTTGTCAATTAGTTTAGAAGTCTTCATTTAATCCTCGTAATTGGGTCTGGTAAACTTCTGCAAGAAGCTGTGCCAACGTGCACGATCAAACCAAGGCAGCAAACGGTTCGGCAAACGTTTCTTATAATTTGAACTTAAATAAATGGGACAGTTATCCATGAAACATTTCTTAGTTGTCGGATCGCAGTTCATGCATTGGTTACAGCTGCACGTTAGATGCTTGGCACATGCTTGTGTTTTATCGTATGTAGAACACGACTCACCCTGACGACGGTAGCAGTAATATTTGAGACAGCCATCTACCGGCACTTTATTAACACCCTCCGGCCCACAATTATCGGGTTCCGTAGCATGGTCCTCACTGCATTCCTCAATAGACCCAAAATCGCTGCATTCAAGTCGAATAGATGTATATATGGCGAAAGCGAGAGGATGCTTTGAATACTTACATGGCGCAACATTGATGCCAAATCGCGAGAAATATAATTAGATCGAGCAGCAGCCGGAGTCTGCCGAGTCCATGTCGCATTCGTTGTGGATTGGGCATTGTCAGTGTGCTTAGCTTGTGCTAGGATAACTGCTTCTGCTGGCCAACATGTTTATTGGCACGCTTTTATACAAGAACTTCGGCCAGAATGTCTTAATTAGATTCAAATCTATGTGAATAATTCGTTGATTAAATAATCAACTGTTTCAATTAACTGCGTTTTATGCCCTGAACCCTATTGGAAATGGCTTAGAAGGGTAGATAGACATGTTTAATAGGCAGCAGAAAGCTTCTCCCATCCTTTAAAGTATATATATATTCTTGATCAGGTCGATGAGTTCAATTTGGTAAAGTACAAACCTAGACTATAAAATAATTTGAATGTGCATTTGCAGAACGTGCTTAATATTTGTAACGTATATGTATATCGTTACATTATCATAATATCTAGTTTTGGAAATAATTTTTAAAGGTTGTAGTGTGTGTTTATAGGGTTATAAGGTTTATAGTGTGTCATTTCCTGCTTTCGTCGCGCGAGCTTGGGTACATGCCGAATATATCGGGGGTGTATATAGAAAAACTCTAGAATCCTTTCGCAAGGCATCTGTGTTTCAGGGTATACCCTATTCGGACACTCGACTGGAGGCCTCTTGTATTCAATTAAAAATCAATCTTCCACACAATTGTGCAGCGAAGCATGCGATCTAAATAGTTCAATGCCAATGCCAGAAGACAAAGATTTTAATTATACATGGATTTTCAAAGTGACAGCTTCACTAATTGATGGGTCAAGTGCAAGCGAATTTATGAATATTGATGCCTGGTCAAAAGTAACTAAAGAATCGAGTACATAAGCTGGTTTATTCAGAAATCATTCAGCATTTTATGATTTAAAATTAAGCTGGGCTTTTTATGAACAACAAAATAAGTAAAACATTCGGTAAATAACTTTCAATTTGTTGTGCCTTACATTAAATATTATTTAAAATAGTTTTATATTAATGCATAAAGTAAAGTTCATTAATCAAGTTCTTTTCGGCAATTATTTTTGAATGTGAAAACATGCATTCCCTTTATTTGCCAACCCTTATTGAAGTCAAGTAATATGAAATCTTGAATGGCCGTGGTAAACCGTGTAAACTTATTATCCCTGTTGCGCAATTGAGTATATCTAAATAATTTCAAAAGTTAACCTTTGCAATAATTAGAGTTTTTTTGAATACATTTTCACATTACCTTTGGGGCATATGTTTGTCAAATGATTGGCGTTCCACATACCTTCCCAAATAAGGGCAAATGGCATACTGGGCAAAGTTAAAACTGGCGTAGAACTGAAAGAATTGCTTCAGAACTGAACGCGTATTATCCTCATCGACTTCCAATTTGCTCATCTGAAAGTCTGATAATGTCAATGGATTGAACGTAGTAACCCAAGCTGAAATATATTTAGTCTTAAGCTTCATAATATATATATATAAATGTTTTTATCTATGTACGTACGTCCAACAGTTGGTTCGTGATTTTCCTGTAGCCTGTCAATCGCAGGCAAATGGTTATGTAGTTGCAAAAAGAATATGACCATAAGAATGAGTAAATGGCTACGAAATGCGGTTTTCAGACCAATATCTTGTATCCAGCCTCGTAAATAGATCACCATATAGCGAGCTGCTTGTGAAATACAATTTGATATTTATATTAAAATATAAATAAATTTGGGGCATCCACTTACCTATGGGCTGTAGTTCAAAGAGATACATGACCAGTTTGTTTTGTCTATAGGTCAGGCCGTTAAAGAAACTGAGGTCGCACTGCAAGCCAGTCGAATGCTTGACCGTCACAATGGGACATCTTCCGCCAAAGATGGCAATACGTTTCCAATTTGATTCCGAGTTAAAAGCATTTGCCACAATTCGTTGTCGTTGCAGGAGTTCCATAGTAGGTGATTCGCTGTATTCGTAGAAGCTGTTGTCTGAGTTCAGATAAAAAACATACCTCTTTGAACATATATGTACATATGTATGTATGTACATGCAGCAGCAGCTTGTTTAAATACTAACCCAACTCAACGTAAACGTCCAAATCTGAAGTTTCCTGGGCAACTCCCATAATACGCGACCCAAAGGGATAAATGCCTATTGAGTGGTTCGGCAACTTTAAGTTCAATAATTTCTCCAATTCAAGCTGAGCGTCGTCCTTGTTATTCTTAATCTCATCGGCAATGCGAACTTTTATCAAAAGTTCCGACCAAAATGTAACAGATTCTTTATAAAATTTAAATTAAATCAATTCTTATTAGATATTAACATATGAAACTTTTGCTTACTCAAAGACATTTTTCCGTTTAATATACGCCAAGCGAGCCAGTTTCAAGTTCCAAGTACTGTGCGACTTTCTGGTAGTTTACCAAATTATATGTAAGGAAAGTGTGACCAAAGCGACCGGAACACAATTTGTCAAATTTTCAAACACATAAAAATACCAGATCAATCAATTGATTTTGGTCCGAACGTACGTTAGACCGATTTTTTCCATTAATTCTCGGATTGTTACTTTTTCCGCCTCGGACATTGTTCAAAAATGTTCCAATCCTGAAATTTTAAATAGAACGCTCGGCTGTTGCTGGAAGTTCAAATTAGAAATAAAGGTATATTAATAATAATATTATTTGTATACATTTTGTTGTTTGAAATGCCAACTGCATATTTTTTACACTCGGTTTTCTGTAAAGCTATAAATCGAATGTAATATCGACAAATCAATCGATACCAGCAAGTGTTCCGGGGCATAATCGAATATTTATTTTATTTTCTTCGCCATTTGAAAAAAAATGTAAATTCCTTATTTATTAAAACATAATGCGAATCTATTTTGGACTAATTGAATACTTTTATTAATTAAACAAAGACTGAGAGCTGCAAATGTTTTGAAATTTTTCAAAGCGTTTCCAATTTATTAGGCAGCCTTTACAAGCGTTTAGATGAATGATTGAAACCTTAGAAAATAAAGTTAAATTCCATTGCATTATATCTAAAAAAAATTAACAATTATAAATTGTTACAAAAATTTCTTCGTTTATTTGAGCCATATATAAATCTCAACTTCTCCAATTCCCCTCCCATATAAGTCAAAATTGCGAACAGGTACAGTTTAATATTAAATATTAATTTTTGAAACATGTTTAAACATTTACGTATTTCATCTTCTTCGAGCATCTTTACGTTGAGTGTGGTTACCAAAGCTGCAACTTATTAATCTTGTTGCACAATCGGCATATAATTACATATGTATGTCTCAACTCATGGGAAGAGAGGCATATTAAGTTTAAGATGTGAACTTAATTATACTTCTACGGCTATGAAATTGTTTTTGAGCCCAGCCTCGCTAAAGGATTCGAAATTTGCAATGCTAATATTGAAATATCAATAAGATGGGATTTCCGCTCCGAACTGTGAAAAACAGCGGAAACCGTTTGTAGGCAACAATTTTGTCAACTCGCAAACTAATTTTTAAAGGTTTTTATAAAAAAGAATTTGAAAAGGGGTCAAAGGTTGCATGATCGTAAGCTTATCTATTTTGCAATTCGGTAGATTTCAAATTTCTGACGGTAGATTTTAATAAACCAAGTGCGGAAAAAAGATGGAAAATTGATGTTTAAAAGCAATGTTGTATACATATGGAAATTTAAAAAAAATATTTTATTTATCATGTATAAAGAAGATTCGGACATAAATGAGCTTAAATTCAGCCGGAAAGAACAACCGAGGAAAATCACACATGATTATGCTTGAGTATATCAAAAATATAAAATTAATGTTTAAAAGCAAAGTTGTATACATATGGAAATTTTAAAAAAATATTTAATTTATCATGTATAAAGAAGATTCGGACATAAATGAGCTTAAATTAAGCCGTAAAGAACAACCGAGGAAAACACACATGATTATGCTTGAGTATATCAAAAATGTTTACGTTAAGCTTTTGCCAGGTTGAGAGCGAGCGAGACTAATCTGTTATCATTAGCTAACAAACAGTCTTATCAACCTGAACAGCGTCGGGGTTGAAGTGGAAACGCGAGAGGGTCGCTTTGTAGCGCAAACAGCTTTGTTTTTTTAGTAGTCCAATTGGCAGCGCACGTTGAGGAACGCAGACTCGTTCAAAAAAAAATGGTTGTCGAGAAAGTGATTTTGGCCTACTCGGGTGGCCTGGATACGAGCTGCATACTGAAGTGGCTGCTGGAGCAGCGCTATGAGGTCATCTGCGTGCTGGCCGATGTGGGCCAGCAGGAGGACTTTGAGGCAGCGCGTCAAAAGGCGCTCAAGATAGGCGCCAAGGAGGTGGCCAGAGTGCAACGCATGCCAGCTAATCACATCTAATCTCAAGTCCATATACAATGTTGCAGGTGATTGTGGCTGATATCAAGCAGAATTTTGCTGAGCAATACATATGGCCAGCCATCCAAATGGGCCTTATCTATGAGGAGCGCTATCTGCTGGGCACTTCGCTGGCGCGACCCTGCATTAGTGTGGCCCTGATCGAGGCCGCCAGGCGGCATGGCGCCAAGTATTTGGCGCATGGTGCCACCGGCAAGGGCAACGATCAGGTGCGCTTTGAGCTATGCGCCTATGCGCTGCAGCCGGAGCTGAAGGTGACTATGCCGCAGTGGGAATAGGAATCTAGCATCTAGCGTTTCTTTATTTCGTCTATAGATCATTGCACCCTGGCGCGATGCGGAGTTTTGTCGCCAGTTTCAGGGCCGTCAGGATCTGATTGCCTATGCCAAGGCCCATGGCATTGAGGTGACAGCCAAGCCAGCGACGCCCTGGAGCACCGATGGCAACATGCTGCACATCAGCTACGAGTCGGGCGTGCTCGAGGATCCAAACACTGTGGCGCCCAGCACACTTTACGAGCTGACCCGCGATCCGTTCACACAGGCGCCACAGAAGCCCCATCGCGTGTGCGTCCACTTTAAACAGGGACTGCCCACGAGCGTTGAGGATCTGGCCAGCCGTCAAGTGTATAGCACGCCCATGGATATGCTAAAGTTTCTAAATGATCTGGGCGGCAGCTATGGCATCGGACGCATTGACATTGTGGAGAATCGTTATGTGGGGCTGAAGTCTCGCGGCGTCTATGAGACACCAGGCGGAACCATACTCTATACGGCGCACCAGGACTTGGAGGTGTTTGCATTGGATCGCGAGGTGCTGCGCACCAAGCAACTGCTGCGCGATCGCATGTCCGACTATGTGTACAATGGCTTCTGGTTCAGTCCCGAGGCGCTCTATGTGCGACGCTGCATTCAGCTGGCCCAGGAGCATGTTACCGGGCAGGTGACAGTGGAGCTATCGCCTGGCTATTGTCGCGCAGTTGCCCGCAGAGCTGGCGACAAAGTTGGCGCGCTCTACAACCAGCAGCTGGTCTCGATGGATGTGCATGGCGGTTATGTGCCCCAGGATGCGGGCGGTTTCATAGCCATCAATGCGGTGCGCATTCGGGAGCATGTGCGCGCCTTCGGTCCCTACAAGACGGACCAGCAGTAGCTGAACCTCGAGTAAACAACAAGAAAGGCTTGATAGATAAATAAATGATTGCAAACCCAACTTTAATTTTGGGTAAAAAGCGAGCTGCGTAATAGACAGCTCATGTCTGAGACAAATTTTGTAGCGCAAAGCTGATAAGTTGCGAGGGGCGGCGTATTACAAGCGATTAGCAGATAATAGATTATATATTACTCGAACTGTGCCAACGAATCGTTTGAGAATATACTTTTTTATAAAATGTACATTTTAAGCTTTAAAAGCTTTCTCAAAGAACAAAGCTTATGGTTAGCTGTTCGTTGAGTTAGCAAAAGAGAGGTCACTGGATCTAATTCGACAGCAGGTTACTGTTTTATGATATTGTTAGTTATCAAACTCAAGACTTGTTTACTTTTATACTTTAACCTAGAACTTGACAATAGCTTTCTGGGTTATTCACGAGTATATACAAAATCAATAAGCCCATTTTTCAATATGCGCACAGAGCATAAAAGTGCTTTGACTTACATTTCCACTTTGTGCCACTTTTCTAAACTCTATAATACATATGTATGTATATGTATATGTTACTTTTTTCTTCTAATATGAACGTTCCTCAGCCGCCTTTATTAGGTCCACGCTTTACTCACTGCACTCAAACGTTGAATAAGCAAATTGACCGCTGAAGAGTTGATATAAACAAACAAATCAGTCTTTGTTTACAGAAACAAATCTTAACAAAAAAAAAAACGTTAAGCTCGAAACGTCGCCGCAAGCTGCTTTCAGCTGATAAACTAGTGTTCATTTATCGAACATCTTGGTCTCAGCTATCGATATTCAAGTATCGCGACAATGCTGGCAGCTGCCGTTTCTAAAAAGTAGCCAAATACGGTACATAGATTAGCTTGAAAAAAGCTAAATTAGCTAACTGTGAACAAACTGAAACAGCTAAATCTGTTTCAGATTTTCATTGTTGCCCGCTAAGTTCCCTGAAAATAGCCAAATTTAGCTACCAAATAGCTAAACAGCCAACACTGTCGCGCGATAAGCTGCGTTCAAGCGTGTCGCTTGGCTTTGAAATTTGAATGCTATTTTAATAAATCTGAATGGAGTATGCATATGCAAATGGAACTGATTATTTCATTTTCTTGCCATTTGGTTTGCCTGAATCATAATTTCGTGCAGAATTGCGCCAAATCTCATAAAGAGCAAATTATGCAGACATGTACATATGTATGTATGTGTATGTATATAAATATGTACATATGTATGTATTTGGGCAATCATTTGATTGTTGATTCAATATATTTTTGGTAAACATCAAAAACACTTGAAGACAATCCAATAACTACATATTAACATACACACACACACACACACACACACACACACACACACTCACTGAAAGCAACAGCAAATATCGAATGTTGGATTTCCCAATTGCATTAATCTTATTTCCGTAGCTGCCAAAACGAACAATCCAGGCAAGATGCCAGGGTCCTGACCCGGCCAGGTTCGGGGCATTGGGGCCCAACAGCTCGTTGCACAAGGAAAACAAAAGACTCTGCTATTGTGGGCAATGTGAGGGGTTGGGGGGTGGTGGGGCTTGGTGTTTGGCTTATTTGCACCAGCAAATAAATGCAAAAACTAATATTATTACAACAAATAGAGGCAAAAGAAACTCAAGAGTCACATATACAGCTGGGCATATGTTGGGTGACACTATATGTGCGCGCATGCCTGTATGCGCACTTATTTGTATATATCTAAACACACGCACATAAATATATACATGTATATTTATATATAAATTCGTGCGTTTACTCAACAACAATGGCCCGTCAGGCAGTTTGTGATCCAGATGTATGATATAAGCCGTTTGGCAAACAAGCTAGTTATGCATACCCTGTACTGTACGCAGAAAGTGCCTAAAACAGGGTATATTGGCAGCTTTGCAAGTGTATGCAACACGCAGTGTGGGGCCTGTTTGCAGGGCAATAGACACTCTTCAGCTTAGCCCAGTTTTTATGCCTTAACGAAGCTTACATGCCCTTAGAGACATATTGAACAAATATTTAATGATATTTTATGTTGAGTTAGAGTTTTGTGCTAGTTCACATCAAATTGCACGCATATTTATTTCCTTTTCTGTTTGATAGGAAGAAAAATTTGTAAAATTTATTTGATTATCTGTTTATATTATTAGAAACCGCACAAAGTGGGTTACGTTATTTTATTTTGCAGGGATATTTCTCTATTTCTCTTAACTGAACTTTATTATAAAGACAAACTTTTGGTCAAATTATGAAGGAACCGGATCGGACTACTATATCAATTAGTTGCCAAGACATATTGACCAGACTCGGCATACATGACACATATGGGTCACATCTTATAAACATTGGATCATAAAGTTCTATCGAAGAATCGTTTGACAAACGAGGCTGTCTTTGACGTGCCATAGATAGCTTTTCTTTCTTGTTTTAATAACATTTTTTCCTATTAAAAGAACAGCACTTGAACAAAAATTGGCTTTGTTTTTCATATATTTTCATCTCGTTTTTGATCTAATATCAGCAACCCTTTATAAAAACGCCTTGTCAATGTTGTTCTAAGCACTAATTGTTGTAGCTCGTTTGGAGCCCCTTGACTTGTTTGTATTCAAAATGTTGGCAGACAGCGTTTCAATGTTGTAAACATACATAACATGCAGATGTGTGTGCGAATATGTGTGTGTGTGTGTGTTTGTGTGTGTGTACAATGTTTCAGTTTCTGTTTTAGTTGCAGTCAAAAGCCCAACCTCAGCGACCATCTCAGCGCCGATACAAACTGTTTGCATACTGGACCATCCATCCATCCATCCATCCATTCATCTATCTATCCATCACTCTCATGACAGCAGCTACATATTGTTGTTGTTGTTGCGTGTTGTTGCGTGTTGTTGGCTTCGGCTGGGCCACACGATCAGACATCGTTGACATTTTAACTTTGTGTTAAATGGCAAAACAGTGTGCACACAAACAAAAAATGTAGAAAAAAATGGCCTTTTTGATACATAATAATTGTGTGGGCACAGTGAGGGCGCTGGAGGCGCGGTGCAGGCAAAAAGCAATGCTGTTGCCCCGCATAAATGTTGGACACCAAAAAAAAAAAAAAAAAGAAGAAAAGTTAAGCGCTCGGTTTTGCGGGATTATTTGCGTGCTTCAAAGGATGTCGCCAGACTTTTGTCCTGCACGACAACTTTTTCAACTGTGTACCGCGTTTTTTTTGTTTTCGTTTCTTATTGCTCCCGAGCTCTTTTATATGCGCGCTCAACTTTTATTGAATTTGTTAAATTGAATCAAGGGTTAACCCTATCAAAGTGTTGCGTAATTACAGGGCATTTTTTCGGAAGGTATTACGAGTAAAAGTGTCTACGACTAAGTTAAGTGTTCAGCAAAAGTGACAAAGTGCGTTCGGTTTTGGCTTTACTTTGAGCGAAGTTTGTGGTTACGTAAAACCAGCATACATCTGAAAGATCGACCCAGTTTCCAGCTCAAATTAGTCAGTTCTCAACTTTTAATGAATATGTTAAATTGAATCAAGGGTTAACCCTATCAAAGTATTGCGTAATTACAGAGCATTATTTCGGAAAGTATTACGAGTAAAAATGTCTACGACTAAGTTGAGTGTTCTGCAAAAGTGATAAAGTGCGTTCGGTTCGGCTGCACTTTGAGATTGTAATTGGATTTTAATAGGAATTGAAAGCTCTTCAGTTGGTTACGTAAAACCAGCATACATCTGCGAGATCGACCCAGTTTCCAGCTCAAATTAGTCAGCTCTTAAAAGTAAGAGGGACACAAAGTGCAACAGGAAATACCAAAGGATCCATGGCAAACTCGCAAACGGGGTTTCAGGGTTATTTGCTGTCTTGGCAGCGCCAACGCACCAGGCTGTCAGACTTGGCAACTGGCAACAATTTATGCCCATTGTCATCATTATGCATCGAGTTGCAGCAACGCCCAATACTCCAGCAAACATGAATTTATTTATGAGCATGTGGCTGGCCCACGTGCCCAACTCCCAGTTGAGTCGGGCTGGCAGCCCTTTGGCTGTTGGTCGCCAGCTCGTCCTCGTCCTCGTCGTCGTCGTCTCGCAGCTATTTCCGCCGCGCTTACAAATTGTTTGAGGGCGAATTTTAATTATTCCTCATTGTTTTGATAGCAACGCGTGCTGCTCACGAGCTCCTTTTCTCACTCCCTCGCTCTGCCTCTTTGGTGTGAACCTGCTGCATGGTGCGCCGCCTGCAGCAACAGCAACAAGAACAAAAACAACAACAACAACTGCAACTGCTGGTGAACAGTGACCTCAGCGGGACCCAAGCGTTCGTTCATTTGGATTTGGCTTGCATGCCCCTTACCAACCTCTTGCTCTGTCTCTCTCTGTCTCTCTCTCTCTCTTAATGCGCTGACAACTCTGGCTCAGAGGTGGCAGCGAATTGTCGTGGGTGCCGTTGCTGACCTAGTCGCAAAAACAATTATTCTTTTGTCTTTACCAAAAACCTCGTTCCGGCTACGGTTTGTGCTGAGCCGGCGCCTCATGAAGATTCGTTTAGCTGGAACGCATTTCGCTTTCGGCAAGCATACTCCAAAAGAGTTAAGATTCGAGTGTGACTTAATATTGTCTAGGTTCCAAATTAATGAAGAATTCCTGTCTATTTTGTAAGAAATAATTCCATATACAGGGTGAATAGTTTATTTTGCTGAGCATTTAAGTATTTCGCCAGATCAAATACAATAAAAACTAAGTTAAGCTTATAACTTATTTTTGTGCGGGCCGATTTTGGAAAGGATCTCTTTGCTGTATATAAAATAATACAGGGTGTTTCATTGCAAGTATACAAGCATTTTAATGGCCCAATATGATAAACCACTTAAAAGTGAAGATAAGATTTTAGTTTACCAATTTTTGAAATATTACATCCTAGCTCCAAATAACAGGGTGTTTTTCATATTGCCATTAATACGGATAAAAAGTATTTGGGTAGGTGAACATTAAGTTAACTATGCCAGACTAAATAGAGTCATACCATATATACAGGGTGTTTCTCTAAAAATTAAGTAAACAATAAAAATATTGAATATACAGGTTGACTGTGATCGACATGCAATTATAAATTTACATTTATTTGGTCAAGCATTAGACATATACCCGATATTTTGATTAATACAGGGTGTTTCTGCATTCCAATGGGTAAACAGTATTCGAAAGCTTTCTCAAAAAAAAGACTCGGGTACGAGTTCTTGCTCGCCTTCAGCTTGGGCTGAGCTTGCTTGGGCGTCTCTGTGGCAACTATTTGTAATTAAATAGAAGACGCAATTACAGCTGCACTCCCTGAGCTCTGAAGACAGTTTTGTTGACATTTTGCGTTGGCTTTTCCCTTTTTTCTTGGCGTCAAAGCGCAAAGCGGCAACTCCTTCAAATTGGGCAGTTATGAAGGTGAGCAGGGGGATGGGCGGGCAGAGCACTTTGCAGCTGCCTGGGGGCATGAATGAGTTTTATTATTGAAATTTGTTTGTGTTGACTTTGTAGTTGACGCTGCTTTTGGCAGCGCATCCCTTTTTGTAATTAAATGCAGATGAAACTCAAAATCAGGTCACTCATACGCCCCGTCCGCCTGCCGTCGTCTGCCCGTCGCCCAATTGCGACAAACTTAACTTTCAAATTAATTTTTATAAATAGCTTTTAAAATTATTGCACTGCCTGCTGCAAATTTTTTGGCTTGGTCGCAGCTGCAACTAACGTTAGTTGCCAAGTGTTTCTGTGCCTGGCATTGATTGGTCCTCTGGTCCGGGCTATTTTAATTAATTTGTCAGCTCTCAAGAAAACGAACAAAAAAATAATGAAGAAAATGTAGCCCAGGTGAGCAATTCTTGCCCAACAGCTGAGCAGTTATTTTCCTTTATAAAAGCTGCGAGCATTGTTCAATGGCTTTTCAACTTGAGTTGAGTTGCTTTTGGCCATAATCCGTTTAAAAAATGCAAGTATTTGGAAAACTTTGCAACAGTTTTGGCTGAAAAGTTCTCATTTAATTACGTTCAAAGTAGCCAAAAGTTATAAATCTTCACAGGCAGGTTGCACCATGTGAAATACATTGAAGCACAAGTGCATATAGGTTGTTGCTCCCAATAATCAAATACAATATATAAATACAACCAAACTAAATTTTGTTTTTAAATGTATTGAGCTGAATTTGAGAAGCAATGAACTCCTTTTAAGATATTAAAATAATCTATCCATCTTTATATTTGACTAATAAGCTTTTGCTTAACTTTGGCTACGAATACTTTCCGTTCATATCAAGATTTTTGTTATCCATAGAGTATATATATTCTTGATCAGCATCAACAGCAGTGTCGAAATATCCAATAAATATCCTTAAAGAACACGAAGATTTAGGTTATTTTAGAATATAGATAACTTGCTCTGTTTCTTTGAATTCGAAAACTTTTAAGACCTAGAGACTTTAAGAATTTAAAGGGGGAATCCTTAAGTTCCCCCAAAATTGTAATAAACATAGAACAAGTTGGCTTGTAGCCTCTGGCATAGTATACGCAGATCAACAATTTGTCACTTTTGGGATACCATCCCCCAAAATTGTAACAGACACATTGTTGGTCGTATAGTCTTGGGCTCTTGTATTAACATCCATGTACATGCCATAAGTACGCCCTGAGAGTTTTAGATTGATCCCAAAACAAACATCAAAGTTATTTGGGAGAGTATTCTCCATAGAGACCGACTCTAACGGAATCTACTCCCGACTTGATTTCTGCTACTTTTCGAGTCTTTTTGGTGCGGCAACCCAGACCAATCCATGCAAATTTCTGACCAGACACGAACTTTTACTCCATGTTGAAGCAACTGGTAGTTAGGAGCAGAATAATAAAATAAATAATAAAATGGGTAAATAAATTGCAAACACAATTTTCTTGCTAGCCATGCAGCTGGCCATGGCCCGTTGAAGTTGCTGTGGCTCTTGCTGTGGCTGTGGCTGTGTCTGTGTTGCGACGGCAACTGTGGAACGTGGCAGATTATGCTGTATTATCACCTGTAATTCCTTATTGGCAATCAAAACTTTTCCGCATGCACCACGTCCGGTGCGGTACACAGGACGCGGCGGCAACAGCGTCGTCATCGCGGCTGCCTTCACAATGTTATCGCATTTTCTAGTTTCAATAAAAAGCAAAATCTGCGCATGCAGCCAAACTTTTAATTTTGTTGGTAAACTTGCGGAGTTTTTAAACACGCGCACCCCCAAAAACAATCCCCCCTCCAAGACACCCTACTGGACATATTACCCAGCCGCGCTGTTGGCCGGTTGGGCGTATCAATTGTTGGCCACCGATTCTCAGTTTTTATATAGCTACTTTAAAAGTGAGCGAAAAGTTTGAAGCTGTTTTCCTGTTGTCCCGCTTAGAATTGATAGGACCAAGCGAAATTACAACAAGTTTCAAAGTAAAA
Source organism: Drosophila ezoana (assembly GCA_035045725.1). Lineage (NCBI taxonomy): Eukaryota > Metazoa > Arthropoda > Insecta > Diptera > Drosophilidae > Drosophila > Drosophila ezoana. The sequence continues at coordinate 2,193,903 of JAWNOU010000207.1, forward strand.
CAATTACCCAGAAGATCCAAATATCTGAGGAGCACTCAATACATTTTTTTTGTGTATTTTTAATAATTCAAAGTTTTAAGCGAACTAAAATATTAATTTTTTCTTATTATGTTACTTGATCTAAACTCACCAAATGATAAATCTATCCATGTTGGTGAACTTGGTTAAGATAATGAATTTAAGATCAGGTCAGTTGCAAAACCTGAGAAATACTTACTGGCTTATATCTTGCGACGAGGAAATATTTATTATTTTTGCTAAAATGGATTATTTGATATGATTTTCGTACATTTAGTAATTTTTCTTATTGCCCTTTTGCTGTGCAAATCTTAAACATTTCGCTAGCCTTCCACATTCCTTTCGTATAAGCCCTAGTTGTTCCGTAAAATTCTCTGTTCATGAATCCAATTGTTTATACTTTGTTTCACATTTAATAACATACTTTGCATACACCATATGCTCCATTGGCTTTTCAATATAAAAGTCGTCTTTTTCTGCAAGTTTCAAATATGCGAGATAATGTCACAATAAACTGATCAATTATTGAACTTGACATATTTCGGCTTAGGTTTTGCATTGAGTGGAAAGCCCGCAAGAGCGGGATATTTTACTATATATATATATATTATGTTCTTTCAGTTGGCGGTCTGACAGAATGTAATTAAATTAACTATGGCCACAGCTGCGATAGGAACTATTGGCATAGTTTTGTCCAAAGACAATATAAATGTTGTGTTTATATTGTCTTTGTTGTAACTCAGTAACAATTCGCCATTGTTATACCCTGTACTCATTGAATATATATTAAAAGGGTACATTGATTTTGTGCAAATGTGTCTAAGAGACAGGAAGAGGCATGTCCGACCCTATATAGTACATATATTTACTCATTAAAGAGAGTGTACAGGGTGTCCTATTCAAGTGGCGAGTAGTGTATATATTGTTGATCAGGAGCGGAGACGATTTTTAGTTATGCCCGTCTGCATACGTTTTGATATATGAAAGCTTCGAATTTGCATTCGCAAAGCTAGATTGAATCTGAAATAAATGAAAAAGAAGCTATAAAAAGACATTTGTCATACTCCTATGCACATTGAGAAGCGCCCAAAAGCGAAACTCTTACCAAATTTGTATGTCATATTTCATGTGTAGTTCATGCTTGATTGAAAATTACTTAACAAGCACTGAGCTGTTCCAGCTCTGTGCAACCTGCTGTTGCCCCAGAAGCCCAACTAATAACTTTGATTGCACTTTCATAATAATCTCTCACGTAGCATACAATGCGGCGCTCTCTTTGTGCTCTCTGTACACTAATTAAGTATACAAAAGTAGAAAATAGCAAGGATATAAAGTAGAGGAATAATAAAAAAAAAATAGATAACTAAAAAACAACTTTGTACAAATGACTCAACAATGCTGGGGCTATTCATGATAGCTGCCCCAGACCGTGGCGAGCAGCAAATGGCAGCTCCTTATGTTTCTTTTTGTGCCTTTGTTTTGTGCAACTGGAATTAAAACCAAGCACTTCAGAGCACACAACGCGCATAAGGAGCTGTCCGGGCAGGCGGTGGCTAGCTCGTTGTGGTTGTTGTTTTTGGCCAAGCCAGAAATGTACTTCAAAAATCGTAAAATTGAAATTATAATTGCAACTGCAACTGATTCCAAAGGCTCTTTGTTTTTCCACCATTGTTGCCAGCGCTTACTCGAGGGTGCCACCAGACGAAGACGGAGCCGGAGCCGGAGCATTTCTATATAAGTGGTCGGTTATTTTCACGTTCGCCGGGCAGCGGCGGCTGCAATCGACGCACGACGTCAGCTATTTGTTGTCTGTTGTCTGCCAAAAAGATGGCTCTAATTACGGTCTTAACTTGCTGAATACTTAGAATGCTTGTCAAATAATAATTACGCGAAAATCGTTTGCCAGTTATAAAATGAAATACGAGCGCGTCTTCAAATTTTTACAGTTTTTCCCTATTTCCTCTCTAAACCAAAAGCTGCTAGCCCAGTTTAAATGTGCTGTTTGGCTTTGGTAACTCTGTATATATATTTCTGACCACTCAGTTCATGTTCCGATTAACAAACCCAACTGAACATGAACTGTGACGCCAGAGCACAGTGGGCGCACTTCCAGGTCCTCTCTCTCCATCTCACTGTCTCTTTCTCTCTCTCTCTAAGCCCGAATCCTTGCCAAGTGCATGTGGCATGCCGGATGTTGTGACATTTTGGAAAGCGCACAAAAATTTCGACATTTTCACAAAGCGATGTTCGGGAATGCGCGCCGATAGCACTTTCTATATATGTGTGTGTTTGTGTGTGTGTGCGTGTTTGCCCCATATTTGTTGCGGTTGTTTTAGTTTTTCATGGTTTCCCATATTCTCTGTGCAACATTTTTGCTAAATATTCAAAAGGCTTGCCAGTTGCCAGTTCTTTTTATGCCATTGAATTTGACAATCTATATCCATCCGTTTGTTGGACTCATGTGTGCTCAGGGGACGAATCTGTGTTAGCTTTGTCCATCGATACTCTATCGAACCAGCTCTGATTCGGACTTTATTTTTGTGACTTTTTGATTGTCTACGAATACGTTAAAGTGAATGCATTGCAAAAAGACAACCAACGTATATTGTACGGCAGTTTGAATATTATGGTATTGTGCCAAATTAATTGAAATTGAATTTTTGAATGCGCATTTACTTTACAAAACAGAATTTAACTTTTATTTATATTTAACTGATATTTGGTAGTTAATACTATAAGTATACACAGGGAAAATGTTTGCCAAAGTTTAGAAAATCGACTTTGTTTTCAAATCGCCAAGATAGAAAAATTTGAAATTAACAGAAACTTTTTTCTTAAATATTGGACAAATATAACAAATGTGTTTTTAGATATATATTTTAAAAAATATGGGAAAAAAATATTTTCAAATATTTCGGAGAAATTATTCCACAAAAGGTATTGAGTTTTGGAAGAGAAATATGAATATGAACATGAATATGAAATATATATATGAATATTAGAAATATATATTTAAATAAGAAGTCTTAGAAACAAAAAAAAATATTTAGTTAAATTTATTTTTAAATAAGAAGTTTTGGAGGACACAAAATATTTATTATAGAAATTTATTTTTTATAAGAATTGTGTATTGCGAATTTCTGATTTGCAGGGCCAAATATGAGTCTTTTATTATTGTAGTTGAAAAAAATTATTTTATTATATTTTATATAACTTATTTAAATCTTTTATTATTAGCTGCTAAGCTGTATTCCATTTAATGTATCTTAAAATTTTGAAGTTAATTATTGTAATCAGGAAAAATTAGGCATATTTAGTTCCGTTTCCATCTTGAAAACTGAAAATAACTTTTTTATGACCATTAGCGAGTGCTGACAGAACTCAAGCTGTCTCAATGTTTGCTCTATCTGTCTCTCTCCCTCTCTCTCTCTCTCCCTCCATCTCGTTCCCTCCCACTGCATTAACGCAACTGCTGCAAGAAACTTGAATATTTGAAATTATTTTTAAGCACGAGGTAGCTGTAAATTGCACCAAAGCCAATTGCAAGTGTTGGAAAATTGTTTTGTGTACGCAGCAGAAGCAGCAGCAGCAGCAGCAGAAGGAGCAGCAGCAACAACAACAACGGGCAAGATTGGAGTGTTGCAATGCTCGTTGTATAAGGGCAATCAGGATGAGTATAAAACAGAAGCATATACCGATATACAGAGAACAGACGGATACAGAGACAGTAAAATATACTTAGGATGTTGCCCCATTGCACTGGCACAAGTCGCTGCAGTTGCAGCAGCAGCAGCAGCAGCAGCAGAGGCAGCAGAGGCAACATGACAACAGCAACGGATTTGGATTGCTTGTGTGTGGTGTGCGGCACACACACACACACACACACATACACTCGGGCCTGTGGTTAAGGGGAAGCTGCAGCAGAAGTGTATGTTGTATGCAACTGATTGCAAAGGATTTTATGGTTGCCATTTATGCTGCTGCTGCTGCTGCTGCTGCTGACGATGGCGACAATGCAAAAATATACACAACACAACAACAGCAACAGGAACCGATCGCAGCAGGCAAGGGGCAGCTGATGCAACGCATCCAAGTGCAGGCTAGCATTGGATGGAGGCTGGCGGTTTAGGGTAGGTGCCACTGCTTGTTGCCACATAAGGTGTCGCTGCAGTGGCAAAACATGAGCCCATGACAGCAGCAACAACAGCAGCAGCAGCAGCAACAGCAGCAGCAGCAGCAGCATTCGAAGTAGCCGTAAAATGCCAACATCAGCATTACATGCAGCAATTGCTGCTGCGGATTTGCAGTTTAATGTCGATGCTATCGAAATGAAATCCTGGCAAGTAGACGCATCCAGAGACGTTGTTGGCATTACGAATGTGTGTAGACCACTGTGTGGTCTTCTTTTTGTTGCTGCTGTAGTTGTTGTTGTTGCAGCAACTGTGCCACAGTTTTGATTAGCTTAGGCCAATTGCTGAGCGTTTACCGCACGTTTGCATAAGGACGCTTCTTCCAAATGAAGCGTTTTATAAAACTTGACTCTAAATGGTCAGCTAATGGCTTGAAGTGTATGCTGCACACAATTTGTATTTAACAGTGAATTAATTGCAATCGTAGTTGGGGTTAGTTGTAGTTCATTGATTCTCCTTATAGCTGTAATTGAATTAGATTTTGTTTTTTTTTTTATTGCCATGTTTCTACTTAAAAAGAAAGCGGGTTTGTTGTGCACGTGCTTCATATTCATATATTCCAGCAACAAAATAGTTTTAAACTATGCTTTTTCTCACAATAATACTAAGAAATTTTAAAGCTACATATTATTTCATAATTGTTCTAAACAACTTTCTAACAGAATTGACCATTCTCTGCTCGTGCTCTTGTTTAATATCGAGATATTTTTTTATCGGCACACTTACTCGGTTTAATGGGTTCGAGTCCCCACAAGGTGGCAATTGGAGTTGCCTTGCGTCTCCCCAAAGTTGGAGAGCTCACTTATTTATTAGATGTGTGTTATTCCGGGTAATTAATTTCTGTGCATATATCCTAGATATTTTGATTTGCTGCATTTGCTAAATGAACTAATCATAGCCTGCATTCATCACATTTACCACGCCCACCTAATATACATTGGCTGCTGCGCATCAGATTTGAGTATTTCCCAACTATATAGAGTAGGTATACGTAGTTGCAGAGTATCTTTACACTAGCAAAAGTACATCTAAAGGACACATGCTTTACTTTATCTATAGATTTTTTTTCACTTTCTAGTCAGAGTCTGCAACATTCAATTGGTATTTGCATCATTTGCAGCTCAACAACTTTTAGTCACATGCTAACAAAAAAAAGAAGAAGAAAATAGCGGAAAAGCAAAAGACTCCACGTGCCACAAATGAATTCCGTTTTCCCGCTGAACCTTAACAGATACAGCTATTGTTGTAGACCTAACTGCCAGCGAGAACCCTGATGTTGTTTCTTTTATCAAATGCATTGATTTGATTTCAAAGCATTTACATTTGCCCGCACAGCGCCTGGCTGGTGTGCTCGCTCGTTAACAAAAGATACTTACATATGTATGCATATGTATCTTACAGATACTTGCTGGCATTTGCCTTTGTGTCGGTTTGCCGCCTGTGCCACGTTTCACTTTTTCTCTTTCTTTTGCTTGGTTAGATTTAAATGCCGAAATTTCAATGCTGCACACATCACGACAACGACAGCCGCCCTTCCCCCTCCGAAGGACATATGTGCCCGCCCCCATCAGGTCGCTGTCGTGAATGTATCTAACTCTATGTGTTGTCGACTCGCATGCGGGGCACACGTGAAAGTGTAATCACTTGTACTTAATATGCAGATGATGACAATGTGACAATCAAACTGGTTCCAGGTCGCTTACCTTGCCTTACCCCGTCTACCATACACTTTTGCTCTTTCTCTCCTGGTGTATTCGCTGTATTCGTGGAGAATGACGTTATGGCAATCTGATTATTATTATCATCGTTAGAAGTAATGCTCTACCCCCTTGCATGCAAAACGGATTTTCCTGCCCTGATTTCCTACAGGCATCAATGCATTAGGCGGCTTCCATCCTAAAAGGCACTTTTGAATCCTAAAAAGGCAATTTGTTTTTATTTTTATGTTATGAATTCTTCGCTTATGCATATTTGCCATTTCCACAGAAAACTGAAAACTGAATATTCAATATGATTCAGACAACAGTTTCAATAGTTAGCTATAATTAATTTGTAAAGTAAACTAATTGTCTTAAATCCATTCGTCATCTGTTCTGCTAACTCAATCTCAGAGTTTAGAGAAGCTTGAGCTTACAAATTTCGTATGCAGCCAAATACTTTTGTTTCTCGGCTTAATGCACTTCCTTAGACATGCCATTTATATTTATTAACGCACTATGTTACTTCATAAAATGATAAAATACAGCGGAGAAAAAGTAAATTCCCAGCCAAAAGTTGGTCATGAAAAATGAACAGCCTGCTACGTGTGTGTGTGTGTGAGTGTGTGTGTTAAGAATACAAATGGGGGAAAAATTGTTTTCTGGGGTTTTTATGAAAACCTACTCACACACCACACACTGGCGAGGCATAAAACCGAAAAAACTGTTGATGAAACTGCAGAAACACGCGCGCACACAGTCGAGGCGCCGCGACTTTTTCATCTGCAATGCAACAGGAGGCGGCGTGTTAATGCAGAAGGGGCAACAACAACAACAACAATAACAACGACCCTTGACGGCAAGTGCCAAACTCGTGATGAACTGAAGCTGAAGCAGCTCTGGTCAGTGGTCCTCGAACTCGTGGGCTCGCATTCATCACGTCAAGATTTACAGACGGCCGCACGTCTCGTTCGCCGCCTGACCGTGGGCGCATTTCATGTTTTCCCTTGAGCCCTTTACTCTGGTCTCTTTACGAGCTGAACTACGCCCGGCAGTCTTCTTGTTTTTTTTTTTTTTGCCTTCTCCTCCTCCTGTTTGGCTTTAGCCCTAATGAGGCATGTTGTTGACTGTGAAACTCCGCTGCTGGCCCGATTTTTTGACCGTTGTTTTAAAGTGTCAAGTTGTGCGAAGAGCGAAAATTGCATTTAATTGCATAAGCGCAACTTTTGCTTGTTTTAACATATTTGTTACTCATACGCACCGTTGAGCACAAACAAAATTACGTATACGCCATAGCAAAGCCGACGGGAAAGTTTCTAACTGTTCACAAATGAAAATGTGTATTGCCTTCACCCCTCAACTCCATGGATAGTGTATATTGAATTATCACAAATGTAGCCTCAACTTTTGGTGCTGTTGCTGCTGCTATTTAGAAACATGTTTTATCATTCAGCTAGATCAATTATTATTACTAAATTATTTTATATTTTAATTATTTGTTATTTGATTTGGTATTTCAAATATCAATTGCTGGTTAATCAACCATTTGTGTAATTGAATAACAGATTTGTGTATATATTTAAAAAGTTTTGCCTGTGGCTGATTGCGTTTTATTTAAACAATTTAATTAAAAATGTTCGTATTGGTTGCAGCAAGTTTTTGGGGTGTTTTTTATTAGGCACGGCGCCCACATATGTTGCCATGTTTAATTGCTTTATAAACCCGCAAAGCAAGTGCTGCCTCTCTGTCTCAGCGCCGCCGACAGACAAACACAGACAAAGAAATAAGCCCACAGCGCCATTATGGCATTTAGAAAAGGAGTTGAACACGAAAGCGGCAACAAGGATACACAAAAACAATTACACACAGGCACACACACACAGCCAGATATTTGAACGAAAACAAAGCTGAAGACAACAGCGCGAAAGGCAATTTTAACTTTTCTTCTGTATACCTCATGGAAAAGTACTTTACGTTGTTCTACAATAGACATTTTCTACGGAGCTCATTTAAAACACTTGTGTCCTTTGTGTAGTGCATTACGAATGGACTGCGCATATGTTGCCTTGCGGTTCTCTAATTAGCAGGAAAAAAGGCCCTTTTTTTTGCGTCCAGTCTGATATTGTAATATTAAAGCCCAAATTTGAAAATGGTTTACAAATATTTTGTTTAAAATTGCCACTCAACGTTTCACCCTCCTTTTCCTTAGTTAACAGATTTAAAAACTGACTATTGTTGTTGGATTTGAACCGGCGACTTCTTCGCTTGTTAGTCCGGTGCCCAAATACCGAAGTCACACAGGCTTTTGCGATAGTTTTCCACACATGAAGATCACATTTTTTAATAGATATTTATGTCATTCGATGTTCGCTTGTCACTTTAATCGACAGTATATCATTATTAAATTTATACACTATTTTAAAATTCAAATTGTTAATCATTATTCACAAGCCAACATTGCCTGATTTATATATAATACCCAACTCCATTTAAAACCGTTTCAGTTTAAGTTATTCCAACAAAGCTACCCGAGTTTATATTCAAAAAGCCCGCACATATGCTGCAATGAATAATAATAATAATGATAATGAAAAGATTAATGATAAAATAATAAGAATAATGCATAATACCTACTATATATAAGAAAATTCATTAAAATTGTAAAGCAAAATCAATCAAAGTTAATCTTCGCCAGGGAAGAGCGTTGCAATATTTGTGCAATATGCGATTGTGGTTATGTCGGATAGATCGGGAAATATCTGTCCCAGAAATTCCAACAGTACCGGCTGATTACTTACAATCTCATAATATTCCTCATATGAGATGACGCCATCCTTGTCCAAATCAAATTTATTGAATATAAACTCGGTCATATCCTGGAAGAAAATGTGCTTATATATATAGTAGAATGTATATTCGAAGTGGTTCTTCGCTTACCGCCTGTAACTCTTTGACCTCATCGTCATCTTCACCCACAAAGAAATTGTTGATGGCCATGCCAACAGTTTCGCGATTCAGCACGCCAGAGGAAGAGGTTGTGTACACCTGGAATTTAGTGCTGATTATTTTTACTTGTGCTTTCCACGTAATATCTAAATAATACCTTATATGCAAACTGAATGCGTTCATCCAAGTTTTTGCTCAGGAACACTGAGAATAACTTCATCCAGGCCTCCGGCCCGATGTAGATCACATCGGCGGTTATATTTAGCAATATACGTTCTATAAGCGTCATATCGTAGATGTGAAAGAGCACCAAAAATAGATTGTACATTTGCTTCTTTTTCATCTGCTTGGCAGTCGGCCCATTGATCTGCACGAATTTGTAGTAGATGATCAGAAGGCAGACAACTTCAGTGTGGGTAAACTCCGTGGAGGCCGAAAACTGTTTGATCAAACTACTGTAGAGCGTCAGAAATTTTGTATTGGCCATGTCATCCATGGTAGTATCGATGCGATTCATCTTGGCGTCTCTTTTGGTAACTAGCTATCTCTACAGGATATGATATTTGGTGTTTATTTATTTGTTATTGTGTGCTGTGTAAGGGTTTTCTTGTTTGTGGTTTCGAAATTACGCAAATATAATTTAAACTTTTCCTTTACAGGCCTACTTTCAATTTTCGACAAATACTGAATAATTTTTTAGCTGAGATTTGGGACAGAGAAATCTATGGTATAATATAGTACTCAATTTTTGTGTTATTTGTCAAATATACGTGCTAATACAACCAGACGAGCGTACCCGACTCTGAGTTACCCTGTTTATTGAAAAACAGTTGCGAAAACGTTCCCATTCTAATAAACTTTTTGGGATAGTTATTTAAAGTTTAATGCTGGTTTTGGTGACCTTTCCATGCGCTGCCAAAATGTACGCCAGCAGCTAAACAAATATTTACTAAAATTTATTTCAGGATATTTAAGTCTTCAAACATATGGAAACATGCCACACATATGCAAAGCGTTTGGATGCGAATAGGCTCTAAAGTCAGTTGATGTATATATCAATAACATATTTAGGGCATATGTTATTATATTGCAGCGTAAAATTTCAAATGAATTTGACGCTCGGAAAAGGCAGGCAAAATGAATTTAAAATATTCGCTTGATGATATGTGAGTTAAAGTCAGATTTCAGGTTCATGTTGAGGCCACGAATACGCAATCCTATAAATGATATGAAATAATCCACATTCTTCTGAGCTCTTTGTCTGCTTACAAGTATTTTGAGGGTGGTGCCGCGAAGGCGTGGCTGCCGCCACAAAACAAAACAAAATGTAAAAATGTAACGAGCGCAATTTAAAGGCAATAAAAAAGCGAAGCAAAGACATAAAAAATACATCAGAGTCCTTACGCAGTGCGATGTGTGTGTGGGTGTTGGCATTTTTGTTTTTGAAATAAATATTTCAATGGAAAAATGTTTAAAGCTGTGAGCATGAGAAATGCGTATATAATAATCCACGCCAGGCGCCAAGCAGAAGGCTGCAGAGGAAGCAAAGGACTTCAACTGGAAATCAGCGGAAATGGTCGTGCAGCCATTTTGTTTTTGGGCTAACAAATGTTGCCAGCCTTTCGGGGCTCGGCTCTTGTAATTGTATGCCGCACATGCTGTCATACATGCGGCTTTACAACACAACCACCTCTCCCCCCACCCCCCATACCACCCACTCATGGCTCAACCGCCCCCCGACACGGCAGCATAACAATAAAAAAAAGATTCACGCGCCTTAATGTCGGCAAGTTGACAACACGGAGTGTTAGCGGATTTACAGCACCACCACAGCGCACAAAACCACAACACACACACAACACACATACAACCCCCACCCCTCCCTACACATACACACACATATGCACCCACAGCCAGACAGATATACTAAAGCCAAAGGATTTTTATTGTGCTTGGCAAACAGTTTTGATTGATACATTTTGTGTTTGGCATTTTAAAGGACTTAAATCAGAATTTCTTAAGCATGACAAATTGTTTAGATTTGTGGCTTTAAGAATTCGAGAAATGCTTTTTTATTTTTCCCAAGTTAAATGACATGTTCCCATATTATTTACAAAATGTATCCGACTATAATACGCGCCTCTTCAATGCTCGCAGTGTGCACTAGCTTTGGGCTTACCTCAAAACCGAGCAACTCAGGTGTACCTTAATTATGCCATTGGTGGCCAACATATTGCACTCAACCTAATTATGTAAACTGTGCCAACATGTATATCTATAATGTGCACATACACATATATATATATATATATATATATATATATATATATATAGACAGTTGTGGATGCATTCATTACATTTATGCGAATATAAACGCGCCTGATGCATGGCTTGTGGCAATGTCGGTTAAGTAGCTCATTAACTTCAATACATTCAATCATTTGATTAATACGCATACACACAAACAATGGAACTCAGTCATATGTACCCAAACCTGACAGACGTTGATTTTGAGTCTGTTACAAGCGGCATGGGCTTGTATTACAATTTAATGCTTGCTCAATGTTAAAGCTATTGGCACATAATTTTAAAAAACAAATCGTTTTTGCAAGCACAGGTGCTTGCATTTTGAAAAGTGAGTTAGGACGTGGGCCTTTTTTAAGTCCGACTTCTATTCGGGTTTGGCAACAATTAATGGAAATTATTGCTGGCTTAGAACCGGTGATCGCTCGCTTGTTAGTTCGGTGCTCAGGCATCTAGCTACGCAAGCTCACGACGTCTAGGCTGCGTTGTTGTTGATGTTTTTCATAGAGACTTTGAGCACTTACATTACACGCCTTGGTGCAACTGTTTCTGCCTGAACAAGTCAATTCTCTATGGTTAATTCTTGCACAAGGCTGCAGCTTACGGGACGCCAATGCGTATACGCTCTGCCTGCCATGAGATTAATTATGGTTAATAATAATCATGCAATTTGTTATTGCCGCAGCTGTGGGTTCAGTTAAGTTAACGTCCTTCTTAATGATCCGGGGTACGCTGTTGTGTGCAGCTGTCGACTTTATTGAGGTATTTGCAGTTGAGGCATTCGTGTGGCCGCCTGCATTATTATGCTCATTATTAAGCGCTTCTGACGGTATTTCATAGTCCGGCGACGGGCAGCCGACCAGGCAGCCGCACAATGAGTGCGTGAGGAATTGCATTAGGTCATGTGAGTAATTATAATTCATTTAAAGAGACGAAGTGGAGACGACGAAGTCATGGCAAGGAAGACTTGAAATGCAATATAGTAAAAGCTTGTCTTAAAAAGTTTTTATAAAACTCTTCCTCTTCATTATCATTATCCTTATCATTATCATTATAATTATCATTATCATTATAATTATCATTATCATTATCATTATCATTATCATTATCATTATCATTATCATTATCATTATCATTATCATTATCATTATCATTATCATTATCATTATCATTATCATTATCATTATCATTATCATTATCATTATCATTATCATTATCATTATCATTATCAATATCATTATCATTATCATTATCATTATCATTATCTTTATCATTATCATTATCATTATCCAGAATATTGTTTAGTTGCTTGTCTACTTCTGAATGATACTGAATATTTAATTGTAACATAATATAATTTTAATCATTTATTAAGAATAAAAAGGGAAGGGTGAGGACATTTTTTTTTTTTATTTTTTTTTTTTTTTTTTTGTTTTTTTTTTAAGTATTGTTTAGTTGCTTGTCTACTTCTGAATGATACTGAATATTTAATTGTAACATAATATAATTTTAATCATTTTAAGTATTATTATTATTCAGAATCTTTATTAGTTTCTTATCTAATTCTGAATGATACTCAATATTTAAATTTTGTTTATTCTTGACACTAGGTGTTTTTTCTTCTCGGTTTTCTACTATCTACGCTCATTAAACGGGTTTTGAATTGTGTGCTTATTTACAATTGCTTTGCATCGGATAGGTTTGAATTGATTGACCGATTACCACACTTAAATGCACAATGTTTAATTAATCCCCTTGAGCGTGACAAAAGCCTCTACTTGGGAAGTAGTTCTGTAGCTATCAATAGCCAGTTGAGTTTCTAAAGCAAACAAGCAATTTGGCTCAAGATACAATGCAAACTGTGCGGAAAAGTCAAACTCAACTTTAGTGAGCTGCAATTTTCGATTAAAATTCCAGTTGGCGATTCAATTAAACACTAATTAAAAGACATTTTTCCGCAGCTCACAGCTGGTAGTTAGCAGCCCTTTGATAAGTCCCCTTTGCCGGTCTCAGGTCTCAGTCAGTCACACGCCCATTGGACAGCTCAGCCTGTCAGCTCGGCAAAGGACTGTGGGCGCTGAAAAGACTGCCAACAGGATAAGGCAAGTCGACAAATGTGCTGCACCAGTGATAGACGTCCTACGGGTGGGTGTGATGCAATAAATGTCATAAGGGAAGCAAAAAAGAAAAAAAAACTAAATCAAAGGCAAAGTTTTTTTTTTTTGCATTTTGCTTAGCTCTGCTTCTCGTGCGACCATTTTTTTCTCCTTTGGCTCTGTGAGTACGTTAATTTTTTGCCCAAGTCCGGAACGAGAGGAAATTCGTTTTTCCTTTTACCTTATGACGTTCAAAGTAAATGTTTTTCCTGCACCGGGAGAATTTCGTGGATAATGTCAACGCTTAAATAGGATCAAACCTTAAAAATATATATTTAGTTGTTCCAAAGGGAAATTTAGTAAAGCTTAAGTCAATAGAAACGTTGCGGGTGGATTACTTTCTCTCGCGTGGGAATAAATTGTGAAGCCAGGGAAACATTACTGCTATCGGAAAGATATTGCGAGAGTATTGAGAATACTTTTGATATATTTAGTTTGATAATATATGATGTTCCTTTATTTCTCTTTAGAGAGCCTTACACCGAAGCCTGTAAAACTTTGCGGATGAAACATGTTCTCTAGCAATGTACTTTTGCAAAGCAATATTGCAGGCTAAGTTATTCATTCTATTTTTTATGGTTTCCACTTTCGTTATTTTTAAGCCGTGATCTTAAGTTTCCGCAGCTTCTGCCAATCACTTGTCCAGCGTTCGAAGCGTGTCAGGAACATTGCCTAATTATAAATGTTTTATAAGTAAATTATCCAAGCGCGTAATTTTGTGCAGTCTCCCTGTATTGAGGGATGCCTGACGCTGGCAAGGACTCGGCACAATTTTCCGGTTGCTTGGGTGCATCAAAGCATCGCCGTGACAGGGTTGTCATGGCCAGCCAAGTACAAAATATCGAATGACACGCTGTCGGTAAACTACTTAATTGCATATATATCTAATTAGCAAACTTTTCGCGCGTCTGTAACTTTATGATGCTGCTGCAGCGGGCCTGTGGCCAGTAGCTGCCAGAGTTGCCAACGTTCTGCTGTTGGTTGCAGGCAGCATTGCTTTGCATATTATTAATTTGTCGCTAAGCCAGAAGCGAATACGATTGACATTTATGATACGCGAGGGGGCACTAACAAATTATTTGCTGACTATCATGGAAGGGGCTTGATAATGCGAACGCAGCAAAATGCCCTAATCGGATTTGCGCTGGAAAATTCATTGAATTAATTTTATTGAAAAAAAGTAAGAGCGGGGGATAGAAATGTAAAGCCAAGGCACAAATAATAATGGCCGAAACGCGTACGTGATCGAAGCCAAAAACGGAAGCAGGTCAACCAATACCCCGCGCCCAGCTCAATTCGCATAAATTTCAACTAATTACAATTTCAGTGTCCGGTGCACACAATCAATGGGAAAACCATAACAATTACAAATACAAATAAAAGGAAAACTGAGAAAAAAAAAGGGGAAAAGCTAGCTACACACACACAAACACACAGCGAGAACAGATGACGGTTATGGCCAGTGCGCTTAATGGCTGGACGTGAGTAGAGGGCTAAGAGTGCGGTGGCCAGTGGCATGCTTGGTTTGGCCATTTTGTGGTCATGGTCGGGCCAATAACAACCGCAACAACTACAACAACACAAACAGCTGCGAGGGTGCATTGATGCGTTTTGGTCCGGCGCGTCTTTTGTATTTGTGTTTGTACTTTTGGCTTTGTGCCCGTTAAACCCTGTTGGCCGTTCTCGCTGATGGCGCGACCACAGTGAAAACTCATTAATTTATTCTTCTCTTCGTTTGTTGAACTTAAAATAACAGCGTTAATCCGCTTAGCGCCGCCATTGACTAAAAACAACGACAACAACTACAACAAGTAAGAGTGCTTTAGTCAGTGCTGCACGACTAGCAAATACCCTGCATATGCTGCACGAGAGTCTACATTTGGTGTCTATAGCTCTTATGAGTTCCCAATAAGTCCAAATACCAGAATATCTCCATCGATTCTTGTCCATTTCAAGTTATCTATAATTTGAAGCAAACCTGATCTGACGTTAAAAGAAGATACGCTCGAAATGTGAAGATTCTGAAAGCATTCGATTCATACAAATAGGCAAACAGACAGTTGAACTTATTGACAACGGTTCGCCAATTGATGCTGATCAATAATATGAGTATATGAAGTATATTCTGTTTGGGGTCAAACAAGCCTGCTTCTGTTTGTTACAGGGAACATTATACCCTACCGAGCAGTTTCAGTGGGTTCGGGGTATAACAATGGAAAGCTCACTTGTCGCCAGGCTTCGCGCTCGTTGACTGAAAACACAGGCAGCTTGAGCAGGGGGCTGGGGCGCGGTTGCTGCTGCGGTTTACATTGCCATGATATCCAGCTGAATCCGAATGCTGACAATGACTATGACGAGGCGCAGCAAACAAAATGAATTAAGGAAACCGCAATGACATAGTTACAGTAGCACAACGCACCAGCCCAGACAAATACATATGCACATATCCATCCCCATATAGATATATGTATGTATATACACAGTCAGGGAGCCCATGTAGTTATCCGTTTATGTCTCGCTGTTTGGTTGGTTGAACGACTTGCACTTGGCCATAAAGTCACAGCACAAAAGCCAGACGCCATGGGCGGCTCTTGACTAGATTGGAATTTGGGCCATGTATAGTGTATATGTATGTATAGCGGGTATGTGCATCCTTTGGCGAGCATACTTTAGGTAGAAAAGTTTTCAACTCGGCTTGAACTTGTGGCAATGACGGGTCACGACTTGGCGACCATAAAGTCAACTGCTGACCTTTGCTTCACTGACCATTCAACAAAGTTGCACACTCAGATATGTAGCTTTTTATGTTTCTAATTGTATAAAAGAATTTGTGGGGGGAAATAACTGCCTCAGAATCACATGACATTTGAGTGCTTGATAGAAAATATTAATTTTCTGATTTTCAAATATAATTTTCAGTCTTTCTGTATAGTATTAGAAAATAAATAGGTAATTAATGGGTAGATCGGGGCTTTTGTTATTTTTGCATTCGATATCTGAATAGTTGAGAATATGAAGAAGAAATAAACCCTTCTTTTAACGGTATAACCTATTATATTCTACACTCTAATTAAGAAGAAATCTTTTAAAAAACAGTTTAATGCAAAACAACTATGAGATTGAATGTCTTCCTCAAATTATAGTTTAATTAATCGCATCGATAAACGATAAAAGCGCTTTCTAAACGCGAGGTGGCAACTCTGTTTGCAGCCAAAATAAGTGGTTCGCTTTAAGTGAGAAGTTTTCAAAGTTTTCCAATTAATGTTAAATGAAAAGTGAGAGATTGATTACGATGTCGAGTAAGTGCATATAGAGAAAAATTCAAATCATTTCGGTTCAACTTTCAACTAAATCAACAGCTAATGCCACAAAGAGCGTAAATGCTTCGATTGCTAGCACGTCCGCTGTCAAAGCAGCCGATGTCCAGGTTCTGGAGACGCCAACTTTTAGCCAGACTTATGCTACGTTGCGCGTCTGCCTGAGATATGGTGATAGCGGTGCCAATATCTTTGGTCGCCTGATCAAAGTCTTGGAGGCAAGCGATTTAATACACATTCTGAAAATGCTGCCCGACGAGGAGCTGGAGCGTTTGATGCCCATGCTGGGTCAGCGTTTGACGCGGCTGCGTCTGGAGATGGCCGAAATACCGCAGCTCTACAGCCTCTGTCGTAAAATGGGCGTGCCCGAGCTGCTGCAGGTGCGCAACTGTGAAGTTGCGCAAAGCAAGCCAAAGCCGAACGTCACCAGCTTCAGCTCCAGCAGCAACAGCAATCCCGGCTGTCATCTGCAGTTGCTGGGCAAGCTGCTGCCGCGCCTGGAGCTGCTCAATGTGCACGCCGCCGTTGTGCCACCCTTTCCAAACAATTTGCGGCATCTGCGCGCGCTGCTGCTGCGCCAGAATCCCTCGCAGGCCGTGCTGGATCAGATCTGTGCCAATTGTCCGCAACTGCAGCAGCTTTTTTTGCGTAACGAGACGCACGCCTCGCTGGACGTGACAAACATTTTGAAGTGCTTTCAGTTAAAGGAGCTGCAGCTGCCGCTGATGCTGCACTCCCCGCTGGCCGTCTGCCATTTGGCGCATCTGGAGCATTTGTCGCTGCAGCGTATGCAGCTCTGGCCGGGCATGGACTGGCTGCCCATTGTCAGGGAGATCATAAATGCCAAGCGCTATGAGCTGCGCACTCTGAAGTTTGATGGCAGCTGGCTCTCCACACCGCTGGATCTGTCGGTGCTGCAGCTGAAGTACTGCTGGGCTCTCCGGGAGCTGCTGCTGAGCAACTGCAAGCTCGCGGATCAGACACCGCAACCGGAGCTGCCGCTCAGCTGTCAGCGTTTCGGGCTGAGAGGCTGCACGCTGAGTCGGCTGCTGCGCTATCTGAAAAACAATGCACAGCTGCAGGTGCTCGAGTTTTTTGAGTGCCAGCTAGTTGCCGGCGGTGGTCAATTGTTGCAGCATATGCTCAAGCAGCGCCAGAGCCTGCCAACAGTGATGCCGCTACAGCTGCGCTTTAGCCACTCGACGCCTTTGCGTGCGGAGCTCACGAGCTGGACGCCACGAAGGCGACAGCACTATGAGAAATGGCTCCAGGTGCAGGAGCTGGATGAACATGAGTTCACCTGGAAGCAGCCGCTCGGCACAATTAGCATGACATTCGGCAAGCCACTTAACTATACGCCCGATTTAGATCTAGGCAGCGTTGGTCAGAACCCAATCCCGTTGACGTACAAACATTTGAATGCTTCGCATAACGCAACTCTGGGTTGAATTCCATTGAATGACAAAAAGGATGTTGTTTTTTTTTTTTTAATTTAATATATTATCTTTAATATTATCTCATACTAAAAAGTTAACGATAGTTAATTTGTGTACAAGCTGATCAAATTAGTATTTATCCTACAAATTTGTATACAATTTATTTTAAATTAGTTTTTCACTCTATAATTTTCCTAAAAATGACTGCGTTTTTTCTGCATAATTCGAAAAGAATTTGTTTATTTTAGTTTTTAAGTCTTATACAAATTTCGATACCCAAAATTGATAACACAGATTTGTTGGGATTTTAAATATCAGAAATGGAAGCTACAGGGAACATGTTTAAAATCTTAATTTAAATATGAGTATCGCGTATTCAAGTCTCGGAAACTGGTTTAATGGAATTTGTTGGGTTTCTTGCGAGTGATTCGACAATGTCCCCTCCTCTTTCTCGGTGAGCGTAGTTTTGTTTGTTGTTTTTTGGTGGGCCAAACGTAAGCGTGAAATACCACACCCCTTCGGGCCACATAAGACAATCGAAATTCGATAATATTGTAGAAAGGAGGGACAAGCCAAGCCAGAGGCAACGATTGGGTCAACAATGAAGTCGCAAACCCGTCCAAATCAAATGCACGTCGACCGGACCCGGCGTGAGCTGCCAGCTTTTGAAATCCGATGACAGACTAGATGGGAAAAGGAGAAAAAATATATATAAGAAAATTGGGTAAAAAAGCAAATAAAAAACAATGAAAATGCCCCGAATGCATGCTAAATAGAGGATTTAGGTAAATGGATTTCTAGGCATTTTCGCATTTGCCCGGGAAATTGAATATAAAGTGTGTGTCAGTAAGGGTGCGTGTGTGTGTGTGTGCGTGTGTGTGTGGTTGGATGTCCCTTTTGTCTTTTGTGTTCACTATGTGTGTGTTTTTATTGGTGTTTATGTGAGTGTGCGTGTGGGTGTATGTGTGTTGGTGACCAACGTTAATAGCCAAAGTTTAGGCAAAGATTTCATTTTATTATGTGGAAATTTATTAAAGCCTTTGGGCCAGCAAGAGGGATTTTAATCGCTTTGCGTTTTGCTCACAACACTTATGCCCTATTGCCAGAGAAGAGGTTGTTTTTGTTGTTGTTGTTGGTGTTGTTGTAGCTGCTGCTGATGGTGTTTGTGGTGGTGTTGGTGGTGGTGGTGGTGTTGGCAGTTGGCATCATTTCCCAGCGTCCTTGAGCCCTGGAAATGGAATAATTGGATATTCTTGTTACTTCTGCTGCTGCTCAATTCTCGGAAACAGCTCGGACAGCTCTGGCTGCGGGTCCAGCTGCTGACGATGACGTTGATGTTGTTAGCTTTTCAAAATGCTTTAAGTAAGTTTAATGGCTTCCTAAGCTGCTGCACAAGGGCTACAAAGTATCTGGCACAACATGCAACGCTTCTCGCAATGCAAAGAAAAACGAATTTTCACTCAGTTTGTTTTGTGAAAACTACAACAAAAAAAAAATATATTTATAAAAATTGAATGCACTTTCAAGAATGAGTCGCTATGATTCTGCTTTCATAAATAGCTTGTCTATCATTTGTTCTACAATATAATTTAGGAATATTTGTAACAGCAAAAATGTTCAGCTTTATTCAGCTTGTTTTTGGGCTAATCGATGTGAATTTAACTAGATATCAGATTCTATTCGAAATATGCTAGTTAATAGACGAATATATAGAGAAAGCTATATTCTTTCTCTAATTAATTAGTTATTTAAGTTAAATAAATGTATATTACAGTAATTTTCTTATAGGCTACACAATATACATACATAATTATTAAAAAACTGTGAGTCCTGTATTTTATTTATGAAATATTAAAAATAACAACAAATAATATAAAAATAAATAAAATGTAAATTGAAAACAAATTATTTAAATATTTAATACATTTATATGATATACTATGATATACTTATCAAACATTTCTACATTTTTACATATATTTTTCAACAAATATCAAACTTAGTATATCAAATGACATTAAAAAAAGCATTTTCTAATTGAAATATTTATATTTTCTTTTCCTTTCTTTTCTGCACTTTAACGTACATTTTCTTTTCGATTTCTTTTATCATTTCTCATGACTTTAGCACTCTGCCCATTAGCAATTAATTTGTGCCACTAAAAGACTTTTCGCCATCAAATCTGTTTTAGGCCACATTTGGGCCAGGCTCAATTAAACCGTGCAACCAACTTACCAACTAGTCGATCAATTTCAATTGTAACTTATTGACTTTATTAAGGGTATTCCATGGCAAAGCAGAATAGTTTAAAAGTTACTGATTGTTGTGTTTGTATGCTGTTACCCCCTTCCTCTTATTACGCTCCGTTTTCCGCTCTGCCACAAGTATAGATTGCTGACCAGTTGCTGTGTACTAGAGAGAGAGAGGGAGAGAGAGAGAGAGAGAGAGAGAGAGGGCACAAATTGACACAGTTGAGGACAACAAGCAACAATTTTCAGATATTTTTCTTTTACTCACTTTACTTAGCTTCCTTGTTTAGCTGTTTTAACTTCCGTTTTTGCTGCTGGCACTTCCTAGTTCGCCATTTCTCATGTCTCCCGTCCCCCACCCAACCCCTTATTTTTACATGCGCTTTTGCAGTTAACCCAACGTTCCAACGTTCAGTCCCAGGGCCAACATTGTTGGTGACAGTTACCATTGGGAATTAGCGCGGTCTGTAATAAGGATCGTCATCGCCCCCATAATCATTGGCCTGTGTAAACCTGCACTTAGCGTGGTCATTTCGCCTGCAGTTGCCGCTGGCCCCAGGAGAAACGGCAACTGGACCGCGTGGCCTGGAGAGTAACGACGCCTGCATGTACGGCATATCCTGCCAGTCTGAGGGTCTGGCAGTCTGGCGGTCCGGCAGTGTATCCTGCCCAGGCGAGCCGGGCATTTCGCCACGAACCGAAATACTCTTGAGCGCAAATGGTGGCGCGCTTTGTGCGGCTTCCGCCTCGTCAGCTAATACCCAAATGGATGTTTAGTGTAAGTCGCCGTCCTTGTCGCCCCCAGGAGGCAGGGCCCTTGTCCTTTGTTTTGGACGTCGCTGCACGGTTGCCGCTGTATTGTCATTTTCTCGTATCCTTTTGCCTTTAGCCGGCTTTTGTGGGACCCGGATTTGGGTCTGGTGCCGGCAACGCAATTATATAGCCTGTTATTGTTGACGGAGCCGAAGCTGTAGTCCGAGTCGAAGTTGTTGCTCATTTCTGTATCTGCTTAAAACTTAATGACACTTTCAGTTAATTATCGCGGTGGATTTGCAAAATTAAGCGATTCGGGTATAATTACGAGGGATTATGTAACCGCCTTATTTAGCTTTTCTTTCCCTTTTTTATTTTTTCCTTGGCTCTTTTCAGGGGCTTTTTTCTTCGCTTCTTTCGCATTGACCACAGCAGCGATTGGCAGGTTGCGGTTAACAAATCAGATTTTGGAATTACTTAGTGCTTAAGGCAAAGTAAGTGGCGGCTTAATGTTTTTTAAAATGCTTAGTCAGAGCTTGTTGGGCGTTAAATGACAATGCTTGGGTCTAAATAGTAAACAATTAGGGTTCTATTATTTCAGCATACATTGCGGGGATATTAAAAGAGATTGTTTAAGGGTTTTATAATTTCATCAATAAGCAACATAGTAAATTTCAGCTTTAAAGTTGATTAACATCTTTCGTATTGTATTTTTCTTACAATTTGTATTTGTTTTTTTGAATTGTATTAACAAATAGTAACATTCTGAACCAAAGGCAGATTTGAACCGACGACTTCTCTCAGACACATAAGCTCGGGCAAAGCACATTTATATTTGACCACCGTTTTCTCCCAGTTACAGATTGAATTTTCCAAAAACCTTGGTTTAATATTCACTTTCGACCCAAAAGAAAGTCAATCAGGACAACGTCTTTTGTATATATAAACTTAGTCTATAATTCTCTTCAACTAATTTCATATGGCTCTCGACTTGAAGCTTTTTCCCGCTGACTAAGTGAACTTTTTTGCTAGAAGTTGCAACAAGTTTTGGAGTGGGAAAATATGCACAGCAGCTGGATATGAGCCGGCACATTAGCCTGCAATTAATTTGGAATTTTGGTAAATTGCGTGAAGTTTGCGTGTGCGAGAAAACATTTCTAGTACAATACTTTTATTTTTATTAATATTAATGCATAGTTTGGGCGCTCAGGTGCCTTAAATATTTTACCTTTACCGAAATCTGGCCAGAGACTGAGTCTAACGTTTGCAAATAATTTGTGCGTTGAGCTAAGCGCAAAACCCAAACGCAACCGCACAAAAACTTTTTAGACAACAGTTTTCAAAGTTTTACAAGTGCTGCAGCAAAAAACGCAGCATGCATTGAGCAAGGGAGGGGAGAAGATGGGTTAAAGAGGGCTGGGCAACGTCGATGGAGCTGAGATGCGGCTGGCTGTCGGTCGGCAGCGCCAACTTGTATTTGCCCACTTAGACGGGGAACGAGTTAAAATTTATAGGTATTTCGCCTAAAATCTCGCAAAGTATAAACCACTTAGGTGCAGCGCCGGGGTCGCTGCTAGCGGTAGGGGCGTGGCCGAGGCAAACACTTTGGTATTTTGTCTTGGTGGGACTTTTTTTTTTTGCTTCTTTCTGCTGCCCCGTTGTTGTTGCCGCACTTTGAACGCATAAATCAGCCATGAGCAGCGCCAAATGCCAAAACTATCCCTCCGCCCTGGCAACCCGCTTGCCTTGGCTCTGTCCAGGTACGTGTGTGCCTGTTTCGTTTTAAAATCAGCAGCAGGCAAAGCCACAACAAACACCAACAACAACAACAAATGGTCCATATTACTTGGTGCAACAATTGCAAGTGTTCTGAACTCAGATATAAGCCCCTTATACCTCTACCCCGCCCTAGGTAAGCTTCGGCTGCCTCGTTGCCTGGTTGCCTGGCGCGTATAAAGTTTTATTCTGCAGCAAAGTTTGTTTATATTTTATTATATTTTTCACACGGCATTGGCTTTTAAACGTTTTCAGTTTGTAAAATCAAGAGGGCAACACTTTGAAGGTACCCTGTATTTAACCATGTGATATATGTGTGGTAAAAATTGTTTATATTAAGTATACGAGGTGTATATGGGGCACAACTTTACATCACATTAAAAGAGTATTTGTAAGATACCCTGTAATCCATTATGGATATACTTCGGAAAGGATAATCGTTTCGGCTTTATGTGTAATATTTTTCTTTTTTAATACCCTTAATTCAGTTATTTACAACACAAGAACAGGGTATTTACAGAATACAATCCTTACTCAACTTCATTGGCTTGAAAGCACTTCACGTTTCTGTACAGCAAAAATAAAAAAGATTTCATTTAATTTCCGTGGTCATCCACATGAAGTGGTCTGCCTCGCAATTCGAGCGCACAAGAGGCGTAAAAAAAAGAATGCAAAAAAAAAAATGAAACGAAATGAAAAGAAAATGGACTCTGCATTGAAAGGGGCACGTGGCAAGTGGCAGCCTATTAGCGAGTGGCTGCAACAATACTCGGCATTTGCATACAAAAAGATATTATTTGTTCTGTTGCTGTCACTGCCTTAAAAAGCACTCGAAAAACGAGCCACTTGGCTACTTTTGAGAAAAGTTGTCAAGTTTTTAAAGAAAAATATATATATAACATCATGTTAAAACTTACATCTGGCCAATTAGGCATGCTTTTTGGGCATTGCACATGAGAGAAAGGATATTAAATTCGGATTATCTTGATAAAATTTGAAATTTCACTTTAATCTCTAAGAGTTCTACTTTCTAAAGCGCAATAGTTTATCCTCTTATCAAATTCTTCTGGACTACATAATTTATTTTGCATTAACCTAGATCTAAGGCACTTGACAAAATTATATATTCATATTTTCTGGTCAGGTCTTAAGTTCTTATTATAAATTAGTATTTTAATTAATTCGTGCGACGGTCTTTATTCCATTGGGTGCTGCCGCATCATGTTGCACGCTCTGCACGTGTGCAAACCGGAAATTACATTGGGCTTGCAGCATTTTTTGCTTCTTTTTCATCCAATTTTTGGCTTTTAACTTTGACATCGCTTTCAGATTTTGTAGCTTAGTGTTCATTGGCCTGCCCAAAATGCCGGCAACAGATCCCTTTGAGCTTTCAGCTTCTTTACTCAATGGACTTCCGGTGATTTTTTAATAATTTAATTTTTTCACTCTCCTCGCATTTCGAGCGCTGGGAGGTCGGCCCAGGCTCTGGCTGTGACATCCTCAGCCTCAACCTTGGCCCGGTGCTTGGTCAAAACGCACGCGACTGGGACCAACGTGTCGCCAGTGTCCTATTTGGTGGATGGAGGGGGCCAGAGCTGGTGCTCAGTGGCTCTGCTAGTGGCTGGTGTCAGCATTGAGATCCAGCGAAGCAGAAACTTGGCAAGCCAGCCGGATGCGGGGTTGGGCGGGTCCCTACAACGCGCAGGCTGTGACACAGGCCGTGGCTCAGGCTCAGGTCCAGGCTCAGGCTTTGTCGATGTCTTCAAGTTTAAGTTGGCGGAAATTGTCTGTTGTTGCGATATCCTGCTGCGTTTTATAGTCGCGTTATGAACTGTTTGTGTGTGTGTCTGTGTGTGTGTGTGTGTGTGGGTGACTGCTGCACCCTGCGGTGGTAGTGGACGCAGATGGATTAATGACAGCCATGTCTGCCGCACACACTTTTGCCCCACCGCCCACAGCCACAGGCACACACAACTGGCAACTGTCTCAATTTACCTTTGTCACTGGCTTCGCATCCTGCTACTCCTCAGCCACAGGGTATTAAAAGGTATTCTTATATTGTTAGTAGATGTGTCAAGCATAGAAGGAGCAGTCTCTGATCCATTAAGGCATATATATTCTTGATCAGTAGCAACAGGCAATGCGATCTAGCCATTTCTGTCTGTCTGTTTCTGTTAAAACTAGCCTATCAGTTGTAAGGGTTTCGTCTTGAAACTCGTCCTCTATCCCTTCTTCTGTTACAAGCAGTACATAGGAACGATCAGTCGAAAAGTCTTGTATGAAAAACTTATTTGTTTTTCAAGATATCTTTACCATACGCGGAATTAACTATATTCCATGTGCTTCTTAGATGCGGGCAAAGCACAATGAGCCTTATGAAAAGGTTGGGTTTGAAATGGTATTAAATCTTCGCCGTGCCGAAGATAGTCCATCTTTCTTGTTTTAATGTTATTTTATTTATTTTTGTAAAAATATTTCGACCAAATCCAGCGACTCATACCAAACCAAATTTCTGAATATATATCATATTCATCTTTAAGCCAAAGGGTATTTGGGATTCGACGTGCCAATAATAGTTTTCCCCCCACATTTTTGTTCTTCTCTTTTTTGTTCGTGTCTCTGCTCGTCTTTGTTTTGCACTCGCTTTGGCAAAACTTTTAATTAATTTTCATATTTTATGCAACAGTTCACCTGGCCTGGTCTGCCTTTGGTTGTTAATGTTGAAGCTGCGGCCAACTGTGGCGCAACTGGACTGACAACGTTTTCAGTGTTGCGAAACTTCATAATGTGTGGCTAATTTGCTGGGCATGGCTTGATTTATGTGCGAACTAAATATGTGAATGGAATATTATAAGATATGTTGTGAAAATAAATGCAAAGTTGCTTTGCTAGAAGGGATTTAGAATATTATGAGTATATTAATCATGACAGTAAAAATAAAATAAATTTTCCCTTCAGTTGTGTTTGTTGCACCTGGTTCATCACACTTGGCTCTACCACGGCCATGATTAACAAAATTTTATTTTTATATTCAACGTTTAACCAAAGCTTATCAATTGTCTCTCTTGGTCATTACTTGCGAGCGCTTTAAGGACAGTTTTCTTTTACAATCGTTTTACCCATAAAATTTGCAACTTTCCCACCATCAAGAATGTATTTGGGCAACATCTACACAGGAATTCCTATAAGTACTAAACTGACATATATATGTATATATATACACAAATACACTGCAAATGCAACTGGTGCACTAATGAATATTTATAATGTAGTGCATCCCTTTCATTCTTGCATCCCTTGCACTTCACTCTGGTCAAAGAAACTCATTTTAATTTATTCGTTCGCACGACTTTCATTTGTTTCACTTTCGACATGGAATTTCTAAGCGTGGAAAACTTTCAAAAAGCAGGCACCCAAAGACACCCCCAAAAGACAAACACACACACACACACACACACACGCACACGCACAACTGTGAAAGTGTTCTCTATGGGACACACGAACATAGTGGCACAACAATCAAGTGACGAGGAAAACGAGAAAACTGAATGGAAAACAACAAAAATTCACTACTCAAATCATTTTGAGCATGGCTGAGACAGACAACGTCGCAGAAACTGGAGCTTAGTAAAGATTTTTCATGAATTTTCTTTAGTTATATTTCAATTTTTACGCTTTACTATTTTCCTTTTGCATTTCAAGTTCGACATGTGAAGTGCTTTTTGCCAGTTATCATGAGCTGCAGTTGGTCTATCTTTCATTCTTGTCGTTGCCTGTGTGTGCGTGTGTGTGTGTGTATCAGTGTGTGTATAATGCAATTGCATGCAACAAATTTGCTGAAGCACCTGGCATTGTGCAACAAAATCACTTGATTTCAAATAATATGAGAAAATATTTTATTGTTGCTTTGTTTGGAATTCACATTTATTTAAAGTGAATAACGAGTCGCATTATTTAATTTAATTATTAACAAATTCCCATCGCCTTTTCAGTTCAATGTTATTTATTTTTTGTTTTTATTTTTGTTTTTTAATTGAAATCAAGAAATTGGCTTTCGAGTGTTTGCGTTTCGGGGCGTCAATATCAATTTTTGTTTGAGTATGTACAATTTCCATCAATTTTCACAGAATGCAATTATATTGGATTAACACCCAAAAGTGTATAACATACATACACATATACGCTCTCTTGCTCTTGATTGTTTATTGTATTTTTATTTGTTTTTCTTTTTCCGAGCAATTCTTGAATCAATTTGTTGCTTTCAAAATTATCAAATCACAATTTAATTAAAATTTAATCCCCCCTTTGTTGCTGCGCGTGTGTGTGTATTTTTGTACTTTAATTAAATGTTTATAAGAAAAGTTGTCAAATAGTCGGCATTTGATTCTTAGAATTGCATCGAGCATAAGTTTTGCCTAATTGATTGTAAGCCTATTGTACGCTTTCTTGAAATCTTGAGAGCTTTTGTCAGCAAATTGTTTGTGCACCGACTCATTGTGTTTAGCATCAGGTTTTAATTAGCTGGAAGCTTTTGTAAGCTAGTTAAATTGTCCATTTTGAATGCCCTCTTTGTACTACGTATAATATATATTCGTTTTTTGTCATAACATTAGATGAATGAAAAGTCAAGCTGGCTTAAGTGCATAGTTGACTTAAAGCTTATGCATAACTTTAAACTTATGCTTATGAAATTCGAATGCATATCTGATACTTTCCGCTAGTGTCATTCTTGTTTTAATAAAGTTTAAGATAGTGAACATTTCTTTATTTCAATTTCCATATATTATTAAATGTAAAAGAAAGTACAAGAAAAATTAACTTGAATTATCTCGGTCAAAGCTGATGATCTACCAAATCTATCCATGAAACATTTAAGAGCACTTTTCACTTTCAGCAAGTGTCTTTGTTTTTTTTGATCTGGGCTTTATTGGATTATATGTGAAATTTAATATATGGAATATTTAATATATTTCCTGGACTTTCAGTAAGTGTCATTGGGCTTTTGGTTGGTCGGCGAATTAATCCCCAATTTATATTATGTAACTTCCTTTATAAAAATACACCAAACATATTAACTTTCTTAATTCCATTTTCGATATCTATGAAAGATTTTTATGTATTCTTGTCCTTTTCAGCTAGTGTCATTGGATCTCTTTTATATGAATACTTTTATTATCTGAGCTGCAGGCATGCTAAGGAATATTTTAATATATTTCATGATTGAGTGTTAAGCTAATGTCATTGTGCTCTTGGTTAAGCGCCAACATAATTTCCAATTTGAATTTAATTTTTATAAGACATAAACAAAACATAAACAAATCCAGAAATATCTTTATCACAACCCTATCAAATTCCTGGATTATATTGTAGCTTTAAACTATTTTTATATATTGGAGTTACTTTCAAATATTCTCATTGGTTTTTTTATACAATGAGCTGTTGCAGAATAAAAAGCTTCTTAAGCGTCTGAGCTGGATTATATGGTATAGTGTGGATCTTGTAATTGGAGGTTTTACTATAGATCCGACTTTGGCTAAGCTGGCAAATCTTTATAATTTACTTTCACTTTCAGCTGGTGTCATTTGTGCGTAAACATGACCTAAATAACTATTTATCTTTATAATGATTGTCAGTCTGCAATATTCTTGCCAGCAGAGATCTGGAGAGGAGGGTCGGACGGCAGAGTTGAAATGTTGTTGTGATTTCTGGCGCGGTTATTGTTAAGTGCTGAATAAATAAATGTAAATTTTTCAAGATTATAAATCGTATGCAGTTGTAAACAGTTTGCAGAGACACGGGAAAAGCAGCTGTGGCGGGAAGTTGAAATCTGAAAGCGGAGGGGAGTTGCCTTGGTTGGGCTAGGCTAGGCTAGGCTGGGCTGGGCTGGGGTTTGGTGGGGATGTGCCACAGTTGCATAAAATTGCATACGGAAAACTGTAGCACCACAATTTCTGGGGCAACAGAATCGATGTCGATGTTGGAATGGGGGTGGGGGGTGGTGTCGGCGACGGCGTCGGCATGTGCATCCTTCGAGGACATTTTGGTTGCGAGGCACGTTTTAAAGGCTTGATTTATGCGCACTAACTTGGATTTTACAGCGCGCTCGGCACTCGTTTCATCTGGCCTGCTCCTCTGCAACGGCTCTGGTCCGTTTCTGTACTCGTCTGCCATGATTTTGTTACTTTTTTCCTTTCTGTTCAGCCGGCGCTCTCCGGCGCTGGCAGTGAAGCTGTCAGTGTCGTATGGAAAGGATTATTTAGAGTCAGCAGCGGCTTGCAAGCGTCTCAGCGATAAGAGTGCAGGACTAACGACAATGGAGGCGATGCGTCGCAGGTCCGCGACCGCTGATGACGACGAAAAGCGCTCCGATCAACGCAGCGGCAGCCTTTCAGCTCGGTTGGGGCAGGCTGAGTTGGATGGGAGTTGGGACACTGGCTGCGCGGAAGCTGTGTGTCAGCTGTGCAGCTTCCACCAAAATATCAGCCACTTTAGCCGCAGATAAAACTGTCGTCCTTTGTTGTGTGTGTGCGAGTGTGTGTGTGTGTGTGTGTGGCGGGTATTACGGTGCGGGGGCGCTATCATAAAATACGCCTTACCGAACCCAAATGCAGCAAGATTTGAGAGTCAGTGCGTTGCTTTTATACATTTTCTCTCTCTCTCTCTCTCTCTCTCTCTCTCTTTCCTTCTTTATTTAATGTGCGGCTACATTTCTGCCCACTGTGCAGCTGTTTCCGATTGCGTCTCAAATGCGTTTGTCTCTAGGAATACGCACACAAATAATTCTAAGAGCGAATACAACGATTTTAGTAATATAAGTAAGCTAGTGCTTATTTTAGAGAGAATCTAGGAAAGAAAGTTGAATAAAATGATTAAATATAATATTAGTTTTTGAGCTCTGGATCCTGGAATCTGGTTCGATATGTTGTGCTTTAATTAGGTCACACAATTTATATCTTCTTTGTTAAAAGTAAGTAGGGCAAGAAATTGCAACAGTTAAGAATTCGAAATAAAAGACAATGCATTCAAAATATGCCTTTTATGCTTATATTCAAAAAATTCCATTCCAGCAATCCTTTTATAAAATCAAGGTACATGAATATAATATTTAGAGGTCATATATTAAAAACTATAAAATATTCAGATAGACCAAAAATATCTATTGCAAATCAGTATTTATTTATATATATATTTAGTCTAAACTTAGGCAGGAATTTGTAAGTAAAGCAATTCGCATTTGGCTTTGATTATTCATACGTGATGTGAGTAGAAATTATGTAGAAGGGCAGATAGAAGATAGAAGTGCAGATTGGACAATAAAGTATATATGAATATATCTTAAATTTTTATATTTCTCCCCATGTTAAGTTACATTAAGTTATATTCACATACCATATACATATACATGCACAACAAAATAAATATAGCAATTAACATGTTGTTTGTTTACAGGCAGGACTCGAAAGGCGTTCATCAGATTCGTTCATTAAAAAGGTCATAAAAATGCAAACTTGAAGTGGACTTGAGGCCGTGTATAAAAGCGCCAGCTGCTGGCGACTATGATATTTATGCACATATGGAATGCAAAAATGCTTGACCTGCGATTGAAGTTCAAACAAATATTTGCATCTGTCATTACAAGGACCAAGGACCAAGGACCAGGGACCAAGGGTCGATGGTCGATGGTCGAGAGTCGCGAATGGCGAATCGAGAGGCTCAGCGTGCGCGTTCGATTTTGTGGCCTTTATGGAATCATAAAAGTAATTAATTGATATGTGTGCGTGCACGGCGTAATTGCCGGCACAGACAAATATGCCGTGTATACGGCTATACAATTTCTGCAATTTTTCAGCTTTTGCTGTTGACGGTAATCCCCCCCACCCCACCACAACCCGCCCTCACAGCTACACGCCACCGAACCGAGCCGTAATGAAACTTAACAATTACATGCTGCAAGGCTTGAATTAAATTTTGAGTTGTGGCCGGTTTTATTGCAGATGATAATTGCTATGTAATGACATTGCCCATATCGATTGGCCCAACGTTCAGATTCGCGGTGCGGTGCGGTTCAGTTTGGTTCGGTTCGGTTTGGTTCGGTTTGGTTCTCCACATGACGGCGTGTTGGAGGAGAGCCACGCTTTCAGCATTCGTTACGCATTTTAATTATCCCATTGTGTGCACGTTACGGCCGGAATGAGCATATTGAATTGTATCCGTCGCGAAATTGCAAACAAATCTCTGAATCATTAA
Source organism: Drosophila ezoana (assembly GCA_035045725.1). Classification (NCBI taxonomy): domain Eukaryota; kingdom Metazoa; phylum Arthropoda; class Insecta; order Diptera; family Drosophilidae; genus Drosophila; species Drosophila ezoana. Next base: position 2,224,992 of record JAWNOU010000207.1, read on the forward strand.
GGCAACCGAAAGAACCCAAAGGAAAACGAAAAGTTAAGCTTAATCGAAGTGCATGCAAATTTTAAGCAACTGCAGCAAGTGTGTGCGCTTATTTTTTTTTGTGTGTGTGTATAGGAAATTAATAAGAAATTTTCAACATTTATGTAAAGTCGTGGGAAGATCAAGCATACGAACATTACATCGGAGCTATCAGGTGAGTCAGATATATAATATTTATTTAAATTTATGTTATTTGAATATTTTCCAAGCAAAAATCTATGTTTTATTTATCAAAAAGTACAAAATGTTAGTTCCAAAAATTTGCATACTTAAAAGGGAAGTCAACAATGATGGCATAAGTTATTTTAGGGATGTATTTGAAAATTATGGGATTCAAAAATAATAAATTTTACGCTGGCTTTCGTCATTCGTACGCAGCTTAAGTATAAACTTCTTGGAATTTTCGCAAAGTGTATATATTTTATCTTTATCTTATTACACTATTATATAATAGAAAAGTATACATGAAATTATAAAATATGTGTAATCTGTGAGCTGAGTTTTGCACCCCCCCGATTTTCGTTCAATAAGTGTTGGAAAAGTTTTGTTAGTTTTCCAATCAAACTGAAAAACTTGTTATGCCTCGCACCCCACAAGTGCTGTAAAGTGCTATAAAGTATCATAAAGTGCTATGCTGTACTCGTGTGTGTAAATTCGTCTTACGAGCATTTCCAATAAAATGCTTTTCAAAACAAAAGCAATTTGGGGGGGCAAAAACACAAACAAAAACCTCTTTTATGCGGTTGTTTATTGTAATGTACTCGTGTGCCTCATATTACGCATTGTAGATAAACAATAATTACGCACATTTAAACACACGCAAATTAACTTCAACACATGCGTATGAGTGTGTGTGTGTGTGTGTGTGTGTGTGTGTGGTGTGTGGTGTGCGTGTGTGTGTGGTCTGTTGGTGGTCATGGCAGCATCTGAATGCTAGCACGCATATCTGGCCAGTTGTTGTGGGCTGTGGACTGACAGGCTTTGTGTGTGTGAGTGAGTGTGTGCGTGGCCATTACAGATTTATCGCAACGAAATGTAGGTGTGCACGATTTATGCACAGTTTGCTGAGAGCGACAACAGTAACGATGCCAACAAATCACTGCGCAAAGCAACAACAACAATGAAGATTATATGGCATTGGCATCAAGAAGCGCAACAGCATCAGCAACTGATGCCCACTGGCAATGGCAACAATGCCGAACATCAACTTAACGTGTGTGTGTAAGTGAGAGTGTGTGTGTGTGTGTGTGTATGCTGATTGCCCAGCCATAATGTGCGGCTGGCCAAAAGGCAGTCAAGCCTACGGCTGCACACACACACATACACACCCACACATACACACCCACAGCTGTTGTGCCCGCTGCCCGCTGCCCGATACCGGAGCGTATCACTTAATGTGTGGTCAGCTTTGAAGCGGAAACGGAAACGCCCCACAAATCGTGGCCTAATGATCAGCTCTCATTTAATTAATTGTTGATAACAGTTTCATGCTGCACCCCGTCGCCCCCCATCCCCACCTGCCTGTGGCCACCAACGGGATTACCAAATTCAATCTGCATGATAAAGTATTTGTGGGACTTCAGTTCCTAATCATATTCTAATTAGGTATATGATGCCACCTCATTTCGTACTCATTATATTCAAGAAACTGTTTGAATTGTTTATAGATTACATTCGTAAACACATTGCATTTGGGCATCATTTGGTATTTTCATATTTTCACATTTGAGCAAACCTTTAACTTGCTTAAAAGTGTAATGCATTACGGCATTTAAAAGCCCTGCCGTGTTTCCCAAAGCTTACGAACATAGGTCTAATATATCATATAGCTCTTTAGGAAAGAAGAAGCATTTTATCCAACTCTTTACTTTCGCTTTGCCTCAGTCATATTGCGCTTGATTAACTTAACCCAGAGAGCAGCAAAAGCAGACGCAGACTCTTCATATAGTCAGTTTGATATGTGCCTCGGCGTGGGTTGCACAAGTTTAGGCAGTTAAGAGATCTTAGGAGAGGGCAGGAGCAGGCGGAAATAAGCGGGAAATTCAGTGCAGAAATGGCAACAATTTGAGTGCAACTCGCTCCACATGCACATCAATTGCAACTTTTATAAACTGTTTCAACTCAAATTATATTTACGAGAGACCACAAAAATTGACAAGGGGCATGGCACGGAGGAGGCTGGCAACATTTACAGAATGTGCGGGCCAGATATGCCAAGAAGTCAGCAAATTTGTGTGCTGCGATATGAACGGATGAGGTGGGGAGGGGGGAGGGGAGGGGGAGGGAGGGTGGTATGTTGCATGTGGCAGCAAGCAGAGCGCCGAGTCGCGAGTCGCGAGCTGCTGTGTATTGCGAGCGGCATGCGGCATGTGGCATGCGGCATCATTAAGCGCATCATTTTTGGTACTTAAAACTTCAGCAACGTTTCGCAGTAACAACAGCTGCAACAACAAACGGTAAAGTAGACGTAATTTTTAATAGTTTTCGCAATTAAATCGTAAAATTTAACAACTTTGCGCAGTTCTTAACGAAATTGCATTGGGCGGCGCAAGTCACCAAAATCTGACACTGATGCATTTCCGTTTGGCTGTCGCCCAACTTTCCGAGTGCAACAACCAGCCAAGCATCAGTGCAACCACCGGAAACGCGACTCCCACTGCCAGCTACCATCTCCGTTCCATTTCCGGCTCCGGCTGTGAATATCTCTCGAAGTTTTGCTGATTTTCTTTGCGACGTCAACTTTATTATTTCCGTCATGCAGATCTTTAAATTAAATGCACTTATAAAGTGTTTATGGCTGGCGTAAAATATTATCGCACGATTTCTATTGGCATTAAAATGGAAACAAAATTACGAGTTTGCCACAATTATATCGCTTGCAGTCGATTATGCCGATTCTCATTTACCATTTCGCACAAGTTTCGCGCTCTGTTTAATGCACTTTCAGAAATTGTGGCATAGAGTTAGGCAGAAATTGGGGTCCATTATCGGTTAACTCATTTGCATCAAGCTGTGTGGTACTCAATTGACTTCGAGTAACGAGCTAAGCAGTGCATGAATAAACGATTCACTAAACCCAAAGACATTCGAAGTTCGAACAACAAGCGTGCAACATGTTCGAGCTAATCAGCAGACATGTATGGACAGTTGTTAGCAACTCGAACAGCTTGCTCGAAATGATTGTTCGAGTATCCGAAATGTGTTCTAATTGGATTAATTAACTATATTCAGAATTGAAATGCTCTCAACTATGTTCTTTAAAATACATAAAAAAGTAAATTCTTCTTTTATAGAAAATTCAATTTGTATTCTTTTCAATTATATGTATGGAAACTAACTATTAATCTTCGAAACTGGAACACGCAGCTGTAAAATTTTGTGTTTGAAAAGAATGAATATAACCAAAGATTGTAAATCTTATGACCGCAAATGTTTTTGCCAAGAAAAAGCGTCGACATTGGCGTCTAGCATAGCTCGTATTAAGCCATAATTTATAAAAGCAAGCATAGAGCAATGCTCTGCGCCAGTTCAAAATTCAAACGCCCTACAAGCTATGACATGGCCGCCGCAGGAAGGTGCAATTTATAGGAATTCCATCAATTCTAAAACCATGCTCTGCTCCAATTTCAAATCGAAGGCATCCAACTGTGCTGTTTGACCCGCATCGCATGGCAACGGACAGCTCTTTGTAGCTGACATCCACCCGCAACCGCCAGCCTTGGTCTCGTCTGTCGTGTCGTCTCCTGGCCTGGCCTGGCCTGGCCTGGTCAAGACCAGCCGCTCATCATAAATACAAAGCAGGCGGCGCTTTGTCAGTTGCCCCGCTCTGACACTTTTATTGGCTCTCGTGTCGCTGAAAGGTGCTCGGCAGCGATATGCCAGCAACATTCCGCGCCCTCATGCAGCCATGCCCCCACGTTCCCGTTCCTTTGGCAACGCACGTCTTTGTGCAACGCAAATGAAATTGAAAATTTTTATGATGCCAACGCAGCCGGAAGAGGCTTCCCCTCTAGTGGGGGCCAGTGGAGCAACTGAGCAGCAGTTGCTGCGGCTGCGCTTGCTTGGAATTCTGAAAATTTAAGCAGCTGTATAAAGTTAGTTAATCTGCTGCTGATTAAGAGGCGGCCAACTTCTTGGCATTTACGGCATCGAGGGCTCGGCCCGTATAATTTTAATAGCCTCCAATGGGCGACACGCGCTGCTCCAGCTCCAGCTCCAGCTCCAGGTCGGTTCATTGATGAGCGTTTGCTCCTTAACCAAAAACTGCAGCTTAAATATATTTTGCGCAAAAACTTAAGCAGAGCCGGGCGAATTTCCACGCGCTAAAAGTAGCTGCCAAGTAACAAGCTTAACCGCAAAACTTTCAAATAAACTTTTGTTGCTCAAAAGGTTGTTGTTGTTGTTGTGCCTCTTCTTCTTCGTGTTATTGTTGTTTTTGCTGTTGCTGGCCAAATAATTCAGCGTGCGCCCGCGCGAGCGGCATAACTATAACTTCCGATTCCGCTGCCAGCCAAGGGGCAAGGGCTGGAGTTACTGCTGCGGGTGCGCCATGTAATACAGTTAAATATAAATTCAAAAAATATATATAGAGTTTGTGCAACTTTTCGCTCTGCGCTGCACTTGCCCCGCTTCTTATATCTTCCTTCTTTTTTTTTTCGTTTTATTTGTTACTTGTGCAATTTGCATGAGCGGCAAACACCCACGAACAACTAACAAGTCGTCCTGCTTGGTGGAAGCAACAACAACAACAACAATGGGAGTGGCAAGCAAACTTCCGGCTGATGAATAAGTGTCTGCGTGGCCATGTGGCTGTAGGGGGTGTTCCCATGGGGCGTGACTATTGTTTGTTGTGTGTGTGCGTGTTTAGTTTGTTTAACTGTAAAAAAAAAAAAACGAAGAAAATAATAATAAAAAACAACTTCCTAATTGCGAAAATAAAAATCAACAACTGCCGCAACAGCAGCAGCTACAACAGCAACAACAGCAACAATAACAATTAAGCGCGAACAATGGGCAACTATCGAGGCATAAGCAGCTACTCATAAGACTGAAAACTTGAAACAAAGATATGGCAACGCCAGATGGCCAGTTTAACAGAGTTGAAGTCTGGACATTGCTTACTAGCCCACAATATGCTCAAATTGGCACTGTTAATTCAGCGACGATCATGTTATGGAGCCAGTGCTGCCAAGCAAATGGCTTTCTGTTAGGTGCAGAGCATTAACAGAAATTTTGTAGCTTATCATGCAGTCTGCTAGCAATTTGACTAAAATTATTATTTTAAATTATATAGATAAGAATTTGCGCTAATATGCGAATGCATTGACCATTGTAGCACTGGGGCGTATGGCTTTGGCATAGCATCGCAGTCTGGCATAAATTTAACGCAGAACAACTCGGACTTCCGCTCTGACCGAGCGCCATGTTGTTATGCAGCCTGTGCGGACGTTGCCGGGCCGCAATGCTGTCTATGTCTGGAATTGCGAGCGTATGCGTGTGCGTGTGCGGGTCTGTGTGTGTGTGTGCGCAAATACGGTTTAACAAAAAGTAAGTGGGCCCTGGGCTTACAGCAATGCCGGCAAGCGAACAAACAAACCAAATGAAGTTATACAAACTCTGATAGCGGCAAGCAGCAGCAGCAGCAGCAGCAACAACAACAACAATCACAACACCAACAGCAGCAAGTCCTGAGGCCTGAAAAAATGTCGGCTCATATTAATTTCTGCTATCTCAGTGACGTTTCACATGCGTATTGTTGCTGTAGATTTACATAGCTGTTGCTGTTGTTGCTGTTGTTGTTGTTGTTGTTGCTGTTGTTGTTGTTGCTGTGCGTTCGCGTGCGCGACTCTAGCAATAAATTTGATTTGTTTAGCAATTTGTTGCATATCGCATTGCGCATACGCCCCGTGCATTCATCTAGACGCAGTCACGTCTGTTGTCGTCGTTGCTGTTGCATTTACCCCCTCTCCTTACCCCTCGCCATTGCTTGTGCAGTTGCTTTAACGATGAATAACGTGTTTTGCATTGTTGTTCTTTTCGCTGGCAACTGCCAACTTTATGCGACATTTTATGCACTACAACTGACAATAATTTATATTGAAATATGTCTCTACATTCACTCTCTGTCTATGTGTGTGTGTCTCAGTTGCGCAACATTTAAGCATGGTCCATTCTGCATATATTTGTGTAAATTGTACTTTTATCCAGAAAATCAACTTAAGTAATCTGATAACATTTATTTACACATGAATAATTGCGTGCTCTAAATGGAATAACATATGAAAATCATATTTTTCTTATTTATTACTAATTTGCTTACTTTCATTAGACAAATGCATTTCTAATACTTATGTCTAAATGATGCATAACTCCTGGCAATTGGCAGCACTTGCAACAAATTGTTCCCCTGCGACCCACTTGCACTTGTCTGCGGTCGCTTGGTGCCGCTCAATGTCTTGCTATGTTGTGTGCATTTTAATAATTAATAATAATTTAGCATGCACTTAATTTTAATTATTACTCAATTAGGTCAGAGCCGTTACAATTTAAGCACCGAGCAGTGCCAGCGTTGCGCGTAATGAAGAGCGCGTGTAATTAAACAATTTTCGCTGGCCACAGGCGGGACGACAAGACGCTCCACTCGGTTATGTCGCCTGGCTTTGTAGCCTGTCATTGTCCTTGCCGCAGCTCGCTGCTCGCTTCCCGCCAGCCGCGTCATTAGGGACGCTTTGTGTGCAAATTTGATTTCATAACATTTTGTCAGTGTTTCGCCTCGATTTGGCGCCTTTACGATGCACATAAATTTTACGACCAAGTTGAACTTATAAATAGTTGACGAACTGGCGCACAGCTCGACCACAACAGTCAAGATGAAGTGACGATGACGTTGACAAAGCTGATGAGCGGATGGCCATGGAGAGCTGCAAAGGGCAAGAAGGCCAGAGAAGCATTTGTGTTAAATTTATTGAACGTGGCCAGCGAAATTGTATTTATTTATTCATTTGCAAGTTTTTCATGCGTTTGAATAAAGTTGTGAAACGCATCAACTCGGACTTTATAGAGAAATTATAAGTATAGGGTGTGTATAAAAAGGTAAACTTTGCTTGACTATGGCAGGCGGCTTTAACTGGTTGTGAATTGTAAGCTAAATTTATCTTTATTTATTTATGGAACTGCTTTGCGTCTTACTTTGGCGTGCTTTTAAATGCTCCATACATCTTGATAACTATTCTTATGAGAGGCGACTTTAACTGGTTGGGAATTGCAAACTAAGAGTATTGTGTTGGTATGTTATTTTGCTTTGTGCCTTACCTTGCCGTGCTTTCTTCTTCTGTTCTTAACTTTAATTTGCATATATAACTTCTTACTATGAAAAATGCTTTTGTTTAGGGCCCGAAAAAATATCTTAAATGTATTTAACGTGCACAGTTTGCATTTCAAGCTGAGCGTAAACAATTTGAATGCCATTAGGCAAAAGGCTGGCAAGGAAAAAAATCGTAATACACATATCACATGCCCATATACACATAAGCACATGTATGTATATATGTACATAGTGTGTATGTATGCAGCACAGCTTTAATGTGCATTCCAAATGTAAGCGCGTGAAAAGGCTGAAATGAAAAAACATTTTACCAGCGAGTAAATTCGGAAGGGGCGAAGAAGTAAAAAAAAAAAATAAATAAAACTTCATATCTGATTGAATAATAATGTGTGCTTAAGGATTTAATGTGCTACTGGCAGCAGCTGCTGTTACGCTTTCAGGTCTCAGGCCCAGATCAGAGCCGACCATTTTATTTTTGTTTTCTACTTTTTGTCTTCTGACTTCCGTGTGGCGTTTTCTCTTGCTGCAGTAAATAGCACTTGGGATACGCAAAAAAAAATATATATATATATATGCAAAATTACAAAAACAACAAACATCGATGGGCTGGAACTGTGCGCCCAATGGGGAATTTGCTGTTTGCCTGATGCTGATTGCCAAAAAAGTAAAGAAGCCTGAGCTAGAGAACTACTTGTAAATAAACACACACACACACACACGAACACATATGTATGCAATACAATGCTTTGACAGGACACATTTACTAGCAAGAAGAAGAGCAGCAGAAAAAAAAAATTGAATTTTCTTATCGCACGTTTTCAAATTAACCCAAAACAGCGCCAACAGCAGCCCCACAGGGCTGCGTGTCAAGCTTATTTAAATGTAACCCCCTCCCTCAACCAGCCCACCCCCTCCCATTCACCCCTCTCATGACCCCATTGCGTTTTGCTAGCCATCATCATTAGCAGCACATTTAGATAGACACCCACATGTGAGATCTTTTGGCATTTACTCGCACCCAACAAATAAAAAGGACTCAAACAAGGGTATACGACATAGTCGGATGCCACTGACTGCGCAATACCCTCTTCGGCGTGCCCTAGATTAAAATATCCTTGCTAAAATTTGGCTTAAAAGTATTTCTGTACAAAAAATGTAATGTCAATTGTTCCCCTGGCAGCCATATAAATGACAGTATTGAATATTTGAAGCAGCTTAGCGAAGTTCGTAGCTTCTGAGTTTGGTCCAGATTCTCGCTAGAAGCCTTTGGCAACTATGTGGCCCGATCAGACCGATTATGTATCATATCTACTGTCAGCTACAGATAGACAGAGAGGAAACTATGCAAAGTAGCAGGGCAATAGATCTAAAATTAAGACAATTTTGCATAGAGAAGAACACGCTGACAGATGAACAAGGTTAGAACGTCTCGATTGCCGATTTTGATCAAGAATTTATACACATTATGGGGTCGGAGAAGTCTCCCTGTTTGTGTGATATTATGTTTAAGGAACTAGGCATATCGGTCTGTGGGTCTTGGACATTGTTTCTTAAGCAAAACTTGAATATTATGAGATATTACACAAAACTTGGATGTAGGTGCACGAATAGTATGCGCATATTAAAAATATGTCACTTTCTATTTAGTCCTCGCCCCCGCTCTTCTTAATGTTAGAAAAAGCTCCCTTTTGAAATTAAAGCCTTGCTCTTTGATATATGCAGCATTTTATATGGCAATTTCATAGAGATCGGGCTATAAAGAGCCGAGGTAATCGGGAAAGTATTTCCCATACATAGTGCCATGCGCTTGTGCGATTTCGTATGTTTAAAGGGAATTCTTAAACACTTGACTACCTCCATAAGCATACTATCTGGCTTCAAATTATTTAATTTTTTATCGTACTTATCGATATATCGGTCTCTACAACCGAATAACAAATAGTACGTATGGTATATAGTATATACGGTAGTATGCCCTGTAATCTGAGCTGGATTTGAATTGAAACGTGCGAATGAACTCGATTAGGAAGCAGGTAAGTCGCAACGCCTGAGGAATACATTTTCTCCCGAAATGTTTCCAGCGGGCTTAAATCTTGCGACAACGTATGTGTGTTCGTTAATTGTGCTCAAATTGATTGCCTGGTAAGATTTTTCTGGTCGCTTGGCCCAACAATTGGGACGATTTCCAAAGTGCCTGCCTTCGTCGGAATATTTGCCGGTTCTTAAGTCGTAAAATAATACTTCCAAATACCAATGTGATAAAACATCTCCTTAAGTTTCTCATAAGATAAATTTTATATTTTTACCATATTTTCCATCTAATAACTGGCTGCCTTTTTTTTAGACATATTTGCCAGCTCCACAATTTCGAGATTCACTTTTCTCCTCGCATATCTGCAAATAAGTTTTGCATCCGCGGGCACAATTTCTTGGTCCTGAAGCAATTTGATTTGCCAACATTTCTCTAGGCCTATGAAAACCAAATTAAAAATACCCAAGAAAATGGTATACAATATTTAAACCAGTCTGCCTTGCAGTCTGGGCTGAAACTGCATAGGAAAACGGGAAAATCTCGATTAAAATGAATATCTAGTCGGGCCTGAAGAAAACACTAACTTTTTCGGCCTGGGGACATTCTCCTTAAACTGACCCGCCACATTGCCAGCAGGCTTATATCTGGCGACAACGAAGTTCTTACGATTTCCACTGTAATTGATTGTTATTTGTTTCAAAATTTCCTGCTTATTATTTATTTATATACATACCTGCTCTGGCCAACACCCAAAGTTGTGCTTGACTTCCAAATTAATTGAGTAAAATGCCCAGTTGACGATGAGAATCCGGGACGATCATATTTGTAATCCTTAATTTCAGCGTACCACCTTTGCACACATGCCAGTGGATTTTTTGTCGTGTAGCAGAGATTTTCACCATAGTCACCTTGTGAGTGATCTAGTTGATCTTTTTCGACAAGCAGCTTTAATTTATAGTTCAGCATTAAATGTGTTCCACAAACAATTTTTGCAATTACTTACTTCAGCATACTTTTTACACTCCTCGCTTAATGTGGGGTCTAGCATGAGGCCAGGACAACCGTGATCAGTCCGATATTTATTATGCTCGCGTAGAAAGTCATTTTCAAAATCCGATTTAACTGATTTACACTAAAAAGTATATTTGAATACATAAATTCCAATAGTCTGTAGCTTGGGCATACCAACAACAAAAGCACTGTCATCCACAGCTCCAAAACTATGCCAGTGCTCATGAAGTATTATACATAGAGAATTTAAAACTTGGATTTAATTTTTTCTTTTGTTTTATGAAAAACAATATGCTTATGCAATTTGCTTACAACATTTCAAGTGTTACTTTGATGACTTTTACTAACACAGAAAGTTAACATAATATTAAATATATCATAAAAATTAAACATATTCTTTGGAAAACACAGCTAAAAACTCGAGTCGGGAGGACCCAACTAGTAGGTACCCTGAACCTTCGTCTAGAGGGAAAAATTGCTCTAAATTCGACTTTAGCTATTATAGGCTCTGAGATCCTTGCGTTTATACAGACAGACAGACAGACGGACGGACGGATGGCGGACGGATGGACGGACGAAAGGGCGGACATAGCTGGATCGACTCAGCTATTGATGCTGATCAAGAATATATATACTTTATGGGGTCGGAGATGCTTCCTTCTGCCTGTTACATACATTTACATTATAACCTTTTTACCCTTTTTTAATGGGTCCAGGGTATAATTATTATTCTGATCTCTAGTATACCGGAAGACGAGTTTATTACAGACAATTTACAATTGAATTTGTTCCAATTTCATTTTACAATAGATTATAAATCCAATAAACTTAGAGGTAACTGTTTTGGCAGTTCAAATATATTAACAGACTTTTCTAAAGCTTAGCCAAGCTCAAAACTAAGAATTGAAGGCTTTAAATCTAGACACCTTCTCGGCTACACAAACAGAGTTTTGCAAATATAAAGTTTGCTAAATGTTTACGTCTCAAGCCCCAATTATTAGACATATATCGGAGATTTTAGGAGATTTAGATGCTGCGTATTTGGTGGCTAGAGATTCTCAGATAATTTATATTTAAACAAGTCAAACAAATAATTGTTGTTGCCTATAAAGCCATTAGGTATTTATAGATGTTGTACACCTTTACCAATCCTTAAGAATCTAAATTGATTTTAAGGTCTTTCAATTTATAAAAAAAAATCGGTTCAATCAAACACGATTTCATTCAAATAAATTTTGTTGCACAATGAAATTTGCAGTTTATTTCACAATAAGGAATCCTTTCCACAAAACGAGGACTCAATTCCAGAAATTTATTTAAAAATTAATTTTTTTAGCACGTCCGTCTGAAGTCCCAATGTGCTATGCTATGCCGAGCTGGATGCAGGTTATGTTCTAGTGGAGCACACTTCCTTATAGCGCTTTTGTAATATTATATAAAATATAAAACTTATTGTACTATATTACAAGAGGGCTATTAAAAGGTGTGCCCTCTTTTGAGACGTCCAGGCCAATTATTCTTAACTTATACTTTCAAATAGAAGTTTGAATGCAAGAGCTGGCAATATTATCGACAGTGGGAAAACATATTTGTAAGAGATGGGCTTAAAAAGAGAGCTGGAATCGCTGCAATTGATGTTGACTTAGCTTATGGTTACTTTTTTTTAGTACAATTCCTTGATCAGACATACTTGATCTCCTTGGGGACATTTTCCCTAAACATGCCTTCAATATTGCCGCGTGGATACATTTTGACGACCACGAAGAAGTGCCCAGAGTCTCTAAAATTGAGTGCTTACTATGCGTTTCGTATTTCAGGTCAGCTGTTATACATACTGATAGCACATTCCAAGACCAAACTCTCTAGATCTTTTCCAAATCATCAGAGTAAAAAATTCGGCCTCTTTAGTATATTTAGCTTCTGTAAAGTCATAGAAGCCTTCTTGGTTGTGCCAATTGTCTACACATGTAAATGGATTATATGCACTGCATATGAGTTCAGAATTAATATTATCGTCAGACTTTTCCATCGTACCGATTTGGCAAAGAACCTAAAAATATATTATTTATCTAATTATCCGAAAAACAAGATTAATTACTTTAGCACGCGCATTAGCTAATGCGCATAGCTCTTCATTTATATGGAGCTTGGGACAGCCGTGAAGGGTCCGGCACAGATTTATTGAAGCCAAAAAAACATCTTTCAGATCATATGTGGACTGAGTACACTATAAAATATAATATACCCATAAAACGGCATCCAGAGTCTAAAAATTTGAAATCGAACATTACCATACCGATGCATACAGCAATACCAACCAAAGCGCCAGCATCTTTCGAAACTTCATCTTGCGACTAAAACAATTTAAAAGGATTTTCTCGTAATTTTTATATCTATTTGTTTTTGACAACAAAAGCTGATTATAAAATATAATACCTATAGATCCAATAGTTTAAGTGATTACTTTGATGTTGTCGTATAGAACATTTTCTCTGGCAAAATATTTCTGGCACCAATATTTTGATATAAAATGACAACTTCAAAAACAATCTTAATCATTTAATCAAAAACCAAATAATTTACCAATTTCTTCAGATACAATTAGAATTTTGAACAGGTGTATGTAAGAGGTATGGAGGAAAAATTTCCGATCCTTCTTCTCTGGAGGAGGAGCTGAGAAGATCCAGCCTGTAGTTATGTTTATCTTATATATATAAATTTCGATTGAGACATACTTTTTTAAGGAAAACTTGAAACTTGTAAAGCTATATACATTGAATATACATATGTATGTACTTATCAAAAATATTTCACTTTTTGGTAAGCCAAATTCCTCATTCCTCTCAAGCTTAGAACAAGCTCACTTTTGCTTTTCTTTCATCATCATCATCTTTAAGGCCTGGAAACTTTATAAAGATCAGACTGTAAGCAACCGAGTTAATCAAAAGTGCTTAGCTGCAATCAATTGTTTGGTATTCTTTTGGTATATTTAGTATATTTTATTCATACAGTTGCCATCACTGCACAACTTTCCTACACAAGAAGTCCTTTTTTTTGTGTGATGCAAATATTTTTTCCATATGCTGCTTTTTGACTCCGTGCGTTCCAAGAAATCTTCTATTGTCAGCTCCTAAATGTTATTCGACAGTATTATACGAAATGTCTGACAAAGTTGGAAAACAAATTAACATACTTTGGCACATGTCTTACATTCAGCGCTTGGATCGCGATCCAGCTTGAGATTGGGGTAACCATGCTTTTGTCCCAACATATAATATTTCAGGATATCAATTTCTAAATCACCTTTGATTGGAAAACACTGTAAAAACCCAGAACTTTAACCAGAGCCAGGAACTAAATTAAGCTTACCAATAACAACACAGACGTTGTCCAAAACCAGAACTTTAACCAGAGCCAGGAACTAAGTTAAACTTACCAATAACAACACAGCCGCTGCCCATAGCCAAAAAAGTCTTTCACTTTTCATTGTGTCGAGTATTACTTTGGTGTCTGTTCTCTGGACAAGTTACTAAATTCAGAAATTGCAGAGGGTATTTTGAGTTCCACACAAAGTAGATAGAAATATTTTTGCTCAGGGTCCTGTTTAAAAAGAACCTTTTGTTTTCTTTATAAGCTATGATAACAATTTATTCAGTAAATATATTTGGCTTGGCAGCTTAATGTTTAATATAAATCAATCCCAGCAGCAAATTGTGGCCATACTCTGTAATGTACGCTATCATCGGGTATATTACCCAGCCCAACCCAACAACCGATGGGGAAAGACAAACAATATTGTTGTTCTTCTACCGTTGATGCTTTACGCTTAATGCATTTTGGCATTAAGGTCCTTAAATGCTCGTCGCGTTGCCAGTCGCCATGTGACGTTTGACTGCCTGACGGATTATCCAAAACGCTAACCGTTGGGGCGTGGCAAAGGGGGCTGCAGCTGACAGCCGGTTGTTAGCTGTGGCTCTTCAATTATTTGAAAGCCAGCACGCAGTCAGAACAGAGGATAATGCGCTGCGTTCCCATAGTCAACGGCAGCAGGATAACTCTATTAGTGTCATACTCACACACAGACACACACACACACACGCGCGCGCGCACGCATACGCCGACAAGCAGATGCACATACGCACATGCTGCCAGATATTAAATTTTTTTGCTTAGCCAGTGTTGGGGAGTTGCGCCAATAAAAGATGGCGAACAGCCAAGCTCCCACCAGTGTCCTGTATCTAGTGTCCTGGCATTGACAGCTTCAATGTGCACAGACCGTCGGTGTGTGTGTGTGTGCGGTGGAGTGTGTGCACGAGGGTGTCGAACGATGGATGAGTTGTTGCCGCAACGCATGTGGCTGATGCTTTGGGCCATCATTGTTGACAACAATATCAGCGACAGCAATTGCAACAACAACGACAACAACAACAGCAGCAACAACAACAATAGCAGTTGGCTAAAACGCGATTGTCAGTTGCCTGCATTGGCAACTGCTGCAAGTTACTTTGTCCTCCACGGGCATGGGTTGTAAAATGTCAATTTGTGTCCGTGACGAGGATTTATCGTGTGCAGCGCCTCGAATTTGATAGGCCTGTTTAAATCTCGCATTCATCCCATTCATATATAGCTCTATATAGAAATCCGACCGACTAACAGACTGATTGGCTAACATTTTTACTGTGTATAACTTATGCGTATCAAGTGCAAAGATTAGCTGGACAAAGTTTCAACTCTTTGGCCAAGATCAAAAATGCACTTTTCGCTAAATGCATGCCTCTTGAATGTGAAACGAGAATATTTATCTTAAATTTCATATCAATTTAATTTACTCAACTGAAGATGATGCCAAAGAGTATATATACAGTCGAAGAAGCTTTCTTCCGCCTGTTACTGGTACTAAGTAACAAAATAAATCAGACTTTTTATACTCTAAATCCATTGAAAATGGGTAAAAAGGTAATGAATTGTTCTTAAACTATAAGAAAATTAATGCATGTATTCTGTTGAAAACCCGAAAGTCAAGCTCTTTCGGATAGACAGTATTTTCATCCTATTTTATTTGTATTCTTAAAACAAATCAAGATTAATATTAAAATTTGTAATGTTGCAGCACCAATGCTGGAAATAACCATGAAAATAGGGATATATAGTTAGAAGTTTTCAGTCTGTGCTCAGGACTGCAGGTAAATTTGATTAAAATTAGAATTAACTTAATTTGACCGAGAAAAAACTCACCTGTTCGACCTTGGCACATTCTCCTTGAACATTCCCTCTACATTGCCGGCTGGCTTGTATCTAGCGACAACGTAATTTTTTCCCGTTGCGCTTTAAATTATTGTTTTTGGTAGAAATTTGTGAAAAGATGTGTGAAAAAATCAAGATTACAATCAAATTTTCCTGTACTGCGAACAAGCATTCTGCAGTCGGTTTTACCCGCTGGCATTATTTGTTTATTCCTACCTCTTGGCTTGGCCAACGCCCAACACTTTGCTGGACCTCCAAATTACTTGTGTGAAATGCCCGGTTGCGGGCGAATACTTGGGCTTGTCGAAGTTGTAATCTTTGATTTCGTCGTACCACATTTTGACACATGTTGTAGGGTCGTTTGTTGTGTAGCATAGATTTTCCCCATAGTCTCCAGTTGAATGATCCATGGAATCTTTTCCGGCAATTTCCTAAATGATATTTAACAATATTTAATGAAATAACCGTCGAAATGGTAAATTACTTAACATACTTCGGCATATGTCTTACACTCTGCGGAGAACCCGGAATCCAGAGTGAGACTGGGACAACCATGCTTTCCCCTGTACTTATTATGAAGATCGAGGACATCATTTTCGAAATCAGCTTTTGTTGGAATGCACTTTAAATAAAAAAAGAGACTCTTACATAGCTATGGAAATTCGAAAATCAGCTAAGCTTACCAACAACAACACTAGCGGTATGCACAGCCCGAGAACATTTCCAGTCTTCATTATGGTGCAAAGTTTTTTAGGTTAAATTGTGATAAAATTCGATTTTGTTTTACGTTAAAATTTTAAAATTAAAATGTGATAAAAATAGTTTCAAATAGTGTCTTTTAAAGATTTCTGTCAAAAGGGACAAGCTACTTTGTTCAGAAATTTTAGAGAGAAGCAGGCATAAGAAGGTATAAGGCATAAGAATCGATATATAATTATTCTATAAAAGACATC
Source organism: Drosophila ezoana (assembly GCA_035045725.1). NCBI lineage: Eukaryota > Metazoa > Arthropoda > Insecta > Diptera > Drosophilidae > Drosophila > Drosophila ezoana. Next base: position 2,241,595 of record JAWNOU010000207.1, read on the forward strand.
TTAAATAATTGTAACAAATCATTTCCAAATAGAGCACTCGTTTTTGTCTGTTTTTTTATAAAGCACAATATTTTTTAAAATGTTTGCAGCGGCAATGCTGGAAACAGCCATGAAAATAGTCTAAAATACTTAGATGTGTGTATTCTGTGACCAAAACATGCATTTGGTATATTTTGTATTTTTGTTTGGTATATTTGTATCTTGCGAATTGCGACTTGTTTATTCTAACCTCGTGCCTTGGCCAACGCCTAAGGATTCGGTTGCCTTCCAAATTAGTTGCGTGAAGTGCCTGGTTGGGGGCGAATACTCGGCTTTGTCAAAGTCGCAATCTTTGACCTCGTCGTACCCCATTTGGACACACAATTCCGTTTGGTCCGCTGTGTAGCACAGATTTTCCCCATTTGTTCCATTTGCCGCTGAATGCATCAACGCCTCTTCTTTGGCCAGCTTCTATGTATGTATATGGCAGTCAGCAATATTACACGAAGTGTCTAACAAAATGGATAATTGCCTTACATACTTCTGCATATTTCTTACATTCTACGGAAAAATCGTCATCCAGGTAGAATATGGGACAGCCATGCTTTATTCTAAATAAATTATGGGAAATCAGGACATCACTTTCGAGATGTGTGTTTACTATACGAGAACTCATATGCTTACGCTGTGGTACCCTACTCTTAACAGCTGCGAGCTCTGCTCCAAAACGTGATTTCGATGATTTCTATCGATATCATGAAAGTTATCGATAATGTGAAATAAACTCGAGCTGCGCATGTCCTAGGAGATGCTGTCTTCAACATTTTGAACCTCCAGCTAATTTAAAGATCCCGACGGACAGATGCACAGACGAAGTGGACAGACGGAAGAACCTGCAGAAACCCCTATACCATTTTTAGGATACAATAAAATCGTAAAAATTGACAATTATTAAGGTAATGTAAACAAGTAATTGTTGTTATTTTACTTTATTCGAATTTTCTTTATTAAGTCCAGTTGAATTGCGGGGAATTAAGCTATTTATATGCAGAAAATAAATTTCTATTTTTTTTCGATACCCATTGATATGCACGGCGGCTTTTTATAGAATGCGCCAATTCAATATGAGTTGTCTGTGGAAAAGCTAGCCAGGGATTTGGTCTAAAAACTAAACTAATTTCAATCGAATCGACGCAGCCCACGTAGAGAGATGCTGGGTAAATTTTTCGCGTACACTGCGTTTTTCCACAGCGTTTTCCACATGTGTCCCAGGCTGGGGCCTTGCCCAAAATGCCGGGCTGCCAAAACTTTGCAAAAACCGTGCACAAAGCCGCAGTCTGCGCAACAGCTAAGCTAACCAGCAGCTGGCACATCCCTGCGCGGATAGAGTAGTCGGCGGTGCCCAAGAGGCAGCCGTGACCGACATTCGATGAATTGACCAATGCAACTTGTTATTTCTGTGTGCAACAGCGCGTTTCATTTGCTGAACAGTGTTGGGTAGGCTGCGGTGGGGTTGGCCAGGGTTGGCTAGGGTTAGCTTTCAAAGTTTTCCGATTTTGCCAGTTTTTCTGCGATTCGACAGGCAACGTCTGTTTCACCTGTTTTCCTGTGCTGTAGTTGTTGCTGTTGTTTGTTTGCGTATTATTGCCCTTGGGTGGGAAATTGTGTTTATTTGTGTGCGTGCGCGTGTGTGTGTGTGTGTGTGTTTATATTGGTACGCGCAGGTGAGCGTGAGTTTAGCGCTGACAATTGTGATTTCGGCGTGGTTATGGAAGTAGATTGGGCATCAGAGGTTTTAATTAGATTTTTATTTCATTCTCATTTGCAGCTGTTATTCAACTCATTCAGCGTCCTTCAATCAGGCGCATCAGCGTGTTAATGAACTTGTTGTTCATATAACAATAATAAAACCTTTTTTATCCCAAAAATAAAAACGTTATCCCAGTGCTACAATGTGCAAATGAAATTAAAGAAACGAAAGTGTGTATCATGTGAATATACATCATAAAAAACATATTTTTTTAATAAGTAAATATTCTGATATGAGTTTGAACAACATATAACAATAAATTTGACTTGCATTAAAAAAATAATAAGCAAAAATAATTTAAATCCTATACACCACATGAAAATATTTATGTATTAAAGTAAATAATTCTTAAAAAAAAACACATAAGTCAATAAAATATTATGCTTGAATAACATATAACAATATATACAATTTCATACACTGAATTTGGAAGCAAATAATTACAAAAACATGCATTTAATTTTTCTGCCTCATATTCAAAGTCTTGTTTAATGCTAGCTGATATATTTTTAGTATTGCTTTTATATTAATTAATTAATCAATCTAAAACCAACTATTATCAAAGAATGTTATTTGTTCATCAGTGCAGGGTATCTCGTGGGTCGAGCAACCACTTTGAATGCCCAGTAACTTATTTCATTAATTAGCATTAGACCCCATCAGCATTTGTTGTCCTGCCCATGCACTTCTCAAGTTCTTTCAGTTGAGTCCTTTTAAATTCGCATTAAGCGTGTTTGTTTCCCGCATCAGCTGCCATTATGAAGATGAATTGTTGCCTGTGCAAATGGGTCGGTAGCTGGAACTGGCACTGAAACTGGAACTTTAAAAGGAACTGCAACTGGGTCTGGGTCTAAGCGTAACACACAGTCAAGTGTTTACCTTACGCGGCTGGCGCATGCATTGCTTTGCCCATGTTCTCCTGTTGCCCTTTCACCTTGTGTGTGCCTCGTGTGTGCGTGTGTGTTTATGCTGGTTAGTTACGTCCGGGTTAAGTGCTCCTTAAGCGGTCCGTAAATGTCATTCATTGCTGTTGGTGGCTGGCCCAGCAGCTTCAACGGCCTGAGTGCTCCTCTATACATTGCGCATAATCTAATCAAAACTAATGAGACGAGCAGCTTTTAAAGGACTGCAACAAACGCTGAAAAGAACTTGGAATAAATATAGTTTCTACAGTTCAATATGATCCGTCTAAAATTGAAAGAAATAGGTATGGCAGAATTTTAGCGGAAATTATGCAGCGGAGCTACGAAAGGCCTTCAGTTTTAATACTAAGACTTCCAGTGGAATATTTCCAGCGATTAATTCTCAGCGGAAGACAAGAGGGCTTGTTATCTCGGGAAGATTTCAGTCTGCGTCTTCCAGCCACAAATTTAAATCAAACAATTTAAATAGTCCGGTTTTTACCGGAAGACGTCCGGTGTTGGATTTCTAGTGGAAGGTTCCAGCGGAAGATTAAAGCGCGAGATTTCAACAGAAAATGTCTGTGGAAGATTGAAATTGAACACTTCAGTGTTAAATTCTTCTCTTCTCAGCAAAACTTGGCAGGTTTTTTTTTCCTGTTGAGCGTTGCTTAAAAATTGTATAGTTTAATTCAAATTTTCAATTTAGCTACACAAACTATTTGTTTGTTTTTCGTATGTCACACCAATTCTTGCATTTAATTCATTTAAACGAGCCAATGTCGGCAAAGTCTATCGAGGCGCAGCCAGTCTGCAAGGCCCCAGGTATGCCCATCTGTGAGCCGGAGAAGACTAGTCCCGTAGTAGAACTTGTGGGCAATTTGGACATAGGGCGACCCGAGCCTGGCAAAACTCTACTTTGTGGCTGTGTACACAAAGCCAATAAGGTGGATGACGAGGAGGAGGAGGAGGCAAGTCTAGAGCAGTCAACGACAGCCGATGAGGAGCTGCAGTTGGATGACATCAAAGTCGAGCTGGAGAAGAATAGGGCGCGAGTTGATCTCATCGGCCAGAGGCTGTCGTTGAGCATACCCGATTGCCCCGAGTTGGATGCCTGCATGGACATGCAAGTGGAGCTGAACAAGGATAGCATGCATCCAGAGATTCTCAAGTTGCATTGCAACAATAGCCAGTTACGCCAACAGCTGAGCCAGCTGCAGTGCAGCTGTAAGGCCGTCGATTTGTCGGTGAAGTATATGCACAATAGCCTGTGCCGAGACTTGGAGGCGGGGGCAGCAATGCAGCGCCGCCTAAACGAGCTGGACTCCTTCAAGCGCACAGCAGAGCGCGAACATGCGCTCTGCCGGCAGCGCTTTCGTCATCTGGAGCAGGACAAGTTTGACTGGAACGATTGCCTAGCCCTCATCAGCATGAAGCGTTTAGAGTTGCAGCCTTTCCTAAAGAAGTTCGTGCGCCGAACCGAGTATGGACAGCCGAGACACGATGCCATTGAGTTGGTCAATCAAGCCAAATTGGAGGCCAAGGAATTGCACGACTATCTGGCCGAGAACATGAGCACGCTGATCCAGCGGGTGGGCCAGTTGGCGGGATGTGCGTGCCCTGCCTCCGAATCGGGCACGGATCGGCGGTTGGCCATGGAGATAGCCGCGTTTTTGCAACGCAACGAGCATCTCTTTAACAGAGCGACGCATTAAACCAAAATCTGTCCGAGATTGTTCAATTTGTCAGAGGCAGTAAAGTTGGGTGTGGCAAGCGTCGCCATAAGGCGACAACAGAGACGACCCCCCCCCGACCCAGGGCTCAACGGCAGTTCATTTGCATTTGATATTGGGGCGGGGAAACGCCTTGATTATGTTGTTGCTGGGCGGCGCTTGACCATTTGAGGCGGCCGCATCCACGTGACGCCAGCTGCTCCAAATGGCGCCAGTTTTTTGCTGTTTTGTGTGTGTGTGTGTGTGTGTTCGGGTGTTGGAGCAAAATGTATTTAGCATAAAAATTTACGATAATGCTGGCAGCAACATTGGCAACAAGCTCAGCTGCCGCTTGCCTCAATAGACAAAAACAAGCATTTGGCGTCAAAAAGTACAACAACAATCGCATAGACAGAATGTGGGCAGCAGACAGCAAAAATCCGACCAGGCCTACATGTGGGCGGGGATGTGGGCGGCTGCTCATGCTCCTGCTGCTGCGGTTTGGTTGGGCAGATGTCATTGCTCTGTTAACGCAAAAAGTTAAATTAATATTTTTCACACTGTTGCAAAACTTCCCCCCCATTTAAATTGACGGATTTTTGCGGTTTTAACCGCCGCGTCAAAGTCAAATGCTGTACACAGTTTCCCCCTCGGCCAGTTTTCCTATTTTTTCCCCATCCGATTTTCATATCTCACATTTCATATTTCATGTCGCTTGTTGCTGGATTTTTAAAGCAGATTAGCAAAGTTTTCTGCAGTCATTTATTTAAACTTTCCTTTGACGGCACCGCTAAAACCACTAACAGGCGAGCGTATAGCGCGGCGTCAGGCGGCAGGCGGTAGGCGGGGTCGGGTGTGGATTTTGTAACCAAAATTTGATATCAAGATAATCGTATTGCCATGTCGCATAGGTCGTTGACTGCACGAGCAACGTTTGAACTTTTTATGGATTAGCTTCAAATATTTCGAAAGAAAAAAATATATATATATTTCTTACAGCCGGATATAAGAAAGTTTTGAGTTAAAAGCAAAACAGGTTGACAAAAAAAGATGCTTTTATAAATCCCTTCAACCACACATAACGTGCCGCAAAAACTATAAGAACACTTTTAAAAAATAAGAAAGCATTGAAGAAGCTTTTTAATTGACAACACTTGAAAATTTGTTGCCATTAGAAGTCAAGGCTAAGCTGTAGAAACTTTCCACATGCCAAAGAAAACACGAAACTAAAGTTTAGTTTAGACAACTATGCGCTTGCTGTGAGGCAAGTTTTTTCTCCCTAGAATAAGTTTTATAGCTGAGGAATTAAAGCACATAGGCGTGTCTATTTGACTTCACTCAATAGGTAAGCATGCAAACATGTTGTCTTTTATAATTTGAAAGTATTTATGCAGATGAGTTAAGAGTGCTTAAAACTAGGCAACCCTGAGCATACAGTGAAGCCTTGTCTAGTTACCTGTATTCTAAAGTCTTTGTCGTGTTTCGCTGGCGTATCAGCATTTATTTTATTCTAATTATTATTAATAGCATGGAATATAGTTATAAAAAACAACACAGCACAAATTGGGAACGGTGCGACTTTTAAAATTCTTATTTAGTTCAATTGTATTTAACCTGAGAGGTATTTGTATTAATATCTATTGAAAAGGGCAAACAGCAACTTTAAAATTAGGTGAGGGGGGCTTAAGTATAATTTTACTAGCATTGTTATAAGCTAAGATAAATACTTTTGTTAAATATTTCCCCAATATCACAGCCTTTTATTGCTGGTTGCTTAAAAAGTGGCAGATGGAGTGCTCAACAGATTATTTTACTTATTTATGATGCATTATTATATAAATATTATTTAAATATTATTATAACATATGTCTAGACACTCCTTCATTCTCTCTATAACATACCTGGCAATCTTTGCAGTGAAGTCGAATAAATTGTATATTTGTGCCTTTCAATTTAGTTTACTTGTGCATATGCGCATGTTTGTGCTCTGTGTGTGGTGTGTGTAGTGTGTGTGGTGTGCGTGTGTGCGTGTGTGTGTTGTGTGCGGATTACCTATCTAGTGCAGCATAGCATAGCACAACTTGTGTAAGAGAACAGTCCGCCGTAAGTGTTGCCTGGCTGAGGGATAAAAATAAATGTACAAATAAATGCAAGAGAGAGAGCATGCATTCTGGTATTTTATTTTGCCAATACTCACACACACGCACCCGCACACACACACACACACACACTCGCTTGAGCCTAGAGCTAGTTCGGGCCCACGCTCGTCTTTCATGCATGCCTGCTTATCCTGTGCGTGTGTGTGTGTGTGTCTTAGGAGGCATCTTTATCATTCAATACAGAGCTGGTGGCTGCAGTCGGCTCATGCGACATGTGTGAGCCACGCCCCCCCACCTGCCATCTGCCACCTTCCCACTTGCCCCTTGCCCCCTGCCCCCTGGCCCTTGCCGCTTGAGTCGCGCTCTGCAAATGCGTCTATAAATTATTCATTTCGTTTGAGATGTTTGATGTGGCAATGCCTGAGACTTCTTTAAGCATGCCCAACACATCCTGTTGCAATCCTGCTCGTCTTCTTCTTGCCCAAGACTTCAACTGGCTGCGAGTTCGGTGCAAACGGGCACTTTTACCCGCATTTCATTGAATTCATTCATTTTTTAGCAGCCTCTGCCAGCAACGATTTCCACTCTCTTTTTTTCCAGCAGTTTTTGCTGCTGTTGTTGTTGCTGTTGCTGTTGCTGTTTGCCACAGCTTTACATAAATAAGATAAACACAAGTATGCGCACATACCATGCAGAGCTGAGAGGCTATCCCCCCTCTAGCCGCACCCCACCCGCTGTGCCCACTAAGACTGAAGCATCTTGCAAGTTGGACTCGACTGATGTGATTTATTTTGCACTCACTGTTTGCCAAAGTAAAATTGATTGAAGCGTTTGTTGGCGCACCAATTGATTTTCACTACGGCATTTGCCCGCACTTTCATCCCAAGCTCCCTAACATTCCCCCCCACCACGCACACACTTCGCCGTGCTTCGTCCTGTTTACATTGGTTAAATTAACTTTGGTCAATTTGGTTTTTGTCCGACTGGCCGAACATTGCATTGAGCCAGCTTTTGCACCCCTTTCACGCTGCTAAATCCACAATTCCAGCCTTCGTCCACGAATATGTAAAGAATGCAATGGAATAATTGCTCGGTTTTTAGAGCGGCATTTTTGGCTTGTTGTGGCCTGTTAAAAAAGAGGCCGAGCTCAGATAGCTGGGTGTAAAGCTTTTTTGAGTCAAGGAGTAGAGGTTTATTTTATTAATAGATATTTAATCTAACTGCAAATTCAGCAGCTATTAAACTAGGGTTAGGCGCGGGTGAGCGAAATTTGACTCTTTTTAGATTCATGCTTTTAATATTAATAAATACAATGCAGAAATTGACATAATTTCCAACTGTAATCGATACATTTATACATTTTTATTTAAGCACGCACACAGTAAATGCCAAATGGATGATTTATTTCGGTGTTTTATTAATTATAGATCTTGTTAATAAAAAAAAAGAAGGGGGGGGGGGGGGGGCAACAGGAGAGGGGGGGGGGGGGGGGAAAAAATTATTGGGGGTTAAAAAATTTTGAGGGATGGGGGGGGATTAGGGGGGGTGCTACTACATAACATTTTTATAAAAAGGCGAGCCCAGATACAATATTGGTACGCATGAAAAGTTTTGTCATGGTTTTAGCTAAATTTATATTTATTCGATAGAACTTTTATGATAACATAAATATATATTTGTCGATTTGGATCAATCTTTTCGGAATCGAATGGGTTTGGTGTTCTTTGTTTCAATTCCGATAAAATCTAGTCGCTTTGAAGTATTTTGGCTTTGGGAGAAGTAATTGGCAAAATTTACAAAAATATATCTGTTTCCGTTTAGCAAAATAATTTGTACTTGTTTGTTTTCATTATTATTGGGAAGCTTTTGCAGTGTTTACTAATGTAACTTTTATTTATTTATTTGAGTAATTTTTGTAACAAAATGATCGCCCAAAACTTAAAACTAAAACGAGACATTGAAATGCCAGTTTGGTAAACCATTCGAATCACACTTAACAGATTACGAGTCAGAATGAATACGAATTTTATTTTTCATACGGAATTGAAATCATTCGAATCAAACATTATTTCTTTAGTAATCGAAACTTTTCGGGATTTCAGAAAAGTTACGTAGATGCAGAGCATATATCTAACATTTTATAAATTTATTCTTATGAAAAGTGGATCATCTAAAAAATACAGAAAAAAATAGAAAAAAAGCTGAAAACGCAGAAAAAAAAAGATAAAAACTATTATTTAAACGTAAAAGCTGCCAATAAAAGAGTCTTAGGCTATGCTAACTGCCAGTTATCTCTTTTCGATACAATTTAGAAACCAACTAAACCAAACTAAACACTGGCAATTAAGATTCGATTAGCCGTTTAATTAAAATTGGACAGCTAAGAAAATTGTGTGTGTGTGTGTATCGTGTGTGTGTTGTTCTTTTTTTTTATATTCTGCCAATTGGTTTGGCTGGGGTGTTGGGTTTAATTGCTGTCGAGCGCTTGTTAAATGCTTTGCACTTAAAAGCGCTGCCGTCAGTTGCAAAAATGGCAACAATTCATCACATGTCGTGCTGGCTGTGATTTTATTAAGTGACGCTGATGGTGATTGAAGCACAGCTGGCACATCAGCACCTGGCACAGGTGCACAGGTACAGGTACAGAACGAAACGGGAGCCGGAACAGCCAGCAGCCCGCCGGCACAAGCTGCAGGCCGCATAAATCTTGGCTGTCAACTGCAGAGCATCCCAAATGGAAGAAAGAAGAGCAGAACGTCAAGTAAGAAAAAAAAGAGGCAGCAAGGAAGTAATGCCAGGCATAGATGAAACAAATTGCGAGCGGGCATAATAATTATGCAGCATATATAATATGAGAGCCCCCATATATGTATTTATATGTAAGAAGAAGCAGCGACACGCAACTGCAATGCCATTCCATTTTATGAATGGGCATTTATCATAATTAAAAATTCTGCCTTTTGCCGGCAAGCAGCGATTGCCGCAGTCGCAGCCACGACGTTTCTGACCTAAGACATGCCACAACGAGTGCGTCACGAGGACGATGATGACGACGACGACGACGACGACGACGTCGACGCCGACGACAAGGACGAGGACGTGGCTGACTGGCGTGTATTAACGTTTAGGCCCATTGCTCCATTGGCTTCATTTCAACAGCTCAACAGCTGTTTGGCTTGGGACACGCTTTTGGGACTCTGGCATGCAAATGAGCAGCAGCTAACTGTGGCATTGGAAGCATGCCACACACACACACACACACTCGCACACACACATATACACCCGCTCTCACTCTCTTAGGCAGCCTGTTGGTGTGTTGTCGTCAGAGCGCCTGCGTCGCGTCCCAAAAGCCTTAAAAACACACCCAAAATGCCAGCGCGCTCTTAAGTATGCAACACTTTTTGCCATAAAACCTGCTCTCGCTGTGCCCGACTGCGTTGCTCTCGGCTGTGCGACTCGGCTCGGCTGTGTGGCAGCTACTTCGGCTGCGGCTGCGGCTGTGGCAGCGGCTCGTTAACGACATGTCGCCACTTCGCATGCCGTTGTCGTTGGCTTCAGTTGTGCTCGCAGCTTGCCGCGCGTTCTCGTCCTCTTTGTGTTGTTGCTGTCGTTTGTCGTCTTTGCCGTCGCCTGAGTCAGCGTGGCGTATGCTCAATTTGATCAGTGATTAAGATGCTGCATTTGCCGCTAATCGAGTGAGTGTGCCGTCGAGTCAATGCCAAAAATATTAAGTGCCATATGAATACACACAGAGGTGACGCCTAAAGGGCTGGCGGGTTGACGGGCTGACGGTTTGACGGTTGACGGGTTGACAGGCAAACGGTTGACGCCTCAAGCGTCTGTTTGACAATCGCAAATTTTTGCCGCGCCAAGTGAATTTCAACAATAACAACAACAGCAATAACTCAACCAAGCCGTAATCAGTTTTGTCTTGCTGTGTGTGCGTGTGTGTGAACATGCGTAGCTCGCACGCATGTGTGTGCGTATGTCAGCGTGTGTAATCCAAGAAAATCTGTCACGTGCTTCGGATATCTCTTTGTGCAACTCCACACGCAACGTACTTATTGAATAAAATAAAAGGTGAGCAGCAGCAGCAGCGGCGACAACTCGGATTACTTGGCGTATGAGTTATATGTGAAACAAGCACACGTTAAATATGCAGCTTATAGGAACGTGACATGTTAATAAAGCAGACAAATTTTTACTTTTATACTTTTATTTATTTATTTTCATTTGATTTGAGTTTGAACTCAGTAATTGAATAGTTGCATACACAAAATATTGAATAGTTGAATTTCCGATTTAAATTATCTGTAAATATTAAGTACGCCAGGCTTAAAACAATTACCAGTCTAGTGCACAGGTTCAACAACTCTGGGGAATTTTCGCGTGTGGATACATATTTGCGCATTCTAGTTAGCTGACATATTCCTAAGGGCTTTTTAATGACATACTAATTATGGTCAAACAAACATGTTGATAAAAAGCCAAAGATAAACATGTGTTAATGTTGTTTATATCAATTATATATCATAAATGTATTATCATATGTTATAAATGTTTTATATATATATAAATTTACTATCAGGCTTTATATTTGTAGACATAAATAATGAAAAACATGTTTATATTTTTGTGTTCATAAATATATTATAAAATATTTATATATTTTAATTTTTGAATTATATTTTTATTATTATTGATTCTTTAAACCTTAAAATATGAATGTATTGATAAGGCAAATTAATATACATAAATATTAAATTTAATTGTTTTCTGATTCCCATAGTTAAATCGAAAAGAAGATAGATTGATGAAAATGTGTGTAGATACATACAGAGATACAGTTAAGATAACATTATAATCGTACTTTATGCTATTTATGCATCTAGATACATTCTATGCATGCACCTTAGATACATAGAAAACTTTTAGATGTACAGTGAAACCTCTCTTGGGCGGTAATTTTCATCTGTTCAGGAGTGGTGTCCGCCTATATGGGCATGGCCTGATTCTTAATGGTTTGAAGAAAATCCTCGCACACTGGTTTTGTCCGTCTAAAAGACGTGTACGTTAGCGGAGTTTTCACTGTATATTATAGCGTATATATTGTATACCCACATACTTTTGCTTATAACACTCATAATATCATAATAAAACCTTCCGCTCACTTTAACCATTTAAAATTTGATAGATACTTTCGCTTAACCTTTCGTTAAATTCGAGCCTCTGAGCCACAAATTCTTAACGACTGGTTGATTGCCCGACCTTTGCGCAGGTCCTCACATTAACAGCGTTTAACTTTCATTTTCCTAAGTTGGCCCCGAAATTAAATGACAAAATTTGATTATTTTCATACACGCAAGAAACGTATTTATAGCACCCTGCAGCCCCGCAGCCCCGCAGACCCCAAGCCCAGCCAACAATTTACCCGAAAACCCCAAGAACATGAAATTGAAACGCAACTGGCAGCCGGGAACAGGTGCCTTCACACTGGCAACTGGTAAACTTTTTCCCCCAATTGTTTATTTAATAGCTATGAAAAAATCATTAGGCATTTTTATCACACAACTTCAAAGCTGAAATTTACATGACGAAATGCCCAAAGAACTTTATAATCAAAAAAAGTAAAATAAAACTAAACTTGTAAAAATAAAATATGATTTTGAATGCAAAATGAATTGACAGGCCTTATGCCTTTACCTTATTGTCATTTTATATGTATCGTCTTTTGCCTGCGAGCCAAGTTAATGCAATTTACGCTCGCACACTTTTAAACTGGCCATGTTTTCTGGTTTGTCGCGTCCGCAGTTTGACAATACTTCAAGTTCATTGTGCATGAATAATGTAGTTGTTGTTGTTATTAATGCTGTTGCTGTCAGGCAACACACTCACACACACACACACACACACACACACACACACTCCCTTGCTGGCCTTTTTATGCCATATAATTTGATTCAGTTTTTGTTTGACACAGTCTGTCGTCAACTTTTGTACTAGTGCTGAACTGTTCGTTAGCTGTTGGCCAACAGCATGGGAATTGCGGCTGCAAGTGTGTCACTTGCAACGCTCAACTTTTTATTTTATTTCATTTTATTTTATGTTTTTTAATTCAGTTTCTCGCCTGGCACATGAGTTGATAATGAATGTGTTCGAGTACCCGCACACACAATGTCGACCACAACGCGCCATTTTATTGGTTAAAACAATTGTACTTGATTCAATTAATTGTTGTGCTGCCGCATAAAATAGCTAACTCCGTCCATTTTCTTCTATTTACACATACTTTATGTCTCGCCAGAGCTGTCACTTGCAGACGTGTTCATTTTTACTAGCTGACGTTCAAAAACAAACAAAAACAAGTAAGAGGTTCTAGTCGGGAGCTCCCGACTAGGGGATACCCTGAACCCTCTTATTCCAACACCAAATGCAGCGCGCGCTTATAGATAGAGAGTAGCGGGGAGGTGGCGATAGGTATAAAATGAAAGATAATCGATATATATATACTTTTCTAGAAGCGACATGTTAAGTTTGGTGACTCTAGCTCTTATTATTTACCAAATTTGCTTAAAAAACAGGATTTCGATATACATTTTTATCGATTACTTGGAAACGGGGCTAGTTATCGATTATCGGAAACAAACTCGATCTGCGTAGGAACTAGGAGCACCTACATCTAAAATTTCTAGCTCTTATAGGTTCTGAGATCCTTGCGTTCATACATACGGACGGACGGACGGACGGACGGACAGACAGACGGACATGGCTAGATCGACTCGGCTATTAATGCTGATCAAGAATATATATACTTTATGGGGTCGGAGATGCTTCCTTCTGCCTGTTACATACATTTGGATTTTGCACAAAAACATAATACCCCTTTTACCCATTTTTAATGGGTTCAGGGTATAAAAATACATGCATGTAAAATTTAATAAAATAATATGAAGAAATGTTAACTTTCAACATTTTTTTAGAATTTAATATTCAATATTAAAGATACTTCAAATATGATCTTAGCATGAGTTAGAAGTTGAGATGGGCTTAAACAAAGCTGCGCAACTAAGACGATTTTTAAAAGATAATTTGAGTATTTTATGTAAAGCAAATAGAATAAAAATGTCCATAAACCGTCCAAATAAATGTCAAATTTCATATATTTATAAGGAATCAGAATTTAAGCCAATAAATCTATCGAACTTTAAGTCGAACTTTGACTCTGCTGCTGCACGGGCACAATGCCGTATTCATTGTAATCGGATGCACTTCAAGTCCACTTTTTAAATGCCGTACATCATTTGTACACTTGTCCAGAGCTTGGAACAATGGAATGGCAGACAAAAGGCCAACAAATTTCATGAGAAATGAGGTTCAATCGCATTTTTCATTATTTACCCAGCTTTTTGTTTGTTTGTTTGATGTGCCTCTGGCTCATTCCATTTGACATTTGTTCTCGTCTATCTTCTAAAACTTCTTTTTTGTGATTTTGAACTACAATTGCAGTTTACCATGTGGAAAACGCAGCATTCACAGCAGGAGCGAGAGCAGCCGCTGCTGCGCATCTTGGAAATTTCAGAATAATGAGGAAACTAACGAGCCAAGACTTTTCCATTGTTTACTGGCGCAAAAATTGCGCGATTATTAATTTTCCATGCTATTTTGTAGCACTACTCTATATATATATATATATATATATATATCTTTATACCCTGAACCCATTAAAAATGGGTAAAAAGGGTATATTGTATTTGTGCAACAGTATTTGTATCTGTTTGTAACAGGCAGAAGGAAGCATCTCTGACCCCATAAACTATATATATTCTTGATCAGCATCAATAGCCGAGTCGATCTAGCCATGTCCGTCTGTCTGTCCGTCCGTCCGTCCGTCCGTCCGTATGTATGAACGCAAGAATCTCGGAACCTATAAGAGCTAGAGACTTGGAAGTTTAGCTGTAGGTCCTCATAGTGCCCGCGCAGATCGAGTTTGTTTCCGATATTCGATAATTTGACCCGTTTCCAAGTAATCGATAAAAATGTATATCGACATTCTCGTTTTTCAAGCAATTTTGGTAAATAATAAGAGCTAGAGTCACCAAACTTGACATGTTCTAGAATATGCTTCTAGAATAGTTTATATATTTGCATTTGGTGTTGGAAGAAGAGGGTTCAGGGTATCCCCTAGTCGGGAGCTCCCGACTAGAACCTCTTACTTTTTTTTTTTGCCGTGCTGTCTACTGCAGCAGCACTTCCTGTGCCGCTGTGCGGCTCCTTTGCCAATGGCTGCCGCCTGCCAGACGCTGTCGACACTTCTTCGTATTATTTCGCTGCCCGCCGTCGCTGTCGTTGTTTGGCCGCGTTTTCTGGCTCTATTTATGCTGCCTTTGGCAGCAAGATTTTTAATATTTTGCAATATTTGCCACGTTTTCTTTCTGCCTGCTGCGTCCTTCCGCCTGGCGAGCACTGAGCCAGGACGCGAATGTTGCCAGTTGCTCGACAACAGCTGTGAAGTTGGTTTTTCGTTTCTTTACCCTTGCAGAGGATGTTAAAATTCTTTCATGAAGTGTGTTTTGCATAGCCGATGTCCTCTCAGATCCCATAAGCCATATGTTCTTGATCGGAATCAACAAACGAGTAGATATACCCATGTCCGTCCGTCGATATGTCTTCACCAAACTCAGCTTAAGCCCGCTTCGTAATTCTTTTCTTATATCTGCACAAGCGTATGCCATATGACTAAGGGTATTTAATCTTCGGCGTGCCAAATTCAACCGTCATTTTTTGTACTTTTTGTGCGCTTTGGAAAGCGGAGTTCATTGCTTGCCCGGCAAAGAAGGCTCCACATGCAGGCTATACTTATACAGGATGTACTTACTTATACCCACACACACAAACGTACACACACACACACTCACATGCGTGTGTGTTTTACTTACTGCCTTCACTTTAACTGACACATTTTCGCGTTGTTTCACAAAGTCTTAAAGTTGTTTGTGCCTTTTTGCAGTCATCAATTAATAAAAACGTTGCTTCCGCTTGTATATCATGTCTTTGAGGGCAAATTGAAAATTCAAGAAAATTCAGTTACAAAAAAGAAAAGTCGAACTTGGCAAGCCGCAGATAATAAAAATTAAGTTGCATTTGGAAAAAGTCCTGTAGATAAATATTTAATATAATTTCTTCTGCAATATATAAAATTATGCATCTTTAAAAAGCTGTGTTTTTTCGATTGAGGCAGATTATCATTGATAATAAATGCAACTATGATAATGAGAAATAAAGCAAAATGGAACACATTTCTTTCGATCTCAATCAGGGATATTAACTTGAGCTCAAAAGAGATGACAAAAATGTTTTTATATTAAACTAAGAATTGTATCGTGTGCTTCAGAGATGTTATTTATTGATCCAGAAACATTGTTAATCGATAAACTAGATTTGTTTATTTTGTTGTTATCGACTTAAAAGCATTGCATATCGATAAGTTAATCTATTCAAATGAAGAACTACATCTTGAGGTCTAGAAACATTGCGTATCGATAATATAAATTGTGCTGCATTTTGATAACTGGAAAAACCTGCAAATATTTGTTTAATTATCAAAAAGCCAAATCAATCCACAAATAGGTCATGCAAACAAATAAGTTCACAAAAAATGGTACACAAAAAAAGAATACACCTTTTTGCAAGCAATACAAAATATCTATAAGCTTTTTATTGGCTGTGGCAATTAATTAAGCCATTCGAGTTGTGTATTTCATATTCATTCCCATAACTCGCATAAATTGTGAATTTTGTTAGAAGGGCGGCGGGCACTGGGCGTGGGCATTACACAAATGTTTTATAACAACAGCTTTTTATATATGTAATAACAAAGGCAATAAATTGTGCTCTCTCTTTTTCTCATACTTTTTCAGGTGAGTGCTGCAGGGGCAAATGAAACTCGGCAGCTTGTGGCCAGCAAGCACAAATACAAATACAATCACGAATACGAATACAATACAAATACAAATTGTCGCTGCCGGATGGCCTTCAGTGGCCGCTGCATTCGTTTATTTGGCATTTGAGCGTATGTAAATAAATTTTTAATTTAAAATAAACATGGTTATTAAGTTAGGCCCGGCCCTTGCGGGCGCAATATGTGTGTGTGTGTGTGTGTGTGTGTGTGTCCAGTTCCTGGCAATATCCGCAGTGCAGAGGCCAAAAAAATCGTATATATATATATAAAACTGCGAAACGGCATCAAATCCAATTAGTTAATATGAATTTTTGATGAAATCACTTCCGCTTCAAATGCAAAAAAGTTTTACGCCCTCTCAGCGAGCCGTGCAACACCCATCATCATTAGCATCATCATCATCATCATGATAATGACTGTGTTATTTAAGTTGTTTTTTTTTTGTTCGCAACGCTTCGCTTGGCTTGAAAACTTTAACGCATGCCACTTTTTGCTGCAAGTCATCGTGTTTCTCATTTCTTTTTGCTTGCACTGGCATCAAATTATTTATTGTGTGTTTGCCACAATAACCGCAATTTGCAACTTTTTGTGGCATTTTGTCGGCGTGTTGTCAAAATGTTTGTGCGCCCGAAATATTTAAATATTTCATTTGTCACACGCTCACCACGCGCTCTGGCCCCGGCGGCAGCAAACCGAAATTAGTTTGCGTATACGTACTATGCGTGCCGTATACGTAATATTTGTGCAAATTCGCTTTCTCACACACACACACACTCGAACAGCAAGTTTTTGCCTTGAGGTGCTTTTCGTTTTGCTTTTAATTCTCTTATTTATTTATATTTTATTATTTTTTTTCGTGTGTTTTCATTTCTTGTTCTGTTTAACTTTTTCAAAATGGCTTGCTTTTGTTGTACCTTTTGCCTTATTCTGCTCGCTTTTGTTGCTGCCGCTGCGTGTTTTGTATGCATGCAACAATTGATATAAAATTTTAACGAGGTGCGGTCGCTTGTTTCTGCGTTTCCCTTCTTTTTTCCTTTTTTTCCTCCATCATCTGGTTTTACGCTTTGTTTCGTTTGTTTGCCTTTGCTTTTGGCTTTTACGAAAATGACACGCATTCCTTTTTTGTGCACTCGCAGGTCATTTCTAAAAATTAGCAGAAAAAAAGAAAAAACGTTAATAAAAATGTGATTTATTTTGTGGGACCAAATTTTTTTAAATTCTGCTTGAACTTAAACTGTACGCCAGCATTTTTGACGCTCATCAAATGAGATAGTTGTTTAATTTGCGAGCATAATTAGTTTTCCGCATTATTTTACAATATTTACACATGGACGCAAACTGAAGCATAATTTAATTTTCCACGTTAATGCATTTAATTGATGTTGAAGGCTTTCCAAATGGCCCAAACTCGTTGAAATTTATTGCTTGCCGCATTTGCAGACTCCGACCCAGCCCCAGCACTGCCCAGCTGTCACGCCCACTTTTCTATTTGCTGGCGGCAACGGCAACAACAAAAACAACAAAAAGTTGACGTGCAACATATTCGGGCTGTCGCACAAACTGAAATTAGTTAAGCTCATTAAATAACAAAAACAAACTATTTTAATTAAATGGCCAAACAACAAAAATAGCATAGAAAATACTAAAAAAAATAAAAGTTTAAAAAACAATGAAGAAAATTGAAAACTTTTCAGTGGAAATTCGAGACTCGCGCATGAAAAACAAACTGAAAATTCGACAAAAGTTACAAATTGAAGAGGTTATATAGAGCGCAAACAAAAAAAAAACTGAAACTAAACATGAAACTAAACCAAAAAAAAAAAAGGCAAAAAATAGAAGGAAATTCATCCAAATGTGGCACATAAAGAATTGTAAGCATTTATTTCCCGCCAAGCGAAAATTTGCAATTTTTTGCCATTTGTTAGGCGTGGCGCCGTCTGCCGTCTGAAGCCGCAGCGCACCAACAATAAATCACCATTAAACAAATTATGTACTCAACTCAACCATTTTAAATGTCCCTGCTGTCCATTGTATCTGCGCACTGACTGCGTACAGTTAGTTGTTCAAGAACAAATACATATCGCATAAAGGAAAGCGAGCCGTGGAACATGAAAATCCGCAAGGAAACTGTGAAACAGTGGACTCAGATTCTTTGAAAGGGACACAAATGCTTTTCCTGAAAAAATATGTATTAAATCAAGAAACCGGTGTAACTGGAAACTGTTGCAAGTGTGTAAAGTGTGTGTAATATCAAAAGCAGGAATTCTCCTCAGAGAGAGAGAGAGAGAGAGAGAGAGAGAGCGAGCGAGAAGAGTGGAGGAAATATATATATATATATTAATATGTATACTTAAGCTAACTAAAACGTTAATTGTTTAAATTAATTAAGATAATTGAAGAAAGTAAATACTAAAAGTGCCATTTTAGGGTTTTTATTTCCAGATTAATCAAATTTTAGATATATTTTAATCGACATACTTTTATACATTTGTAGAAATATTATAGAATTTAGATAACTACTTTTTACTACCTTCTATAATTACCTAATATAAATTTATTTTAAAACTACTTCCCGTTAACACTTCGCGTAACTTGCGCTCATTATTGCTTTCGCACCACTGTGCGGCGGTTGCAACGGTTGCCCATTATGGTTATTACAACGTTGCCGGTTATCAGCGCTCGTCCGTGTGGCATCATTGACACGTTTTCTGGGCGCCTTCTGCCACAGGCAGTTCCTCAGCTTGAGACGCTGCTCCTGAGCTACTCGTGCGCGCACATATACAACGACAAGGTGTAAACATTTATGAGGCTCCTTTGTGCGTGTGTGTGTGCGTGTGTGCGCGTGTGTGGCAGTGTTGCAGGCGACACAAATTTATTTCTAAACATTTTTAGGTTTTTTTTTTTTCACTCGTATTTTGTGTTGTTCTTTGTCTCTTGTTATTGTTGTTGTTGTTGTTGTTGCTGGTGTTCTTCTTTTTGTTACGCTTGTAGCCACATGCCACATTTAGTATCTCACAAATTTGGGCATCCCTTAGCAACGGGGGAGCACTTACCAGAGAGAGAACAGCACATCAGAACTAACCAACCCACAATTTGCCGCCCACTCACAGCGGGCGCATTCTTCAGCGGCCACAAATTTTCGTGTAGTTATTTTTCTTTGCCTGTTTTGCGAGTGTTCCTGGTTTTTCCTTTTTATACCCTTGGTTTTTTTGTTGCTGTTGTTGTTTTAATTTTTTCTGTTGCTGTTTTTTCTGTTTTTTTTTGCGCTTAGTTGCAAATGTGTTTTGTTTTATTTTTACAACTTCCTTACGCCACGCCCCGGACCGCCCCGCCCCCCGCCCCGCCCCGCTCCGAGCCACACCAAAACGTGAAAAAGTGCGAAAAAACAACAACAAAACAAGAGACACAAAAAGAAAAAAACAGTTTCTGCTTTTGGCCTGTTAAAGTGTTTCAATTTTTTTTAGCTTGTCTCTTCATCTGCATGTGTGGTGTGCGAGTGTGTATGTGTGTGTGTGTGTGTATCTTTTTCTATTTGAAATACGAGTGTATCTTTTGTTGGCATTGGCACATCCGGACCTCGAAGTGCGTCGTCTTCCGCTTTTGCTTTGGCGCAAATTACAGCGCATAATTTTCACATTACGTCAGCGCAGTCGTATGCGTGTGTGTGTGTGTGTGTGTGTGTGTGTGATTGGGTGTGTGCATATTCTGCGATTGCTTCAAGTCTTCGCATCTCGAGTCTGGAGTGCGCCCTCCGACTTTCGCAATATTCCGATATGGAAATCAATATTCCTAATGGTTGTCAGCTCACATACAAACAACACGCACACAGCTATGAATACATACATATATATATATATATATACATAATGTGTGTGTAATACTGCTTTTATCTGGCAATAACTTCTATTAGCATTGTGTATGGCATTTGCTTGCCATGAAATATTATATAAATAATTAAATCGTTATCGATAAATGTCAGCACATAAATGCCAAAATTGGCCATGTTGGGGCAGGTAAGTTCTGTTCCTGGAAAATATGATGTTCCGGTGTTCCATATAGGGGCAAAATTTTGTCTCTAATAATGCTTAAACCTTCTTACCTTCTTCCAAAACCAAATTTCAATATACTAATAAAAAGAACAAAGGAAATATATAAAATAATTTAAATATCTAAATTTGACCAAAATGAAGATATGTGCAGTTATGAAATGTATCTGGAAGTATGTTATATGGGAACCTGTGCGTAAGTCAATATATTCTTCAATATTGCACAGTTTATTTCTTTATAAAAATATACGTTACTCGGCAAGACATTCATAATTAATTAAAAATTATATATTTCTCCATAAAAATTCCAAAATGAACCTGATAATAAACAAGAGGAAGCACATAGTATTTATATAATACAAGCTCACAAGCTCTTTTATAAATATACCCAATTCAAGCAACAAATAATTTAAATTAAAAAAATTCTCTTCATCATAAAATTGGCTAAATTTTACAAACTAAGTCGCAAACTGAGAATGTATTTGAAAAATCTATGTAAATATTTGTTAAATGCATTTGATTTGCTTCATCAGCATGCTCAGCCAAGCGTAAAGCTCTCAAAGGCCATGAAGATATCAAAGTGCGTCAATATGGAGACATAAGCATTTGTCGGCGACAATTTACGAGCAACCCAAACTCTGGTGTTAAACTTTTTGTGGCTCGGCAGCCTGCATGACCCACATATCGCTGGCTTGCGTAATAAACTGCCAATGCCTGCACACAGTTGAACCCGTGAAGCTGGCTGAGCTGGGTATTTGAATTTGTCGTAACTCGTGACTCGCTTATCCGCAGATACCTCTAACAACAAACAATGGTTGGATATTTGGCCAACATGGCCTAAAAGGCAAAATAGATGAAGGCACCAAAAGCTGAAAAGTAAACTGCGAGCACGGCCAGAACAGGGTCTGCAAAAGAAGAGGGAGAAAAAAGTAAAGAAAAAAACTCGCGGTAATTTGAACCTTTTTCCGTTTGAGTGATTTTTGCTGTGGGCGCAAGCTTAGTAGCGGTGGGCGTGGCGGCCGGCCTGGGGGGGGGGGGGAGGGGGGGGGGGGGGGGGGGGGGGGGAGGGGGGGGGGGGAGGGGGGGGGGGGGGGAGGGGAGGGGGAGGGAGGGAAGGAGGGGGGAGAGGGGGAGGGAGGGGGAGAGGGAGGGGGGGGGAGAAAGGAGGGGGGGGGGGAGAGGAGGAGGGGAGAGGAGGGGGGAGAGAGGGAGAGGAGAGGGGGAGGGGAGAGGGGGGAGGGGGGAGGGGGGGGGGGGGGGGGGGGGGGGAGGGAGGGGGGGGAGGGGGGGGGGGGGAGGGAGGGGAGGGGGGGGGGAGAGGAGGGGGGGAGGGGGGAGGGGGGGGGGGGGGGGGAGGGGGGGGAGGGGAGGGGGGGGAGGGAGGGGGGGAGGGAGGAGAGGGGGGAGGGGGGGGGGGGGGGGGGGAGGGGAGGGGGGGGAGAAGGGGAGAGGGGGGGGGGAAGGGGGAGGGGGGGAGGGGGGGGGGGGGGGGGGGGGGGGGGGGGGGGGGGGGGGGGGGGGGGGGGGGGGGGGGGGGGGGGGGGGGGGGGGGGGGGGGGGGGGGGGGTTGCAGCCGGCATAGAAATCAAATATCAAAGCAAAACTTCTGTGCGTGTGTGTGGGTGTGGGTGTGTGTGTGTGTGTGGATATGTGAGGTTTATTTTTGTGGTGGGCAGGCATGGGTAATCCCCTAGCAACAGGTTACCAAGTCTTTTATTTTGGCAACCAACTTTCAGGCCGTCTGTCCGTTCAAGCTGGCCATAACGAGAGAAAATAACAAAACCGTTAAAGGTCGACGATTTAAAGGGGCAGCCAAAAGGAAACGCAGACTTGCAGTTGATTTGCCCAATCAAAGTTGCATGAAACAATGTCAAACAATCCGGAAGGACATAGATAAGAGCTAAGACCAAGGATCAAAGAGCAGGGCAAGGCAAGAGCATCGACAACAGCCATAAACGACAAATAAGTGAAAACTTACGGACAAGCGTTAAAATAAAAGGATTTACACAATTTAAACAGCGCAACTTAACGTTTTCGATTGAAATAAGCTACTTTCTTTTCCCCCCTCCCCTGCAAGCCCAGTTCGCTCGATTCTGTCTGTTGATTTGGGAATTGACTTTTGCTTAAGGCTGCTGCTGCCCCCTCGCAGACGAAAAGGCGAACGTGCCCCATGTGCCCCTGCAGCTTGACAGGATGTAATCTTTCATCTTAACTGTGATTTCTTTGCCCACGTTCTGTGCACTCGCTCTTTCAGTATCGAGTGTTGCTTATTTCTTTTTTCTTACTTTTTGTTTTTGTTTAAGTGCCTTTCTTTTACCTTGGCAATTGCAGCAGAGAATTCGGTTTTGTATTCCCTGCCGTACGCGCAACGATTTTTCTCTTGTCGAACACATCGAAATGTATGGTAATTCGTTGTTTGTTTTTCGAGAGACATCGAACTTTCATATGAACAGACAGCGGTAGCTGAGTTGTCCAAGTGATCCTGTCATTCAAGGAAGTGAAAGACAGGGATACGATTACGAATCTCTCTTGGTAGGCAAATTTTGAATGACCTATCTGAAGGACAACTAGCCAATGCACTATGACAGCTCCGATGTTAGTAAGACTTTGGATATATATGTAGCATAGTGAAACAGATAGATGCTGACCTTGGGCAAGATATCTTGACAGATAACAAATGTTTTCTATACATAAATCAAATGTTCCACTGATCGTTCCTATTGCAGCTATATAATTAAGTTGCCCGATCCGGCCGGTTCCGACCATGTACTGCCGGACGGACCTATCCTAAGTTTTAAAACGATAGACTAAGCTTTTCCAAAGATAAATTTTTTTATTTCGACCAAACTCGCACTTACTTTAATGAAAAGCCAATGTCCATTGTCGCTTGAGTATTTTTCGCAAATTCTGCTTGATTATATAAGCCACAAAAGTCAGATTAAATGAAATATAATATTGGCAAATATATATTATACAAACTTATTATTTTATTTTTCGAACCGAACGCCAACCTATCAAGTAAAATTGACGAAACGTTTAATTTTTGTATTTTCCAAACAATTAAAATACGCTTCATTCTTTTTAATAGAACGATATTTGCCTCACCTTGGACATTATTAATAATGTTCATATTTTTTACACGGCTTATCCAATTTAAAATGTAGGTCGAGTGTTCGGCAAACAATATACTGACAGTCTATATATAACCATTCACATGTGTGTGTGTGTGTGTGTGTGTGTGTGTGTGTGTGTCTGCGTGTCTGTGTTTATATTTGCACCAACACACATGAAACGCGCTAAAAATAAATCACAAGCCGCGCTGCAATAAAACGAGCAATGAAATTAAATACGTTCTCGGCATAAACGCCAAATAAGAGCGTGTAAAATAAAAAGGGCCTCCCCCGTTAAGCAAACCCTCCCTCCCATACACACACACACACACACACACACACACACACAGCCCTTAAATGCCCCGCCAGGGTTGCCTACACCATATGTGAGTGTTGTTTGCATTTGCATTTGCATTTGAAACCGAAACAAAAACTACACGATCATGAAATGAAATCGACGCTGAGGCGAATTTGTTAAGGAAAATGAAAAATAAAATAAAGAATTTCCTAATTGCCAATTTGCATGCAGTCGCATCTAATTTTTGCCCATTCGTCGGCCAAATAAACTTTATTTCTCTTCTCTTTGCTCTCGACTTCACTTCTTTTTTTTTGTGTTTATAAATTTGTTTGTTTAGTGAGCTGACTTTGCTTTGCACCACCG
This sequence comes from Drosophila ezoana, assembly GCA_035045725.1. Taxonomy (NCBI): domain Eukaryota; kingdom Metazoa; phylum Arthropoda; class Insecta; order Diptera; family Drosophilidae; genus Drosophila; species Drosophila ezoana. The sequence continues at coordinate 2,265,869 of JAWNOU010000207.1, forward strand.
CCTCGCCCCCCTTCCTTGGCTTATGTTACACTTTCACGCAAATCTTATTTACACAACTGAGTTGCCACCTACCTTGTTGCTGTCAAACTCTGTTCGCAAAGTGAAGAAGAGTAAATTGGTTTTTGCGGAATGTCAGTGTCCTTGTCTGTTCCGAGCTGAAGACTCCAAACTTCTAAATGGGTAGAATACGTATAGTGTTATGATTTTTTGTCAAGCAGTCAGATTACATATGTACAAACATGTTTTTGAAAGTCACAGCTTAAACGTCACGGAATTTCGATAATACATACGACTACTTTTATCAAGTTGCAGTAATTTTTGTATATTTGTATGTATATAAAACCTTCCCTTCCCTTCGCTTCATCAGCTGTGGAGCTTCAAGTTTGAAAACATAAAAGATACAAGACCTTGAGACAGCCTAGTTAAAAATCTTATATGAATATAAAAATAGGTCACAAAATTCCAATAACTATTTTAATATTTGTTGATATTTTCTTAACACTCAACTGTTAACAGAGTATTGTGCAGTCGGTTGCTCTTTATGGCTCTGTGGTTTTTTCGGTTTCATTTACATGGCATAGCAAGGGCTTGTTGGCGCTGATAGCGTTGCATATATGCTCGGCTTTTTTAATTTGCCCAATTCCGGGGTCAGACCTTATGCGAGTATGCGATTATATATTTGCCTTTCACCTGCTGCCGCCTGCCTGCCTGCCGCCAGCCTGCCTGCCAGGCTCTCGTGTGTTATTTATGCAAATGTCAAATATTTTGAAATGCCGCTGCCATGTGAACGAAAGCAAACGGAAGTACATTATAAAGTTTCTCCACGTCGACAGCACCACCCGGCTCCACCCGGCACCGCACTTAACCCACCAGCCGCCGGCCGTGTTATTTGGCCAACCGACAAACCGAAATGTGCCCTAATATGACCAGACCGGGCCACGCCCACTGCAGCCGCCCTTCCTTATCCATACTGCTAACAACTACAGTAATTATGGCATTTTTGGAATACCCACCTCGTTGCCGTTTTGTTGTTGCTGTTTCTGTTGACTGTTGCTGTCGGGGGGCAGCTGTGTTGCCAGCAACAGCAGACATTTGGGCCTTCGCTTGGAAAAATAAATTTTTGAGATTATTGGCACGTTAGGTAAATTACTTCGCGGTAAGAATTTTTAATTTTAAATATATATACGCTGTTCGAAATTGTCTCGAATTCTCATTAAATATTTAATGTTGAGCTAACACAAATGAAATTCGAGAAATTTTACTCTTCATCCCCCAGAGTGTTGGTGGAGGGGGAGGAGGGTTCATGCTAATGGAGCTGTTCAGCTTGATATGCCAATTAACTAGGCCAATTATCTTTCGGTTTGCTTTGACTTAAGGGATACCCCTCTATCTGGCAATAGTAGAAAACGAATTAAAAGTAGATAAATACAGAATTGGCGTATAATTTATAAGTATTTGTCTTAAGAGGCCAAGATGTTAAATATACGTGAGAGAGCTGCGGCTCAGCTACACAATGTTTTTTACGAACAAAAGCCAATCACAAACCAAATTTAAGCTGTATATGTTCACAATTGCTTAACGAAATATATTTTTGTTACTTTATTTAAAGTTGGCGTAGAGTTTTTGTAAAAAGCGTACACTTTAAAATACATTTCTCATATCATTTCCTATCTGAGCTAACATTTTTCAAATGCTGCTCAACACTTCACTTAGCAAGTGGCCGTTGTTGTTGTTGTTGTTGATATTTGTAACGCTTGGCCGCACATTGAACCCTTTGTGGGCAGCCTTAACCTTCACTCTGACCTTATTGTTTGCTCGGCAAGCGATAGAGAAAGAGATTTACAGTTGATTTAGCCGCATGAGCCATGGCTAATGCATAATAAACGTTTTCCCCGCAAACTTTCACATCACATCCTACGCCTAAAACACAAAAACAACACACACACGAGCTTATGTGTGTGTTGGTATTGGCCAATTTTTTGAGCTGCTTGTTTTTGTACCCTAAACCCATTTAAAAGGGGTATCCAGTTTTCGTGCAAACGTATGTAACAGGCCACGGGAAGCATCTTCAATACAATAAAGCATATATATATTGCTGATGAGCAGAATTTTCAAATCAAATTTTTAAAATATATATACTATAGACAGAACAAGTTTATCATATTGCTTTTTCGATATCCTTTCCCAGTTCCATAATATTGATAAAAATTGATTTTGAGACTTGGATTTTTAACTTAATTCGTATATTATTAGCGTAAGATAACCCAAACTTGGTGTGCAAGTTCTTGTGTAGTACTTACAAATAAAAAATATTTCACGTTTTGAATACCTCCTTTATTAAAGCCCTGAAAAGTTTTGTTATAGAGATTGGACTATAAATACCCGGAGTTTAATAGAGAGTGCATTATGCCCTATACCATATAGGGATTCCTAACCTGATCAATAAGCGGCGTCCTAGAATGCTTGCAGACGCAACTCAGCGCTGGGGTAAGGGTATCTCCTCGTCGTACGTGCCGATTAGGGCACTCTTACATGTTTTTCTGCTCCGGCTCGACTACTCGTTATGGCCGGTTTGGCATTCTATTTAAGATAGACATCATGTGCAGTCATTAGATTGTTTTCGATTGACGTGACATGATAATGAATGATATTTGCCACGTTCCGTTTGGTTCCGTTTTATGCCAAGTTTCATTTCTTTGTTTGTTGCCTACTTTTCGGGGCAGCCGCAAGCAGCCTTTGAAGTTGTTGAAACATGCAATTTGAGGCGGGGCAGGTTAGTGTTGAGTGCTGCTGGCACATGCCCTTTGCCAATTGGCAGTTGGCCATGATTTGTTTATGGCTGACCATAATGACCGATAAAGTGGCTCGACGCGCCCGGTTATGGCCCGAAAAGTTTTGTGCTCAAATTAACATGAATTGCAATTCAAATTCGCACGAAATTCGACAAATGTACATGAACGAGCACATCAAGGACCTGCCACAAGCTCGTATTTTCAATTGCGTTTCCTTTGAAATGCGCCTTTCTAATCGCCTTCTAATTACGGCCACAAAGCGACGTAAAACTCAAACTTTCAGCCCCTTGACTCGTTATGCAAATGTCCTTTGCGGCCCAGACTCAGGCTCTTATTATTTACACTTGGTGCTTTGACGTTTGATATCTCTGTCCTTGACAGCCAGTCACAGCTGGCTTAATATTGGAAAATCTGGCCTATTAACAGGTGTTCATTATGCGTCCATTCATTTATCGATTGTTTCACATTTCTCATCTATATTCATCACTTGAGTAGAATGGCTTTCTAGATCTTTCTAGACAATGGGCTAAACTGAAGTAATTATACACAAAAGGACATTAAGTGTTTCATGTGTCCCCCTTTCGACTCTGGTGAGTGCAGGCGGAGCCGTTTTTCTGTCAAGTAAAGTGGCAGCAGACACGCATTTCTCTCTTTTTAAGCTCCAAATTGGTTCACTTTGCTTTTGTTTTGAGCCTCAATTAATACGCGTTGCCAACTTACTCATGCGTGTCTGTTGCCCGAACCCCCCAACCCCCTGGCGACACCACCTTCGTCTATTTCCGTACCCATTTCTGTAACCGCCACGCGGCATTTCTTGAACTGACACGCAAATGCAATTTGTGCGCGTAGATTATGTTGTGTATTCTATGTTGTAAGTAAAATGGAACTCACATTTGTATGTGCCCAAGTTAAAAGCTTCCTTTTAACCCCTCCGCAGGCTAAAGAGCATTTTATTCCTATATTGCTTTGGAGCTTGTAAGTTTAATTGTTGCTTTCCAAAATTTTCCAAACAAATGTGTGTTTCCAACTTCTTGCATCCCAATTGATTCGGGCTAAAAGTTATGACCTTTTTGTGTGTTGGTTAACTTTTTCTAATTAATGAACCTGCAACTATTCCTTTTTATTGATGTGTTTCTTTTTTATTTTTAGAATCTATAAAAAGAAAATAGTTTAGGGCTGTCATAAAGAAAATCAATAAGTAAACAAAGCAAGAAGCTGACCTTAACACATTGTTAGTACAATGACAAACACTATGAAGCAGTGTTGGACAGCGTGCTTAGCGTAAAAATCAAATCAAATTTTAGTGTTATCAAAGCAGTCATGTGCATTTTCTTATAATATTTTTGGATCTTTTTGAACCGTTTTCTTGTTTTTATCAGATTTTTTATTTCCGTATTTCTTTTAGAATTTCTCTTGTGCACTTTTCCAATAATTATGATTTATTTTAAAAATGAGATTAAAAAAATGTTACAATGTTTTTAATTAAACATTGTGTACGTCTGTTGTTGGCACTTTTAATAATTGCAACTGCAATTTGTTGTTACATAATTATGTGAAATAATGCTAAAGGGCATTAAAATACAAGCAGCTCATTAAAATTGTTTATGCTGCCAATAAAAACAGCAGCACAAATGTGGGGAAAAATAACACACACACAATTAATAAAAGAAAAAATATTAACAATAATAAAGCCAGCTGAATGCATAATATCATGTTTTATAATAACTCACAAAACTGGTCAGCATGTCAATTATTTTCATTAAAAATTACAAGTACTTAAGTGCATTACATCTTCAATGAAATGAAATCTGATTCTTTTACTGCAATATTCATCTTAATGCTCAGTTCTTATTTTGGGCTTATGCTAAAATTTAAATAAAGCTTAAGAGATAAGCATATTTTCTTCAATCGAAATGTTTGAATTTCCGCTTTGACGCGTAGTGCGCTCACTTCCTATTTGCTGTTAGTTACAAATCATATGTATGTATGTGTGTGTGACTGTGTGTGTGTGTGTGTGAATGTGTGTGTGTGTGTTTCCTAAGGCTTTTGCCTTGACTGTGGCCGGTTGCATTTCAATTCGTGCTCAGTGAACATAACGTTAATTGATTACCGCTGGGCGCTGCCTTTCATATACACAACGACGACAAAATCAAAAGTCGATTGCACAACACACACGCACAAACACACACGCACACACGCGCACACGCACACTATCCACACACACACATGCATTTAAATTGGCGTCCTCTGTGTGTTGTGTTTTAAATATCGTATTTATTTTTAAGAATTCGCTTTTCAATTTGTCTCAATTGCACAAGTAATTAAATGCACAAATAGATTTCCAAAACTGATAAATTATTAAATAACTAGTTGAACAAAAATTAGTATTTAAATTGTTTAATTTTGTTTTGTTTAGTTTTTGGTATTTGCTGACGTATTTATTGTTTTAATAGAGCATATTTTTAATAGTTTTTATTCCTTTTTTAGGCTAATAAAATTCGTATACACTTATGTTATTATATTAAGTATAACGTACTTTATACCAATCCGAACAATATGAAAATTTGATGAAAGAATTTACAAATATGGCTTCAACATTTAGCCTGTTTGCCAAGTAATATTTTTAGACAATTATTTTGAGCAGCAAGATGAAAATATTTAAAATTTAGGGAAAACTTTCAAATGACGAGTGAATGCAAATGCTGGGCATAAAATATGTATATACATTATGTTCACGACGACAATTGGCAACAGCTTAAGCAGCATGTAAATATTTTTGCTGAGACTTATGTAAATTTGCGTAATATACACATGTCGACAAATCCGGCGTAGAAGCTTACAATTCGCCGCCAGACTATTAGCAGTTGTTTGTTGTCCCTGATGATCTGCCCACGGGGCGTATGCGCAATACGCAAAACAATGCTATAATTGTACTTATGTAAACGATTTGTAATGTAAACTTTGCCAACTTTTGGCTGTCGCCGAAATGAAAATGATACCGAGCAAATGCAGTCGGTTGGCGTGCTGCCCTAAGCTTGACTTTTGCGGGGCTTCAATATTGCGTGTCCGATCGGTTGCCAGAATCGCATGTGGCATGTGCGTGCGCGACGTCGAATCAAGGCAATCCAGACATGAAATCTCTAGAAATGCATCATTAACGATTAATTAGCGCACGCTTACAACATGTTGGCCAACTGCAGCTGCGACTGCAGCTGACGTGGCCGGAATGCCTGAGCGGCTAAATATAATGTGTTGGCCACGTTCTGTGTGCTTTGCGTAGTCTCGGACTCAGTTGGAGAGAACTCCATAATCCTGGCCGGCAGTAGCCAGTGCATTAGGCAGTCAAGCATTTGGAAATTAGCGTGCCACCAATGGCACTTGAGTGCAACGTTAAGCTATGCAGCCATAAATGCTCCACGTCTGTGTGCGTGTGTGTGTGTGTGTGGCATTTGGCTGGCTTGCTGCAGCCCTGGCCAGGGTCGTCCATTGGCCGACGAGCCAAGAGGGCACTTTAAGTATTTATGCGGCGCGTGCTGCACGTTAAGTCCAACCCTGTGTGTGTGTGTGTGTGTGTGTGTGTGTGTGTGTGTGTGTGTGTGTGTGTGTGTGTGTGTGTGCCAGCAGTCGGTGCCCTTTTACGACTTATTGTTGCTGTCGTTGACATGGCTCACATGGCGTATGCGCCATAAAATGCATTTCAATAGATTATAACTTGCTCATAACTTCAAACCGTACATCGATTACGGTTCGCCTCGTCGCGACTGTCTTGCGTTTGCGGCCAAGTTGCATTTAAGCCGCGGAATGCACAGCACGCGCATTAAGCCAGCAGTAAACAGCACATTTTCAACGTCACGACTTCACGGCACAGTGTGGCAAAGTCAACAATATACAGCTGACAAAGGTAATAGAATTTTTAGATTAATAGCAAATTTTAAATAAAACTAATAAATGTTAAATATATAACAAATTCTAGTCAGCATAAAGATTACTTCAAAAGCTTGCAATAATTTGTATTTATATCTCAAACAAAGCGGCAAGCTCAATGGCTGCTGCTTTGAACCAGCTTTTTGAAGTTCGATTCGTGAGCCTGGTTTTCCATCTCCATAAACCCTGGTGTCAGTTCAGTTCATGGCTTGTCATACATATTTTGTAATTTCAATGAAAGAATGTAGGTTTTTATTGCTCTATCGACTAAAAACTCGCACATTGAAATTGCGTTCTTAATATGATCTTTACCCAAAATTAGCTTCTACTAAATATCGTTAGATAAATCGAATGGTTGAGGTTCAAAATTCTCCCCAACAAACTTTAAGTAAAAGCAAATAATTTATGATAACGAAAAATGTTTGCTTTCGTTTTTAGTTCAATTTTTTATTAGTTTGGGTGCAAAACCAGAATACAGTCTTGATCTTAAAGAATAAACATTTCATTACCTTTGTTGTATAGTTAAATATACATTTCCAGCCAGTGTGCTTTTCTCCTTAGCAAAGACTTTATGTCACACTTTTTGAGTGCACTTTTTAAATGCCTTTGCACCACTGTGCATGTAGCATCTTCAGGGTTTGCTCGTGCAGCTCGACAACTCAGCGGTTACCCAGTGCGTTTATTATGCCATTCGCAGTTTAATAATGATAATAACGGCAGGATATTAAGCTTTTCCTGCCTGGTCTGGCTTGGGTGGCTGGGGTGAGGCTGATGCTGTGGGGTCGTCTGTGCGGCATTAAAACTATAATCAGTTTATGTAATAAAGTAAATTGTGTACGTAATGCGTGCTGATGTTGTCTTTTATTTATTTTGTTCTCTTATGCGCTACTTTTTATTATAGCGGACCAAGCGCTAAGCAGAGATCCCTGGAACCTGGCGCATACTGGGCATCTGCTGGGTTCCTGTACGGGCAGCTGCTTGCCGCTGGCCGCAATAATGTTCAATATTAATAAAAGTTTTTGGGCCAAGTTAATTAAATTTGCTTTTTAATGTGCAGCCATGCATGCGGCCAAGCGCCAATGTAATAAATTGACCGTGCGCTTCATAATGCCCATTTCCGAGCCAGGGCAAGCTTGGCCCGGTAAGGGTGTGGCAAGAAGGTGAGAGGTAAAGTGGGGTGAGGTGAGGTGTGGTGAGGCGAGGTAAGCAGGCCAACATTGAATGCGCGCTGCGAAAGGAAATGAACTCGAATAAACTTGCACTCGTCGAACTGCTGCAAATGACAGATTTATGTCGCCGGGGTCGAATATGAACGTTGCAAGTCCCATGTGCTGTAATGTATACATATATATACATGTATACATTCTATATTTAAAAATTATATAACAGTTTCAACTTTACAAACATCAAGTCACAAAGCTGATTATATATATTTAAAAAAGAGCTGAAGAAAATTGCTTTAAATTAAATTATTTTCTTATATCATGCATTTATATCTGAAAGAAATTAATCAAAATGTATATATTCCGTAATAAATAAATCACAAAGATAATAGCATAAATGTTCTTAAAGAGATTGAGAGCGACATATTTGTTAAATTTTTGAATCAAGTTTGCCTTTAGCAACAAATGTTTGCCCTGATTTTCCTTTATTATTTGCTCAAGCTTTTTTAAAACAACTAAATCACAGTTTTGCTCTCACTTAAAAGTCGCTAAAAAAATCCATAATTAAACATTAACAAACATTTTGTAGTATCAAATGCAAGTTTTTGCTTTATTAAGTACGTAATTGGGGGCATTTTAATGCTTCACCTGCCACAAAAACATTTTTGAAGTTGGCCCCGCGCTCGTTTTCATGCCCCGGACTTTGGCCTTAATAAAGCACATAAAGCGGCATTAGCGTGGAAAAAGCGACGACAGGCAACAAAGTCGCCATTATGAGTTCTTTTGTGGCATTTTAGACCTCTTTGGGCCACATCAATATTTAATGGCGAGCTCTAGCTCCCAGCCTGGGCAACATGCGCTGCCGAGACTTGTATTTAATAAGGCTGCGCTTTCAAGTTATTTGCTGCAGGAATTGTGTAAAAAAAATTAAAAATAAATATCGATAAGCTTTTGAAATACCTTTTGATTAGAGCACACAATTTGGTATTTGCGCTGTCTAAACTACGTTTAAAGTGTTGGCCAAGTGACAGCTTTGAGTGCGTTCCAATTAATATAAATTAGCAGCACTTTATCTACGGCGTCACGCCCACTTCATGTACAGCCCAACCCACAATTGTGCTCAAATCGAAAACAATCGAAGCAATCAAGCGTAATCTTTGGCAGCAAGTGAAACGCGTGCACAGGATTTCCTGTGTATTAAAGTCTTAAGCAGACGTGAACGTGAGCGTGGCCTTCGCTTTTGCCACGTGGGCGGGCGGTGGGTGAAGGGAGGTGGGAGGGCGTGTCAGCGCGAATAAGCCAAAAAAGTTTTGGCAAACGTGGCGTATGAGCAACGCGTGCCACTTCACAACTTTTCAATTTGATTAAGTAGCTGAGACAAGAGCCTCAGAGACTGACTGGCCAACTAAATCCTGGCAGCGAAAAAAGTGTAAGAGTGTTCTAGTCGGGAGTGTTCCACTAGGAGATGCCCTCAATTAGTTTGTAGTTCTTCATGGTATCGGAGTCTATGGTCCGAGCGACTCAGCTCCTCTTCCTGTAAATATAAGTATGTCACTTCAGAAATATATGGGCTCGGAGATGCTTCCTTCTGCCTGTTACATGCATTTGCTCAAAGCCAACATACCCTATTTATCCATTTCCAATGGGTGCAGGATTCAAAAAGTAGTGAAAGAGTTCGCTTCGGAGCAAAGTCTGAAAATATTTAAGTCTAATTTTAATTGAAACACCACACAAATCGCTGAAGGCTTGGAATGTCAGCCAGATTTATGTGCACGTTGGCCACCGGAGAGCACTTGACAGCAGCAGAAGCAACAACAACAACAGCTACAACTACAGTAAATACTATTTAAAAGCAAGAATCAGCACTTGGCCAAACGATTTGACAACATAATTTAAGCCAGGCTCCAACAAATGAACACATAATTTAAAGCTTTTGTTGGCCACAAAACTGAGCAGCATAAAATCTGTGTGCTTTGTATAAATTTTGTCATTTGAATGGTTTTAAGTAAATTACAAGCAGCAATGGCCACAACATATTCTGAGAATGCCAGTAGCATATACACACACACGCACACACGCACACACACACAACATTATACAAAGCGAACGTCTGACGTTGACTAAAAGCCAACTACGAGGGGAGAATTGTCGTCGTGTTGGCCTGGCCTGGCCTGGCCGCAAAGGAGGACATAGGCAGCCATGCGGCAAAATTATGTAAAAAGTCAACAGCAAACAGTAAGCAAAGGAAGGGGAAGAAAGGGAGAGAGTGGCGGGGCCGGGGTTTTGGCTACAGGGCAGGCTAGGTCACTGAAATTGTCTGAGCGGCGACAAAGTGAAAGCGAAAACGCAAGCACATGACCTCCAGGGCAGCCTGGCAAAAGGAAAAGACGCAGAGCAAGTTAACGAAAAATGGTAACAAACTGAAAATGAACATGCGACAAACACACACAACAACAACAACAACAACAGCAAGAAAAAGTAGCTGCAGAAAAGTGACTGCAGAGGAAACAGACATTTTTCAATGTGTGTGAAAGTCAGCGCCAGCCAAAAGCTAGGAAATGTATGACTTTTCAAGACATATATTTAGAAGCACTCAGATCCGGAATAAAAAACTATTTATGGTATTTGCTGATCTAAATTAAAGTTGATTGGAAGGACTTCAAAGAATAGATTAATTGATATTACTAACTAAAGAATTTGCTGATGCACATCATCTATTAATTGTGTATATATCGTATATATATCGTAAAGTTCCATAAATTATTGAAATAAAAGCACTAAATGTTGGTGCTTACATTGCCTAAGACTTAGAGACACAAAATTGACTAATAATTGAGGCTATACATGTTCTATGCGGGAATTGACTGTATTTTAGTACATATATTGCCCTAAATTTTTGAAGAAATTTACAGTAATATTTAGGCTGTATACGCCCTTTTCTCTAGCTGCCAAAGGACTGCATTTTAGTCTATATATTGACCAAAGCTTACGAAAAAATAGACAGTCATATTAAGGCTATGTATATCTTCATATCTGGTAATGGAGATGTCCCAATATGACCTAATATCTGGGCGTGCGTGGACTCTATTTAAGTCTATATATTTTCTACAAATATAGAAAAATATGGACTACATTTTTGTTCTATAATTGACCTTATATCTTTGAGGGTACGGACTCTATTTAAGTCCATTCATAACCTGAAATGTGGGCGTATTTATTCAGCCTATGAAGCTCCTAAAAAAGAGACAAATTTTTCTTGGACTTAAATTAAGACAATTACGCATAATTTAAGACCTTTGTTACATCCTTAAGTTTTATTCCCTGTGTAACATCTGGGCTTTGTATTTCTCAAAATCTAATTGATGTATATTTATTAAGTGTGGAAAAAAGCTATTTAAATGAGAGATCATCATTGAACATCATTGGATTTTACAAGAGAGCGAATGTATATGTCTTTATTTGCTTGTATATATGTTTATTTGGTGCAAGCCTTTCTGGGCTATTCATTTGGTGAGGAATCATCAAGTTCAGCTATAAAAAGCTTTCATTTATCCGACATTTTAGCTAAGATTTTAATGCATCCTAAGGGATTTAAACTCCGCTTTTGCTGTTTCGGCCACTAAGAGAATTCTGCTGCCCAGCTCCAACGCTTCTTGTTAATGAATCTTAATACAGCTGCTTACTATCAGAGCAGGTACTATATCACTGAGGTATCGTTATATCAACAAAAGAAACAATTGCTGGTTAACCAAACACATTAATCTAAAGAACAATTCGCAGTATCCATAAAGAACTACCAAGGAAACCAAAATGCGGCGCAAGGCAACAAACATTCAAAATTAATTGTGAAATTATGTACAACATTTTATAGAGGTGTTTTTAGCCGCAAGACAAGCACACAAAACAAAAGCAACAAATGGATGTGAATAATGCGAAATGCCGGCAAGTGTCGGGTAAACGCAACTTGGCGCTAAATTATTAATACATAAGCCAAACAAATGCCGAACATCTGTGAGAACAACAAAAGACAAGACGAACGCCAAGCTCAAATGCGCCGAGTCAGCGGGGGCAAGCTAGGGCGTGGCTAAGAGCCAGGAACGGGGGCGGCAACGGCGGCAGCTAGTAAGCACCGGGGCAGGTGGCCGCAATTCAACCTTGACGCTGAGGTGAAAAAGAGAGCATCAAGTGGAAGTGCCTTCCGTTTCAGCAGTCATCGTCCTATGCTCAAAGTCCTAGCTTGCTAACAAGCGCAACGAATGACTAAGCCCCCCGTATAACCCCTCCCTGCACCAAGCAGACACACACAAACACAACAAGGCTCGCAATATATGAGCCAAGTGGGACTTGCCTGGGTTTGGGTCTTGAGAGGGCTACTCAGTTACAGCGCATAATCTGCTGGCTGCCAGTACTGCCTACTTTCATTACCAAAAAAAAAAACAGCTAAATCTAATGCCAAAAATGTTTACAAAAAGGTGAAGAGCTGTGTTCTTGTTAGTCAAAATCAAGCATCGTAAAGCTTCTGATTATAAGCAGAATATTTAATATAATTATTAATACAGTAAAAATAACATTTAAATATTGTATGATAATTTTATTTTGAGAGTATTGCCTATGCATCATTCCCTTGCTTTTCGCTTGGTAGAGATCAGAAGGCACTGATCGATTCTAACGCAAAAATAAAGCATTTAAAAAAAAGAGAGTATTTCAGGGATAAAATAAAAAAAAAATAGTAAAACGTAAAATGTATCTATCTGGTTAAATCTAGCAACACAGACTTATCACTGAGATGACACTTAAAAAAAAATGTACCCAAATATGGGCCATATTGTTATGGGTACCTTAATATTGTGCAAGAAATCGTGAACATTAGATCCTGATTTGGTCCATAAAGTAGATAACTAAGGCCGTCTATACGCATTAACAAAAAATGCATTATGATAAACTAAACTTGGTTTTAATATAAAAAGTTTTTTTTTGAAATTCGCATTTAGTTTATACGACTAAGATGCAAGAATTGCAATAATGTCTCCGTTTGAAGTATCGATATCTTATCTGATATCGTATCCGTTATCGATACTTAAGACACATTCTGCTGGGCTGCTTACAACTTATCGCTATACAATATGTTCACATTCATATTCAAATTTAATTTGTTTCTGATCTTACATAATGACAGTTATTCTCCCAAATGTTTCGGCTCGAAAAAAGCCAGAATTTCAGAAGCTGCAAATTTGCCCAGTTATCTGTTGAGAAACTCTTAATAAAGCAAATTTAGCTAGAAAATGGCTGAATAGACACCACTGCTGGCTGTAAGCTGCTGTTGAGGTTAAAGTGAAATGTAGTTAATGTGTGTGTGTGTGTGTGTGAGTATGTGTGTGTCTTAAAGGTAACTTAAAGTCTGCTACGCAGCTGCCTTTAATTCATTATGTATGCCTAATGTTAACAATTTAGCTGCTATTGGTTTATCTTAATGAAGCTGTTTGCTAAGCAGCCCCAGCTTACAGCCCAAACACACACATATACATACACACATACACACACACACACATTAACACCCACTCACACCCTCTCGCACAGTTGAGCGACCTTGCGACCTGTTTGGCTTCTCTTTAACTTTTATGACGCGTTCAAATCAGCTTGGCATCGCCGCGCTACATTAGTCGCACCGCCCCCGCCACGCCCCTATGTGTGTGTCTATCTGAACCAAATCCCTCATCATATTTTACATAACGCCCGCTAACTGGGCCCGCAGCTAAGGCTTTTGTCTTTACTGTCTTCTGCATTTTTCAAAGCCGTCTTAAATATTAAAGCGTTCATTGCGGTCGGCGGGCGTTGCCAACTCGGGGAGTTTGCAACTCCCTAATGCAAAGCGGGTAGGCAGGGGGCGTGGCCAATGGGTTAGCCGGCGCCAAGTGCTGACACTCGTGGGAAAATGTTTTAATAATTTGTGTAAAGAGTTGACAGCGTGGCCCCCACCAAAAATAAAAGGGTGGCAAACACAACGTGTGAAATGCTAAACTTTTATTTTCTATGGTTTAGCCATGCCAGAGGCATGGTAATGAGGAGGAGGCTCTGGGCTGGTCATTATAAAATATGCAAAAATACATTTGGATACACAACGGAATTCCAAACGAGATGATTGTAGTTGGAAAATTGTTGGGCTGCTGTTTTTGGTCAATTGATTTGGCCTTTCTACAGAGGCTCTGAGAAATGTTGGGAAACGTTGCTAACTCTGAAGGGATACAAAACTTTCAGTTGGAAGCAAAGCATGCCATGTCTCTTGATTTTGTCACCAATTCTTTGAAATCAATTAAACGTTGAGCAGAAAGCGCATATCGAGCAAATTTATTTGATAACGATTAATATCATTATTTCAATTTATTATCGAGATTTTCTGACAAAAATACGTTTCATAGTTTGTTAAATATTTGCTGATCATGTTGCTTGCTTATAAATGAAGTGACTGTGACTGTAAACCAGTAACAGTTACAGCCGATATTCATTAGCTATCGATATTTATCAGTTACACAGTATTTACCCGCACCCATCCCTAAATTAATTATATGCAAATACAGCGAAATAAAAGCCACGCGGTTGGGAAGCTTTGAACAGAGTTTCGCATAAATTAGGAACACTTGATCGAAAGAAAAGAGATATAAAAGAAAGTTTATTAAACAAGAAAAATAACCAAATCTACAAGCTAAAAATATATTACGCAACCGCTTACAATGCTGATACCCCTAGAAAACCGTTAAGAGTTGGAAACTTATAAGAACTCCTTTATCCAGGAGAAGACTGTTGTAACCACCATCCAAAACGTTGCCATTGAAGAGTTCGTCTTTGAGATGGACGCACAACTGGAGCCGGTTCTCTTTCGTCTGGTGCCTGCAATTGCCTTGGAGCGCGGCTCGGGCACCGTGATGGCCTATGCCCTGGGTCAGTTGGTATCGCGCAGCATAAACGATCCCAAAAAGCGCATGCTATTCGGGGGCTACGCCAGGGATATTCACACACAACAAATTTTAATCAAGTCCGATTCACAATCGCTGCTAAATAAATATTTAACATTCGAGTTTATATTAATAAGTAGTTCCCTTCGTTCTTATGTAATCTACAATTTGTATGTGGTCTATGTGTATTCGACACAGTCAGACTTTTGATATGTATCGAAGAATATAAATTACCTAAATGTAAATTTTTGCATAATTAGCCTTCTGCTGATACTAGGAGCTGATAACATGCGCCAGCAGGAAGTGGGCATATTCAGCATATAAACGACATAAATAAACAACAAGCGAAGCTGTTTGGAAATTTATTAGCAAACAAAAGATTTATTAATGCCAAACATTTGCAGCATCAGCAGACGCAAAGATGTTGCCACAGTGTTGCAAACTGTATTTGCGCCTGATGTTGCCGCATTATTGTTGCAATTGTTGTTGTTGCTCAGCACACAAATATAGCTTAAGTTGCATGCATTTAAGCAAACAAAAGCATCCAAACCGGATGCAATATGAGCTGTCTGTGTGTGTACACTGGTAAAAATTCTCTTCAATTTAGTGCAAATTTGCATGTTTGGGAAATTTCAACACAAAATGCCAGAGCGCCAGTTCCGAAACGTTTAGATAGTGCAGACACCTATCCTTTCACCTCCTCCCCCGCCCTTTGTTTACTCTGCCATGCAATTACGCTGCATTTAAGTAGACGACAAACAGCATGCCCTTGTCATGGCTAAAAAAAGAGAGAACTATAGTAAAATAGTCCAGCAATTTGCTTTACCTTCCATATACATACACCCACCCATATACCCAGTATTCTGCTGGACCCCAGCTTGTGCCGTTAAGTAGCTTGTCCTACAAATTATGTTGCAAAAGGGGTTGGGGGGAGGTGGGGTTACTTGTTCAGGGAGCGTGTAGCTAATTGCGTTGGGGCTTTAGGGGCGTTGGTTTCGTTGTGCGTTTCGAAACTAACGCCAAAATGACAACCGTATCGAGGCGAACCAATTGTGCGTATACGCAATGTGCCACGCCCAATTCACGGTTGAGTCAAATCCCCGGCCATAAATTAAATTTTTATTGAGTTTAAGCCAATATCTCTCATCGCGCTGAGAGTTGGCCAAGTTTCGGCAAATGAATAAATGCCGCAGTTATTTTTAGCATGCATGACATGCACCTACAAACATGTACATATGTATAGGAGTAAAATATATATGTATATATCTATATACTATCTAGTCTAACTTCTTTGCCTCCTGAAATGATTAATTGCATGCAATTTATTCAGAGATCAAAGTTTATAGCATTTGCTACCTTTCTGTGTCTGCACTTTCTGTGATTTATCAGCGAAACATGTACAAGACTGCTGTACAGGTAAATGCACGACTAAACGATACCCTGTTGGTAAATAAAAATATGAAAGTATATAAACAAATAAATAAAATGATTGACTCTGATATACCCTTTAAATAAACTAGTTAAATGCATAACTTATTTTTACTATTTTTCTTAATTTTCGATTGTCTGTTAGCTTATTTTATTAAAGAACAATAGCCAGATTTTTGAGACTTCACTGCCTTGAACCTTGTTGGGACAGGGACAAGACTCTTAAATTTGGCCATTGCTCGCGCGGATGTGGAACAATAGCTGCAAAGATTTTGCAAAGCAATTTTGAGCTGCGATAAGGAACAAAAACAAACTGTGTCCATTTACTGGAACTGATCCCAACAAAAATATAAACCTGAGATTTTTATAGCCGACTTTATTTTTGCTTTATTTGTTGTTTCTATTGTTGTTGTTGTTGTTGTTGCTGCTGCTGGTGGTCGTTAGCTGCAGAGAGTTGAGGGCCAGTTGCGGCAGCTGCTCGTGGATTCGATGGAGCAATATTTTCTTTTATAGACTTTACGTTTCGCATCCCAGTTGTACATGCGCTTGCCCACAGACGCTTGACCTCTTCAGACATATTTTTCGCTTAGAAAACAAAAGAAAGAAATTGACTTTTATGTGCGAATATTGCTTAGGCGTGTGTGTGCGAGTGTGTGTGTGTGTGTGTGTGTGTGTGTGTGTGTGTGTTTGTGTTTGTTTTCGAAAACGTGCCCAAAGTTCGGCTATCTGTGGCTTTTGGTCAGCTCTCATGGATTATGAAAGATATATACACTGCGATTGCTTTGGTTCTCATAAACAGCATGAGTTATTTTTCGAGAGTTTGTTGCTGTTGTGTGTGTGGGCGTGGCAGCTGCCCAAAGCTGCTCTACTATGCCATTTCCTGATTGCCTGTCTCACATTTACTGCTGTAGAGCACAAAAGGATGTGGCTTTGAGCTGAGCAACTGCCACAGGAATTCAAACAAATGTGGCTTACTGTGAAGTCGGTCTGTTGTAAAATACCAAATATAAGGGAACGAAAGCCTTCTTTACTATTAATAAAATACAGATCTATAAATAAAATACATTTAATGGTTTATTCACAACGACTGGCTCTCTAAGAACACAAAAAGCTGCACTTGAGCTGCAATTTATTTTCCGATTCGAAAAAATTACATGGAAATGTTAAAAGTGAAAACGAAAACAGAAATGTTCGATTTGAGGAATTGAGCCAAACGAAGAACATTGTAAATATTTACAAAATGTATTTTTCAAGCGACACAATGAAAGTCAGACGAATATATTGATAGAGCAAAGCCTTTAAAAGCAACACAACAAATGCTCGACACGATGACAGTTTGACAAACAGACAGATACATACAGACGGGCAACAGCACTAAAAGTGTTGTCTCTGTGTGTGTGTGTGTGTGGTAGGTGGTAAATACAAGCAACTATTTTGCCCGGACTCAATGTCTCAGCATCGAATGTGGACAGCTGCACGTGCTCGGAGAATGGACACAGACATAGACATAGACATAGACACGGTCATGTCAGAGAATAAAGTTTGTGCAAAATTCTTGTTTGCCATATCGTACAACAAGCACACACACAGCCACACACACATGTCTACATATGTAGATGTGCCTTTATAGTTGGCCAAGATACGCATCTCGCAGCTCAGCTACTGGAAGGAGCGCCTTTTGGGTTCGAGGGGGCGCAAAAACATTAATTCAGTCGAAGGTCGAACAACTTCAGCCCCCTCCACCTACCCACACACACGCACACTCAGCATGTAGCTCGTTATAAGCCAATGCTGCTGGGCTCCATTTGTGGGCGGGGTATGTTAGTTAGGGATTCTCAAAGGTTGGGTGGGGAAGGGGGGCTTTGGGTCGTCAACGCTCTTTCACACACATAACATAAAAATTTGTTGTTGTAAATCTGCTCAGCACTTTGTGCGTGAGAGTGGCACAGTTTAATAGCAACACACAAACACAAACACACACACACACACACACACACGCAGACACACGCACGCACACTTAAATACAGCGCCGTACACATAATCTGTTGTGTAATGTCTTTAGTTGTGTCAACTGTGCTGCATGTTGTGCCACAACAGCAAAGTGTGGCAGAGAGAGGGTAGTAGAGGGAAGGGTTGGGGGGTGCGTGTAGAGCTGGAGTGGCGCCCCTATACAAAGCATTGTCCAATGTACGTTGTCGGCAGAGGCAAAAACAGATTCTGAGTGAGTGCGAAATATGGCAACATGCAGCGCTGCCCGCAGCCCGCCCGCCCGCGTCCTGCGCCGCACACAAGTTGAAGTTTTGAAACAACATTTAGATAAATTTCCCCAGAGAGAACGCCAAAGTGTAGCGACGAAAAAAAAATTAAATAAATCTAAAAGAAGCATATAACAACAACACCAATTGGCGATTGCATCTGCAAATGTTGTTTACTACTGAAACCATTTCAACAACCTGAAAATATTGTTTTCCAAATGAAAAACAAACTGGGACCTAACTAGAATTCATGCATTTGATTTCAATTGCATCCCCTTCTGCACAGTTACTTCAATTTAATTAGCTGTAAACATTCATTTACAGAAACCTCTTAAAACTCAATTTTTGCACATAAAAATGCATTGGACTTTAATCCAATTAATTGAATTAAATCGCCAAGCGCTTCAATTATCAAAATTTGTTGTTAATTTATTCAAATACGAATTATCTACATATATATAACTTTTTGGCCAGGCGCATTTGTGTTCCAAGCCATGCCCCTCGAAACCACCTACAAGCGTGGAAAATAAGTGGTAAATTGTCGTGTCAGTTGTTTTTCCTTGGCTGCAAACTTGCCTTTTATACAAAATCACATTTGAGAAGCATCAAAAAATCTTAAATAATTTTATATACAGCTACACAGAATTCCAAGGCGAATTTGATTCATTTTAGCCTGTAAAAATATGAATATAATATGAAAGTATTGACTAAGCTAGAACAAACTACGATGTATTGACGAGCCATAACCCAGGCCTTCGACGTGAAAAAGAAATAAATAATCATTTCAGTAGTTTTTTTACATAACTTCAAAATGAAAAAGACAAGAAAATATAAGTATTTTACTAATTTGATTAATTTATTTTAAATCCTAAGTGTGACCAGGTTGTCCGTTTAGCTAGTTGAAGAACCTGGTTCTATCATCAGCTAAGTTGCAAGGGCTAATGCAGAGTCCGAAGCTACTTATAACCGCTTGAGAATTATAAGCTAAAACAAGTGAATCTTAAAAGGGTTGAAGGACTTGAACACCATGCTTTTCTGCCAGACTTACATATCATAAAAGGAATTACATTTTAGGTACAGAAAATACCTTTCTAATTAAAAAACCCTTTGAAACCCCATAAAATGTCCACACTGTCTTTTTCAGTGCTTAATTTGGAATAGACAAACAGAAGTTTATTTAAATGTGTTTAATTTGAAGTAAAGTGCCCTAGCGTGACCTTTTCCAGCTCATGTGTTGTATGCTTTTAATGCACATGCCATATTGCCTCACAACAGCCCCCTCCCGCCGCACTGCTTGCCCCCCTTCCACTTATCAACTATTGAGCTGAAGCTCGTAATGGGTGGAAATGTTTGACTTCGTTCACTCGGAATAAGTAAGAGCTGCTCAATTTGGCCGCTCAACTATGTACTTGGTGGTTTTGTCATTAAGCTATTATGTCGTTGGGGGTCATGCGGTTGCCATTGGCATGGTATTCCGTTGCTTGTTTTGATGGCATTGCGTTTTTCCAGGAAAAGCCAACAACACGTGCTAGAAGGACGGGACAGGAGCAATGGAATAGAAAACACTATACAACCAAATTGAGCAACATTTGTGGCATAGCAGCTACGAAAACTTTTGCCAAAAATTTCATTCAGCTAAATGTCAAGACATTAATATTCAAGCCATAAAACCAGGGACCAGCACCTTCTCATCCTACCCCTCACTCCCAACATACACACACACACTCACTCACACACATATTGCTGGAATTCGAAAACTGTGTTTCGACTACTTCAGCGCTCCGACAGCTCAATGTGGCCGACTGGCAAATAATATTTAATTAGAGAATTGTTTAGACAAACTTTTTAATTACGTTCATCGTTCTGTATGCTTGTGTGTGTGAGTGTTTGGGAATGTGTGCGTGTGTGTGTGAAAGTTATTAAGCGACCCGCATAAATCTTCAGATGTAGCTGGCGCTTCAAATTTTCGTGAAAAATGCACGCTCGACTGAGCGCCTCGTGCAACGCCCACTTGTCTGTGCCGCCCACCAAACAGGATGCATGATGCCAGCTACGACACGCCACGCCCCGCCGCCATCCTGCGCTCAGTGCTGCTTGACAGCCGGGACGAGCTGTGACCGTCAGCTGCATAAATTTTAAGCGACAGCAACATTAAAGTCAACATTTTGCCAGTGGCCTACATTCAAGCGGGTGAGGGGTGCAAAGGGGTGAAGAGGTGTGGGGGGGGGGGGGGGAAAGAGGGAGCACAGTTCTGGCACGAGAACTGGCGCGGGAGCAGGCGTTGCTGTTGCCGCTGCTGCTTCTGCTGCTGCTGTTGCTGGGAGTGTCCTTTCAGCATAACTGCCTCCGCCTTTCGCTTTCGCTGACATTTTGATGCGCTGCACACACACACGCACAACTATTTAAGTCATGTGTGTGTGTGTGCCTTTATGTAGATGAGTTGGCAGTAACGTGTAGAAAATTTTGAAGATGAATTTTTATTTGTCAGTTTTTATATATGTATATATAAACTTTTACTTTTTTGGCTGCCAAAACTAACAGAAAACAAGTAAAAGTGCACTAATCGGCAATGTACGAATACGAGATACCCTAAACCCCAAGCTCAGCTAGCTTTACATATTTATGAAGAATAAATATACTTTGTGGGGTCGCAGATGCCTACCCCTGTCTGTAACATACATTTTCTCAAAACCAATATACCCCGTTCGATGGGTTCAGGGTATAAAAAACCTCTGAGAAACTCAAAGAGCGTCGGCGACAAAGAGACGATGGGACAGACACAGCGTGAGCCACTTGCTGGACAGCAGCTGCTGCTGGCAGACAGCAAAATGAACAGAAATGCTGTGAAAAATTACCTTTTGAATACATACAGCTAAAATGTTGAATAGCCGCTGTGAGAAGAGACCAAATGAAAGGAGGAAAAGTTAAAAAACGATTTCTAAAGGCAAAAATTAATCTTTAATTAAGCGTGCAGATAGCAGACAAATGGGAATAAAAATGGGCAATAATTAATTTCTTAAAACTGATTTTCTCATAATAAGAAAAAGGTGTTGAAGGAAAACTAGGGAAGAAGGGTAAAACATATTTATTTTGAAAATAAAGTAATTTACTTGGAATTTAGTTTAAAAAGCAAAAGAAAATACATTGAAAAAGTAAGATTAAAAGTTATATTAATAAATATATATTATTTTTAAAAATATAGATGACTTGTAATATTTACTTTTATTATTTATTAATCTTATGCGCAGTATCTATTTATAATAAAATTAAGTTATTTTATTTATTATTTCTTCACAATTTTTGAGGAACTTGCAGCAAATAGCGCATCATCATCAGCTGTGAGTCGTGCTGCAAACTGTTTTCATGGTTAATTAGATAAGCGGCAAATCCAAATACAATGATGCACTTTAGAGATATATGTGAGATATAGGTGTTAAGGCATTGAATTACTAATTGCAGCGGCCAGTGGCATGTGGCAAGGCCAATTGGGGGCACTAAGTCCGCAAATGGCGTAAGTTGAGATAATTAATTGAGCGCAAAACTAAACACGAAAGCGGCAAAAGCAATTATCTACAATAACAGAGGGACACACATGCAAGGAAGCTGGCCACGCCCAACACACACACACGCACACACACACACACACAAGCATACACATCGATAGGGCTAAGTAGAGTAAATCACTTGGCATTTAGCAGTAGGAAATAAATCGATTCTCGACTACTATTAACGGTACATTAAAAACCCTGATTGCCTTTTGTTCCATTCCAGATAAATGCGCCCGAAATACACACAAATCCAAAGGATACGAAATTGGCCCCAAACTGACAGATGTTGTTTTTCAGCTGGAATAACAACTCGTTCGCGTGGGTGAACGTGTGCGGCCTTCGGAGTGTGAAGAACTAAAGTAGAACTTACTTACAGGGCAGCCAGTGGAGAGCTCATAAAACTAAAAGAGAGCAAATAGAAGACAAACTAAAACAATAACAGGCACAAACAAATAAACAATCGTATGCAAAAATTATGAACAGTCTTCGAAGTGCGGAAGTGTGAAAAGTTTGCGCAATAAAATTGGTAATAAAATCGACGAAAAAAAAAACAAAACAAAACAAAAGCAACCGTCCCATAAAAGAACGCCGACTCTTGCAATTTACGTGTATATCTACAAATATATATGCACAGCAAATAATTTTTATTTGTCAAATTGTTTGCGCGTAAAATTTCGTCAACGTGCGCAGAAATCAAGAGTGAAACAAACCGAGTGGCAAAATCTTGAACATTGCGTATACGCCACGTGTTCGCAGTCAGCAAAACCAACAGAAGTCGAGATTTATTTCGGCTAGGTGTTAAATGCGTTTACATATCTCTGACGCGGCAATTGCCGCCTTCTTTAGTGCAGCGAAATAGAAGTAAAAGTGAAAGTGCCGAGATTCGCATTATTTCTGCGTAGGTGAACACATTTATCAGAGCTCTCAAAAAAGAGGGGCAGGAGCGCAGCATGCGCTTGTGGAAAAATCGATCCAAAATGCGAATAGCCGCAATTGGCCGGGTGCCCACCAGCACCACCATTACCAGAAGCACCACCAGGAGCACCACCAGAGCAACACATCGCTCCAAGCAGCTGGCACATTTACTTATTGGCGGCATTCTCTATATGACAATTGGTAAGTTCTTGTTGGAAAAACAATCTTGATTTGAAATATTTAAGATAATTGTGCTCGGGCTTGCAATTAACATTTCCATTTGCGTTTACCCAATTAGTTGATTAACTCTTTTTCTTAATTAGGCAAGTGGCCAAAAATGCTTTTGGGTTAATTAATCAAATTAAAAGCTTTTATTGAGCTCAGATAACCCGAAAACTTTGCATATTCTGCTTGAGCGCAACTTATATATATATTTATTAAGGGTATGCCGCAAACTTTTTTGCGAGTGATGAAAAGCAAAATAAGTAATTAACTGATTTACTTAAGATTTGTCTGAGCAAGTGCTTACCTGCTGGTGTTACCCGGCTTTGCACGGGAAAGCTTTACAAATTGAATCACAATTTCCAGCCAGAGTAGCAGAGCGTAGTTAAAAGTCGTCAATGATATTTTTCATAGATTTCTCTTATATTCTTAGTAAGCAAAATTACATATGTATATATATATTTTGGCATCAATTGTATATATTTATAAATTTTACTATATAAATACGACCCAATTTTTTTATATAGTTCGTGTCAGCGGAACCCATAAAAGCTGAAGATACTTTCAGTTCAATTACAGCTTCAATTGCAGATACATGTGTATACAAGTGTGCGTATGTGTATGTGTGTGTGTGTGTGTAATTCTCATTAAAAATGAATGAGTGCCTGTCGGCCTGATGTTGTAATATCGACTTCATTCCTAAGGGGTCGCAGCTGTTGTTATTGTTGTTGTTGTGAATGAAGCAATTTACAAATTTACGATTGTTAGCAGCGCAATTCAACAGCTGAACACAAAATAAGATTAAAAAATATGAAATTAATAGCGAAAAAATCAAAATAATGAAATGCAGCAAGTCGCAATTGAAATACTCTTTCGCTATAAATACAAAATTAAACAAATAAAATTAAGTTTGTGCTGCGCTTTCGCTTGTCAACTTTAACAGCGAGGTAAATGTAACTTGATGAAAATATAAAAGTTGGTTGCAATTCAATTTTCACCTACTAGCTGTTACAAACAAGCTTACAAATTAGTTTAACCCTTTTGTAGGAGGGGCAAGTGTGTGGCCGCAGCTGGCTGCATAAATTGGTTTTTTGTTCAACACGCATACGCCCTGTGGGCTGCTAACTGATTTTTTTTCTCTGATTTTCTCGCTTGCATTTGCCACGTGCTCTTATGCAAATAATCGCATTCACTCGTACGTGCACTTCATGTCAAAACAGTTAACTCACTTAGTCAAGAGGCTGCCAATTTCCACTCGCTGGCAGCCGTTGGTTTAATCACGGCTCCATTCAGCCTAAAATTGCTTTAACTTTGGCAAATAATTGATTTAATTTAAAGCATAAACGATTTTAATGAAGCCCGACAGCTTTTCGCTGAAAAAGTGTGCGGAGTGGAAATTAGAATGAAAATTAAAGGAAATTTTTTCGATTTTCTGATTTCGCTTCATTGCTTCTACAAGAAGCTATTAGCGTACTTTTTGCTACCTACACAGACTTAAATGGGCATGGAAAGAGGGCTGCACCAGATCAACAAGAAAAGTGAAAAAAGTGAAAAAGCAAAACATTAAAACATAATTCATGAGCTCGGGCAAAATGTTGAATTGTAAATGATCAGACGCTGGCAGAGGGTAGACAAAGAGCCAGCCATCGGCAAGGCAAAACTTTAAGCCAACGCAAATGAGCAGACAAATATGCCACAGAGAGAGAGCGAGCGAGAGAGAGAGAGGAAGGGAGAGCGGGAGGGAAGCTCGAAGTTGGCCAACTGAGGGGCGGCCATAAAAAATGCTGTTGGATTTTAATGCCATAACTGGGCTTGTTGTTCGTGTGAGGGTAAAAAACTTTACAGTTGACCCAGCCCCCAACTAGTAGCTCGACTTATATCGTGCTTATAAAATATCTTTATTGATTTTTCTCGCTGTGCATGGCTTCAAGTTCTTTGCTTTTTACAGCAAATTTACTGCCCGTTGCCCCGCTGCCCCGCAGCTTCATTGACTTTTACCTCTGCCTTGGCAGGGGCTGGGCGTAAGATTGATTTATTTGCCATTCCGTTTGGTTTTATTTTTAAACATTATTCATAACTTTTTCCGTGCGGTTGCGGCTTTGTTGTAATTTATTTCTGAGCAGCGTCAAAATAAATTGAACGAAATTTGTTAGCATTTAAAAATGATTTGCATGCGAGGCGGGCAACTTCTTGGCCCACGATTGCCAATCGTATCTCGGCCAACTAAGAACTAAGACTTTGGGCACACTTAAGTGCTCTAAAAGCGCGCGTAATGCGCGTGGCTAGCCCTAAAGTTGCGTTACGTATACGCCCTGTAGTCTGTCTATAAATTATGGCAATAAAAATAAAATCAACAACGCTTCGCTTTGGTTTTTGGCCAGCTTAACAATTGTTTTTATTTCACTTGCTCTCCCTTTTTTTTTTTTTTTTTTTTTGTTGCCTGCCTTTTACTTATGAAATTTATTTATTTGTATTTATTTTATTTTTGCTGTGGGAAAACTTTTCACTTTCCTTTTTAGCTGTGGACATTATTTTTCTGCTTTTATTTCCGTCCGTTTTTGGGTTTATTGCAGTTTTCAGCTGTCGCAGTGGATGTCTCTTCCCCTTCTCCCCCCTGCCAACCCTACTGTTCCACTTTCCAATGCCACTCGCGCATTTTGCCGCCGAAATAAAATGTTAAGAAAAAAAGAAAAAATATTCGTTTCCAGTTCCGTCTGCCATTTTCACGAATTTTCCTTGTGCAGCATAGAAAGAATTCTGCGCCGTTGCCTTTTGCTACATTGGCTTCTGTCGGCGCACTTTATCCATTGCGTTCGCGCATTTTCCCACGGCTACCCCACAAAAACAGTGCGGCAGAGGAAAAAGAAAAACTCAAAACAATGAAATGAAAAATTATAGCTGGCACCCGCCGCACTCACAGCTCGCTCTTGCAGCTGCTTTGTCAGTGTAAATGTGTTTTTGCCATCAATTTTTATTGCAAGCAGAGTGTTTCAATAAATTTTACAGCAATGTGCGGATTTAAAAGCAAAACTGCATTGGCTTTTTCCTCTTCACACCCCGCCCACACCCACACACCCACACACACACACACGCACGCACACACCCTGTCAGCACCTTATGGGCCATTGAATTGGTTTATGACATTCGGAGTTGGGCATAAAATGCTCTTTCGCATTGTGGCTCAATTTGCCTTCGATGATGTAGTCTTTAGGCCATGATTTCCAACTGTTGATTGCCATTTGCTTGGCTAAGAGCCTTAGCATATGCAGCAATTAGCCGTAATTGGCTTATAAAATGCTCCGCAATTGCCAGTAAAAAGTACAATTTCCAGTGTTGCAAAGAGCTTTAGCAGTGGAGTACCCTTTTCATTTGGCTTAACTCTGATATCAATATTCGATATTCATATAAATGCGATTGAATTAATTTGTTTACAAAAAGTATGCTTAAAGGTTGTCAAAAGCTGTCAATATTTGATGCTAGTGCTGTAAAATGCCATAAAATAGATATCATGCCTAAACCTAACCGCAGAATTCGCAGCATGTAAGCAAAACAAAGCGCTCATAAGCAAAATCAATATGCTTTATATCAAAATTAATGGAGTTGCAATCACAAGCACAACACACACTCACCTACACACACTCGCATACACAGCAGCATGGAAAAAGTGTTGACAGCTGCTTTTATTCACCTGTCAGACACAGAAGCCGCTAAACTGTTGATAAGAAGACAGAAGACAGAACCGGCAGCTGGGTGTCAGACCGTGTGCTCCAGCACCGGCAGCTATGCATCCGGGTATCACCCAGCTATAACCAGGGGCGGGCAAAGGGACAAGCGGGTTCCGTGTCCAGGCCATCAGCAGGGAGCTGCGACTGAAGCCAGAGACAAGCGTTGTGACAGCACAGCCAATAAAAATCCTTCACAATCATTTATCAATAAGTTTCAGAGCAGGACGACGGCGATAGAAGCCGTCCAACCCATGAACCGCCCGTTAGGGAAGGGCTTTCTGAAGTTGGAGCGGGGCAAACATTACACGGGAGCGTGTAAAAAGTATGGAAATATCAAATAATCATGTATAAGTGCTGCACAAAATATGTCAGCTTCTAGGGGAGGAAACGAAAAAAAAAAGAAGAAGAAAAACGTTATCAAGCCTGAGCAGTCCGAACATTGCTGGACTGTGGACTATGTCGGACTCTGTGTAAATGTCACAAAGTTCGAGCTATTATAAATGACATCGGATGTCGCTTGACAGTGAAATATATATTTTGAAGTAGCCGATAAAAACAATTGACAGTGGACTGATGCGAGCACATAACTATGCTAAGCTAGGCCAGCTTATGAGAAGGAAATGAAACTCTTCAATGGATGTTATCTACTTGTTAAAGAACAACTTTAATTCTTTGAAGTATGAAATCTGACACACATTTTCTTTTTGCATAAACTAAAACATGCATTTTGTATGTTATATATAATATAAATGATGTATGTGATATATATAAAACAAATTAATTTTTTGATATATTTGATATATATGATATAAATGATATATATGATATACATGATATACATGATACTAATAAGTAATTTTATAAATATTTTTTATTTAAATGCTGAATTTGGCGACCTTTCCATATTATCAATGTTTGTTTGTTTGGCTCGTGGTCCGGGGATTTTTTATTTTATTTTATTTTTAAAATTTTATCAACATTTATAATTGAATATTAAAAGCCCGCAATTTCGTTGGTTGCTTCAACAAAATGTTTTCATCTAGTAAAATATTTGTCATAAATATTTTCATTTAATTAGCTCAACTTTTGAGGGGCGTTCTTTTATTCACTTTAACTTACAAATATGCGGGAGGATACTTGTAAGTATTTTGGGCTGCCCTTCTTAAAATAAGTTAAGATATTCCTGAACTTCTTGGGGCGCCTAAACAAATGTACTTGGTAAAATTTCCAATTCCTGATGGGCATTAAAAAGTGTATAAAATGTGTAATTTCTTGTCAAAAATGCGATTTCTTCTATTCTTTGGCCTTCTTATTACCTTAAATTTAAGTCATTTATTAAATTAAATTTAATTTCATTTAATTTCCTTTTTAGTAGAACCCTCATTTATTTCAAGTCAGACTTTTGTTTCTCGCAATAGAAATTTCAGCTCAAAATAGAGGGTCTCTATAAATTGGCAAACTGGCAAAAATGAAAATCTGCAGCAGACATGCTGTAAAAAAAACCAAAAAAAAAAGAAAAAAACAAAAACACTCAAGATTTTAATTAATTTTTATCAGCGCTGCTGCTGTCTGCCTTTTGCCTTCTGACGGCTTTTTAGCATAAAGTGAAGTGAAAATGTAATTCAATTTTGGCGAGCAGCAATCTCAGAGGTGGGCTGAGGGGGGCGTCGAGTGGGGGCGAGGTTGGGGGGCACGCTGCAGCTGACAGTTCAATTCGGTAGAAGTGTCTCTGAGAGTTATTTGCTGTCGCCTTACTTTTGTTTACAGCCAGTGTAGAGCGCCTTTTTGCAAGGCAAATGAGTGCCAAGTGCCACACCCACCAGCCCCCAGCCCCCAGGCACCAACCTGCCACAACCAATCAGCTGGCCGAGCCCAGAGCCGAATGCCCAGAGCCAAGCTCTCAAACAATATCTGATAAGCTGCATCATGCATTTGCATACTTCCGGCAATTTGTTTTTGTGCGAACCAAACGAATCGAGACAAATGCAATAAGCGCACAGAACACACACACACACACACACAAAAAAAAAAACACAATTACAACAAAAAACTAACAACAAAAAGCAAGAAACACACAACGCATAAAGATAAAACCGAACGAGCGGGCGCACTGCATCGCATCCTGCTCGCTGCTTTTCCACACAAAAATGAAAGCTCCGGAGCTGCTCGCATTGTGCATTCAAATTACGCTGCCGCATTGTTCCTGTTCCTTCCGTGCCAGCCAGCTCGCAGTCTCATAACCAATCCCTTCCCCAACCTCACCCACCATCCGATCCTCCGATGCCCGATACCCCATTGCGAATACCCTAACCCTCGCTCCCGTCAGCCCGCTTCAGCGCTTTATTTATTTACGTTGTTTGCCATTTGTTGTGCGTTGTCTCGACCCAGCCCGTCCCCCTTCCCCTTCCCCCGTCTCCTTTATGCATACACATAGCTTTCAAAAATATTGTTAGCTATAAATTCGGCGACACGCGCAAAAAAAAAATAGATGGCAGAGACTGAGAGAGAGTGAGAGAGAGAGAGAGAGAGAGAGCACGTGCTGCATTTGTACTCACAAATTCCGGCATTTGTTTAGAAACTTCTTCATCCCGCGCCAGTTTAATATTAACTTTGAACCTTGTCAAGTGCCCTTTCTCTCGTTGCCCTAGCAACTACTGAGACGAACTGAGTTACAGATATAGTTACGGTTACAGTTACAGTTAAAGTTACAGTTACAGTTACAGTTACAGTTACAGTTACAGTTACAGTTACATGTGTACTCACCATCTGTATGTACATATATTGCTTCAGCCATAAATCTTTATTATCCGCGGGATCATTTTGGGCAGCAGCTCGTGCATCCAAATGCAGTTGCCGGAAAAAATCTTTACATTTACAAAAAAAAAGGAAGGAAGCCCAGAAATTCGCAATAATTGGTTCAAAACTTCTCAAAATGAAAACGTACAAAAATTTGATGTATAACATTAAAAGAGAAAAGTTAGGCAAACAGCATAAAATAAATAAAATTTAGTTAAAAGCTAGATTATAATGAAGTTTTAATAAAGAGTTATAATGAAGAGTTTTTTAGTCTAAATGCATTAAAAATGGTAAAATATTTAGAATTACTGATCAAAAACTCGTTTACAAAGTAAAGTGACACAATATTGGCTACAAAATAACGATAAAATAATATGCAAAAATCAATAAATATTAAATAAAAATAAATAATTGAAAACTAATCCATTAAAGAAGAAAACAAGTTAAACAATCACATTCAAATTTAAGAAAGATGTTCTTTAAGTCACCTAGAGAAAGATATCTTTAAGTAAGAATATCTTCACTTAAACTCCATTTGAACTTAGACAGCTAAACGGATTTTTAAGTATTAATCATACATAGTTTTCAGATATCAGGTTTACTCTGCTAAATAATACTCTACGTAATAATATTTTTAAAATTCTTAAGCCAATTATATTTTAGGGCAAGGTAAACTCAGCTATCTTGGCATTTGTACAAATAAAGATAGTTAGTTTTGTTATTAATAAATATATTTCTGCCTTAAATATTATTTTTCTTCCTAACTAATTAGCTTTCCACTCTATATATGCTACTTGGCATTCTCTACTCGCTACTAATTCTATTATCTAAAGGCCCACATATAATACGAGTTCTATCAGAGTTTCTCGAACTAAGTAAAAAAAACTCGGTAATATGTGTATAAAAGTGACAGAGGCATCTCCAAAAGATTGAACTATACATATAAAAAATATTCGTGCTAAATAAATAGAAACGAATAGTTAACTGTGTCAGCTGTGCGATTGCCCGAGGGCGTAAATAAATAATACAAATCATTGGATTGTTTTCCTATGGAACACAATTTTTTCCGTTGACACGATGGAAAAAACCAACCAGATCTGAGGGCACAAAAAAATGTAACAAATTAAAATGGCAAATGCTCGAATAGAAATACGTTCAAATGGAAACCTCTAATAAAAAAAAGGAAGAGAGACATTTCCATTACTGCGATTAAATCGTTGGACAGACAAAAAGAAAGAGGGAGAGAGGGAGGTAGGGAGGTAGATTGAATGAATGAATAGAATGACATGGTTTACGAAAGGCAAAGAGTGGGAGTTGGCAACATGCAGGATTTTGGCCTGTAGTCCTTCCGCATCAACGCGACTGAGTGCGAGCTTGCGATAGGATACGATTTTGCTATTATTTCAATTGTTATTGTTTATATTCATTGGATGCTGCTGCTGCTGCTGCTGTTGAATGGAAGCAAAATGCTTGCCATAAAATATATACATACATTTTTGCTTTTGATGTATCTTTTTATGGCGCATAATATTAGCCTGAAATAATTATCAATCTTTACGGCCGAGCCGGAATGGCTAACATAAAATGAATCATGGCCGAGCGCGCGTAGATAGCATACAAAACCCCCACTCCCCCAAAAAAGAAACGCAGGCCAACGTTGCGTATGCGCAATGTGGCGCACAATTGTTCCTTAACCGAATACCGGAATCGCGCGTAAAGGCAAAAGGATTCGCCATTACACACGAGCACACGCTGATAAAATTAGCAATTCCATGCCATTTGGTCGGCAATATTAGCAGCAAATATATTCATGCCGACTCCCTGACGTCCCCTGACGGCCTCTGGCGCCAGAGGCATACGGGGGGGCGTATGTGTGTTGCACAAGCGTTACGTTGCAGCGCCTGTGTGAAATGCGGGCTGAACGTTTGCGGTTTGGTCTCGCCTCGCTGGCTAGAGCCCATGTCAATGTTCGTGTGGTCGTTACTATTGCCACTGGCAGCCCTCCTCACCCAAGTTCCCGGTCCCCGGGACAGTGCGGCGTGGACGCGTGTCGAAGCATCTCAGTCGGAAAATGGGTGACAATTCATGACAGTGCAATGCGCGTAATTTGCATATAGAGTCGAACCGTTGGCCCATTCGTTGGCTCGTTTGGTTGGTCCCCGGCTCGTTTTGGGCTCCCAGGCTGCGCTTTTTGTCGCCACTCTGTCAAATTCTCTAGTGAATTTTCGACATACACACACACACACACACACACACACCGACACTGACTGTCACATTATGCAAAAATTCATTTGCAGTGCATTTTCGCATCGGGCTAAAAAGAAAACTCGTTCAAATTTTAAATGCAAATGATACTGAAAATGGGCGTGGCGCACAGGTGGGCGAGGTTGATGATGGTGGTGCGCTGACAAAGTCAAGCACCCAATTTGCGGTTGCAGCTGCTAGATTGAAAACAAAATTAGTTTTCTTTTAATAAGCCAAAGCAGCCGCCGATAAAATCAGTTAGTTCGAGCTGTTTCAGTGCCGTTCAAAGCGTCGAGACTATGCATATATTGCATTTTGTGTGGCTGCCCCAGAAAAGCTAACGAGAAATTTAATCGATCGAAATCGGAAATCGCAACATTTTCAGGAGACATACGAGCATATTTTTGGCTTTAGCCAAATCAAATAAATGCACATGAATTTCGCATTTTATATTGCAAATATTTATCTATTAATTCTAAAAAGGAAAACTATTTGAATAGCTATGGAAGCTTGATGCAACATACTGTAGCTATTTACATCACTTATTTAAATAAATAAATAAAATCAAATCAATTGATAAATAAATAAAATATTCATTTATATATGTTTAATAAAATTCCAAATTGAGGACATTTGCGCAGTTAAATTTAACACTTTAAGCCCGCGTTTAATGCGATGCTGGCGAGCATATTTGAAATGCGAACTGTGCAAGTCGCTTGGAATGCACGCCAAAAATGCCGAAGGCATTCGCAAAGATCCTGCCCGGCTGCATACCAGGATAATGGCACTGTGCCCCTCACGCCCAAAACAAATAAACACGAACTGTGTGGGGGCGGCTATTTCTTTTTTATTTGGTTTATTCGACGGCAAACAATGTGGAATACTTGCGGTCTGAATGCGAGACGAAACACGCCAACCAGCCAGCCAGCGTGCTATGCTGTTGGGCGGGGGAGTGGCTGGGCCTGATCTGGGCTGTTTGGCCAAAGCAATCGCTAGGTAAATGCAAAAGCAACCCGCGGCGCATAATACATGCCCAAGGCTGCATTCAGAAAGCAGCCAGTCAGCCAGTCAGCCAGCCAGCCAGTCAGTGTTCCATTTTCTAGGGATTCTGCGAGAGAAACAAAAAAAAAACACACCCAAGAACTTTAGCTGTGTGGCTGCAGCCGATTCATGAGTGCAGGAAATGCTTTATGACTCGGTCGACGTTTCCGCTGCTCCATAAACAGCGAGCAGGCAAATTGAAATCTAGCCGCCATCTACTGCATACTTCCTACTCCCTACTCGCCCAGTTGGCCAAAATTCATAGCCACCATTGCTTGCTCTACCCGCCCTTTGGGCCGCCCGTTGAGTTGGCAAGTTTTTTGCTCCATTCGCTAAAGACGCAGCACAGCCAGCCAAAATGGCGTCGACTTTGACTGAATGCAGCAGCCAAGGCTCTAACTGCTCATAATTTATGCTAACGGCAATTTAAACTTTGCCTGTTATTTATTAAAGCCACGTTCAGCCCCTTCGCACCGCAGACTTTCGAGTTTGGCCACTGCAAGTCGCGCTTTCTATTGAATACCCAGGAAAGTGTTAAGCACGCACAGTGGGTGTGCTTCGCTTATTTGTGCATACAAATATTATGTAGTGGGATCAGATGCTGTCGGATATGAAGGAGTGGAAGACATTTTGATCCAGAATTCTCATCTTATAATATAGACGGGGAGATAGATAGATCGATAAATATAAAGATATTCAAGGTTTTAAGGTTTATCATGCCCCTTTTTAAAGGTATTTTAAGAGAGTTTAAACATATAAAATTACAATTGAACTTTAATATTATTTAGTTATTATGTTTTTTAAATTTTTATTATACTAATGTATAGAAATATGTATCATAAATTTTATTTATTGGATTTTAGTTACAAATATTTTTGCTCATTTTTATTTTTGATTTATTTAAAAACTTTTTATTTTTGAAAACCAATTTGTTCAGGCCAATCTTTCAACCCAGCTCCATTCCTTTCCTTTTTAGGCTCCACACGTGTCAGCTGTAACTTGGTTATGCAACTTCCTTGGTTTCTAATTAGCCCAATTGGACTTTTGTTTTATCGCCAGCCGATCTGTAAATAGAATGAAAGTAGAAATTGTAGTTTCTGGCACTATTTGCCTGGCCTATTGCCACTGTTTGTTATTGGCACCCAGATGGACCCCCATTTGGCTGCTGTCTGTTGCCCAAAAACTGACCCAGATTTACGGCCAGTTGGGCGGGTGCAGCAATGTCTGGGGTGTTGCTACCCGGTTCTTGTACTTGTTTGTTTGTCCATGTACTATGTCTGTCGCCCCTACCCCCCTTTACAACCCGATCTACAGTACCCCGCAGTCGTAGTGTCGTCACAGAGTGCCATCAAACTGTTGCCGCTAGAGGGCGTCAGCAGACGGAGCACTAAACGTGTTTTGTGAGTGTGTGTGTAGTGTGTGTTGTGTGTCTTGTGTGTGCTTGTGTGTGCTTGTGTGTGTTTGGGTTTGGTTTGAGGCAACTCTGGCACGTACTGTTTAAGTGAGTCACCGCCAGCTTCAGCTTCAGCTGCAGCCTCAGCTTCGGCGTTGCCTGCAGACGAGTTAAGTGTTTTATATTTTCGTTTAGCAGCTGAAAGTTGCATCCTTTACTGGGTCCCGGCTCTCAGCTGCACTAACTGCTGCCGGCTGCGTTGTTTTTATGCAAAAGTTAAAAGGCAGTTTTGTTGCCGTACACACAATATGGATCTGCAGCCGGGTCCTTACTTTGTCATTGCAGTTTAAAGCGCTTTCAATTTTCAGATTTCAGGAGTTTTATTGGAAAATTGGACAGATTGAGGTAAAGTGATATTTATGTGGACTCTAGCTACAACAACCCCAAAACTCAGCTGAGAGGAGCTACAAATAGAACAACAAGATAGGTTAAACTTTTTAGACTACTGCACTGGTTAGGAAAAAACTCTTTATACAAATTAAGTTGACATACAATTTTATTAAATTTTCAGAACTTGAGTCAGAGCTTTCGCACACGAACAATGCACACGGATGCTTAAGCTTTAAAAGCTTAAAGCTTAGCATAGCTTAACTATAAGCGCGCAGTTAAAAGCTCACTTATACAAGCGCATTTACCTAGACACGTTTACTTAAACGAGCAGTTGCCTTAAATGCTTACATTCAAATATATTTCTGGAAATATATCGTCACTAGCTTCAACTGCGACGCCCTTGTGCCATAAGCATCTGCCAGCTACACACGTCTCGCAATTATTTTAAAATGATGTGCAAGATAGTTATGCAGACATGCTGTGAAAAATATGCACAGGCGCATAATTGACATAAAAAACAATTGCGTTTATTTTTCTTATTTGCTTCTTTCCCTTTTTTTTTATTCATGGCGCAAAACGTGTTTAGAACGCGTTACACGCTTGCACTCTGCGCTGCGCGGCGACTCCATCATTAGATGGCATAAAAAATATAAACTGCTCGCAAATGAAATTTCACCTGCTATCAACAAATTGCGCTACTTTGCAGGTTAACTGCAGCGAAACAGACAAGGCGTCCGTGACGTGGCGCGATGAGAGACCAACAACCAGCAACAACAACAACAACGACAACCAACAACAACTTCACTTGATGTGCATGACTTGCAACAAAGCGAGCTACTCCGCTTGCGGGGGTGTTGTCTGTGTGTGTGTGTGTATGTGTGCATCTGTTTGTGTGTGTTTGTGTGTGCAGTTGATTGCTGACTGTTGTGGTGCGTCCTGTATGTAGGCGGGGCAACGGACGAGGGCGTGTGCTGTTAAAAGCACCGAGTTTACGACGTGTTGGAATTTTTATTCGTTTTAAAGTATTTGCCGAGCATCCGTCGCTGCTCGCAGCCCAACTCCATGGTCAGGATGCTGTGCAGTGCCCGTAAAACTGTATTAAGCGTAGAAAACTAAGTTATGCAACGTAGCGCTGAGTTACGGCCATAGCCAGGCGACTACGTGTGAATATCGGCCATCCGCAAGCTCATAAAACAACAAATGTGTGCAAGTGTGAAGGACGTACTGATGCCCTACACTCAATTGTAGGGTATATAAATAATAAAGATGACTGGAGAAGTGCTTAAATAGTTTTTCTAACATATCAATTATTTCTCCTTCTTCAATAATATGCCCTACAGCAGATTGTAAGGTATGAAGCCAAGAAGTTCTTAAATAGCTCTTACAGATAAATTATTTCTCCATCTTCAATAAACTTTCAGCTGTCTTTTTAATTTGGGATTCTACATATCAAATTTTTGGAATGTATTTCCTGCAGTATCAGAGTATCTTGGATAACTGTTGATACTCTATGGAACAGTTCTTAATATATTATTTTTCCTTGTCCAATAATATTTTAGTGGTTGGGAGTATTCCTTATATTATGCAAATTTTAGCTTTATTTGTTCCTTAACAGTATACATACTACATTTTCTGTCTCTAATTTCTACAGTTTCTGACAACTTTTTATTCCTTCACCTTCAATATTAGCGGGGTAGAGAATATTTGGCAGCTTTATTTACCTTATGAATCAGTTCTTAGACTTGTCCAACACTGCCATTTTGCCACTTTATTAGTACAGGGTATAATAAGCAGCTGCTGCAGCGCCTACGTGGTGGATTCTATGAACTTTATGACGCGCTAGGTGACGGGTGGAAAGCTTCACTGTACTTACGGCTTGAATGACACGTTGCGGAAGTTGTGGCTTAGTTAAAACGTGTGTGAAAAGGCATCAGCCCACAGTTTATGCTGGTTCGTATGTGTGTGTTTCGAGCTAAGCTCAAAAATACGCCAACTTGTTTGCTCAAAAGGCATAAAACATAAAAAATACATATATATAACCCCGAGCCCAACCCAACTCTAACACCGCCCACATGAGGCGCAGGATGGTGCGTGCTTTTATGTCACCATTACCGCATCATAAAATCCTTTTTGTGTTCAACTAATGATGGATGAATGTAGCCACAGGTGGGGATTTACACGTGCCAACAGAGATGGAGAGGGAGAGCGAGAGAGTTGGGCATGGTTTTGTCATTATGTCTGTATCTGGAGCACTGACATCAATGTCCATTATGAAATTGCATAAGGCTCAGCTCAACAGCTAATTCGCTGCTGCTGCAAAACGCCCCTCGGTTCAATACAAAAAAAAAAATAAAATCTGCCATCCATTATCAAATGCATTATGAGGATTTTACAGTTTGTTAATTTCCACTGAATATTACGCAAATTTTTGTTTTCACAAATTGAAAACTAATGTTCCTGCTGCAACATGTTTTTGTGGCAAAGCCGCGAAATTAACGTTGCGCTTCATTCATTATGCAACAGACAGGGACAACAACAACAACAGCAACAACAAAGAGAATTTCCAGCATTTGCAGCAAAAATTAAAATAGCAAAAACTTTAGCAGAATTTGTACTTGCATTTTAATGAACTAATTATAGTTGGGATTTGACAAAAACGAGTTTCTAAATTTTCAGTTAATGCATAATTTTAGCTTGTAGTTAATGTGAGCTATAAATGTAAGCTTACTTGATTAAAATAAAATTATCTTTATTTATTCTTAAAATGCTGATTTTGGCCACCTTTTCATTTCTAAAATAATTAATTATCTGGCTCGAGGTCCGGGGTATAATTTATTAAAACAATAAAGTGAGAACAATTTTGATTTAATATGTATTTCTTTTATTTTGTTTTTTATCGATTCATTAAAACATTTTATTGTAATAAACTAAACGCCAGACTTATATTTTTCATTTCTTCAAAATTCTTTAGAGTACTTCATATTTATTAATTGCAATAAATTTATTGAGATAATGTTTAAGGACTTTCGATCTATCATAATTCCAAATTCCCATAAGCACAGAAATCTTTGAAGGAACAAGCCTTTACTTCCATCTGAGCCCTAGTTTATTTATTTGAATATTAGACTTCTTCAATAATGACTTAAGCTCGAGATGGGGCTCCCCGTGGTCCTAAATATATAATTGTTCAGCTTTTTTATCTGCAATTGATTACAGTTACAAAATATAGTTTATGATGATTAATAAATATTATGAATAATCCAAAATAAGAAACAAAAATGCTTTTAGTGTATTGGTGTTTAATCAACATTATCATATAAACCGCTTTTCAACTGGAAATGTCAAACCAATAAATGCAACAGAAACCGCTTTGAAAACTGGGCGCAAGAGCTAAATGCATATTTATTGGGGAAAACAGTTTGCACATGCGGTTAGGGCTGACAAATTTCGGGTGGAAATTGATAAACACATAATTTGCAGCATAATTAATAACTAAATGGAATAAATGGAATAATAAATAAATTCAAACAAAGCGCGTCAAATGCGAAATGCGAAGCTCAAATGTAAACCGCAGACTATTAGGGTCTATTAAGCGTGATCTAATGGCTGTCAGTATTTTTAATACATACGTTTTTGTTTCTCGCTACTTTTTCATATAGTTACTTTTTATTTGTTGCTTATTTATTTAATTTAAACACATGACGCACATAGCATGCATAACTCTGTGGTTTTTTTGAATTGTTGCGTAAATATTTATTTATGCATTAAATTTGTCAAATCCAGATGGCGATGTTTTTGTAACATGAACCCAAACATTGAACGTCACGTTTATTTAAAGCATAATTAAAAGCGGCTAATGATGAAAAAATAGTGTCCATATATATGCACAGCTCGTTTACATATTGAATATATGTGGAAGGATATCGAATGCAATGTGAATAAATTGAGTTAATTCATGGCACTTGCACTCGAATTGATCTATTTAAAAGCAAGCATAATCTTGTTCTGAAGCCACTTTAAAGTTGGTACGTTTTCTGTGCATCTTGGCCGCATTCCAATCCTCGGGTCTGCAGTCTATCAATTGCTTTCATTACGGCCAGGTTTTTGCCCTTGATATCTGTTCCTCGAACAAATTTGGCTTTAGCTGCAGCACAGCCAAAATAAAATCAAAAAACGTATAGAGATTGAGTGCGCTACAGTGCCTGCCATTCGTAACGAGCCGACTCAAAAGCGGGCCGCCCAACGACACGCCCCACGGCCGGAAGCCCGGGCTGGCATACACGGATACAAAGTGAGAGTAGAAGAGTGGGAAAGGGGTAGGCGGCCTTTCAAATTGGACTTGCCAACTCACAAGGCGTTACGGAAAACACACACACACACATAAGCCATTTTCATTTTCGTTTCATTTCTTATATGAAAATGGGTAAAAGGGGTAAGCATGGATAAGGAGGCAACTCCGACGTTCATTCTTGGCCAAGTCGACCTGTTCATATCCGTCGATTATTTAAAAAAAAAAAAAGAAGGAGGCAACTCCGACCCCATTAAGTACATACTTTCTTGGCCGAGTCGATCTGGCCATATCCGTCAATATGGGCCATTATAAAAGACAGAGAGACTTCATACGATAAAAAACGATTAAATAATTGTTTTTTGAGCAAATCTAAGTCACTAAATTTCATATATAGACTCTCTGATAGTATACAAAGATCCAGAATGCTTCCTCGTAACTCTGGACAAAATGGTCGACAATGCATTCGTAGATGTATAAAACTAGGCTTTGACATCTTGACATTAAAATTTTATTTTTATGCCCAGAAAATGTTACCAAAACCGGACTATAAAGGCAGAAGCTTCTAGAGATAGCATTTCTTATAGCGTGGAGCTCGGGGATGTATGAAAGCTAGAATGATTGCAAAAATGGCTTATCGCAGGTCTTAGAGTATCTGGTAGTCGGTCACTACTGGCGCTCATACTTGTTTTGCCGAAGTTTTCCTGCGATGATGATATGCAAATATGCAGCTGGCAAATTTTAGGCTGGACCTGTATTGTTATGGGTTATGCTAATCACAAGCTGTGCTTTGTGGCAACCTGCGAGCGCGGTATAATGTCGATTTCCAGGGCAATAATTACAGCGAGAGAGATGTGGTGCCAGAGTGGGGATGAGTGTGAAAAGGGCTTGAAAGGCGGATGGGGGCATGACACACAAAGCAAGTCGCATAATTGCTGCCTTCCGGCCTTTTGAAAACTCATTTCCGGTTTGGCTGCTTCAACTGCAGCTGCAACAGAATGTAAATTATATGCCAATTTGTCGTTAGTCAATACCTCTAGCTTTCTCACTCTCTCAGTCTCTCCCTGTCTCTCTTTCTCTCGCTGTGTGTTTTTCTAACATTAATTAACCCTAATTAAGTTCGCTGTAGCTGGACCCACAGCGCACAGTTGCCGCACCGCTGACAACGCGACCAACTCCAAATGTATCTGTATCTGTAGCTGCAGATGTAGCTGTATTTGTGGCATGTATCTACCGGGCGTATCTGTAGCAGCTGTATATACAAAGTGTGCGGTATTGCTTGGAAAATGCTTTTGGGCATTTTCGCTGAAATTGTTAAGCAACTGCCGCAGAATGCCGAACGCAGTTACTTAGTTAGTGCCGTAAAAGACTGCGGGCAATTTTGCGACATTTAACAAGCATTTATTTAAACTTTTCCTGCTCTGTGTTTGTGTGTGTGTGTGTATACTCTGTAGGTGTGTGTGTGTGTGTACATCTGCAATGTAAAATGTTTAATTAAAGTATGCAAAAGTTGTGTCAGCTGCCGCCGACTGCAGCAGCAACAGCAGCTGTAAATAACATCCGGTTATGCGGAGTACAGAATACAGAACACGTAATACGAATACGAGAGAAAGTATCTGAGTTTCTTTTAGTTGTCATCGTCGACTTTGTGCATATCCCCTTAAACTTGTGAGCCTTTGTGTGTCTGTGTGCGCTGTTTGTTGTCATGTACTGGCCCTGTCATGTTGCTGAAATTGATATTTTAATTAATTTTACGTACAGCAAGTTTTATGTTCTAATTCACATAACTTTTAAATGACCAACTTTTACCTGAGCCAAACACACACAACAACAGCCACAAATTGTTTCATCTTTTTTTTTTCTCGTTTGTGAGCTTCATTAATATACTGCCAGCAGCAGTTTCTTCTGTCTCCGTGAATGTGCGCAAGCAAAACAGATACCAATATGTACTGGAGTTGGCATTTTAGTTATCTTACTTACTGGTTTTTGAATTGTGTACCTTTTCGAGGTTAAAAGATTACCATCTTTTTCTTTGCCATTTGTAAACGTTTGCACGTCTTTACTCTTCCGCCCTTACTTTCTCCCGAGCGAAATATTTCCTTATTGCTCCTCGCTCGCCATTCGTAAAAGTTTATTGTAATTGCCCGTATATACTTTATGTTTCTTTCCACGCCATTCGTAAACGATTCTTATTTTTCTTCCTCTGGACTTACTCACTCGTGAGCGTAGGATTGCCTTATTTCTCATTCCACGCCATTCGTAACTGTTTGTCGTGTTAATTCGTCCAGTTTTACTTTCTTGCGCGCGGGATATTACCTTATTCCTCATACCACGCCATTCGTAAACGTTTCTCGTACTTGCACGTATATACTCTTGCAGTCTTATTCTTTCGCTAGCGTATAATTTGCCATTTTGCTATGCAGGCCTTTCGTAAACGTTTGGCGTACAAAGTGCTGCGATTTTTACGATAATAACAAACACTAAGCTCAGGGTTTGTTTTTTCTTATTATTCGAAGTGTGGGTGTGTTATATCAATTCTCTAACGGGTTATATTGAATTTATGGTAATATTTGTGCTAGCTACTTAAACTGTGGTTGGATGGCCGATTCGAGCCGAGTCTTAGCATTTGGGGCCGCAACATGGACTGCAACATGGACTGCAGCAAGGGCTGCAGCAAGGAGTGCAGCAAGAACCACAACAGCACGGACAGCAACAGG
Source organism: Drosophila ezoana (assembly GCA_035045725.1). Lineage (NCBI taxonomy): Eukaryota > Metazoa > Arthropoda > Insecta > Diptera > Drosophilidae > Drosophila > Drosophila ezoana. The sequence continues at coordinate 2,307,660 of JAWNOU010000207.1, forward strand.
GCCCGCAGCATGGTCCACAGCAAGGTGAACACTTTCCGCAACAGGGTCCACAGCACGGACTGCAGCAGGGGCTGCAGCATAAGGCACAGCATTTTCCACAGCAACTGCCACAGCCTTGACATGGACTACAACAGGGTCCACAGCACGGGCCACAGCATGGTCCGCAACAGCAACTGCAACAGGGCCCGCAAGGAGGTGGGCAGCAGGGCCCGCAGGGAGATGGGCAGCAGGGCCCGCAGGGAGGTGGGCAGCAGGGCCCGCAGGGAGGTGGGCAGCAGGGCGTACAACAAGGTCCACAGGATCCACAGCAAGGACTGCACATCTTAAATTCGTAAACTAAACGGAATTTTATTTAATTGAATTGCAATTATGTGCAACTGCATTCAACAATGTCCATGGTTCATAAGCTCACCTTCAACCCGTCAGAGAATTGAATTTGTTTTCGAATTTCGTGTGTTTTAGTGTACAGAATTGTCTCGATTATGGGACTCCATTGTCATGCTGGCATCTGTTAAAAAAGTCATACGATATATTTGACGAAAAAAGTTTATTATATTAAATATTAAGTGAAGTGTTTTGTTCAATAACTATTCCTAAACTCGTGTTGTTGTTTTGTTGGTTGTCTTTGATTTAGAACAAACTTTAATTTTAGCCACATTTTGTCTGCTCATCTTTTACAAATCTTCAATTTCGGTTTTTTGTGCATTCCCAAATCCCCAATCTCTGCTTTTGCTCTGTCGTGGAAACAAACAGCAGCTCATTTTCCGCAGAGCCTAAACAAAGCCTTGGCAAATTGTTTGAGTGCCAGCCGGCCCAAGGGCAGGACAAATCATGGCGTTGCTTTGACAAATCATACACGGCTCCTGTCGCTCAACCGAATAGCGACAACCCGCATTGATGACACGCCCTAGCCTAAGTATTGCCACCCACATCGCCCGCTCCGCCTGACTCTGCTGCAGGAAGAGTCTCCAACTTTTGTCACTGACAATTGAACGGCTTTGATCTTTTCAACGCGCCTTCAATTTAAGCGTGTCGATTGCAGCGTGTCTGACAATGTGTGTGTGTATCTGTGTGTGGGTGTTGCCCCTGGCTGTCTGTGTGTGTGTGCCTCATACAGGCACTCGTGCGTGTATTTGTCAGCGCAGCAAAGGAGGCGACATCGGGACACAGCATTGGCGCTGGCAATGGCATTGGATGCATGAAACCTTTTGTCAATTACGGCGGACGCCAACGTTGCTGCCACTTTTTGTGGCACTGCCACATGCCACATGCCACACACACACACACACACACACACGCACACCCTGTCAGTGACAGGCCCGGAGACTGAAAGGCACAAAATAGGCAAAGATGAAATGATTGCTGATTTCTGGTGCAGACGAGGGCCTTGGGCAACCAGTTCTCCCATTTCGGCTGCCTGCCTGCCAGGCGTATGGGCAAAACATTTCCGCTGCATCGAACCTTCCCTTTGCTCCTCCCCGCCGCCCCGCCACACTCAACTTGACTGACGCTAACCGTCACCGGTGCCCATCAAAAACGGCGCAGCAATTAAATTGACGTACGAGTTGTCAAACTCGAAATCATTCGCTCTTTTAATTGGGGCACAAACTCGGATCAAATCATTTGTCCGCGGGCTGAAACGCTTCCCTTTTTTTTTGAGAAGCTTTTGCATATTCTTGTTTTCAGTTTTTTGCTAACCACCTTTTATGTGCATTTTGTGTTTGTTGAGGTTGTCATGTTTAAAGTGGCAGCTGATGAAAAAAAAGTGAAAATCAAAAGTGCAGCAATAAAAGCTGGTGGCAATGGCATTGAAATGTGTTTAAAGTGGTACAAAGGAATCTAAATAAGTCAAAACTTGTGCTATTCAAAGTAAAGCTTTTTCAAAATATTTTATAAATAAAAAATGTACACATACATATATTATTTTTTTAATAATAAGATATGTACATTTTTCATCATTAATTTCCTTTAGTTTATTTTGTTTTGTGTATGTATTCATATTTGTTGAATTTTTGTATAATTATATTGCATCATATTTTTATTAATATTTATTTATCTTTATACCAACATATATTTTATAAATATTATTAAGTTTAAAATATATGTTATGTACTTTTTATTAATTTATTTAATTTTATTTGTGTTAAAAATAAAAAAATATTTGTGCTTTTCTTTATACATGTGTGCATTTATTTCTTTTTATGCTTCTATTCCTCTTGTTTAATCCCTGGCCCAGAGCACAGCTCAAAATCCCCAATCAAAGATTACGCGTTTGAAATAGTATGTTAAGTTGATTAAAAAAAATATATATATAAATATAAATTTGGCCTCTTTTTCAATATTTTTTGAAAAAATTGTTCGCTTTCAGCTCGCTGCACATTGGGGTCAGGGCAAAAACAGATTTCAATTCCAATTTGAAAGAATCGATTTGGCCAACGAATTTATAAACAACAACACAAAAAAGCAACTGAAACTGTCAGCGACAGGCGGCAAATGCGTCAATATCAAAGTTGAATTGTCCCAATGGGCGCGCACTTTGGCATATTACCAACAAAAACAAATATTAATTTTTAACGTAAAGTGGCTCTGCGTACGGCTCTGCACTCATCAGGCAAAAATAGCGCCAAAAGCACGTCAAAATCAGCGGCAATTGTTGGGCGCGGGCTGTGCGGCGGTTGAGTTTTGCGTAGGTGCTACCGTTTTTAGCTGCAAAGCATTTCGTTTGGCGCAATTGCTAGTTAATTGGCGATTCAGCAAATATCATGCGTAGCAGCGAACCCTGCAGCCTCCCAGACCTGCTGCGGCCCACTGTGTGGCTGAGTGCGTATTGCCAAATCATCGTCTGTGGTGACGCCGCAAACAACAATCAATTTTAATGAACGCCATTCATTAAAAAACTTTGCAGCGCGAAAATCACAAGCGCGAGGGCGTTGGCTTGGCAGGTGGGTGGGTTGATTGGGTGGTCTGATTGGGTGGTTTCGGCTGGTGCTGCTGCTGCTGCTGCTGCTGAGTGGTGACGACGCGTGGAAGCCACTTAAACGGCGTTGATTAATTCGAAACCGAAAACTGACAGTCGCCACCAAACAAAGGCACAAACACGCCAACTGCCGTCACCTGCAGCTGTGTGTTTGTGTGTGTGCGTGTGTGTGTGTGTGTGTGTGTGTGCTTGAAGGTGTGGCAACTGCTCGTGTCTGCGCCTGGCTGACTTGGCGGTTTTGTTAGATGACGCGCTGCGGGTTCTATGTGAACAAGCGTCATGCGCATATTTGCCACATCGTCAATTAATGTTGTCGCTGTTGTTGTTGCTTCTTGTTGCTGTTGTTGTTGGTGTTGCTGCTGCTGCTGCTGCTTGAGCTGCCACTGGCATTGGTTGTTTTGATAAAGCACCAAACGCAGTTTGTCAATTTCGCATGCCACATAAAACGAGGCGCAAAATTATTTATTCATTGATGACAAGAATTTTGAACTGGAGGTGGGTGAGGGGCAAATTAAATTAAAGCAATATGTTAACCATTATTTATTGCATTGACTTTTTCTACGTGAAGATATAGCACTCGTGAGACTATACATTGAAGTCAAGCGCCATCTATTGTCAATTATGCGAGTTATTAGGGTCTTGCTAAAGATGCAATGCAAAAGGATTGGACTTGGGCAAACTAAAGTTAAGAAGAAAAGTGTATATTTTCATAATACCAACATGAGGGCACACCTATCTATTGAATACCCTAGGATTACAGTTTTGAGGAGTTTAATCAAGATATCTTAACTTAAAGTTACAGCTGATTCTTTCTGATTAGCTAACTTTCATATATTTTATTATATTTGTAAGCAGAAATTTTGCTTAAGATTTTTCATAAAATACCAAAAAAAAGTGCTCATAGAAGAAGTGAATTAACTTCTAACCGATCCTTGCTATGACGGCAAGTATGATATAGTCCGATCCGGCCAGTTCTGCCATATGTACAAAGACTGAGAGAAAGGCTTGCATACAGAATTTCATTCCATATACAATTCAATAAATAATAAATAAAAGCTTCGACAAGTTATCCTAACAAGTTGTAGAAGAGCTAAAAATGTCTTAAGTATTAATTGAAAATCCAATTAAATGAATACCCAGTTTTAATGAATAGATATTAAAGTCGTACACAATTTGCAAATTTAACAAGCAGCACATACTAATCCTTAATCTCTAATACCCGGGCTGGGGGAAAATCGATGTTAGACAATTTGCGTGCTGCTTTAATGTGGCCCCGATCCCCAATCAGAGCCACAATCAGCCCCAGACACCCCCTGACCCAGGGGCTGTTAATCACACACCTATTGATACGCTTATCTCACGTGCGCTTTGTACGTGACAAAGGCGCTGCCCGAAACGCAGCTCAAATTGCGATTTCGATTAACAAGAAATCAAGTTGATTTTGATTTTTTTCTTTCTGCTCTGTTCCCAAATCAATTTCAGCATCCCATCCACAGATGAGAGCAGCGGCCACAGCCACCGCCCCAGCCACAGCGGCTGCCACAGCCACGGCCAGCGGCAGTTTCGATGAGAACGGCGTGGACACATCCTCGTCAGCGGCTGTTGGTTTCCCGGCTCAAGTGTCGTCCTTGCTGCCCGAGGTCGGCGCCCTCTCGGCGACTGGTGTCCTGGTGGAGCCCTATCTGGATGGCTATGCCACATCGAATGTGACCACGCAGATTGGCACACATGCCTATCTGCCCTGTCGGGTAAGCGGCAACCTAATCAGTTCTCTTTCTATGGACTCGTATTTCATAATTTGTAGCTTGACTTATTCTTATTTTTCTTGTCAATAGTTTTCGTGGATTGCGTGCATGTTTTTGTTTGTAATTATCGGTAGGTCCTGCCCCTGTGCAGCCCCTGCTACGGCTCTCTGTTTGCCCATTAACATCTCGACCATAGGAAACACATTAAATTTTATTGCGTAAATATTTGCCGAACAACTCGAGGCACTCGGCCATGAGGTGTGACCGCGTCGTGTATTTAACACAAAGCTTAAATACAAATGCCCCTCCCCACTCCCCTACCCCTGCCCACCCTGCAGGGCGGTAGGGGGGATCATGGGCGGGCTCGCCCTGTGTTTGCGCAGGTGTTTAAAGGTCAACGCCGGCCAACAGGCAGCCGAACATGCAAATTGTTTGCTTAGAAGTTGTAAATATTGTATTGCGGTCAACAACAACAACGGCAACGGCAACGACTAGCCGAGAGCCGAAATTAAATTTACACAAATTAGTTTTATGGCATTACGTGCTTTGTCCAAACTCAACAAATGATATAATATCCCTCGCCTCGTTTCAACTGAGCTGCACGCAAACAAAAATTCAAGCGGAAGCCCAACTTTGTCTAAATTGAAAACTAAGCCCAGTTTTTGTCGAACAATTGAACATTTTAAAATTATAGAATTTATAAACAAAAAATACCGAACAGGTGGAGTACAAATACTCCAATTGGTATACAAAAAGTTTTAATTATTTAATATTTATTTATTTATATTTATTTCTATTTTGTTTTAATTATTAATTTATAGAACTTTACACCTCGGGGTCTAGACCCCATTTTTATTGTTATTTTTTTATTATTATTAAAATTTGAATATTATCATAATTTTTTGATTATAATTATAATTGCATCAAATAAGATGGGAAAGTCATCTTCAGTCATGTGATTTTTTCTAAGCTACTTGAGTTATTGGAGTTTGGAGTTCAGAAGGCACTGAACGAGATCAGCGAAGTTGAACTAGCCACCTTCCGCTTGCCAGTCCGATGCACAGGCAATCATTATGCAGTCTTTTTATGATCCCTTGTTTTCTGATGATTTTCAAACGGTCTTAAACCAACATTTTCCTCCAGTTGGAGACCCACAAAATCTTTTCAGCTTAAATTTTAGTTGCCCCGCTCTTGGGCTGTACGTTAATCAACAGTCAGGACAAACTCTTTAATTTGTATATAGATAGCTAAAGTGTTGGATGAATCATTCCAGGGTTTTTTTTTTCGAATGGTGCTGAAACGTGCTTTCATTAGTCTTCTCTTCTCAAACAGCAACATTATTGAAATAGCGCTTAAAAAACTATTGAATTGAATGGCATGATGCCGATGCTGCCCCTAAGTATACACAATAATTTGCTCGGACTGATGTCTGTGCGCATTTGAACTAATTATAAATATCACGCCCCAGCCCAATTTGTATCTCGAACAAAGTCATCAATTTTTGGCATTCCTGAGTGTGCGTAATTGGCCGCCAGGTCAAAGGCAAAATGAAATTCAAATTCTTGTGCGGCTCGGCTCGCACACAAATTGTGGCCGTGGCCATTAATCGTTTGGCTGGGTGCCGAGACTCGGGCGCCGACTCGGCTTGAAGCTGGCGAAAATATATATTAAATGCATGGAGCGAGCAGCTTGTGCTGTAATTTTCCCTAAAACGAAGCAATGTTAATTTTTCGTTGTCATGGTCAATTAAGTGCCGGCACTTCGCAGACAGCTGGCACACGCCCTCACCCAGCACCCAGCATCGAGCACTCAGCATCCAATTTGAGGAGGAAACTGAAGGAATGAATAGCTCGCATCTCAATGTTTGTCAATTACGGGTACTCATTCGTTCGTTTTGCACTTGATGCCCAACGTTGGGAGCTGCGTTGCATGCGGCTCTTTGTTCGGCTGCCACAGTAAGTGGCACAGTTGAGCGACTTCTTGCCTGTGAAGTTGACCGGGACTGAAGCTCCTTTCGAAATTGCTCGCACTTATGCTCCGGCTGCCTGCTGATGTCAGTCGAAGGACGATGAGAGCTGGCTTTTGACTATGCACAGGTAGCAATTGGGCTATTCAAAGTATTCCAAGCAGCAGCTTATTGTAATTCCCACCAAGTTTTAGCCTGGTCAAGGTGTGCACTCAATGTGCGTCCTTCGAGTCGAGCTCTCAGCCGATAGTTCTTTTTATTGACTTGTTGTCACATCGAATGCAACATGAATTTAATTTGAGCATATTTGGTTCTACTTGTGCCATAATTAAATCTGGCACACATGCAGTGTCTAATAAGTTCATTGCTGACCAAATTACAGGCCAGCTCGATGTAATGGCATCTACGGCCTGGTCGCAAAATCAATGCCAAAGTGTTGAATAGACAAAATAATTTTCATGTAAATTCGACAAACCGAAATATAGACACACATACATGTGTGTGTGGGGTGTGTGTGCGTCTGTCTAAATGCATTTTAGATTTACTAACTACGACACATTTCGATAAATATCAGTGTGTGGGGGGCTTAGTGCTCGGTCTGGCTGTCTGCTTGATAAGTTTCATGTTCATTTTGGTATTTAATTACATTTCAATGTTGTTTCTGTATTTGCCAACCGTCGCATACATTTCGGCGCATTAATTTACTCCCGGTTAGGGTCTGGCAAATTTGGTTTTGACCAATTTGCTACTCAACCACGCCCCTCTCGCCCACACTTGTTGCTAGTTGCACTAGTTGGAAACCCTTTAACCCCGTAACTGCAGCGGGTGAATCCTTTGAGTTTGTGTCATATAATTAAATCGGCTTCAGGTTGTTTCTTTGAGTTTATGCGAAACTTTAAGTTAATTCTATTTAGTCTTTACTTTGTGTAAGCATGCCTTCTTTTATGTTCTCAGCTTGGCAACTCCCAAAACTTCAATTGAATAGCACAAGTTTAAGAAGTCTCTCACACTCCTCCAAGATCACTTCCACTCTATAATAAAACTAACAAACGGGTGCATTGTTTAAATAAATTGTAAATATGACAAAGAATTCTTTAATTCTAAATCATTTTCCCACCTGGCTAAAGATTACCTTCGATTAGAATAGTCAACTGGTAACTAAAATAAATTTCTTGAATATTAAATCTTTTTTTAATTAATCTTTAAAATATGAAAATTGTAACTTATGCTTGAAACTGTTCCATTCACAGGTTAAACAGCTTGGCAACAAGTCCGTATCCTGGATTCGTTTACGTGATGGCCACATACTCACGGTCGACAGGTAATTAACGAAACCCAATTATTGTCGAGCAAATGAATAATTTTAATACCCAAATTCCATAGCTATGGTAAAATTTAAAATTATTTGTATAAAATCGGCATCAGTTTCTGGCTTAGTCGCAGTGCCAATTAACAAATTTAGTTGTGCTGTGTGGAATATAAATGAGAATATTGAATATTGAAATTATTATTTGCGCAGATTGACGCCCAGAAGTGAATGCAAATATGTACACATGTTCACATATTAGCTTTGATATACATTACAAAATGTCATTTGCAATTCAATCGGCTTATGAATTTATCAGCTCAATTCAGGGTATTCAAAACTATCTGCATTGTTCCAGCGCTGAGCATAGGCTTATGAATACTAATGAATATTTAATGAATGGATGCAATGTGAAGCAGTTGCTCACTTCAAAGTGAAGCCCCTTTTAATTACTCCGTCATGTCTCAGGCTCTAGCTAAAGATACTTTGGCAAAAGATACAAGATACGAAGATGTGCAATTAGATTTGTAGCTCAAGTTACTTTAAGAAGCTATGCAACTAAAGATACATTTGCATAACGAATTCAAGATGCTTTAAGAAAAGATACAGATAAAAGAGAAATGCAATATTTTTACAGCTAAAGATACGTTTGCATAATAAATGCACAAAAGATACTTTATTCTAGTACTGCTTAAAACAATAGTAAAAGATACTTTGACATAGGAAAAATAAAACTTTACTTGAGCAAATATAAGGCACTGCTTCTATTTGCATAGACATAGTTAAGATACTTTCACCTGGGACTCAGAAGCAGATTAAAAAACATTCTGGTATTTTTATAAGGCTCTTGTTTTGCTTCAACTTGTGAAATTCTCTTCATATAAAAACAATTTGCAGTAAATTGAATGAAGTGTGCCAAGTGGCAACATGTACTTCAATTTCAATCTGCGTGTCCAATAAGAAGCCAGCCAATGCGTCAGGTGAGTTCTCAATGAAGCCAGTTCTGTATGAGTGTTCAGGTGTGCGTGTCTCTGTGTGTGTGTGTGTATTTGTGTGTGTGTCCAATGTCCTTCCCGTTCTGACATGCGAAGCGGAAACACAAGTGTGTGCAATTTCATTGCATTTTTTGAAATCCTGCAAAACTTTATTTCAAAGTGTCTGCGTTTTTAGCTTGGTCCTTTAGCTTTTTATACCCTGCACCCACTGTCAAAATAGGTGTATTGGTTTAGTGTAAATGTATGTAAAAAGGCAGCATCTCCGATCCTATAAAGTATATATATTCTGGATATATATATATATAGCTGAATCGATCTAGCATACATAAGCTGAAGACTTTTAAGTTTATCATTCATTTTCGATATTTCTAAAATAGTAGAAGAACTTAGCTGCAAGCGACGTGTATATGTGTGTGTGTGTGTGTTTATGCGTTTTTGTGTGATTGTGGAAGTAACGGCAGCTTCGTGCTGTGCATAGGGTATCTCCAAGACGAGAGCACCTTTGTTTTTTATATTTCATCCCAGTTGCCTGCTGTTTTAGTCAACGTTTGCTGTTTTTGATGTGTGTGTGTGTGTGTGTGTGTGTGTCTGTGTGTCTGTGTGTGTTGGGTGTCCTGGTTGGGTAGCCAACATTTCCAGCTTATTACTTTGATAGAAAAGTAAAACCAATGAACCTTTCACATTAGATAAGGCGGCTGCCTGTTTGTCTGCCAAACGGATGAATGGCTGCGCCCGAATGAATGACTGTGTCCTCCGCAAGGATCTACACACACACACAGAGACACTCACACGCGCACACAGGCAGGCGACTGCTTGCAACGGACTGTTGCAGCTGCAGCTGGGCAAACAGAGGACCATTGAAATTAAGCCCAGATAGTGTGTCCTTACTGATTGCTTCCTGTGTGCCGCAGTCTGCCTTCCTGCACAGCCACTTCCGTCCTGGGTCGATTGTGTGTGCGTGTCCTTTCCTGCTCCAATGTCTTATGTCACATTTATCTAGAAAGTTTTCTTATTCTGCTGCGCTTCGCAAGATGCCCCTCTCCCCTCCCCTAACAGCACCCTCTAGCCACTAGCTCACATCTCACACATAATGAAAATAGATTTCAAAAAAGTTTCTGCCACTGTCACGTTGCAGTGCCAGGACTCAGTCGCCTCATCGTCCTGCAGCCTGGAATGTGCATTGTATAATAGCTCAAATGATGTGTTTACACTTTCATATAAATGTCACGTGCCTGGCGCCTTTTGTTTGCCTGCTGGACGCACCGCTTGCAATTTATTGTCATCGCACAATAGATTACTTCTGTTTGCACTTGGCCCAAAGTCCACACAAAGACATAGATACACGTGGAGCAACTGTCTGGCACTCGTCGTGTCTTTGCCCTGGGACTGGGTAATTACGTTCAGGTGTTGCTTGACTACTTGTTATCGGTTATCTTCGCACCTGGGCTGCATGTCATTTATTTACCAGGGGGAGTACTTAATTCGCAATCAGCCCAAGCACCGACGACCTTTTGTAACATTGCTCTGTAACATATTGTTGGTAATTAAGGCAAATATTTATACTATATGACAGCTAAATGGAAACTTCGTGTGCTGGATTGTATTTCCAGTTGTAACAGGGTTCATTGCACTGTGGGCCGTTGGTTGTATTTGTACTGGAAATCTTTAAATAAATCGAAATTATAATCGAATAATAAAAATATGAATCTATTGGGCACATGCTTAGACTGTAATATCAGGCATAAAACCCTTTTGCTGACAAGGCTTGTAATACACCATTTGCCCTATTTATTGTCGTCATAAAAACCCTATTAAAAACTTTGTTAAGATCATAAAATAATGACAATATCATAAAGTTAAACTTTTTAGCATTTACATTATTTTTTTCTTTTATGACCCACCTTTGAGTAAAAAAAAAAACAACACAACAAATACCAATATGATATGCAAATTTTTACTGTTTTATTAACACGTATTTTATGTGTATTTGCTGTAGTTTTTTATGCAAAACTGGAATTTTTCTAGAATCAGAAACTCTTGTCAAAACTTTTTATAAAAACTTCCGTGTATTTTTTTTTCTTTCTTTTGTTTTGTTCCTTTCGGAACGCAACATAAACTGCAGATGGAAACTTATGTTGTTACGGGTCACTTCCTGACACTTGGCTAAGAAAATTTCTAAAAAAAAATAAAGAAAACATCGGACAAGAGCGAAAGAAATGCAGAGAACTGCTGAGGTTTGAGGGAAAAGGGAATGTTGTAAAAATATGGAAAATAATGTGGGGGAAAAGCCAACGGTGCGAGGCCAAACTTAAAAACGAGATGAAAATTATAAAGTAACTACAAAATCTGGATAAGAAATACTGCAATAGGTTGACTTTCAGGGGGCGGTGGCAGGAGGAGTAGGAGAAGCCCGGCGCATGGTTAAGCAAGAAGAGCTGGACTGTGGGCGGGCGAGGCGGGGCACAAAGGAAATGGTAAAAGTCATAAAATGTCGAGTTTTACGAGTGCAAAACGCAAGGGTCTAATCTGGGTTTAGTATCAAAACTTGTTAGTGCAAGGAGGAGGTACAAGAGAGAGAGAATGAGCGAAAGAGGGAGAGCGAGTCCAGGCAAAGTCAAGAGCTTGAAGCAGAGTGCCTAATAAGCAATGTCAACGCATGTGTGCGATGCCAGAGACCTAGGCAGAGGGGGTAGGGTGGGGTGTGTGTTGTGGCACGAACGCTTTAGTTGGTGCACTTTCAACTGGAGACGGAAGCATTTTTGCACTTTGCGCAAATGGCAGAGGGAAATTTCCGGGCGAGCGCCGCACAAAAATATTGCAACAATGACATTAAATGCAACTTATTTCAGTGGACCCCTAAACAAGCACTACCTCCTCCCACCCACCGCCCACTCATTTGCATGCTGGCAATTGTTGTTGTTGCAACAACTTTGTTGGACTGGCGGGGGAGGGTAGGGGGCAGCTGTTTAAATGCCGCAACTAAATAACTTTGAGTGTCTTTTGAGTGGCCATTAGCAGCGGAGCTTAGCGCGTAAGTGGGCCTGTTTTTATTGCCGCTGCTGTTATTGTTGCTGTTGCTCGAAGAGGGCCGCATACAACATGCGTCGCAATGGCTGCCTTCGGACTCGAACTGGGTGGGTGCGTGTCCTGATGGCGTAGAACCTATGCAAGTCGAACGTGTTGTTACTTTGACTTTGCTAAATAGCCAAAATATCTGAACACACTTGCATGTTTGAATGAATCAATTATTTAAATACTAGTATACTTTGTTAAATAGCCAACATATTGAAAGCGTATTTCAGCTTAATGTCTATTTCATTTGGCTCATATTTGACTGAATTATGAAACTAGAACCTTGCGATCGTCAAATTTATTAAGCTACGTATTCATGTCCAGATTTATAAAAAAAATTAAAGTTTTCTTAACAAAAAGTCAGCTGATAAAATATAAAAATATAATAGATAATACATTTTGTTCTATAGGTTCTTTATTTTTAATTTTCAATATATATATTGCATATATAAATTAATATATATTTAGTTATAGTTATTTAGTTGGTCTCTCCAACTCAGATATAAATTACCTCAGCTTCCCTTCAAAGATGGGTCACTTATTTCACTCTATACTCTTTCTTTAAAAAATAAATTTAATACATTTTAAGTAGCGCATGCTGCAAGCAGCGCTGACCATAGAGTTTAGGGTGCGAGCCCACGTGCAGAAAAGATATTTAAAAACCAAGCGAATTAAATGTTGTTTATAACTTCTTTTATTGCAGAGCTGTGTTCATTGCGGATCAGCGCTTTCTGGCGCTCAAACAGCCAGATAAATACTGGACGCTGCAAATCAAATATGTGCAGGCGCGGGATGCGGGCACCTACGAGTGCCAGGTCTCCACGGAGCCCAAAGTGAGCGCGCGCGTGCAGCTGCAAGTTGTTGGTAAGTGGCGACGGCCTTGGACAAGGACACGGACATGGACACAGGCGGGAGCAGGGAGGGGGAGACGGACACGGACATGGCCATAAGCTTGAGCCCAGAACTAGTTCCTGCCTCGCTGCGGGCCAGAGAGCATATTGAGTGCATGCAATTAAGGCATAATATGAAAGGTCAAGGGGCAGCATTCATGCATTTATATAAACACATGCATATATATGAGATAAGTATATACATATATATATATATATATTTGTGTGTGGGGGAAAGTTTTTGGCCTGGTTGGGACCTTGGGCCATGGCCACGTTAGGCACGACTGCCCAGCACCAAAGCCAGACAGTCGAAGAGCGTGTCAGTGCAAGGGGTCGGGAGGTCACACACACACACACACACACACACACACACACACACATGCGCATACACACTTGCTTGAAGATCTCTGCATCTTTCATGCGGCTGCTGCATTCGCAATTGCTCACGAAATTGCATTCAAATTGCGGTGCCTGCTGCATTTCCATTCAAACTCTTTTTTGACCAGAAATTTTTACCAAGTTTTTTAACGAGAAAACTTTTGTGTGAGCTTCACTTCTTGGTTTTGTTAGACACACACAAACGCACGGAGGCACACTTGAGGCCCGGACTAAAAAAGTTAATTAAATTTCATGTTTGCACACACAAAACACACACACACACACACACACAACCAACAAAATTGACCAGGGTAAACGCCTTTGGGGTAAAATAAAATTGGACACGAGCCTGTGCATTGCTCACTTGTAATTGACAATAAATGCCTCGAAGAATAATTGAATGAACGAAAACCTGTGCACAATTTTCTTACCCAAGATATTTCGGTTTAAAGGCAGCAGCTGTTTCGTTTAATAGCAACTAATTGGACATGGTTCAAGAAAATGTCTCAGGTTAACAGTTACTCTCTCCATTTAGCAAAGCAGCTTAATTCTGCAATTAGGTTTTATTAGCTACAAGATGTTTTGAAAATAATAAATATATCTAGAAAATTATATAAAAAGGATGCAACTGTAGGCGAAACCTAGTGGAGAAAAATATATATATTATGTAAATATTAAGATAAAATCATATGAGCCTTGGAAACTATATTTTACAAAATATAGTTAAAATATGTAAAGTTTTTATCCAGATAAATTTGGATTTTATTTTAATTTTACTATTATTCTTCTATTTTATTTTATTGATCATATGTTGAGAAATGACATGTCCATGTATATCTAGATAGCTAATATTATTTGCAAGAATATTCTTTAATACCTTAATTTTAATGTGCTTTATTTTGGGATAGAATCGATCGGTACCTTCCGAGCTTTACCAAGCGATCTTTTCTGATCTCTTGTATGAAAATATAGAGTATGTATGTATATATTTCGCAGCTTGAGGGAAAGGTTAATGTATAAAATAGAGTAAAGATGCTTAATTAGAGTCTTTATTAAAGACTGTATTAGTTTTTCTTATTCGCAGTCCTGATTTGTACAGGGTCATACTAATAAATAATTAATAAATAACAATAGCCAAGTCGATCTAGCCATGTCCGTCTGTCGTAACACATTTCTCGACAAAATTATAATACCCTTTTGCAAGGGTATAAAAAGACAGGTATATGTATCTAGATGCCGCGCTTAGTTCCACACTGATAGCCAAATTGAATATAGTTTCATAGAAAACACTTAAACTTTTATAGACCGAGATAAAGAGAAAAAACCTAACATAAAAAAAATAACATAAGGATAGGACGCTCGTAAAGGCTGCGGGAAGAGCGCAGACTCGATAATGCGCTGCCAAAAGTGATTTTCGCATTTCCGGTTCAGCTAATTTGTATGCTAAGCACTTGCCCCAAAGTGTGTGTGTGTGCGCGCGTGTGTGTGCGTGTGTACCAAGCCAGCGGCAGCGTGACTAACATCGGGACGCCACTGTAATGTGACAGCGGCGCCCAACAGGTACGCCAGCGAATGGGCAACTCGTGCCAAATGCTCGACAAGGCTTGACGGGCAGGCACAAGGGGCGTGGCACGGCGGGGCGTGGCAGCATAGGGGGTCGATGGGGCGAGGAGGAGCGGGCTGGTGTAAATTATGTATGCGCGGCCACATTTTGCGTTAATCTAACGACAAGTTGAACGCATAAAGGATTTCGATGCGTGCCCAAAACCGAGTGCCGAATACAATAGAATTTGGTTGCTGTCTCCGGAGTGGGTTCTGGTGCGGAAGGGGGGGTCTCTAGCCTTTAGCCTTTTGCTATTTGGGGAAGCTGCCTTTTTCTTGGCCAGCAACCGGCACAGCGAACCATTATTTGCAGTCATTTGGCACAGCGCCGGCAACTCGTGGTCCAAGTTGGCTTTGTCTGGTTGCAAGCTGGGTCTCCTTTTTTGCTTGGGTTGTGTGTTTTCCCACTCGGCTGCCATAACCATTATCGGCAGCACCTAGTTCCCTAGTTCCCTGTATGCCCAGTGCTCCTTTACTGCCTTCTCCTTTATTCTCTGCTTTTTTTCTCGTACCTCTCTCCCCCTTCCTCCCTCTCTCTCTCTCTCTCTCTCTCTCTCTCTCTCTCTCTCTCTCTCTCTGTCGGGTTTTTTGATTTTGTGCCTTGCCATGTAATTTGTATTTATTGCATCGTTTTGTCTGTGCAAACGACTAAAACTCCCTTTGCATGTTGTCGATTTGAGTCGTTCCCCAGCCCCCTCCGCCCTTCCCCCCTCTACTGCCCACTCTTTAGCAGTGGCTGCCCAATTGCCAATGTATTTTATGCTTGGCTCCGTTTGCTTCTGGCCTGATGCTTGATTTCTGAGCCCTCTTGGCCATTGGCTCGTTGGGGTAATGGGATCGTAGTTTTCGGTCAATTTGTTATGCCAATGCGAGTGTGTAAGTGTGTGTGTATCTCCGTGTGCACGTGTGTGTGTGAGTGAATTTGTTTTTTTCCTTTTGGTTAAAATGTCAGTTTCTTTGGTTTTGGCTCATTTACTTGATGTTTTGCTCGCACCATGGACAACTACAGCTCGGGGGCTGATAGCGAAATAATGTATTTAATTTTTTAGGTGAAAAATGTTATAACTACGGCATGCTTTGGCATCGAACAAGTGATCAAATATTTAATTAATTTGTGTTTATTTTATTTCCAAAACTCGTATCTGTAATCTTTTTAATTTTTGTATGCATACAGCCAAAAGCTTTTGACGCACAAAATTCAATTTCGGCCCATTGTGCGTTAATGTACACACACCCATTTAGCCACACACCCACACCCACACACGCACACGCACACTCATTGGCATTGAATGAATATATTTTTTTCTGCATCATTGAACGACAAACTAGATTTGGTTTTATGAGATTTGTTTTCTGCTCATCTCGTTGGGTTTTCAGCTTCTGCTGCCCCAGCCGACCCCCCTCCAGCATCTCCCACTCCTATCATTTTTTGTTATTCTCATTCATTTACAGGATTTGGCTCTGTTCGTCTGCTTATTTAATTTGCTGCTAATCTTGTATAGCCAAAGCCAATTTTTTTTGGCTTTTTTTTTCTTCTGTTTTTCTGTTGCTTTCGGTTTTTATCTCGCCATCGAAAGTGACAATTTCGCAGTAATGTTTACGGCCAGACGCAGCAGCCTCTGCACCCGTACGGGCTGCACATTTCAAACTTAACTAATTTCCCTAAAAGCATTTTGCCATAAACCCAATTAATTTAAGTTAGTGTAATTCGCCTCACACTATATGCCATGCCCTGCCCCGCCCTGCTGTGCAGTTCCCCTGCCCAATTTGTGCCCTTTGTTCGGTTGAGAATTCGCTGAAATTGTGTTTACCGCTTACCGCCTTTGAAAGTTTCTTTTATTCTATCTCCACTTGCGGTTTCGTGGTTCCCGTTTTATCGCCTCACCATCTTTATATGTCCATAACCTGTTTAAAACTAAAACGATTTTCATTAGGACTATTTTCACTAGAGCATTGTTATCGCGGCTTGTTCTTTAAGCTAAGACTACATTAAGAATCCTTTTATGTTTTGATATTAATTATTTTCTAATTGCCTTGCGATCATATCGTGTAATACGCCTTGCTTATTTTCTTGGAAATTCTTTTTTATATGTTTAATAACATTTTAGAAAATTTGTATAAAAGAACAACATGTTTCCGATTAGAGAAGGGTATGGGAACGGGTTTCCGTTCTGTTCCCAAACAGACTTTAAATATCCCATTCCGTTCCAACTATAGCCCACACATCCCGATGATCGTCAAGCACCCGCTCCTTCTATAGGAAAAGTCCTTAATAGACTTGGAGAACTTTCTGCGAACTTTGTCAAAAATCCACCTTTACTTATAAAGCCGAACATTTTTGTAAGGGCTTTAACTCTAGAACGATTTATGGGCAATCATATTAGATACTATATCCATTAAATTTTGAGAAGAGAAGCCCAATGCGAACAATACATTTTCGTATATGCAAAAGCTGAAAACTGCCGGAGGAGAACAAATGTAGAGAATGAACTGGGTCTGGCACTGGGATTGGGTCTGGGACTGGGACTTGGGGTTAAGGGACGTTGGCTAATAATATTGCATACGCTTTTAGCTGCGGCGCGCTAAACTAAAAGTCAAGCAACTGGAAAACTAACATGCACAACACGACGATTTTGACAAGCTGACACAGTTTGGTGTCAAACCAAAAGCGAAGAGCCCGCACACGCACACAGCAACACACACACAGAGACACACACACACATACACACACACACACACACAAACATATGCGGGCAGACAGAATTTTGTGCAAATTCTCAGCGCATTCATTTTGCACAGTTTTGTATGTCTAACAGCAGTGAAAACCCGGCGTATACGTGATTTTGTCGAATTCGTAAGCGCACGTCGCCGTTGGCCAGCCTGTGGCAAAGGGGAGGCAGCAGGGGGCAGGGTCCAGGGGCAGCAGCTCGTGTGATGTACAAATGTATGTAGCCAGCGATTCGAACTTTCGTCTATGTATTTTTTATAGCATACGAACTCGCATTTTGACACAACTTGCAACTTGTAACTGACTGAGGCATAGTTTGTTATGCACGTGCGTGTATCCAGTGTGCGTGTGTGTGTGCATGTGTGTGTGCCCCTAGTTGCTGGAATCAGTAAGTGAAAAATTGAAAAGTAGATTTGCCCCGCCCCCAAACGCCAAGGAATAGGTGCGCAGATTTACGTGCGCGACGTGACTAGCAGCTGTTAATTCAATAGATTAACGCCAATGTCACAATTTCACACAGACACGCGCCGCATTTTCCATTGGGCTTCACTTATAATGAACACCATCATCATCATTATCATCATCATCATCAAACATTATAATGCTCACGATGGCGTTTGCCTTGGCTTGCTTCGTTACAGTTCCTCGCACCGAAATACTCGGCGAACCGGATCGCTATGTGAAAGCCGGCAGCAATGTGGTCCTACGCTGCATTGTGCGCGGCGCCTTGGAGCCGCCAACGTTCATCATGTGGTACCATGGAGCCGAGCAGCTGGCTGCGGATTCGCGTCGCCATCGCACGCAATTGGATCCGAATCTGCCAGAGGCCAGCGGCGAGGGTCAGAGCACGGTGAGTTCTGCCAATTGTTCCCTTGTTGATTTTAATTTAATTACACTTGATTTCAAATTGCTTCGCTCCGTTTCCGTGCCCCTGTCCCTGGCGTCGTCTCCGTGTCCGTCTCCGTGTCCGACGTGCGTTTGAGCAAAATTACAATATTATTTCATACAAGTCGCATTTATGTCACATTCCTGCCACGCCCCAAATGCCATTCAAGTCAAATTTTGTGAATAGCTGAAAATTAGAGCTGCCCTTTTGGCAACGTGACTCCGCGCACTCGTTAAATATTTAGACAACGTGTTAGAACAGAAATTGTCATAAACGTGGCTCAAACCTGCCATTTTCATAGCTGTTTATGTTTCTTCTCTTATTTTCATTCAGTTCTTTAAGGCAAGTTTTCCGACTTGGCGATAAGTAGCGAGTTTTTCTTTATTATATTCAAAAATTTGCATTTCTATTTCTGCTCTTTTTCAGATCGGCTCATTAATCATCGAGTCGGCCAAGAAGCGTGACACTGGCAATTACACTTGTAGCCCGTCAAACAGTCCCAGTGCGACGGTAACGCTCAACATTATAAATGGTAAGTCCTGCTGGATGAATATGTTAACGTAAAATAAATATACATCAAAGACTGCGAGATGGCAAATCTTTAAAGATTTTTTTCTTAGCTCAAATCAGGGATATTTTTGTATACTGTAAAATTAAACTTATTCCAATTTATATTGTTATTATATATTAAACTTACCTTTTCAATTCAAATTTAAACATATACATTATACTTTATTACTTGTTTTTTATTTCGTGCATTCAATTCCAATAAATTAAAAAGTTTGTTGTATTTTGCAATTTGGAATGCAAACAAAAATTTAATAAAAGTTAAACTTAAAAAAAATGTATTTTTTAATAAATAACCTAACTCTGAAAAATCTGAATACAAATTGTTGTCTCATGAAAGTTAAGTTTATAAAACATATAAATTTATTAACGACAATAAAACATAAGTAAAACATTAAAACATTTGATTTAATTGTGCAGCTCTTAAAACAAATTTATTTTCAATTTGTTATTATTTTTATTTCATTTCATTAAATTTTCTTTCATTACACATTTATTTTTTTTTTACCCATTCCTCATTTATTTATTTTTCTTTCTTATTTCTTATTGCATTCCGATTTCACGAAACGTTTGAAATGAGAAAATTTTAATTTTAGAAGCTGTATAATATAAAAACACTTAGCCTTCTATTTATTTCTAAAGAATTGTTTTATTCAATTTTCTTATTTATTGGAATATATATTTTAATACCCTGAACCCATTAAGAATGGGTAAAAGGGGTATATTGTATTTGTGCAAAATGCAAATGTATGTAACAGGCAGAAGGAAGCATCTCCGACCCCATAAAGTATATATATTCTTGATCAGCATCAATAGCCAAGTCGATCTAGCCATGTCCGTCTGTCTGTCCGTCCGTCCGTCCGTCCGTCCGTCCGTCCCTATGTATGAACGCAAGGATCTCAGAACCTATAAGAGCTAGAGACTTGAAATTTTAGATGTAGGTCCTCCTGGTGCCCGCGCTGATCGAGCTTGTTTCCGATAACCGATAACCTACTCCGTTTTAAAGTATTCGATAAAAGTGTATATCGAAATGCTGTTTTTTAAGCAATTTTGGTAAATAATAAGAGCTAGAGTCACCAAACATAATATGTTGCTTCTGAAATATTATATATATGTCAAGTATCTTTCATTTTATACCAATCGCCATCTCCCCGCTACCACCTCAAAGAGGGTTCAGGGTATTCCCTAGTCGGGAGCTCCCGACTAGAACCTCTTAGTTGTTTATTATACTTTAGCATAGATAGTATTTATGTTTCTTTGCATTTTCAAGTCAATCTGATTCCGAATTATTATGACAATTTTAGGGGAATCTTCGGCTTCGGCTGTGACGTCATCAGCACCCATCACACGTGCGTACACACTGGGCATCCTGGCATTGCTCCTCAGCGTTATCCTGATTGGGGCAGGACATCGCACATGACAAGTTGAGGCTGGCAGCAAACAGCAACCGATTTAAGCTAAAAACGAAAAGTCGAAGCAAAAATATTAAGTGCAGCCAACAAAACTTATAAATAACATAAATAAAAAGCAAAATCGAGCAGCAAACTATGCCATACAAAAAAATATTGAAAAAAAAAAAGAGTGCATGTTGTAAGCTAGTTGATTTTATCTGCTAACTAATATAAAAAGCATTAAAAAGAGAACACACAACCCAGAAAAACTGTGGAGGAAACGAAGCTAAAAAAAAGGGTGTTTGACAAGCTAAAAGAATGCAACTAAATTGTAAGTACTAAAAGCTCTAAGCAACTAGTTTTAAAACCTTAGAGCTAAGACAAATATATAATACTAACATGCATGCATTTATATAAATTAAACTGGTTTGGCATTTGGTTGTCGTCTTTGTCCATTGGCAAATATGTGTGTGTTTGCATAAAAGCATAAACGTAAATATTTAGGCAACATCAAATGAAATTGCATCGGATATTCTTATCTGGACAGACAACGAGTCCAGCTACAATCGAATATAAAAAATACTATTTAATATTTGGCCATGCAGTTGGACAACAGAAATGAATTTTCATTGCAAAATATTTACGAGTATGGGCAAGAGGAGCGGAGAGCGGGGGGCCCGCTGCATTATTCAAAAGGCTATCAAATGTCCTTTGCCTTGTTTGTCCTCAACAGAATTTGCTGCATTCCAATTGAAACATTTGGAAAAATGAAACACAGTGAATTTTGATTAGACACAAAAATATTCAACTAAACTTTCAAATCGATTGAAACCTGTTCAACAAAATGATTAAGACAATTTTTTAGTGAAATAAACTGCATTTTAAATGCTTTTTCATACAATGCAAATGCATTCCAAATGTTTTATAAATATCATTCAACTTTGCTTTGTCGTAAATCCAACGTTATTTTCATGTGTTCTGTTCCATAACTCAACTCAATTTATGTTATGTTTGTCAAGTCATAAATACTTGCAAACGTGCAACACAACTCAAAAATTAGCATAAACAAAGAAAACACAATTTAATAGATAACATTTTCAAAATAATTGATTGTCAGACTCGCATCAATTTGTACGTTAGCATTAAGGTTTAACTGTATATACAACTGTATTGTGGAATGTAAAACTAGCATGTAAATTAATTGATTATACACACATACATATATAGAAGCATATTTAAAATACCATACATACATGCGCATATATGGCACAGGCAGAGTTAAGCGCAGAGTATTCAAATTGCATTTAAAAGGTCACGAAAAAACAACTCGCAAAGTTGATCGAGTAAAAAGTTCATTGTTGCAAAAGCAGACGAGTTGCATAAATTCATATTTGCCATTTGATAATTATGCCAGTTAAGGCATAAACAAAAAATAATAATAACAATATACGAAAATGTAATAACAATTTAATTGCGACAACAGAAAGCCATAAAATTACCCAGTTCAATACCAGTAAAAAAAAGCCGCAGGCGTTGTCTTTCAATTGTTTTGTTTTTTTTTTCTGAGCGCAGCAATTGCAATTAAGTTGAGTACCAAAACGAGAGCCAAATGCAAAAAAGCCAAAAAGTTAATACGCGGAAAAAACTATAAACGCTTAATTGCAATTAGTCGCTGGGCCAGAACTTAAAGTCCAAATAATCGAATGTGCATTAATTATACTCAATATTAATAAATATACATACATATATACATGGTGTGTGTGTGGGTGTGTGTGTGTGTAAGGTGTCACGGGGCGTATGAGCGACCTGTCGGTCATTAATAAAATCCAACCACAAGCAGCTGCGACTAAATGAGGCAACAACACTGTGGTCAACAGCCTGTGGCGCCACACAATTTCCTTTTCCTTTCATTCTTTTTTTCTCTCGGCAAATAATCACGCATCAAATGTTTGCGGTCTCTGCGGTCAGCCGTCTTTGAGCTGCAGCAAACAAGTTTAAAACTTTTAACCCGCTTTTCGTCCGCTTTTTTATTTCGAACAGCAATTCCCTTAATTGAGTCCCCCTCCAGCACCCAACCCCCTTTAATTCTCACATATAGTTTAACTATTTAATCCAACAAGCGTTTTAATGTTGAGCCATCAAATTTAGCCCGTAAGTCGATAGTCGTATGAATAGCGATATAACACTATAAAACGAAATCAAAATACATTTCTAAGTCCTTAAGTGTTTTTTCTTAAAACTAATTAAAACGTGACCCAAGGCCAGCCTAGTCACAGTAACTTAATTAAACTAAACCCTTAATAATCGTAAAAACGTAACGTTATCAAAGCAAGGCAAATGGAAAACGGAAATAAAATAAACTAAAATGATAAACTGAATACGTTTCAGTGTATTAGCAAAATGTTAAACTACTTAATTGTAAATATATACATAACTATATATACATATATATATATATCTGTCTATATATGCCACATTGAAAGCAAGTGCATAATACGAAGATACATTTTTAAACATACATATACACTATACATATACATATGCAGTTATAGCGAAACTAACGTTAAGTACCAACTAAAAACAACAACAACAAGAAGCAGAAAGAACAACGTACTTATATGTAAACGAAAATAAACTATGTGAAAACTCTCAACGGAGAAAATTTATTGCATTAAATAAATAATAATCTGAATAACTAACAAAAGCCATTTATTTTTAATACGCTCGCATTAGTGTGATTTTATTTATCAACATTTTTATATTACTTTTTTTATATTTTTTACATATTTTAGTTTTATTTTGACTTTTGCTTACTGACTTGGGGTTTGAACCAGCGACCTCTAAACTGCTCTCATTAACTCAGGTAAGCTTTCGTTTTAAATATAAATATCTATTTCAGTCATAAATAAATTGAAGAGCAAAACAAACAAAATTCATCAAGACAACAAAATATAAAATACTTTTTATTGTGCTGAAACGAGCTTAAAAGTAAGTCCAGGAAAATGTGCCAACCCATATGATAAACATAACTCAACCGCCTGCTGATTCTACTGAAAAAATAAACAAGATCAATTACCAAGCGTTATCCAATTCGAATCGGAAATACTTACTGAATAATTGCTAAATTGAAGTTTCATTGACTGGCAGCAGAGATTGCGAGATGGACTCAATGATGATCTCACGAGACTGCACGGTTAGGGAGCAGCCGCGCACGACCATGATCATTTTGGCATTGTTGAGGCCACGTGACACCAGCTGGCCGACGGCATAGGCCATGACCCGGCCGGTCTCGCGCTGCATGGCTATGGCCGGCACCAGGCTGAAGATGACCGGCTCGATGCTCTCGCCATTCTCCTCGAGCGGATTGACTATGGCCTGGGCCAGCTTGTGGGCAATCGCGTATATGAGCTCCTCGTCGACTTTGACGCCGGGATCGCAATTCTCGACGGCACTCGACAGCAGGCGTCGCGTTATGTCGGCAATGTCTATGGTACAGGCCAGCTTCATGAGACGACCGTTCTTATTCGCGGGCAACTCCCAAATTGTATTCGAAATTGACTTGTAGATGCCACGCTGTGTGGCTGAATCCACGTCGATCAGAGTTACAAATTCGCCAACATCATAGTTTTGTATGCCAATTGAATCGCCATTTTGATCGGCCGACTCGGGATGGGTGCCCAGGTTCTCGTAGAGCCCATGGATGTGCCACTCGAGCGTGGGCTTAAACGGCAAGGCTATGGAAGTGCTCGACGTCGACTCCAGCTCCAAATCGGGTAAGCTCTCAGTCATTTTTACCTTGAGAATTAAACAACTTTTTCTAAGTCTTCCGTTGCTCACATCTCTTTTTCATGGTGCACTCACTTGTTATATAATGGATATATATGCTTGATCAAGCAGTTTAGTTTCTCTATGGTTTTATGGAATCACAGTTTAAATTCTCTAAAAACAACAACAAAAATAAAAAATTCCAAATCACTTAATTTATTGCCTGCTATGACTTAGCAATCATTTTTGTGAAGATTATTTGTGTGACTGGCAATTATCGACGACAAGTTATCGATATATATTTTATGATGGGACAGTCGCTTATAAGAATATCTCAATAGTTGTTCGATATTTTGCTTAACACTTACCTCGCGAAATTTGAAAAATATTTGTTTCTTTTCTATGTCTAGCCTCTTCAGCTTTTTTCTAGCTAAATTTGGCTCTTTTAACGAGTTAGCTTATCAATTTTTACAGCTACTTTTTAAATATATTGGCTGCAAATAAGTTTTTCTTTTTAATTAAAACTAATCTGGTAAAAAATAATCTGGTAAATAATGTTATTTGATATTTTTGTGTCAATCTTTTTGCTCTTCTGACTTTTGAGCTGCCTTTCAATGCTCCGAGCTAGCTTCTATCCAAATGCAAAGCAGTTTGAAGCCTTGACCCAACTCTTCCGTTCCGAACACATATAAACTTATTTGTGGGATGTTGATTTTTTTCAATTTCGCACTGAAGGCTTGCCGGAAGCTCGTAAAAAATGTGCATATGCATAAGTGCGCATAGATCTATTAGACGTACGCGTGTGTGTGTGTGTGTGTATTTACTATATAAACTACATATATATGTCCTGGCTGAAAACGCAATGCGACGAGCTTGGCCAAGGACGTGGGGCAATCAATGCACGGCAACAAGGTCGAAAATTGTCAAAAGGATGCATTCCAAATTTCTATTAGCAGGGCAAAGCGCCGTGTTTCCCCAACTAGAACTGGGTACATGCAGTTTCTGATGAACTATGTAACGCTAGGGCAACAGTTTATTTCGCACTCAAATCAATGTTAGCCGATTTTGGATTCTTCAACCGTTCACCTTATATTGAAAACTACACTTTTAAGGGTATTCGTAGCTGCGGTTTGCGCCGCTCACTTTTATTTGATCTGATTGAATGGTTTGCTAACCCCACTGATGGAATGAAATTGAAGCAGTTTGATTGAAAAATTCAATAAAAGGAAAGCGAACTGAAAAGTTTAAATTAAATGCTGTTCGAAGAGCACCAAAACAAGGACAACCAATGGGACAAAAGTTTGGGGAGGTTGCTGAAAAGCAGCCTTTGAGAAATTGAAGAGGTACGCAACAAAAAAAGAAGTATGAGCTCTTAGTTAAATACAGTCCATGTACGGTAGACAAGATACATTGTCTATAAGAATGTTAAGAATATTTCAGCATACAAAGTCTCGCCAAATTCTCAAAGATTAATTTAAATCATTTGCGCATCGCTATGCAGCACATCCTGAAGGATGCGCCCGTACTTAATATGCCGCACAGAGGCCGCATAATTTTCTAAATGACAACTAATGAGTGCACATTCAGGCTAAAAGGAAGCTACAAGCTGGAATGCTCAGGAGTGTCTGTTTGGCCGGACGACCCAAGGGAGAGTTTTTTTTTTTTCTGTGCTCATAACAGGGTCAAACTAAGTAGGAAATGCAAAGTGCATTCACATTTTGATTGCATTATTGCCATTCACTGCAAATCTGACTTCCGTGTGCAGCCAGAACATGTGCACCCCACCTTTCCCCCTTACTGCGCTTATCTTGTGCTTGAATGCATACTATGGCGCCTATTATGGGCTCAGACGCCTCGCACAAGGTGAGGCATTGAAATGCGCCTCAAGCAGCCACCTGGACAGGCACGAGAGCTGCTGAACTAATGCCTATGGAAAGCCAAGCCGGAAAAGCCGCCTCACCTTGCCAAATAGCCCCATTTTCAGTGTCTGGATGGAAAACTTTTGGGTGTCAGCATTAGTTGAGCGCTTTGTATGAAACCCGTGCGGTTTGAAAGAGATTTGCGTTTTGTGGGAATCAGCCCAAAAGCGATTTAAGCAACAACAACAACAAAAAATTATGTTTTCCGTGATTTTGGTGAGAGTTTTGCGGCTTTAGCAAATGAATAGACGGATAGAAACAGGATTAAGTGAGCGATGGGCTTAAAGCTGGGGACAAGCCTAAAGATTTTTACATAGAAAAGGTCAAGGAAATTACTTGAATAATATATATCAGGTATATAGAGGGAAACAGATGGAAAGCTTTAATTATATATAGATATGGAGAGCACATAAACTATTCCATAAAAATTCTGAAAAAATATATTAAGAATTCTGCAACATATATTTCTGCTCACGTTTATGTAGACAGTTTTCTTTTAGAAATGTTCTTAATATTCATCATAAATCAGCTGAAACAATAAGGAAAATCTGTCATTTAAATGCTGCGCCTCGAAAGGAGGCCAAGTTTTCCAAAAATTATGCAAAAATAGCCCAAATATGATGTGACCTTTCGGGCTGCCGCAGCCCAAAAAGAAAATAAATGATGTCGAAAAGGCGGAAACATGCAGCACCGCACGGGCTGTAAGCTCGGCAAGGCCAAAGGACATGCTCTGAAGGTCGCTTAAATGAAATAACGAATTTCCGTCAAAGCAAAAGAAAGTTCTGCATCAATGGCAAAGGATTTAAAGTTTGCAAACAGGCCGCATTTTAGAAAAAAGGGTTCCCAAAAACGGAAGCTCCAAATGGTGTGACACCGGACATGAAATAATTTCAATTTTGTGCATTTCCTTGGGCGCCAGATTGCGCTTGAAGAGGGCACAAGTCAAAGAAAAATATTAAAACTGAATTTGAAATTTTTAATAAACTTTTGCCACACAACTTTCGAATACCCCTAAGTCCGGTCTCGCCTCCCCTCTCGCCCACTCTCTCGCTCTCTCTCTTTTCTCTCTCTCTCTCGCATCTCTCGCTCGTTGCAGTTGTGTTGCGGGCACAAAATTTACGAGAAATTCTCCAATTGTCTACCCCCATCCCCTACCCCCCGCTGGTGTCTGCGTTTTAAAAGCCGCAAAGTGGCGCTGCCTTTGCACTACTTGGCTCAAATGTCCGCTGGGAATGAGGCGTCATTGCTTTACACTTTTCTTCTAGCGCTTTTCATTCGTTTAATTTCGGTGGCTGCCTCCATCAGCCTCCACATCTTGGCCGCCCGCAGGAGTGCGGGGCCAGGGGCGGGTGTGGGCTGTGTACAACAGATGGCACTTGGGTATTTAACGTTCGCTAATGCCCCGCAGCCGCTGCTGCGGTGTAAATGGGGCGTGGCTGCAGCCGCAGTCGCGAAGGCGACAGTTGGCGGCCGTTTCCTAATTACAAATCAGCGGTGGCGCCCAAAAAACCAGCGCAAAAAAAATATCCTTGCAACACAAAAAAAGGGAGAAAAGCAAAAAAGAAAAAAGGCACAGAGAAATTACATTTTGTTTTTAGCTACTCTTTTTCTTTATTTTGTTGCTGCTTTCTTGCGACTTTCTGGGTCAACAATTATGCAAAATACTCTTTTCGCGGCGCAGACCGTCGCATTTATCTGTCCCCTTTGCTGTGGACCCTCAACAAAGAGCTGCGCCCCATCCCATTGGGGGCCTGCGCGCATCCGTTTTGTAATTAGTTCGCTGCCCCATAACACTGTGAAGAGGGGGGGAAAAAACACAACGCAAAGTCGAAAGAGAGTCGAAAACAGTTTCTAAACGAGACTTAAAGATTTAATTGCTTGAAATTTTGTCGAGTGCTTCGCCCGATTATAGCCCAATCCCCCCGAGCATAGCCTTGAACTCGACTAATGTGATTGTTTTCGCATTGGCAATTAGCGATTTTTTCCACAGTTTTATTATTTGCGTATCTGAAACTTTCTCTTCAATTTTGTTAAATCAAATAAGCTTGAAGAAAGATTTGTTAACTTTTTATAAACTAGTTGACACATATTACTAAAGTTAAGTTTAAGAATTCTTATTTAACTATATTCAGTTAAATTAATAAAAGGGCATTAAATTGTGCTCAGCACTTTCATGTTGACATACAAAGCGACTATTTAGCTGATTGCTTATAAAAACTTACTTTTCCTCATGATTATCATCTACAAAATGTTTGGTTCTCTTGACTGTTCAATGGGTAATTTAATAGTCTTGTTTTTTTTTTTTTCTAATTTTTCACTGCCTTGGTTCAAGCTGGTTTGCGGTCTTAGCCAAAAAGTTGTGGCTCTTGTGCGGCAAGGGAAATTCGCCTGAAGTCCTCAGGTTCTAGCTTCGTTTGCGACTCGGCCTTATCAGTCAGCACTTTGTGGGCTCTGTGTGGAGGTGCCTACGGCAAGTGCGAGTGACATCATTAACTTTTTCTTGGCTCTGAGACTGAGGCTGTTGGGTTATATTCTGGTCTTGCAGCTTTTCCGTTGCACCTTCCGCTTCGCCTGAAAATCAGTAAAAATAAAGCGTCTAAAAAGTTTTCCGAAGCAGACGACCAGCTTGTGGTTGCTTGTTGCGGCTGTACTCTGCAGTTGAGGTAGAAAGCCGAAGAACTTACACTCAACCCCGGCCAGAGTCTAGTAGACGCCTTTGTTTTAGTTGAGTGGGTGTTTATTGATTTGTATATTGAAACTGCATTACAAGTGGAGAGTTGTTTGGCCAAGTTTATTTGAACTTTTTTATTTGGTCTGACCAAGCTCTCGATTCTCTTGCTTTTTGTCTTCACTTACATTTTGCTGGCCCCTCAATAGTTCAGTTTACTTAATGCTATTTGTTGCATGTCAAGAGTTGTTCATCAAACAAAACATCTACTGGACGTATACTTAATATTTTGTGGGGCCCTTTGAATGCTTCAGCTGTGACTTAGCAAAGGAAAACTCTTCTGAATTTCTGCAAGCTACCAAAAAGTAAATAAAATGAAATGAAATGAAATGAATTTGTTAGCCCCGACTAAAAGCGAGCATTTTGCTGGCATAGAATCAGAATTCCCACCCCCCCCCCCCCACAAAAAAAAAAAATGCATACAATTTGACAACAAATACGTTAAGAAAACTATTTGCCTCATGACAGAATGCAGGCTTGCCTGCTCTGCTACTGCTTCTTCTGTCCAGCTTTGGCCCGTGCTGGCCCGGCCCGAAAAGTCAGTCAACGAGACATGATTTTGAACTTGTACGACAAACGGGCTGCCGTTGAGCGAGTGGCATTTGCAGCTGACATGGAAATACCTAAATGCACACACACCCCCCACACACACACGCACAAGCACACGCACACTTACACGCGCATATGTCGAGCGCTTGCGGCTCTTTTGGGCACTTGGGCACTTGGGCACTTGGGCACACAACCACGCCCACAATAATGCTGTGGGCCGGGCACACACTAGTTGGCCTCGCCGCTGCGACCACCCGCTTCTTGGTAGCCGCAACCTCATTTGCTGCCAGTCATACGCACAGTGGTCAAAGCGAATGAAAATCTAGTTAAAGTATGTAAATAAAATGATTGAAATACTTAATTAATATATCACAACATTTGCAATCTATGTAAAGTAGTGAGATTTGTAGTAAATCATCTTTTGAAAATTCTCATCTAATTTTTTTAGAAATATTAATCTACATTATTAGCTTATATTTATTTGATAATTTTATAGATCTGGTAGGCAACTTCTTTGTCTCATATTTAAGATTTCTTCGCTGCAAATGAAAGTTCTAAGTTTTAGTCCCATTTTGTTGAATTTATCCCATGGCATTCTCGTAATATCCACTCAGTTCCCTTGTCACACAATTTCATTTGTTGTTATGCACTCAAGAGGTCGTCGTCGAGATGCGTTTCTATCGTCGACGCAGCATGATTACGCGACTGTTCTCCCCCTCCCCCCTCACTCCTATCACCGCTCACATATAGTTTACAAACTGATGCCCCCATCCTACTGCTGACATTGGCCTGCTGCAGCATTTCTTACTTATTTTTGTTGTGCCCAGCGGTGCTGCATTCCAAGGGGAATAGCGCAAATCCTTCGGTGTGTGCGTTGCCTAATCTGACATGGCTGCATATCGAGGTTAAAACTTGACAATAGTTCAACTCGACTTGCTGCACACTCCCACGTCTTTATTGTCCTTAGCCGCCTTTAGCCCGGGCTCAGCTCTGGGGTTACGTATACGCCGCGTTAACTTGTCGCCGTTGTCATCGTCGGCAGCGGCAGCGGCTGTCCCTCGCATTCGCTGCCGGCTGCTCGCTTGAGCCATGCCAACCAATATGCAAGACAGCTCTCGACCAGTGCCGCATGCCCCACATCCGCCTGCCCGTTCGTGCCACGAGCAGATCGTGACCCAAATTATTTGCACAAATACAAGTGTGTGCGGCGAGTGTGTATGTGTGTGTGTGTCTCTGTCTGTTGCCTGCAATCGCAAGTGTCTTCAAGTTGTGTGACATTCTTGCCTCACCCCCTCCCACCCTCCCCCCCCCCTCCCTCCACCCGCTGCAGCACTTCATCTGTGTAGAAATCGGCATTTGCCTGTGCGCAGATTTTCGAGGTTAATGCGTGCAAAACTTTGAAATTAGTAAATTTCCTTTCTAGCATTTGCAATGCTGCCAACTTGCCCAAATAACCCCCCCATGCCTCACAGTCCCCTCCGTCCTGCGTCAACGTTGGCTGCTTATAAGTGCATCTAATTTATTTGTATTTTGTGTTTGTTGGGTTACAGTGCGTATACGTGATGCTTGCTTTTTGCTACCGCCTCTGCTTACCAAAACGTTGCAAAACAAACAAATAAGAAGAACATATACCATGAAGAACAACACCAACATTGTAGGCGACACTGGCACTCGTTTAAATTAAAGTTTTTGACCCGAATTTATGTTAGAAGTTGATATTTTCTTAAGCATTAGTTCTAGTCTGAGCATCGTTCGCTGCTTCCGCTTGCCTTTGTGACCGCCCAACCGCCCAGCCCGACCCTGTACAATATTCTAAAAAGCAACATACGTGACAGTATTTTGTAATTTTGTGCGCCAGCGACGAAATGAGTTCATTCCGAGTTGCGTCTAAGGAAATGCACTTTTTGCTTGCCACCTCCTCCTCCTCCTTCTGCTGCTCCCCCTTCAGCCAGACCAAGCACTCCACCTCCCCCTTCCGTCCGCCTCTGCGAGACTTATGAAGCAGCTGAAAGTCTTTGTGTGCGACTTTAGTTGCAGTAATGGCAAAAGTAAATTCTCCAAAAATGTTCTCATGTCTGCGGCATTCTGTATGACCACGTGGCTGTTCTTGTTTTCAATTAAATTGGATTTGGAATTTGGCGCAGAAAGTGCCCCTTGCCCTTTGCCGTCTTACGACAAGCTAAAAGCTTTGTTGCATTTAATATTTTATTTATTCATACAAAAATCCAAATAGGGGCAACAAAATCCTCAAAATGGTTCATGAAAATACGCTGAAATAAAATATACTCTTGAGTACAGCATAGAATGCGTGTAGCAAAGATTCAAGACAAGAAATTTCATGCTTAACTCTGCGGGCGAATTCCTGCAAGTGAAAAGCAAGTAAATAATGGAAATGAGAAAAGTTTGGGATTTGATTTGATCTTGATTTGAGTTACATTTTTAATTTGTTCTTAAATGTTCCTGTTTGAAATATTTAGCTTTTTGTTTATTTTTCGATTGGGACAGCTCGACTTTGGACTATTAAATTAATGTTTACTTTTTTAGTTGAATATTAGAGTTTATTTTATTATTTTTAATTGATTAAAATGCGTCTTCTTTTCTGCTGACATCAGTTGTGAATTCCTATTCAGATGCATATTTAGATTGAGTTCAGTTAAAGGACTTCTATTTCAGAGCACAAAATGTTGGATAGTATACTTTTTAGGGCTCATCTTTGCATGTTTTCATAGCGGCATTTCAGCCACACTTTAAAAACTTTTCATAGCATACTTTGTAGGGCAACCCAGCTATTTTTTGCTTAACTAAAAATTACAAATGCATATATTTAGAACAAAGAGCAGTAAGTTTTCATGCCATGCAGACCAATTGAAATTAAATAGAAAAAGCCAAAAAAATGCGCTAAATATGCAGAACAACAAGCAGAAGCAAAGAAAAATTTGCTCAACTACTTAAATATTGATTGGCATGAAAATTGCGGGATCTGCTTTTGTGCAACTGTAATTAGATTTCGCTTTCTGTTCAACAGATTGTAAGTAGCACATTTAAGACTAACAGTATCTTATCTGGGCGCTTAATTAAACAGCCAGCGGGCGGGTGGGCTGTGGGGGGTGTGCCCAAGCAGCCTCGCAAATTGTTCAAAATGAGTTAGTCAAACAAGGCGCAAGGCCATGCCGCCGGCAACATTGCATACAGAAATGAAAGCATAAGCAAAAATGGAAAAATATATATACCAAAAAAAAAAAGAAGAAAATTGGTAAGTTCATGGTGAAGTTTAAATACCCTACATTGCAGTTCTATATATGAAGAATACAAAAATTTGGATGGGAAATAAAAAAGTTTGTGGGAAGTTAATAGCAATATTTTGATTAATCTTTTAATCTAATTCATATATATATATAAAAATCAAAAAAGTGAATATCTTATGTTTAATTAAAAGATATTTTTCTATAAATAATCTAGATTCTTCAGTCAATATACTAAGAGAACGGTCTAGTAATCAGATCGTAACTATAAATATA
The DNA here is from genome assembly GCA_035045725.1 of Drosophila ezoana. Lineage (NCBI taxonomy): Eukaryota > Metazoa > Arthropoda > Insecta > Diptera > Drosophilidae > Drosophila > Drosophila ezoana. The sequence goes on from JAWNOU010000207.1 coordinate 2,340,642, forward strand.
TCTGCATAGTTAATGCGATTAAGATCTCGCTCTTCTTCATCAAGAACTGATAATACCCAAGGAATATAAGGGAATAAAAAAGAAAAATGTTGGGCATTGCGATGAAGAGGGAAGCGGAGGCGTGAATGGGGATTTAGGGAGCAGTGGACTCGGCCATCCTCATGAGTATATGCCTGTGTCTGTGTGCGTGCGTGCGTGCGTGCGTGTGTGTGTGTGTGTGTGTGTGAGTAGAGTGGACAACTATGTGCGCTGCGTGTTGGTTGGTGGCGAGCGCCGCGTGCTAATTATGATGAAAGATTTCTGCATCTTTTAGCGTTAATCCATTTGGAAAATTAGAAATGAAAATTTAATGAAATTTCCACCAACTTTGCTACACACTTTTTTCACCCATCGCCAGGCAATTAGCGGGTCGCCCTTTCAAGCGACCAAAGGCAGACACTAATAATTGAATGGAGCCCGAACCAAAGACAGAGTGGCTAAAAGTTATTGGCCAAAAAAAAAGTTCACAACTATTGACAGAGAAGCAATTGATGTTGCCAGCTGGTTGCAGTTATCGAGAGTCCTGAGTGCAAAGTTCTTGTTGACAGTGTGTCGATGTGTATCTTCGACTGCTTCTTCTTCTTTTTACTTCTGGGGTTGCCAAACATTTATAATGTCATCAGTCATTCATTAGGTTTTATGAAGTAAAATGATTCTAAAGCGAACATTAATTTCGCCCAACAGCCGGCAATTAACGCGACTTTGTTGCCGGTGCCCGGCACGCCTCCTGCTCCTTGGAGACACGCAGTTGCTTTATAACACGTTTTTAATTACCCGTTTTGCAGCGGGGAACAACAATATGGCAGTCTAACAATACCGGCAATAAACGAGTGCGACTTGAAAACAATTAAAAATGTCGTTATTGTCGCATTAATGTTTTTCTGATAACATTTTTGCACTTGGCACGCGGCCAGATCCCGAACCCAGACAGAGTTCTAATTGCAACAGCAATTACCCAAAAAGAAATGTCAATAAAAGTTTAATTAAAGCAGCTGAAAAATATATTTTTATAGACAGTTATCATGCATAGAGCACAACAAGCCCCTCTCTATCTCTTTCTCTTTCGTTGTCTCTTCCCCTATTTATGCAAAACTAATAAAAAGAAAAGCAGAGAGTAAAATTTATCCAAAGTTTCGTTTTTTCCCATTTTTGGTCAAACATGTTTCGTGGCCATAAAACATGGCCGGGGCTGTACTTAATGACCCAGCCAGTGGCCAGCGTACTAGCCTTGAATCATTAAACACACTTGTGCCTCCCAATGTGAATACTCCCTCCGCTCCCCCTCCCCCCCTCCATGTCCTGATATCCGTCTCATCCGCGCAGCTAAATCATGGCAAATAGTTGCTAGCTTGGCCTGAAACGCATGCGACTAAGTGCGTAAAATATTATTAAAAGATTATTTTTGCTATAAATATGTAGTTTAGCTAGTATCAAGAGAGATATCTTATATTATTCTAGATTTTAATATTTTGCCAAAATATATTTTACGTGCAAACAAAGCAAAATTGCAGTCTGTGAAGTTTTGTTTAAAGTTTTTATTTTATTATGGAAAAGTGCTTTTAAAAAGTTGATAGTGTTGTTTAAAATTAATTGGCATATGAGTTTCTTTACTTTTTATACATATTTTCCATTCTTCTTTTAGAGCATGGTAAAATACGCCTAAAATATGACTTTCCAATATTTTCACTGTTAAATTGACATTAATTAGGGTTGGAAAATTTAGATTTTGTTTTTAAATGATTATGCATTTTTTAAATACTTTATAATCCTAAAGGCCATGATATAATTTGCTTAAAGCAGTGTTGTTAAGTATTCCTATTTATAAACTTCGTTTAAATAGTGCTGGAAAACTAGTTTTTGTTTGTTTTACACATCATATAATTATTTCTCCATATATTTTTGAGTGTGCCATAATTCGCTTAAAACAGTGTCGTCAAATATTTTCAATCTTATTTTCCCCTTGAATAGTGCTGGAAAACATGTTTTTGTTGACAAATGATATTCATATATATATGATAAATATATGCTGTACATTTGCTTACCTTTTGCCAAACTTTCTCTTTATCGTATCCTTATCGTTAGCATTAACAATCGCCAACTTTTGTGCTATCACTTAACCCTCCCTCTGCCCCCTGGCCATAGCCGTAACAAAGATACATATTTCAATCTTAATGAAAATGGTTGCAATTCAGAGTTGGCTTCAATAAACAACATTTTCTTACTACCGGTGCTGCTGTTAATGTAATTACCGCAGCATTTTTCTTCAGCTTACAAGGCACACACACGCACACTCGCACGCACACACACGCGCACACACAGGCAAATACAACTCCTGTTCACTGACATCCTCTCACAGGACGAGCCGTTACTGACAGACTCGCCGGCACAAAACTCGTTCAATTGCCGCAATGGACTTATCAGCCAATGGGCGTGCACACGCCCCTCTTGAGCTGCCTGGCTGTCCCTGTGTGTGTGAGTGTGTGTGTGTTATAGTGCCATATTAAGCATGTGCGTGCCTCTACGTATACTCATTAAAATTGACCAGCCATTATTACAGGAACGTGCGTTCTTCCTGAGTAATTTATTCGACTCCTTTGATGTGCGACACACGGAGGTGTGACTTCTGTTGCTGGGACGTTACTTTCAGCAGCCACTGTGTCTATGAATGCTTTAATAGCCGACACTCTATTATAATGCTGATAACACTTTATATATTTAACATTTACAGCATGTGTTATGTTTCGCAACTCTATAAATGCACTTGAATAAGAATTATTATTATTATAGGCAGAGATATTTTGGCGTGATTTCCATTAGGAAGTATGTTATATTTATACTGGAGATGTTGCCAAGCTTTAAAGATAAAAGTAAATAACTATTCAACTTCAATGAAAATGAGATTCGTTTAGCTTTGTTTGAAATAAAATCAGTTGAAAGAGCTTCAATATTTGCAGGGTTTGTGTTTGTTTGAGATTTGTTTTTCGCGTATTGTTGAAATTGCGAAAACAGCTCACATATCAGAGCACCTATATCAGAATTGACATATCTGCATTCAGTGCCATTGAAATTTTATAAATCATGTGCAGATTTACTTTTTTCTTGCCATAAACATATATCTTTTATTTCGGGCTGCTCCTCTATACCAGACACACTCACACACACACACACACACACACGCACAACTACATAGACACGTATGCTGTGGGGCTGCGCGTTTATGGAAGAGGCGAAAAGCCACAAAACACATTCATCAAATCCGCAGAGTCATTCATCATGGGTAATATATTTGACATTGTCAGTGATGGATAAATACTACGTAGTACCATACGGCGAGCGGCCCACTGTGCCAGCCAAAAGCAACAACAATGGACAATGGCAAAAACAAACTACAACTGAGGGATAAGATATTCCGCAACATGAGCTGCCCCGGAAGCATATCGTCTGCATGTTAAGCTCGAATTTTGCGTTTCGTTGCATGAAAATTGCCTTTAAATTGATTTTTTTTTCATTCTTTCGGGGTTTTTTCGGAAATCCATGGACGCAGGTGAATTGTATTACCTGAGTTCAGAGTAGGGGTAGTCCAGCATATGCATTCAAGTAGTGTAATTTGTTAAGGCTCAGACATCATGCGAAATTATAGGTTCGTTCACAGTCTGTGGAAAATGTTTTGGGATATTTTTTAGAAATTGAAATATTTATATTTTAATTACAGGGTTTAAATAAATAAATGTTCATTACATATTAGAAACTATTTTAAACGTTTGAAAAATACTTCAGTGTGTCGAAAATACAAAAATATACCTCTTTGTTGTAGATTTGAGTAGTATTTATTATATATTTATTTCACTTTATTAGTGTTTAAACATCCTCTTTTTTTGTCAGCTATCGATAGACTGCCCTCCACGTCGGCATCCTCTTTCTTCTTATCGATAATACAATAATCTTTTTATCGATACCTACTTATACATTGATATCCATACTGTAAAAACATAGATAGAGTTTTCAATAGATAAAGTTGCCTTATCCTATACAAACTCTTTTAACATTCCTTAAGTAGAGAAAATTGCAATATCTGTCGCGCCCAAACTAACCTAACCTCAATGTCGTTTACATTTGGACATTTTTGGAGCTGCCAGACTTTCTGCAGAAATCCAAATATGTAGATTCTGTTTTGTGGTCACATTAAGCTGCATTTAGTCATCGATTTGAAGAAGTCAACTTTTGTAAAAATATCAAAAAAAAATCTCCGAAAATCTTCTCCAAGAACTTTCATGCCATGAAAACGTTTTCATTTGGAATAAATGAATATAAATTAACATTTTTACTGTGAGTACTCGTTTAGTTTTCTGCTGATATAGATTTCTGTCATGTTTGGCTAAATAGTTTTGCTTTGTAGCAAAATTGTTATTAATGGGCAGCGCCCATATGAAGTGACCAATTCGGTTCATTTCTAGCCCAGTTCAGTATTTCAATTTCCGGCAGCTTTTTGCGTTAAGTTGCCATTTGGTGACAGGCAAAGAGCAGCAAATGGAACTGTGGAGTGGGCGAAAAACTTTTGAAATAACTTCAGAAAAAAAAAAAGAAAAGCGAGAAAAGCGACAGAAAACGGCATAAAGAAAATTGTGGAAAGCGCTGCCGCGTCTAAGAACAAGCAAACTGTTTTTGTGCTTTTAGTAGGCAACTAAGCGCGAAAAGTTTCGCTTTTCGGCTGGCAAGGACAACGAGCCAATGGGAGAAGGGACGAGGGCGACAAAGGAGATGGTGTTCTAAATAAAATAAATTCGATTCGCATTTGTGGAGCTGGGCGGGTGTGAGTGGGCGTGGCTGTGCCAGAGCCTGTCCAGAGGCCTCTGCGCCAGCACATTCATCGCTCTGCTAGCAAATTTTTTGCCACACTTTCTGTGGACCATTTTTATTTTACTTTTTTTTCTTGCGCTTGTTGCCTTTGCCTTGAAGACGCGCTGCCACATTAATTTCACTTCTTATAAATCTCGTAAGATTTTTTTTTTTTTGCTGCCTGCGACCGAATTTGCTGTTGTACATAAATTATGCGAAATTAAAGCCCTGCCGATGCTGCTTTAAAGTCTCGCTTAAAGCTCATATATCATCTCTTATCAGCTCAATTAGAAAACGCAAAAATGCCTTCGCTCTGCCTTGTTTTCAATTTGTGTCAATATTTTAATCGCTTTCGATTAATTTCGATTGTATGCTTCATTTTTCTAAATGCTCAAATTGTTTGCTCCTCGATGCGTCGCAAATATTGACAGAGACGTAATTTGGGCAATTTTTTTCAATTACATTAGGATTATATCTGAGCAAGTACTTTGTATCGTAAAGTCTATTGGGATGATGTGATGAGAAATCTGGAAGTATATACAGGACATGAATCTGGACATGCTTTCAAACTCCTTGCGGGCCTTCTTTTATAATATCGATCGTAAGAGCCCTTGTTGGGATACCGATTAATATCGGTATTATCGATAGTTTTCACTTCGATTATTGTCAAGTCCTTGGGATAGATGCAATGAGAAATCTATAAAAATATCTAAAGCATGTCTATGGTTAATCTAAGATAGGCTTGTGGGAGCCATTGTTGGACTACTTTTATAATACCTTTTAAGTATTTATTGGGCTACCTTTATAATATCTTCTTAGTATATCGATAGTTTTTTGTGTGAATCGTGTTGAATTCTATGGGGACAATGTGAGCGATTCTGCTATAATGTATGCTATATAGTAAATTTTTATAAAGGACAACACCTCGAGGGCCTTTGCTGCGCTTTTTAGTATATCGATAGTATCGATAACTTTTCCTACGATAGTCATCAAATATTTTGCTTATCATCGAACATTTAAAAAGCTTTTACTATTGATAGTAGTGCTTGCAGACAAAGCTATCGTAGAGTATTTTTTCAATTATTATTAACTACTTGGATTGAGCTTTACGCTGAAATATCGATTCATTAATCTAAAAAAAAAAACTTCGATTTGCTGTTAGTTAATAAAATTAAAAAGTATATTCAGCTAAATAAGTTGGTTAAGAGCTATAAAAATAATGGTAAATAAAATGCGACAAAATGTAATGAAAACAAACAAAACTATAAATTCGAACTAACCCATAAAACTTTATTGGCAAAACATTTACTGAGCACATAAACATGAAAGTTTTACGCTTTTTGTTTTTGTTGCTCTGTTGTGTAAAGTACATAGTTAATAAAGTTATATACGTACATTTAATCATGCTAAAAGCCAAACTAACTACTTGCCTAAAGGCTAACTATAAATTTTGGTTTATCTACCTTTGATTTTGAGCTGACTTATGGAAGATAATTTTTTCCGCTACGCACGAGAATAATTTATGACATGATTCGAAAAATTCTTGCACTTATTTGATTTCTGCTCAAAATAAATGTCAATCAAATTTTTTATTATTGACACCCGAACTGCGGTCGAGTTTGAGCAAAAAATACAAATTCAATATAAAAACTGAATGTTTCCATATTTTGCATGCCTACAAGAGATTAAATTTGTTACAACAGTAACTCAAGCTTTTAATATCAGAGCAACAACAACAAGCTCAGGCTACATAACTTTGATAAATAAACAAAAACTAGAAAATTCAAATTTTACTATTTATTTAAGTATCAACAAATTGAGAATTCGCATGTAAAGGCTTATGAAATCAAGAAAAGTTTGGGTAAATAAATAGTTGAAATTAAAACTTTTATAAATTGGCTTTTGATATTTCATTCTTAATGCGGGAGTTGTATATATTTAAAAATTATGTAAAGGAAACTCAATTGAAAATCTCTCAAAGTAATCTTTGCTTAATACAGATGAAAAAACATTTAAGTGTAAAGTTAGAAGCATTTTATTATTTTTTTCTTTACCTTTATTTCACAACTTGAATGTTGAACTCTAACTTTCCACTCAGGTCAACTGCTCAAGAAGAAGTAAAGTTTGAAGCTTTTCCATTTCGATACATATCGTTTTTTTCTATATCGATAAATACAGCACTTAAATCCAATATTTTGGTTTTTATTACTTAGCTTACATATATTTCTTATTTGTTTATATCAGTATCGAAGCCCAAGGGATTGATATTGTTCTTATTTCCAATGTCGATACTTGTTTCACTTTTTTCTATTGCGTTTCACATGCCAAGATCGTATACATAAGTTTTTACTACAATATTTAAACCTTTTTAAAATTATCTATCTATTTATAAAAGTAGTTTGAATATATTCATCTATTTTAATAGTTTTATGTCTTTTTATGGATATATGATTAGTATAGTTTCTATTTTTATCAATCTATTATAATAATTCTCTATCTTTCTCTATCTGGCATACATCTTACTAACACTCAAGTATTTAAAACGATATTAGTTACAGATCGTCCATTTATTATAATGCTTTTTTGTCGATAAATATGCTTCTAGCAAGCACAAGAGATTAGGTTTCTATTGCTTTATCTACCTTTATTTCATTAATAACCGAACCCACCCATTTCTTGTAAAATTAATTACGAATATTTTCCCCAAAGATATTTAATTTCTAACAAGCTCAACTTTACACTGAGCTAATTGCCATATTGATTTTCGTGTTGTCTTTCAAATTTACATGTGTTTCAATTAAGGAACCGAAAAGAACCCCCCAAAAAAAAGCAACAAAAATAAGCAGACGAAGAAGATGCTGCAGAGAACTACCTCAACAATTAAGCCAAAACGGTTCTCTGTGGTTTTCGGTGACCGTAATTATAAGTTAAGCTGCTATTAATTATGGCGCCTAATAGAGCTCGGCGCAGACGGGCAGGGGGCGTGTTCTGTGCGTAGCAGCAGCCCCCAAAGCTCACATATGCTTAACCTCAATGTCAGACAGACACACACATGCACACGCATACACATACAAACACAGAGGCAGTTATCGCCGACATCAGCAAAATGTATCTGGCAATAGGCTAATCTCTCTGGCAGGTTAAAGTCGAGTCGCATCCGCCCGCCGCGCGCAAACACCAGAAACACGACCCAAAATGAAATCCAAATTAATTTGCCAATAGCGTAAGTTTTATATCAAATTTGCATGTCACTCACACACCCCACACATACACACGCATACACACACACCCCCCACACACGTACAAATTTTGTTGCTAATTAGCAATAAATTTGAATATATGCATCAATTGTAAATACCTGTTAAGCGATTTGTTCGAACCGCACTCTGAAATATAGTTGCTGATGTGTGCAACACTATTTATGGTCCACTTGATACAATATTAAATCAATATTGGGGTTAATCAGCTCATGCCAGTCTCCAATGTGCTTGGATCAACACTTCGCGCTTATGGCTAGCGATGTAAGTCCGGAATTAGAATCGATATTGCACGAAAGAATCGAAATCGATTTATCGATTACATATAACTACAATATCTTTGTAAAGTAAGAAATCTGTTCTTATTTTCTCTATATCTTTTTTCACAATTTTTACTTTCAACTCTATAAGTCCATTCAATTCAACCGCTCTAGAATAAGTAAAGTTTCAAGTTTCTTGCATCGATATTTTCCTTTTCAATTCCAACAACGATATAACCCGCTTATTCATATCGATAAATGCATCGGCAGGATGGCTGTTAAGGAAGCTGGTTGTGTGGTTCCCCAAGGCACTCTTCGAGATTAAAAGTAGACTATTTTTTGATCAATCGCAGAATACCCATAACATAACTATAGATATTTATGATATTTACCTTGGAAATAATCCGATACTTTTTTAAGAATCGAGCGATTTACATCGAACATCGAGCTAAACTCGATACGAAAAACTGTACCGGAAATCGATATATCGATGTTTGGTCACATCACTAGCAATAAACTCCATAAGAGCTGAAAAAGCTGGCAATTTTGAAAGTAATCAAGCATATAGTACAACAGGAAGAGCGGGTGTTCTCGTTGTCTGAGAAAAAGTCGCATAAATCAATTTGAAATGAAATGTACACTTCATGTACTTGCCGTCTGTCTTTATTTCGCGTACTTCCAGAAACTCGACTTCGCTTCTGCCTTGCTTTCAGCCCCCGCCCCACACATTGCCACACACAATGTATCTGCGCAGCTCTACATAAATTTTCCGTGAAAATCTGCATAAAATCAACGCTAACAAGCTCCATCCACGGAAAGCCAGGCGAACATCTTTGCAAGCGTTTCCGTCTGGTCGAGCTGCTCCTTTGCGGCCCTGGAGGCGGGCGTGGGCCGCATATCTCTTACAACTCGGTACAATGTTCCCATGTTGCAATCTCTCCGAGTGCTTGTCGACTGAAAGTTAGAAAAAGCAGCTATACAATCTATTCATTTGACTGAACAATACAAAAACATGAATTTACGAGTGGCAACTGAAAAGATCCCCCCAAGGCTTAGGCTAAGCATAATCATAAAACAAAATGCAACCGCCGCTTCAAAGAAATTATATAGTTACATTTGGATACAACTATGGGGTACTCTGGATGAGGGAAATGTAAACACTTTAACTAATGGCTCGATTCTACTATTAACATTTTCTACATTTCATTGCGAATGCAAAAAATTAATAAATATGTTGCCCCATAACATATGCAAGAAAATTTCTTAAAGAGATCCGATCCGAAGTTGGAATATATATGAAGTCATTAATCCAAAATCTTGTTAGCGAAAACGGTTTCATGAACATTGAATGGCAAAATGTGTAGCATGTACAAAATGTGACATTTGTTGCGTATATTCGAAACGGGCTTGAGGAATACCTTCAAATCTGGACTTACTCAACCATAAAGTAATAACCTTTGTATAATTTGATAAATTTTGGACCCACGGCTTATAGCCTGATTACACTTTGCTCAAAATATGTTACATTTACAAACTGCACATTCTGCGTTTCCATAATCAAGTGTCAGTTGTCGGTAACTTATGAATGGCAAAAGTTACGCGTCTTTGAATAAACAGCTGATAGGTTTGATTTCCTTCCAATGGTCAAATAATACGGCTTCGAAGTAGGGGCTCCAGTTAATAGACTTTTTACGGGACTTTGCTATCCTTACATGTTAAAATAATTGTTGGGATTAGTTCAATTTAAAATTACAATTTAAAGTTGCCGCTTGGGTTCGTTGCTATATCAGCTGTTTATGGTAAGGATACTTTTAGATTATTCGTAGCATCCATATAAAATTAGATAAATCATCGCAAGCAACACTTATTACTCGGGCGAATACCAACATATCTTGCAAATGTAAAAAATGTTAGATTTTCTGTGGGAAATATACATAAAATCATGCAGGGCCAATCAGCTGTTAGCCTGAATATCAGAGCACCATGAACTTCTAAGCGAGCAGCAATAAGCCGAGAAATCCAGAACCAAGCGATTCCGGTTGATACAAATTGCGGCGTCACTTTCAGTTGGCAATCGAATGGGTTGAAATCTGTGGGTGAGACGACTACGTCTAGGTGAGGCGGGGGGACAAACACTAATTGGCAATCAGGCTGAGCTGTCAGGCGGGCAGGCCGCTTACAGGCCATTGAACATATACAACATTTTGCGAGCTGACCAATCTATCGAATGGCGAGAGTGTGGTGGGAGGAGGACTACGGACTGTTGACATGGAAACTGACTTAACTTTGGCTTGAAGCAATGTTTAACACAAACTTTGCAGCCAAGTTTACGACGATATATTCAGCAGTCGTAAACTTAGACCAGGCAGACGGATGCCCACTGGCATAGGTCAGTCGCCCCCTGCATATGCATATATAATAGTCAAATCCAATTTGAAGACTGTACAACCACAAGCTACATCTGCATCGCTTCATGGATAACAAACGACTTTATGTTTATGTAAATGACGAGAAGTACAACAGCATCCGGAGTGCAAAATATGATCAGCGCACGTTAAGGGGCCATTTCGGAGACTTCATAAACTTTAAAATGTTGAAACTGTGCGAATAGACGCACATAAAACTGACAGAACTACAAACAAATTCCATTTGTAGCCAAACACACAAGATCCGACTGTCAGCAGGCGTGTCTTTAAGGCTAGGACAACACTTACATGCTGCCAGTGTTGCAAAATGTGCAATGTATAGCTCGTAATATCAGGCATCTAACTACGAAGTGTGTTCCAATTAAAAAAAACAGCTAGTAGCAATTTTCTTCGTGAATATTTGAAGAGTTTATTTAATGAAATTATTCATTATACATGTATATATCTATGTGTATATATATTTCCTTTTATAGAACTATCAAATAGTGTTGATAGTTCCACTCACAAAACGCATCTCAGCTCACATATACAGAGGCCGCTTTCAGTTAAATCAATGCAGTCACAATAATCAATATCCCAACTGAAAGAAGAGCACGGACAGTTATTATTTATAGAGCAGTATTTGCTTGCATCTTACCATAGTTCGTTCTGGGCATATGGAACATGGATATGATGCTCAAATGTGTGACACACTCAACAACATATGTGTGCACACACATACGACCACGACATTCCTTGGCACGGCCCATGCTAATTCTGTTGCTCTTCTGTGTTGATGACTTTGGCATGCTCGCAGTGCTGTGCTTTTGGTTGAGAGTTGTTTGCTGCTTTCTTATTGTCTGGATTCACAGTTACATTAATAGTCAAAATAAAACAAAAACTGAAAGTCCAAAACAAACAAAGAATATCTGATAAAATCTGAAATTAGAAATTGACAGAGATTCCACACTCGCACACTTTGACTCCAAATCTCCCAAGCTCAAAACAAAGTTATCGATAACTAAATGACTTGAAACGTAACACTTGATGTAGAGTTAACCGCGACTGGGAAACAGTGGAATTGAAACATTGCCAGTTAAACATTGTAATCGAATAATTTACAAATTCCTTAGTGTGAACTTGATTTCAGTTAATTTTCTGCGAATGTGTCTGGAACTGACATATATACATTAATGCTTGCTAATTTTGATTTTAATGATGGGTTTCAGTTTCGGGTTGTACGAATGGGACTAGATGATTATCTATTACAACTCAAGCAATTGCACGCGACGGACTTTAATTGGAAGGCGTGGCTGCTCCGCCCAAACTTAGCATGGAAACTGGACACGTGTCAGATACACAATCAATATAGTTAGGAATTGAAAGTAGATAGAAGAAAAGAAAAATATCAACAATAGGAAATAAAAATATTAATTTTATACTATTTTTATATTAAACAAAACCGTTACGAGGCTTACTTTGGTCTTAACTTAATCGCAACTTTATTGGACAACTATTTCATGTGGCCCATATAAACGAAAAATGAATTTTTCCTTTTGTTTTTCAAAATATCGTTATCATTTTAAAGTGTCATACATATGTAGTATGTACTTACATATAATAACTTAAGCTTCTATAAGAAAAATTGGTCTTAAATGTAGTTCTTAATTGCTTTCAAGCTAACATTCATGTATGTTATTTGTCGGCTGAATTTAGCGTGATTGCGCGATTATTAAGTTGGAAAGTATACGTATCTCTGTAAAAGAGGCTATTAGTTGCACTGCATGCAGTGCTGTCTATTCTACTCTCTTCTAGCTAACGTTTGCTATTTTCAGAGGTGAGCAGCTAGAAAAAGTTGATCTCTTAAGCTGATTTACCTATTTTCTTGGCATCTCAATGAACGTTGTTTTTTGCCCATTGTTGCTTTGTTATATACAGCTATTTGCTACATTGAGTGTTGTCAATTTAGCTCCTTTCTAGTTAAGTTGACTATTTTTAGAGGTGGCCAGCTAGAAACAGTTGAAAATTTTAAGCTGATTTAGCAATTTTTTGGCATCTCAATACACATTGTTTATTGCCCATTTGTGCCCAGAGAGCAAATTCAGCTATTTTCAGCTATTTTCAATCTTGGCTGCAGCTGCATTCGACTACCGGCTGCAGCTGCTCCAAAGAGCGCAAGCTATACTGGGTTCACGCCATTGGTTGAAACGCCTTAGATTCCGTTATGTTAGGTGTGTATTCGGCGCTCTGCATGTGAGAGCAGCAGCTTTGATCGTTATCTACTTTTCTTGTTGTTGTTGTATGCGTGGGAATGCCGGCTTAGCGATCCCGCGAGCTTAATGAGATTGACTTCATTCTGTGCGCGTCTTTCATGATTATCTATTGTCTTCTCCGCGCGAGTGCATTCAATTATTTTCTTTTCTTGTTAAATCAACTAAATATTAAGTTGAAATCGACTTTTGAGTATTTGTATACCGTTTAATATGATTTTAACATCGGTTTTACCCACTTTAACAGTTGTGTTATTTCGGTTTATTGATTCACATACGGAGAGAGAGAGAGAGAGAGAGAGAGAGAGAAACAGAGTGAAAAAGGTCGCAAGAGAGTGCTTCAATCAAACAGGTAGGTGTGCTTTTGCTTATGTGTATGTATGCACATGCTCACAGTTATATATTTATATACATATTTATGTATATTTAAAATCGCGTTTCTGACAACCGGCCCAGCAAATAAAAATTGAATTGTTTTGTTTTCAAAAGGGCGCACCTAAAAATACATTAGCGATTAGTTAATATTACAGTGGAGACTGAATATAGGGATTTCAATTAAATGACGGGTACTTATCACAATTGGCATTGCCTATTTTGCAATATGTTTATTAGCTGGGTAAGCTTTAGCCTACGAATCTGTTCACAATTGGATTGTCACGATTGAATGCGTATGCCACGCCCCCTGTTTTGCATCAGGGGTACTCACAGCCGCAGGCTTAATAAACCGACTTAATAAAACGATTTGTTTGCGTTCGCTCGGCACAGTTCAAGCCGGAAACTCTTCAATAGAAGACCATGTTCTGCCGTTCATTGTGGATGTGTTTGCTGTGCCTGCTTGGGCCAGAATTTGCCCGGGCCGATCCATGCGGAACATCATTATGGTCAAGACCAGCTATCGCGTGGGACCGCTGGGTTTCTTAAGCGCCGGAGATCCGCATTTGCCGGGCAACTTTGTTCTGAAGGATCAGCGTTTGGCTCTGCATTGGATTAAACAAAATATCGCCAGCTTTGGCGGAGAGCCGGAGAATATCATGCTTCGGTGCATTTACAACTATTGCACGGCGGTCTGGAGGGTTTGATCAAGGCGGTGGCTTTATTGAGTAGCAATGCATTGGATCCCTGGGCGGAACAACATTATGGCCGCCAAAAGGCCTTTGAGCTAGGCTATGTTTTGGACTGCAAGGTGGCGGGAAAAGTCCGTTGAGCTGCAGCAGTGTCAGCAGTTGTCAGCGCTGTGCCAAACTTTCTGGTCTGTGGACCGGTTGTGGAGGCTGCCAACACAGCCTTTTCTCAGCCAACAGCCGGCGGAGATTATGGTGAGCGCCAACTATTCGCACATTCCCTGGCTGCTGTCTAATACTGCCAATGAGGGGGGCTTTAATGCAGTGCTCTTCCTGGAAAAAAAGCAGCACAAGGGCAAGGAGCTTATCGAGGTGTTGAACACGCGGTGGAACGATTTGGCAAGAACACATTGGATGAGCTCAATTGGCGCTCTTAGGAACTGAAGCGGCAATATTTGGGAGATCGGGACTTCAGCTCGGACTTCAGTTCACGGATCTTCTGTTCAAGAATAGCGTTCGGAGAGTTCTCGATTTGCAACGCCAGCACAGTCAAAGTTCGGCCTACTCCTACGTCTACAAGAATCCAGCTGATTCAGGCATAGGACACATAGAAAATCCATCAAGCTGATGGATAGATTATAAGCAGACGAATCTTTGTCTCGCAAAATAGTTTTTTTGGGCTTGTTAAGTTTGTTGCCAGATTTATTACGTACTAAATGGGCTCTTTTTATGACTCTTAAGTGTAGGGGAAAGTCCCGAAAGTGCAATTCAAAAGAGAAGCTTACGAAATACAAAAGAAACAATCTTCATAAAAACTCGTATAATATAAGCAATTATTCGGCCTTTTACGATATTATACATTTTGGCTGAATCTGGAGCTGGAGCTGGAGCTGAAGCGAATGCTACTCAATCAATATTGGATTTTAGCACAATCAGAGACACAGACAAAAAAGAGAGAGGGAGAAGGAGAAGGGTGGGAGGAAGTGTGTGGTAGGCGCATATCAGGAACTTATTGAATATGTTGGCGGTTTGTTTGCTGGACCAAACAAGAGACGCAGGACAAGGTATAGAAAAAGAAGCCAACGAGAAAACAAATAGTCTGGATGTACAAATAAATTAAATTAAAACGTATACAAACATAAATTATTTAGAGATAATCTACTGGGCCCAGTCGAACGCCAAAGATCCAGAGCCTGGCAGAGCTCTGGAGAGCTACTAACAATAAGCAGACGGCTGGCTCCACAAGCCACAATAAATGCAATAAAAGCAAATTCAATTGGCGAAAACGAGAAACGAAAATGAAAATGAAAATAAACGAAATGGCGAAGGAATCGGAGAGCAGAGCAGACCAACAGCCAGAAGTCAGCCGCAAACAAAGACAAATAATCGGAGCAGCTCCGGCAACGAATTTCGTATAAATCACCCCAAAAATGAGAAATCTGAACGAAACCGAAACTGAGACAGAAACAGAAACAGCAACAGAAACTTGGCCAAAGCGGGCACCAAAATTGAAGAAATATGTTTTGGCCCTTTATTTGTGTGCCCCGTTTACATTCCGGTTTATTTTCTGGCCCGTGGGAGTGCGCCCCTTCCTGCCCCTTCCCGCACCAGAGCAGCTGCAGGAATGCACAAATATTCATGAAATTGGCCAAAATGTGTTGACGTAATTAAATCCCAAAAAGCCAGCTAAGCGCAAAATGAGTGCACAATCAAAATGCACAATAGGTAAATACTTAACAATCAGAGAGAGAGAGAGAGTTCCTAAGTAAATTCGAAGGTTGCCTGATTTCCTAGAATTTCGCAAACAAAACTAAAATGCTTTTCTTTTCGTTCTTTTTTATAAAATACGCGTCGAAATATATTTTTCGAATTCTTTACGCATATTTTTGTTGAGCTTACAACGAAATGAGCTTACTTGTAATACCCTGTAATCTTAGAAGGGCTTGCGAGGTATATGTTTATGTATGTCTATTGATTGGAGTGAAGCTTAACTTTTTGTTTAGCCACAAAGTTAAGGGATCAAGCGAAAGTCAAAATCTTTATATAACAATTATAACTTTTTTTTTTATCATTTATTTTCTGAATTATTGTCCAGCTTATTTCGAGGCAATGCGAATCTGTCTGCACTTAAAATAACGCAGCTGCGTACAGGGTAGCTTAAAGTCGTACTCTGGCGGTTTTTGTAAACCTATTTAAATGCAAAATAGTGAATTGTTTGCTGCCCTTTATGTTTGGGTCTCGGTTTCCATTGCATTTGTATTGTATTCAAATAAGATTTGCAGCTAGTAAAATATGTACACAAAGTTGTGATAAGGTGTATTTTTCATTTTAAGCACGGAAATAAATTGATTCCCAAATAGCTTATTAAAATGTTCCAAAAAAAATTCATGTGGAAAGTACTTGAATGCAATTCTTTTTATTAAATATTGAAAAACATGCTTTGAGCTGCACTTCATGGCTTTCTATTAAGACTTGCAGCTGACCAAAGTTGAATGTTTAAATGTTGGAAATGTGCATTCGTTGTGCACTGGGATTCCTTTTGAGATAATAACCTCAACATATATATGACTGCAGTACATTTTGGTTGGGCCAAGCCAAATGTGTGCTCGCATCTCGTAATTCGTATTTATTTAGTGGAAATGACAGATGTACGTATAAATAGTTGACGACAACTTTACGAAGCGCTCAGGCTGAAATCTGTCGCAATTTCTTGATTTCTATTTCAATCTTACCATGTTTTTTTTTTCTTGCCTGCTGTTTTAGTTTATTTTTTGTTGTTGCTGCTGTGTAAGTTAGTTGACAGCCTGAGGCTGTGGTATACTGTTGGTTTCCTTGTTTGTTGGTTTCCTGGCCAAAGACGAAGTGCTTGCCAAGTTCATAAAATATTCAGCTGCACTTTAGCCAAGACCGAATAAAACTGGCGCTAAGAAGTTGCCGGCAATCATGTAACGAGTATTTGCCCGGCAGCACCTTGACTCAACTGCCGTCCAGTCGTCCTGTACTCTGGCCGGAAGTGAAAATCGTTGCATTGCCAAATGGCAGATTAAAACGGTGTTAAGTTGCGTCCGCCGCAGTTGCCACACTGTGGCAGGAACAGGATCTGCAGCTGTAGCCAAGTGCTGCGGCTTAAGCAAAGCGAATGAATAAGCTGCTCACGCGAAATAAACGAGAGGCTTTTGGCCAGTTGGTAGAAGAGTGCTCAAGGAATGGGCGTGGCAGGCGTTTTAACGGCACGAACACGAAGCCAACTTTTGCAAACACGCACGTGAAAAGTCTACCCAGTCCAATCGCACAAGGTCGAGAATAACTTTTGTGCTTTTTTGAACTTTATTTTCATGCCGGGAAAACATAAGTTATACGATATATTTAATACGATATATAACAATATCTCAGCATTAAACATGTTGCCTGATGTTAAAAAATAAGTCACCCAATGGCTAGTCGCAAGTTTTTATTAAGTTTTAGAGGAGTATTCAAATATTCGCTTCTTTCCAAAATTAATCAAATCAATAGTCGGGATTTGCTTTTATTGTATTATATTTTTCCATCTCAATATCTATTTCACTCCCGCTCTCTAATTTCTCTTTTGCCACTCGTGTTTATTGACATTGCTTCTCCTGTTGGTCGACTTTAAAGCTCGTACACAAACGAACCAGAGTTTTGCAGCGCATCTCTAGCTGGAGGTCCTTGACGGCACAGTAATTTCGATGAATAGCTTGCTTTATGTGTTTTTCAATACGCACAACATTTAAATGAGAACTAAGGTAAAAACGAGTGACATTTTATGAATATGTTATGCACATAACTTGCATGCAAATGCCTAGCGCCAAGAGTTAAATAGAATTCAAGTCGTGCACTAACTGACGACAGCAACACCTTCAGCAGCAGCTGCCACAAGCAGGACAATGTTGTTGAAGGACATGCACTGCAAAACATGAGGAAGCAACAACAACAACAACAACAACAACAACAACAACGGCAACGATAAGGACAACATGAATGCAAAACGTCGTCGGCATTCGGTTGTGTAAACATTTTAATTTCTGCTGCAAACAAATGCGCAGCAGCCGCAGTCTTAGCAGCAGCAGCAGCATCAGAACCCCCTAACCTGCCTGCTGGTGCAACCAAAACAACATGGTCCATGTGGACCATGGTCATCCAATCCCACTGTATTGTCTCTATTTCTACCTCGCTCTGTGTGTGTGCGTGTGCTTGGGAGCCATGCAGGCGGACATCAAGACGATGATTTCAGTTATGTGGACTGTGGCTAACCGTATTTGAATTTCCAGTTTCAATTTCATTGCTTACGCAAAGACATTGCCAACGAGCAGTCGGAAAAACCATAAAAGTTAGACACTGTGATAGGCGGGTCTATTAATTATGAACGCACAGGTAAACTTGAGAATTCCAGAGAAAGGTAGTACTCAGAGCAAAAATGCAAAAGGAAAAGGTTTCGTGGGCTTTAAAAAGAGAGTTTCATGTCAAATTGAACTATTCCTGCTTTACAGTTGGAGAATCGCAGAGAGGGGCGCTGAAACATAATGATATGATATATGAGGTTTTTTTATGAATTATTAAAAACTATCGCTAAGCCTAGACCTTGGTTATCATCGCTAGCAGGAGGCACAGTTTATGAAATCTAAGCTTTTGTACTTTTTAGCTGCAGTCCCCAAATGCCGCTTAGCTGACACCCACTCACAGTCACACACACACACACACACACACACACAGCCTCTGGTTGTAGGAATATGTTTTTTGTTCAGTTTATGGCCTTTTCTGCTGCCATAAACACCAACACCCCGCCGCCACACGCCTCACAAACCATTACTGCACTTGCAAAAATGTAAAAAAGAAGCGAAGAAATAAAAAATGAACAGAGAAAAGCAACTGAGAAACCGCATTTAGAACCAACAAAAACTCACACACATACACAATAATGTTTATTATATATATATATATATATATTCATATTCATGGGTGAAAGCAGGCATGCTTTTTGTGTACAAAATGGCAGATATGCATTCCAAGGATACAGTTAGTAAGCGAAATGGCTCGCAGTGAGTCCTGTTGCGGCGCTCAGCCGAAAAGATGAAAGTTTATTTTACATTTTGCACATTGCACACTTCGCGCAATTAATTTTACAAAAATTCAAATGCACCAACTGGATAAAAAAAAGAAGAAATTATAAACGAAAATCATTTGGCATTCGCCTTCATTTGCCTGACAGTTTATTATTTTTAATGAGGCATATTATGCGAGTAATCAGGCGGAAAAACCACACCCCCGCACAGCCCCATTTTCATTTGCTCGTGTCGGAAATGCCCGCTACGAGTGGTTGCCATTCAGCGCTGATTTTGACAGCAGTAATAATAAAAAAAAAAGAAATAAATAAATAAATCAGAGAAAATATGACACTTTCATTAAAATATTTATAAATAAACTCGTACATTATGCGCCCTCAATCCTCTGCCAACTGGCACGTAGTTTGTGGCATTGCATTCATGAAAAAAATATGTTAAGGTTCTGTCCGTTAATGCTAGCTAGCGTAAGAGTAGATTTGTGGCCATAAAACATGTAGATGCAATGCAATATCTACAAATTTATTAATATATTAATTTTGTATATAATGGTCAGTTAAAAGTGTTTAGAAGAAAGAAGCGAGTAGCATAAAGAGTATCAAATTGTAAGTGAAGCGATAAGTGTCCGCGAAACTTTAAGCTTTTATTTCCTTTGGGATCTGCGATATTTTCTAAGAACCTTTAAAGGCCCAAACGCTATAAATGATTCTAATTGACAATTTACCAGAGATTGATTAAAAGGCAAACCACCTTTAAAGCATTTTAAGCCCATTTGCTTCTCTAGTCGCTTCTCGCTCTGTTATGCTAAGCCTCTGACTAGGTTAACCTCATACAATTTTTATTGCTTGTCAAATTATTTCGTTACAATCTGAACTGTTGAATATTACGAATGCATTAAATTCATTTAAATTTTATACCGCACAAGAAAGAAGCAGTAAGAGAAGTGATAAGTTCATATTTTTGCAAGGTCAAAGCGCTATAACTGATGCAAGCTGTCAATTAACGAACACAATGCAAAAGACCTTAGAAACATAATAAAGCGTTTCACTTCTCTAGTTGCTTCTCACATAATTAACTAAATTGTCTTTATAAAATTTTGTTTGTGCTGCAAAGTTAATTCGCCATAATATAAACTAATGAATATTATAAATATGTTAAATTAATAAGGGTTATGGCAAAATTAGAAAGAAGCATTAAGAAAAGTGATATGCTTATAATTTTTAATATAATTTTTTAACTTTAACTTTTCTAATCGTTTCTCGCTGATGAAAGTGAGGCCTTCTGATTATTAAATATCCATTATTGAATTGACAGATTTTTAACTTCTCTAGTCGCATTCTTTCTTTCAAGCTTCTCCCTACGTTTTCACTATAATAACTTGATCTGAGCTATTGATTATTAGGAATAGATTAAATGTGTGTGAGTTACTTGACCTGTCTTATTAAATTTTCCTACATAATGAACACACTCTACAGAAGGAAAGCCCCAGAAGCTCGTTAGTAATTTAGATGGCATATGTGTAGCATGACATAAAAGGATATTTACCTTGGGCAGACGACAGGCACAGTGGCCAGACTGATATAAAGCGAGAGAGGGAGAGGGGGAGAAGAGAGAGAGAGAGAGAGCTGTTTGCCTGGCGAAAGTTTCACACCATAAATTAATACTCAATGTGGCATCAGGTCTTTCGGAAAGAGTACAATGACATTTATTATAATTTAGCATAAACGAAAAAGCAAACAGCAATGCGAAACAAGACGCATTGTGAGGCAAAACTGGCTGCCTGGAAAAATATATTCATAATATATTAGGATGTTTGTGTTATATACACTGCTAGAAAATAGGGGAAAGAAGTAAAAAAGATATGAATTAAAAATTAAAGTAAAGCCTGGCAAAGTTTTGAATTATAACTAAATTGATATAGTAAGCATTTGTCTGGGTTATTTCTTGCAGTGTAGCTGCTTGGGCTGGCTGCATGCTTGATGTAGGTACATAAAACGGAATATAATATGCCCGTGAACATAACCCGCACACACACACACACACACACACACACACACACACACAGACTCACACTGGGGTCTCCTGCAATTTGATCTTGTACAAACAATTCGAGTCCTGGGTCAAAGACAAAACCAACTCAAAACACGACCCATAGCTAAGTCTATGGCATCTTCGATGTAGCACGGGCACCGGGTTGAGTCCTGTGCAGGACGTGGACTATTATCCTTTGACCGCTGTCGTGCAACTAACCTTAACCATAAATTGGCTAAATAGCCACGCAACATGCCAGCGCTTGACAGCGGAGTAAACTACGCCTGGCCGCCAATATGAATGTTGGCTATGCAGGCAGGCTCTCTCTCTGTGTGTGTGTGCGTGTGTGTGTGTGTGTAGTCTAGTGTGTGTGCGTGGAGCCTCCAATCAATTTATCACTGGAACAGCGACAGGCGAGCCGCTTGCACTGCGTGTCCTTTGGCCCCATAGCTGCGGATGCGGCTCGGGCTGTGTGGTCTTTTCGGCGCTTTCGGTAGCAGCTCGTTTGGCTAGTGGGCTGCAGTAGAGAAAAATATAATTTTGCCAGCCATTAGAACATTTATAAACAAAGGGATATTAGTGCCAAGCGCTTGTTTGCGCCACATGTCCACAGCGGCTGCTGGTCAAGCGATTATTGCAGAGGAAGAGATTTTTCGGTGGGTGTGTTGGGGAAAGGGTGCGGCATTTGCACCCACACACATGTGAAAGGTATTATGGCGTACGTTATGGGGCTCATTGAATGTGTCGCAAAAGATTTAATGGAGCATGGCGCCTGGTCATAGGTGAAATATGCAATAGAAATGTGTTTAAGCAGCAGCAGCAGCAGGAGCATCAGCAGCAGGACATGGACCCCGATGAACGCTGACCAAACACACAATAAATCATAAATGTGTCCGGCACGCTGGCATTTGGTTTATTGATATTGTAGTCATAGTATTACATGTCCTTGTTTATCCTGTCGCTAGCCCTTAAGACCACCCTCACATATAAATATTAATCAGATTTTTATATATATAGATATATTGATAATGTGGGCAAAAGTTTTTGCACAGCTTATTGACTTGCAGCTGCGCTACGCACAGAAAAGTTTTCAACAATTTGCTGAAGGATATTGCTGCCAAAAGTCCTGTCCATGGCCAAATTATGTTAATTTGCTGCAGATAGTTCAATAAACTTTGTAGCTGCTGCTTGATAAACAAAAAAAACAAAAACGGAAAACTTGACTCTTATAACTAATGCAAAGATAGTTATTAGAGCCTTTGACGCTGGCTTGCAGATTAAGTATACGACATGGCAGCCAAGCGGAAATGGTCGCTTTCTGGCTGCTTTTGCCGCATGCCACATGGGCCACATATCAAATCGCATTTGAGGCGTTTAGCTGTGACGAAAAACGAGTGCAACAAATCAACTAAGTGAATGCCGAGTGCTTGGCCTGGCCAGTTAGCTGTTTGACAAATTGCCACTCAGCTTTATGGCCAGCGGGGGGGCTGGCCTGGGCTGTGTGTTGGGCGGTTTTGCAAGACGTTGTTTATTTGGTTTTCATGTCGCGCATGTTAAATGCAAATTATTCAAAATGCCCACCCCACCCCTGCGGGCAAAGGCACACACATTCGCACATTCGCACATATCCTGCACGTTGACCTTTTTGCAATCCGGCAACGCCGTCATTGGAGCGTGTAATTTGTGACATTTTGTTTTGCTCAGCTACGTTTTAACAAATAAGCTTCACGCGATTATGCAAATTTCTAAATGCTGTTCACTCGCTCTTAACTACAATGCAGCATTGGGCTCTGGCTCTGACTCTGGCACAGTTTCGGGGCGAGCCCCACGAAAGGTCACTTAACCGTAGCTCTTCCTTTTTGGCGCTGCCGTCTGGCAACACAGAGATTTGAATGAATAAATTAGATTTCACTTATTGTATGAGTGGCATGCAAAAAGAACTTTAAGTGAACTTTGAGCTGATGGCATAAAGTGCCAAAGGCAGAGATTTAAGATTTAAATGTGGCACATTTTCGTAAAATCAGATTCGGTTTATGCAGATGAGTACGAAATAGTTGCCTATGATTGAAATTGATGAGATAATATGCCAAATATATGCATACCAAATTTGAATAGCCCAACTTGATAATTGTGGTTGATATTCGTCAGATTTTAAATTTATTTAAGAGAGGTTTAAAGAAAGCTACGTGCAAAATATTCCAACTGTAGCTTGTCTAGTTGCTGAGTTCCTTGGGTTAGTATGGACAGTAAGGGTTCATAGTTCTCTAAGAAACTAGTGGAGGATATTATCCAAGATCTTAAGTGCAATTATAAGAGGTTTAGAGGAACCTATATACCGAATTTCGTAACTAAAGCTGTTCTAGTTGCCTAGTTCCTTGTAGTTCCTGTATTCTTACACATTTTGAGCGCATTTTCGTTTTCATAGTTCTCTACAAAACTAGTGGAGAAAATTATCCAAGATCTTAAGTGCAATTATTAGAGGATTAGGAGAACGTATATACAAAATTTGGTAACTAAAGCTGTTCTACTTGCTGAGTTCCTTGGGTTAGCGTGGAGTAATGCTAGAAATTGAACTGGAATGTCAGCTTGACAGATATTCTTTAACACTTTGAATGCTTGGCCTGTGCTTATACTTGCATATGCGCATTTTTAAAGCTCGATTTACTTTAAAAACAAACTTCTAAAGTAAATTGTTTGTTTTAATAATGCCAGTCTGTCATTTAAGAGTAAGCTTTTGTGAACCGCAAACGTGTCTGCATCATATGAGTCGACCAGGGCCATGTGTATTATGTGCATTTGATATATTTCTTAATAAAAATATCACGCAAGTCCAAACAATGCCACATGGAGCCAGCTGCTGCGGGCGTGGCAGAAGGCGGGCGACTCATGTGTCAACGACTGAAATGAGAAATGATCAAAGTGAGTGTTTGGCTTGAAAAGTGCAGATGCTGCAACAAACAGCAGCTGTTGCCCACACAGAGTGTGGGTACGTGTGTGTGTGTGTGGTTGAGGGTGTTCGTGTGTGTGTGTGTGTATATGTAGTTGTCCAAGGGTGCCAACTGGGACATCATCAGTTGCTACTTGTAATATTCAGCAGATCCAAGCAGCTGTGTGGCCTGTCCACTCAGTTAATGCGCTGCAAAACTGCAACTGCAGCAGGGCCGGAGCTCATCTGCTGCAGCCAAAGTAATCAGCAAGTCAACTGGGAGTAGCAGTATGTGTGTGTGTGTGTGTATGTGAGTGTGGAAGAGTGTGCGTGCGCTTTGCCAAGTAATTAGTTGCCTGTGGATTGATTTTTACGCGACGGCGCCTGCTGCCGCCGTCTAATTCGGCTTGACAAATTGTTAATACGTCAAAGCGCTGACAACAACAATAACAACAACAGCAACAACAACAGAAACAACAACAACAGGCGGCAGTTGAAATAATAAAGAATAAAGCCATGTAGCGATTGATGACAAAGTTGTCGCCGTTGGCTGAAGCCAAGAGAATTTATGGTAATAAAAGCCGTAGACATGGCTTTGTCTGTAAGCAGGCGCGACTGTGTGCTTCTGTGTGTGTGTGTGTGTGTGTGAGTGTGCTTGTCTAAAATACGCCTTGATTAAGAGCGAGCGTGTGTGTGTGTGTGCAGACACAGCTCATTGGCATAAGGCGCCAGGGCACGCCTCGTCAGCATTCAGAGAAATCATAAAATACGCATACGCCGCGTATGCCAGGCGCATAAATCATTTTAACACCAAAGCGAGAGCCCGCACAAATGCCATCACATTTGGCACTGGGCACCTGCTCGTGTATTTACATATAAATTGCCAGTCAGCCCCTCCACGCCCACCACAGCCCCTACTTTCTACACACACGCACTCAATGCTCCTCTTATACAGCCGCAAAACATTCGCGACTGTTTATAACACTCGAAGCAATTACTTAAACGCAAATGATGCGAGCACTTGCCTTGCGACTTTTTGAATGGTGTCGTCAGTTTATTTAGAAGGTATATATGGCCGCATTCATATACTTGTGTGTAAGCGTGTATGTTTGTTTGCATGTGTGTGTGCGTGTGTTTAAACACTTTTTATCTCTTTGGTTCAGCGTACTAAAATGAGATATTAAGAAGCGCTTAAGTTGCGCGCTTAAATAAATAAGAAAGAGTCGGTGGCAAGCTTTAAGAAATGCTTATTTACAAATTTAACTAGGTTTTTAGTTGGGCATTGGAGTCTTATAAAAAGTCGAATAAAAATTAAAGTATAAGTGATTATTATTTAAACGGAATTTTTTTAATAAAAGTCGCTTTGACTTATAAAAAGTAAAAAAAATAATATAAAACGATTTTACAATAAAATAATACAATATATATTTTATAGAAAATATATTATTAAGCAAATTGGTTGAATATCAGTTGAATAAAATAATAATTAAACTTACAGAATTATGTTTAATTAAAAATAAAATAAAATTTATAATTACCTAACTTTCTTAAAAAAAAATAGCCACAAAAATTAAATCGTTTAAAATACCTTCTCAAGTACTTTGAGGAATATTAACAGATATTGATTAACTATATTTACTGCATAATTTTCAAAGCCCTTTTTACTTTAGCTAAGAGACAGCCGAAATGACAATGAATCATTTGCGCGCTCATGAATTCAATTTCAATGCCAAATGGCAATAGAAATCGATGTAAACGGCAAATAATGTTTACAAATTGATATCCCATCTGAGCAGCATTGATGGCTTTTGCATCTGGTATTTGTCGGCAATAGAAAAAGAACAAAATAATAAAATTGGTCAAAGTAAAGAACGCAATAAAATCAAGTAACCGACTAGCTGGCAACACAGAGGGTAATTAATTAAAATGCAGATGCCAGACTACGAAATTATTTTTACTGCTAAAACAATTAAATCGATTCTTTGCGGTTGATCATTTGTTGTCTTTACTGTAGCACAGTAGACTAATAAATTCTGCCATTAAAGCAAATTCAATTGAGAAAGTGGTCTCAGTTTTGAGCCTCAGACTCGTCTGCAATGAGATTTTTGGCCTGCGCTTGTGCATAATTATTTTAATAAGGTCGACCCATTTCGGTTCTGTCAGCTTTCTGCTCTGTCTTGCACATTTTTATACCCTGAACCCATTAAAAATGGGTAAAAGGGGTATTATGTTTTTGTGCAAAATCCAAATGTATGTAACAGGCAGAAGGAAGCATCTCCGACCCCATAAAGTATATATATTCTTGATCAGCATTAATAGCCGAGTCGATCTAGCCATGTCCGTCTGTCTGTCCGTCCGTCCGTCCGTCCGTCCGTATGTATGAACGCAAGGATCTCAGAACCTATAAGAGCTAGAGACTTGAAATTTTAGATGTAGGTGCTCCTAGTTCCTACGCAGATCGAGTTTGTTTCCGATAATCGATAACTTGCCCCGTTTCCAAGTAATCGATAAAAATGTATATCGAAATCCTGTTTTTTAAGCAATTTTGGTAAATAATAAGAGCTAGAGTCACCAAACTTGACATGTAGCTTCTAGAAAAGTATATATATATCGATTATATTCATTTTATACCTATCGCCACCTCCCCGCTGCTCTCTATCTATTAGCGCGCGCTGCATTTGGTGTTGGAATATGAGGGTTCAGGGTATCCCCTAGTCGGGAGCTCCCGACTAGAACCTCTTACTTGTTTATACTTTTTTAACACCACTTTTCTTCATTTTTGTGTCGCTGCAATTTTTAATATTTTTTGCATATCTGTTTTTTCGCCAGGGCAATTTGTGCAGCTCCATGGCAAAAATTTAATTTGTTTTGTGCACTTCCTAGAGGCGTTTGTGTGTCATGCATTTTTACACCTTAATTTGCAGCTAATTTGCATATTATATATGAGTTTTCGCGCTTGTTGCGCAATTTCAGTTGCATTTGCGCCTGTCTTCGTCTTTATTTTGCCTTTGCTCGCTCTCTTTGTAAATTATTTTCTGCCATGTGGAAATTGTTTAACTGGCGGCTATACGAATTCAGCGAATGCAAATGTATATATTCTTTTAAATTGCTCGAAATATACCAAATTATATCTGAGAAATAATAAAGATATCATATTGTGTTTGCTCGATAAGTTTACCAGCTATTTCCTGCATGTCTAGTTTAACATTAACTTGCAAGTTGCTTGTAAAATTTATCTGTTCGCTTTTCCCCGAGTCGCCAATCGATAAAATACCAGGCATAGTTTAGACATTTGACTATTATATTTATGTTTATCCGAATTGAACAACAATAATGAATTATTTTACAAATAATTTCTGTAAAACAATCTACATTCAATTGAAATACTCGCCTGACAGATTATGTACAATCGAATATAATTATTAACTTAATTAATTGCATACAATTTCGAACGGAACGGAATTATTTAATTAGGCTACATTAAAACTTTAATATTTAGTCGTTAACCTAGAACTGAACCGCATCGAATTGTGTTTTTACTCTTTTTGTACTTGACGTTTTTTTTTGAAAATGCATTTCTATATATAAAATTGATTCGAATAGATGGGCGTACTTCCTGGTGTTTTTCCTTTAAGACTAGCTAATACCATACACAAACACGTGGGTGGGTCCAAAAAATATGGTTTCCTTTTGATCGCAGGACGGCAAACGGCAAGCTACTGTCGATTTTTTTAAGTACAGTCAGAAGCCCCGCTTTAGAGACACCCATTGCCCCAGCAGCCGCACCAGGGTATCTTGCCGCCCGTATGGGAGCTTATCGAGATCTTGCGCCGATTGGAACGCATGCTGAAGCTGGTCGAGGATTCGCGGGAGGATCCAAAACTATTCGAATTGCGATCGGATTGGGAGGTAACCGTCTCATGGTTGCTGTCCTGATGGGAATGGTGGCTATGATGCGGATTGCTGCTGATCAGGCTGCTGTGCTGATGGTGGTGCGTGTGATGGTGATGATGACCACCACCTCCAGCACCGCTCGAGTTGCTGATGCGATGCACACTGTGCACAGTGCCCTCCGAGTGGCGACGTGAGCATTTTGTGCGGCTGACTGTGGCCGTCATGGGCGCCGGATCGCTGCTCTCCTTCCTGTGATGATGATGGTGTGTGGTGCTGGGCGGCGCAGAGGCTGTGGCCGTCACCTCGCCATGCCCCGCTGTCATTGTGTTGCTGTTGGTGCGCCGGCGCGAGGAATGTGGAGAACTGGGCGTACTGTGGCTTATCTGCTGCCTGAAGGCCTTAATGCTGGGATGGATGAGTACGCTGGCCGCGGCGCTGGTCAAGTCGCCACAGCTGGCTGTTGCCGTGGGCGCAGTTGGTGCAACGCCATTTGCCACGGGCTGCTCCTCGCCACACACAATGGAGACGCGGCGCGCTTTGCGCTTGGCCGCCTCCTCATCCTCCTCTCCCTCCTGGCACAAAGAAAATAAAATTGGTGTAACATCAAAGGGCAGAGACTTAAAGCAGAACCCACCTCGTTGGCTGCCGCAGGATCAGCTGTGCACTCCACGTCCAGGGAACGCGTCAACTCCGTTGGCGTCGAGCGAAAGACGGCTCTTTTGGCCGCCGCCGTGGCCAGCGATTTGTACAGATGGCTTTTGTTCGGCGACAGTCCAGCCGGCGGCTCTGGTGGCGGCTCCGTGGGCACGGCCGGACGTCGCGCCGGTGGCAACGGCGGCGGCGGCTTGGCAGGCAGACTAGGCTTAACGCCCACAGGCGGCTTCTGGCCAGATGGGGACTGCTTCATGGCGGCAGCCTGGTTATTCAGCTGTTCGAAGCCCAGATAGCTGCACTTTTCCGGAAATGGCGCCATCGGATCCGGCATATGCGGCGCCGGACTGTCCGTATGCTCGCGCTCCAGCGACCGAGTGCGACTCGAGAGCTTGTGGCTGCTGCTCGAGTCGGAGGCGTTGCTGGCAGCCACAGTGGTTGTTGCTGCATTCGAAATGGTCGGATTTGTGCCGTCGTATTGCAAATAGAGATTCATCTCGGAGCGATACGGTTTACTTTTGTCCTTGTCGTTGTTGCCATTTATGAGATTATCCCGCGATTTACTTTTCTCCAGCTGTATGGCCAGAATGTCACCCGAAATTGTCTGTATGTCGTTTAGCAAAGACTCCAAGTTTACTGAATCCGTCTGGGGGAAAAAATATAAAAAAAATTAATTAATTAGTGGACTTTTAATATATATTCGTTGTACAACATTTAACTAAAGCGCTTTGGGTGGGCAATTTGAGGCGGGGATTATGATTTAATAATAAATAATTTATATTGTTTTGTAAGCATTCCGATCGGCTTCAATAGATGACACCAAAAACTTTAATAAATGTGGGCTGCAAACAAAAGCTTACGATAAGAACGATGGGGTATTATGTTCCTATATGCATAAAAAAGAATACGACAAGTTAAATCAAACTTAATTTACGAGTAATATATAAAACTCTATGACATTTATGAGGGTATAAAATACGGGTCTAAAATCTATTTACAAAAATCTTAGATATATTTATTTATAAAGACATTGAATATATAAATAAAATGAGGGTTTTTTGAACCAAATACTCCTCAGTCGTATAGTCGTATATTTTCTCAACTCAAAATGAACAATTGTGAAATTCTAGATACAAATTATGGGAAATATCTGTTGCTTAAATATTGTAGACACAGACCGAAAATAAGCATAGGATAACATGATTTCAGAGAATTTTCCTTTATATCAGGACTATTCCACATCAATTACTGGGGAATACACATATAGACTTGACTTAAAGAAATGAAACTCTAGAAACGATGAAACGAGGGGAACATTACAAGCCGATGCCTGGTGGATGATCCATGGCAGATCCCCTCTCACCTGACTGCCAATATCCACGATGCTCGCGGTGGAGACCACCGCGGGAATTGGCTTACAGCTGACTGCACAAGCGGTAAGCTTTGCGGGCTGACGCAGCGGCGATGCGGTTGTCTTTGTGGTGTTCGTGGTGGCGGTCATCACGGGCTTGGTCAGGGCAGTGGCCGATATGCAGCTGCTGTGGCAGCCTTTTTGTGCGGTCGCATAGACTGGCTCCACGAAGCGGGTCAGGGGCAGCGGAGTTGGGGGCGCTGATGCTGCTTGGGCAGCGGCAGCCGAAGCAGCAGCGGCCAGCGCGGCGGTATAAATGTCAACAACGCTGCCGCCGCAGGCGCTCGCCTCAGCACCGCCAACGCCCAAGCCGACGGCAGCGGCCACATTGACCACCGCCCGATGCAGCGAGCAATGCTGCGGAGCCGGCTGTTGCGGGAGGGGGAACGGTGGCGGGTGCTGCTGGCCATGGCGCTGGCGTTGCTGGCGGGCGTGCGCCTGGCAGGACTGGCTGTGGTGCAGCTGGCAATGGGAGCGCGTGCGATGACGTGGACTTACTTGTGGTGAGAGCCGGGGGCCGGGCCGCTTGTACGGCGAGGCGAGCGCATTATTGACAAATATATCCGGAGGCTCACGCAACGGCGTTGCCGGCTCCAGCGGCGGCGGCGGCGAGCCCGGCGGCAGTGCATCCTGTCCCCGATTGGCGAGCTCCGTGTTGAGCTTGAGGCGCGGCTTTATGGGCGCAAAGAAGTGCTTCGGGCTATTGAGCGCTTGCTGCGTGGCGTTTGTGGTTATGGCCACGGTCTCGATGATGCCGCCGCCGCCGCCAGCTCCGTTTGTGGTTGGCACATTTAGCGCTATCTTGGGCATGGCCTGCAGCGTGCTTGTGGGCACAAAGGTGGTCAGCGGCGGCGGTGGCGGTGAGCGTGACGGTGACGATGTATTTGAGTATTTGCGCTGCGAAAACGGCGATTGCAAATTGTAATCCCAGCCATTGGTATGCTTCATCGTATTGCCGGTGGTCGTGCTGGAGCTGGTGCCCAGCTCAGGCGTGGGCGTTAGCACTGCAAATGGCATAGAATTTATATATATATCAGTCTGAGACTTAGGTACACATTGTTAACCGTCTCACCCGTATTAGCGCCCATGTGATGGGACAGTATGTTCTCAAAGTAGGAGAGCGGAGGCACCATTGCCTGCAAATCGTTAAGCTGATTAGCCACCTGCTCTACGGGCGTTAGTGGGGTTAGTGGACCCACCAGGCTGGGCAGGGTGCTCTGCGAGCCATTGAGATCGGGCGTACAAATCATGAGATGATGCTCCGGCGTCTGCTGCGCCAGCTGCATTTCCGGATTGCTGAGTGTCTCCTCGGAAACCACAGACAGATGGTCAAAGTGCATGGCCTGGTTTTCCGGCTTGGTTGTTGAAGTGCTATCATTAGCCGCCTTGACGCTCGCCTCCTCGGGCGGCAGCGACTGTTTGATGGACCCACAGGAACCACGCTCCTGGCAGCACTCGTCGCTGCAGTGGCCATCATCCTCGCAGCGACACGTATCACATGAGTCAGAGTCCTGTGCGTGAAGAGGTAGAATGAGGAACTTAAGTACTTACAGGGTATCTGCCGGCTATTTTTCAACTCACATCACTGTTTCCATCACAACCTGCGCTGCCTCTGCCGCCGCTGCAGCGGCGCCCGCTGCTACCGCTGCCACGACATCCACCGTACTCGTGCTCGCTTAGCTTCGCCTTGAAGCGCTTGTTCAGCCGATCGCATTCGTCGCGCAGAGTCCATATCTCGCGACGCAGCTGCTCATTTTCACGGCGCAAACGTTTGATGTCCGATTGACCTGCAAATCGATGGGTTGGCAAATTAATCGATTTATTTAACTAGTAAGCCGCTTACGAATTAGAGATGGACGTGTGCCTAAGTTTTGGATAGGGCACGGCACAATTAATTTATAAAGAAGCCCAACTCGACTCGGCACTAAACCCAAAAAATATGCTACACTTTTCTACACTTAACTTATCTTTTTTATACCCTGAACCCATTAAAAATGGGTAAAAGGGGTATTATGTTTTTGTGCAAAATCCAAATGTATGTAACAGGCAGAAGGAAGCATCTCCGACCCCATAAAGTATATATATTCTTGATCAGCATTAATAGCCGAGTCGATCTAGCCATGTCCGTCTGTCCGTCCGTCCGTCCGTCCGTCCGTATGTATGAACGCAAGGATCTCAGAACCTATAAGAGCTAGAGACTTGAAATTTTAGATGTAGGTGCTCCTAGTTCCTACGCAGATCGAGTTTGTTTCCGATAATCGATAACTTGCCCCGTTTCCAAGTAATCGATAAAAATGTATATCGAAATCCTGTTTTTGAAGCAATTTTGGTAAATAATAAGAGCTAGAGTCACCAAACTTGACATGTAGCTTCTAGAAAAGTATATATATATCGATTATTTCTCATTTTATACCTATCGCCACCTCCCCGCTACTTTCTATCTATAAGCGCGCGCTGCATTTGGTGTTGGAATATGAGGGTTCAGGGTATCCCCTAGTCGGGAGCTCCCGACTAGAACCTCTTACTTGTTTTTGTTTAAAGAATTGTCTGTTTATAGAAGATGCGAAGTTTCTTTCAATAATTTATATCGATAGTTAAAGACTATTTGAATGCTTCTCAGGACTAACGAGTACTACGAATCTTCATTAACTTTCCCATTGCCAATAATTGATAATAATGGCCTACACATATATCGATGACTGCTTAACATAAAACGTTTACGAATGCGGCAACAAAGCGAAACTTATTTTTATTCTCTCAGGCGCGTGTCGGGCGCGTGTTTTCTGTTATTTTATATCCGAAAATTTTAACATTTTTTTGGGCTTATCCCTTGTTATTATTTCGCTAATGTCTTAATCTATGCTGCTTCACATTCTATACTCAAATCCAGGCTAATCAGAGCAGTTGGTCAACTATAATCGCAATGTTTACATTCGCTTATCTCATGTTTTGGCAACGAAAACAAGAAATATGCATATATATGTATATATAAATATAAATATATATATATATATTATATGTATAAATATATGAATAGATCTTGTTGTCTAGCTCTATGAACATATATTTTTTATTTTAATTTTTTTTTTTAGTTTGGCGTTTTGCGTATCTTTTTTTTGGGTTCTAATGTCTTTTTAATTGGATTTATGATATTTTAACTTTTTGATCATTTCGTTTCATTCTTAAACGCATGTTTATACGCAATTCTTTAGGTATATTAATCACATTCTAAAGGGCTTATGGGGCTTAAATTTTAGTTATTATTTACCTCGCTCTACTTCCGCATTTATGTTGATTGTGCGCAACCTGAGCTCTTCATTTTCGTATATCATGCCACGTGACGACTTTCTATCCAATCTGTAAATTTATAAAAATAGTTAGAAATATTTCCTAAAAGTAATATACATATAAATATATATAAATTTTAATTGTTAATTATTGCCTTTCATCTGTTAGCGGTTGCCATTGTGAACGTCGACCGATCAGCATTGTTCATCTATATAATTAGGTATCAGGTCTAAGCTATATGATTAAGATATCTTATCACTATCTATGCAAGATATGAGTTGGCAGATGATGCCTCCACGACTGCTGTAGGTCAACTGAATAGGGTAGATTCAGTTTCGCTATGCGTTTTGCCTAATTATTAGGCATTCCGATGGCTCTGTATTTGTGGCCTTTCAACACTCGCCGTGCATAAATAAATAATATAAAAGCGACGTAGACAAATAAATATATACCCACGATATATATTTTTTGTAGCTTGGAACGCGCCGCATATACGAATTTACCAAAAGACCCAATATTTAAAGAAAACCAAGCAATAAACTGGAGGTGATGGGCCTCATCTACAGAAACAAAAACGCAAACAAACTATAAATTACATAGATTTCAAAAGCATAAATACGTTTACTGTAGCAAACGCATATATTTCTGTGTATATAATAGAAAATACCCAGAAACGACGCCCTAAAGAGTGTACTTTAATTCGATACGACTATCATTTCCGTTTCATTTGTCGAATCGTTATTGCTCCAATCAAATTGAATCAATTAAAAGCTATGCACAAATCCCAAATGATCCATAAAAAGCCTCTGCAAATTTTCCATAACTTACGCTTTTTTATGTATTTCAAAGAAGATGCGCGCGTGAATTTATTTTTGACACTGTTGTCTGAACACTTTTGAAAAACTGCCGACCTGTTGGACCAAATGCCACCGAACTAAGCATGCTCATACCCTGTAGGGGAGCTGACAATGGGACATATGATGCACTATACAGAAACTAGAGCTAAGCTTGATATGTCGGGAGGTTAATGGCATAGATATGTGTTCGACTTGAAGAAACTATAAACGGGTGTTATTCTTCACTTTAATTAAATATTGTGTGACAAAAGATGAAGCAAAGCATTAATATGTCAGTATTTAGGTTCTTAAAGGGTATATTCTAGTCTATTTGTATTGCTCTCATTATTTAGTCGTTTCGGAAACACGACAGTTTTTTGGCAAGTTTATCAAAACAACAATTTTGAAATAATTATGAAAATAAAGCACTCTGGAAGATGTTATACCCTGGAAAAATATGATCTAAAGTGTTGTTATATGTTAAAATACAACTTATTGAATTTTGCTGAAGATATGAGATATAATAAATTATTATTCAATAATTGGGATTAAATATTCATGTCAGTATACAATTAAGTCCTTATTAGAACAGGTTATTTAGAGATTTCAAATTTTCATAATCAACTTTCATTAAAATATCTATAAATAATAATTATTTTCAATAAAACTTCAAAATATAGCTAGCTTTAAAAATATGACATTCCGACCTATTCTATTCACATAAAGCTAACATCTCTAGTTATACGTGAACTGGAACTGATTCCGTTCACGAACTACAACGTTGCAGCCCTGGTTTTCCGAATCTATTTTTGACTTGCTAACAGCAGTGAGGAGGCAAATGCGTGAGCGAAACGT
Organism: Drosophila ezoana; assembly: GCA_035045725.1. Classification (NCBI taxonomy): domain Eukaryota; kingdom Metazoa; phylum Arthropoda; class Insecta; order Diptera; family Drosophilidae; genus Drosophila; species Drosophila ezoana. The sequence goes on from JAWNOU010000207.1 coordinate 2,375,740, forward strand.
GTGTAGGTATACAATCGAGCCGATAAATGTATGATCGATACAAGGCGAAAAGCTTGGCAGTTTTATTCATAAAATGCGATGTTGATATGTGAATTGAATGTGGGATGCGTACGAAAACAATCGTTTGCAGTATGATTGGGTCTGAAATGCGCGATAAACATTGTGTGGAACGTGTAAAATCAACTTGGACAATGTACATGACTCGATGATAAACAATAAACTTTATTTTTAGGTTTCTGTTTGGGGCGTGAATTGTTTATTTTACGATCGCTAAAGTGTATGGATATTAGAAGCAATTTTAATGACTTTTAATATTAATCGATATATAGGGCACGAGTACCAGATGTTCTGTGACCAAAAATAAGTGTAACAAATGGGGAAAAACTATGCCAACTTCTGCTTACTTTGCTGACTTCTCGGAGCGTTTGCTGCTCTTGCGGCTGCGTTCATTTTGTGTACTTCGAGTACTCTTCGCACCTTTCATTTAAATACACAAACTATTATGCAAATTTATCAAATTGTGACACAATGTAGTTGGGCTCGAAGGCGCATCCCAAACACAAATCCAACAGACACGTGCTTTACTTCTAGTCCAAATTAATTAGCCAAAATTTGTTTATAGTTGTTAAACATTGTTTTTTAAGGCACGCACATTGTCTTGAAAACCGTATGAAAAATTAGATAACAAAAGAATGAGAATTCAACGCAGCCAAGACGGAGAAAAATGTATTTCGTATTGCAATACCGCACGATTCGGCTATGAACAGAAAACTGACAGTTGGGCGAGATCAGTTTTGGCCAAAAACAAACGACTACAAAAACAGTGCAAAAGCAACAAACGAACGCCAACGACTGGCATTGAATGCCGCCAAGAGCAACAAGCTCTGCCCGTGACGGCCACTGGTTCAATTTTTAATAAAAGCCAAACTAAAGAAAAAAAAAAAAAAAAGGAAAACCAGCAACAATATAAAAAGAAAACTGTGAAAAGTTTCATAAAGCAAATGCGGCGACGGGTGAATCTTAAAGGCACTACCAATATCAACAAATCATCGTTCTCAATGAAATGCGCGCATGCTGCTCGGAGATTAAATATGAAAAGAAAAACCCAGACGCAAAGTCTTAAGCCAAATACCGATTAAAACAATGCTCTCTCTATTTTATATAAGAATATAAACAGAGATAATTATAGTTGCACATCTTGTCTTTTTCAATAAAAAATGTAGTGCTGGGCAACGCCAAAACTTGACTTGGCTTTTAAAAACTGTAAAGCTAAGCATTTCACAAAGCAAACATAAAATATGTCACTTTTCAGATAAAACTTATAAACTATTTCAATGTCTTCTTGAATAATTTGCATTATAAAATTGACAAATAAGTGTTGGCCAATGCGCAATGTTTCTAAATTTTAAGTATATAAATATATATTTGGTTGCTTGTATTTTCCAATAAAACGTGCTGTGTTGGGCAACGACAATATAAAAGAAAAATTAGTGTTGGCAAAGGCGCCAATATTTCCTAATTTAAAGACCTAGACATTTACAGACTATAGCAAAACTATTAAAGATAACAAATGTTGATAGCTGTTCTTCTTTTAAGTATAAAATTACCTCCCTTTCTCGTCAGAAGGATATGTTTTGATTGCTGAGAAGCTTTATGCGTGAAATGGATATCTAAGTGTTGTTGAACGTATTTGAAAGGGTATACAAAAGAGATAAAACGTCAGAGTTTGAACTTTTGACGTAGTCGTGCAGTCATCGAATTTTCAACGAAAAAAAGCTTTTACGATTCGCTTATGTATATATATATATACAAATATATACATAATGTAAATGTAAAGAAAAAGCTAAATACTTTTGCATAAGAAAATAAGCCGCAACAATGTTAAGTAGCTGATTTTAAATATATGTATATTCATTTTGAGTAAAACTAATTGGTTTGCATTAAATTAACATTTTTCATTCATTAATAACTATAAAAACCCAAATACCTGGGCATTTTTATAACAAGCCAATTTATTTAATGTGATTTGAAATTTTTGTAGCGATTGTTTTTTTGTTTTTTTTTTGTTTGTGTAACTTTTTCTGTTTGCTACATAGAAAATAAATTAAATTTAATCAAGCCTTTAATCGGATTGGGAGCACAGTTTGGTTTATTACAAGTACCAAAAACGACAACAAAAATTAATTTATTTTAACAATAAGCAGCAGATAATATAAATTACCCAGCTGCACCGCAATTTCAATTAATTTAACAGCTCAGCTACTCAGTTAAATAAAATTGTAAATTGTTAAACCATTTTTTACTTAATTGTATGCAGTGGCTAATTATTAGCTGGATAGCCTGTGGTCAGAATGCAGAATACAAAACTAGGTATCTGAAATGTGTCATTGAGTTGGCTGTGGCTAAAAGTGGGCCAAAATAAAAGTATCTCGAACGCCCGCACAGACGCAAAGGCTAATAAATCTTACATATAAACAGACGCAGAAGTACGACTCTTTAACCTAATAATCTGTCTGTCTAAGATCAATAATTGATTTCGGGGCTTGTTATAAACAAGCTTTGAAAATATTTCTTTTGTAAACACATCGCAGACGAGGGCTGGCTAATTATTAATCGATATCAGTGTCATCTCTAGCGCGTTCGATAGATAATATAATCGTTCTGAATTTAGCTAGTTCCAGAAATAGATTCGAATTTGGAAGGTCAATAACTTTTACTTTTATTTGCGCCTGGGGCTTTCTGCATCTGCATTGGCAAGCGAACTATAAAATATTGGATTGCTGCCAAATTAGTTTTATTTTCTTAATTACTTTGACTACTTTTCAGCTGCCCCTCGACATACATATTTAGTTCGGTTAATATTTAACAAATGTGAAGTTCTCAGGGCTCGCCATAAATAATATTTTTCCACATATATTTGTTTATGCAAATGTGTGAATTTAAATTATTTATAAGCCATTAAAAAATTAGCAAAGGCTATGCGAGCCAATTAATATCTGGCACAAAAAACGTATTTTTGTTTTTGTTCTTTTTGCAAAACTCGTGCCAATTTGTGGCACTTTAATCGCGTCTGTCATTCATTTTGCCTTCTTCTATTGTTTACTGTGACATAAATTTGACGCAGACAGTTTAATCTTAACTGATAATATTTTAATATTTGTGTTAAGATGCCGTTAAAATGTTTGAGAAATTGTTGACATTTTAAATGAAATTACTGACAATTTTAGAGTACATCTATCTGTGGCAAAAACTGAAAGTTATTTGATTTTAACTATCAGTATACTCTTATAGGTTCAGGGTGGATTTGAGAGATGACAATACTGTTTTATTATTCTATTCATAAGCCCTAGAACTAATTTCTTTATCATTTCTTAGTGTCGATTTTAATATAAAAAAAAGTTCAAAAAATTATAGTTAAATATAATTTGTTTATAAAATAATATTGAGATTTTTTCTCTTATAAAATAAACCATTTTTTTTTATATATTTATAATATAAGAGATCTTCTATACATTAACTGCGCATGATCCTTAAGAAAAGCTCGTGAGCTTATGAAAAGCTTTCGCTCTATTTGTGCTTAGAGCTTTGCACTGCTTTAGAGATCATGTCACGATCTTCCGTTGGCAATTGAAATTCAGATCTTATCTACACTTTATAGATACGCACTTAAGATAAAATATTTAAAGATCGGTTGAGTTACCTGCTATTTAGCTTATAGTGTGCATGACGTCTTCGTTCTCGGAGCATAGTCGTGCGTTAGTTTTCCGCATATGAAAGAAAAACCAGCAAACAAAAAAAAGGGCAAAAAGACACATAAAGTAAAAACGAAGGGAAAACGAAACAAAAAATAACAACAACACAAATAGTAGACAAAATAACAAAAACAAAAAGTTAAAGAAGAATAAAAATGTTCAGCAAATTATTTTTCTTGTTGTAAACGTGTAAATGTTAGACATGTGATTTTGGGTTTTGTGTTTTTTTTTTCTGTTTTGTTCGTTTTTCCTTTAATACGAAAATTTACTTTTACTTTGTTTATAAATACTCGAGAGCGTGTTTATTTAGATAGAGCCAAAGTATGTAAGCGCATGTTGAATATATATTCTGACACAAACAATACAAATAGAGCTTACCAAATGAGTTATTTACCGAAAGCTATGCAAATTTTTACAGATAATTCTCTTGAGTTGTGCGCTTTAAGGTAACCAACAAGTTTCTAGACAACGCACACACAGATAAAATAATTATGTGGCTTATTATGGACTACTTTAATATCTTGATGTTCAATGACATTCGCTAGGACCTGTCTGCCTCACACACAATGAATATATATGTATATAAAGTGTATTCATATGTAAATATGTTTTTCTGGCGAGCTACACACATCTGAATGTGGCTTCGACAGACAACGCACAAAGGCATATTTCGAACTGAGAAACCCCAACAACAGCAAAACAACAACGAAGGCGACTGACAGCAGCACGCAAGGGTTTGCTCCAGGGCGGGGTGTGAAGGGTTGTAAGGCATTTTATTCAAAGGGTCGAAGAAGCATTATCTGGCAAGGCAATTGATTTATCGATCAAGTTGTCAAGTGCTCATTGTCATTATTCAATCAGCATTCACATGTGTTACAGTTGAGAACAGTGCCTCGAGCGTGAATCCATGACAGACCCCAAACGATTGCTGCAGCACATGTGCACTAATGGAACTCATTTCGAAAGGGTATTTATTGCATATATTTGAAGAGATTTGAATTCAAAAGATGACTCTCATTAATTATTCAAAGCAAACAGAGCAGCAAAAATATTCTTGACATAGTTTTATCATGTGTAATAAGAACTTTAGCTTAATTACAAAACATTTGTCTTTATTTCTCGAGGCTTTTTTCAAGTGAACTCAATTTCTTTCCGCTCACTTTTTAAGCTATTTGGAATAACCAAATCAGAAATATAACATCCCGTATTTAATCCGTTTTAAATCTATAAAATCTGTATAAAATTCAATGAAAAGAAATAATTTCGTTTTGTAGTGAAATCCCACAAACGGTTTATCTATACACCCACATATGAAAGAATTAAAATTTGGCTATAGAGTATTGATTAGTCGATTTATTGGGAATGAAATCTGTTTATTTATAAACTTACTCAGTATCGTAATAGGAACTCATAAATATAAATACGCGTCTTATTAATTAAATGCTATTTTCGTGGGTAGAGCAATTAGCGGGCCGTAGATGCAAAGTGTTCGATTTAATTTATGAAGAATCCGGCATATTCTTTGGGCACTTGTACATGCTATGCATGCTTAAAATAAGTGGATCATAAATGGAATTTTATAAATAAATTTGTACACGGCACAGAGAAGAAATGCGTGTGTGTGTGTCTGCGAAAGGCGGCGAACGTTCGGATGCGAATGCGTTGACAAAGATACAAATGCAAATGCAGATAAAGATACAGATACAGATACAAATACGGATACGAGAGTGAGTGAGAGTGACACTGAGATTGAGGGGCAGACGACGCACAGGTTGAAACGCGCACGGAACGAGCCAACGGATACGTTGTGGCCTGGCAGGCACGCGACTGCTAACTGCAACCGCTGCGTCTGGGGCAACCACTTGGCCGCATGCCGCACGGCAACAAATTTCGTTGTTGTTTGTGTTCTCGTGTTTAATAATTGCGTATACATTTTATTTGTTGTTGTTAGGCCCAAACACACACGCCTATGATATGCCTATGAAGTCGGGGCGGGAGGGTTAGGGCTGGACTGAGAATCAGTGGGCGGGGCAGTCGTTGCATACGGCATGCCAATGCAGTGACGGAATATGCGTGCGTCTCCTAGTCAAAATTTACATCCATACGTTGCACGGACGACAAATTGAGAGCAAGCCCGAAAAGCACAAAAAAACACAGACAGCAACAATGATCGAAGTTCAAATACCCTTCCCATAGAGATATTAAATTTATATACAAGTGCAAGGCTCTATCCAAGAGGCATACAAGTATAAATATGAATTCCATTATTACATAAAACAGATAAAGATATATAACGTAACAATTTGTAACATTTTTATTGCATTTGAAAATTTTATGAATTAATTTTTATAAATACTATTTAGATAAGGGAACAACCTTTTGACTTTATCAGAAATCTTTGAATTAAATTGAAATTCTGGTTTTTAGGCTATATTTAAGTATATATTTATATGCACATTCGGATATTTTTTCTCTTGAAGCCAAGTATATCTCGAGCTTGGCTTAAATAAATTGATAAAACAAGAAAGTAATTTATACAAGAACTTAATTTTTCAAAGGATGCTTTCTTCCGTCAAGTTAAGGAACTTGCTAAAAACTCAAGAATAAATGCACTTCTTTGCTCGAAATCATTTTCTCCAATATATAACACATTCACTAACAAGCTCGACATACCCTTTGGGTTTAGATATAGGGTATAGAAAACGCAACTTTTTGTGTGCGTGGTCAAAACCAAATGCACAGCTAAAATCCAAGCAAATAAGCTTTCAAAAATCTTGCTTGCTCTCGTTCTCGTTTTTTGTTTTTTTTGATTTTTCATTTTAGCCTGCAGCCTGCTGCATTTGGCTTTTGTGGCACAGACTCTGTATTTTGTCTGGCACATCATATTTTGCGTCCGCTTTTTATGCAAAACTTGTGAGAATTCGTTCCAAAATCGCAGCCACTCACGAATTCCCATAAAGATCACTCAAGGGGCTGGCATTTGTATAGAACTTTTGATGTGTCCGCCGTTTCGAGAGTTTTTAATAGACAACATATGACATTTATAGAAGCGGACGGATGGTCTGACGGGCTGTCTGTGTCGCCAGAATTTGTAACTTTAAGGCAACATTATTATTAATTTTATAGTTTTTCTACGACTTCGACCTGCATGCAGGCACAAGGTATTACGGCTAAACATAAATAAACAAGTAATGATCAAAGTTTTTCGAATGGATTTGAACTTTTTAAATGATAATTTACGGCCTCCTGCCGCAAGGAAACCCTATAAATTTATGCTAATTATAATACTTAAGACATTTATAAAAATGTGCACTTTTTGAGATAGGGAATGCCCTCATTTAAGCTTTAATTCCATAACATTGTCAGAGCTCAACTGACTTTTGTAAGCGAGAACATTTTGAACTTGTCTAGACCTCCAAATTGATTCTGCTTTTAAATTTGAGTCTTATTTTGCAGTTTAATTTATTAAGTTTATTTGTCTAACCTATTATTTCTAGTTTGGGAAAAAAATTGAAAATGTAGAATTTTTGGAATTCATTTTTCATAGCTTGTGAGCTTAAAGACTGGTAGATAAAGCTACTGAAAGTAATTCTGATTGAGTCGATTTTTTCGTCTTAAATCATTCTATTAAAAAGAAAAACTAATAATTGGACTTGTCGAATTCCCCACATACCTGATTTATCTTCTTCGTAGACCTTTAACTAAAATTATTTACTATTAAGGCAAAATTTTATTTAAAAGAAAAAGTTATTTGTTTTTGTGATGATTGCGAGCTATTCCCCAGTTAATTTCGACCAAACGATGAAATACTTGAGGTTGTTGCAAAAGTTTGCTCAAACTTACAAATTATATCAAATATATTAGATTGTGAATAGATTTGAAATATATATTTATATATTTTTGATGTGAAGCTCAATTTGTAAAGGAATTTTAATTCTTAGCATAAATTCTTCAAATATATTTTAAATAGTTGCTTATTGGCGCAACGCATTTATTTATTTGAAATGTGTCAGAATCTCAACTAAATTAAACTCTTGCCAAACAAATGGTATGTTTATATATTGCGGCTGTCTAGCTGTGGACACATGTCTGCCCGAAAGGTGAGTGCTAAGATCGGGCCGAATCTATTTTGGAAACGCACTCACACAAATCTTTCGCCGTTGGGAGCTCGTGAGTCAGCTGTAAATGTTGGCCAACATTCCAGTTGGCCACCGAAATGTGCAGCAAGAGCATTGTAAACAATAAGTTTTGAATGTTTTCTGCGCCATATGCCGACAATTTGCCTGAATTGATATTTACAAGTGCGGGATAACACTTGGTTGGCCTTTGCCTTTATCCATGCCTTGGCCTGTTTTGTAAATAATTTCTCAAAATGAAAACAATGCGTCACACCGTTTGGCACTGTGCTAATTGAAGCGATCCAAACAAAAGACATTAAAACGGGCAAATTTTGCTTTAGTTTGTTTACCCAAATTTGAGATACCCTTGAAATTTTAATTCACATATGCCAGAGATTCAAGAGAAAGTTGTCTGTTTAACATATTTGAATCTTTATGTTCTATCTAGCATGAACCGCAACGATTTAAGTCGAGGGTCAACAGACAAACAAGAGAACATTGAACCATACCAAACCATACTTAAACAAATAAATAAATAAAAAATTATTCTTTGTATATAAACGAAAATGTGCGATGGTAAACATTTGCTTAGATTTGTGAAAGAATTTCCTCAAAGATAATTTTGACCCCAACTCTTTGCCTTCGAGGCAATATTTATGGGAATTCGCTAGAAATTTAGCATACTTTTTCATTTAAAATAATCAAAAATGAATTGTTTTGTTTTGAATTTTAGAAGAAACTGTGTGGCTTGATTTAAAGCAAAAACTGAGCCTATGGCTCTGGCAACGAAAATTACCCAAAATGGAAGTACATTATTAATTTTGTGGCGTTCCATATGAACACCAAAAATTAACATACCCCAGGGTATATGTATGTGGACGCAGCGGGACATTGTTTTGCCGAATCAAAGCGATTTTCAGCGTCGATTTCCTCGTGGGCCTGCGATCAAGGTAGCGGAAGCGAAATCAATTTAATTATCCAAAAATTAGCGTAGCACATAAAATCATATACGAAATCGTTGTTTTTGTTGTTGAAAATCAACAGGGAAAATATTGGCCCGCATTTGTGTGGGGGTTCAATGTTCCGATGACGCTTTTTATGAGCGCAAATGAAATGCAAATAATAATATTTCAAGCGTTTCCAATTTTCATTTCATTCGCTGCTAATTGTACAGACCAAATTGAAATATGTACTCATATGCGCGCGTACTATAAATATGTTTTCATTAATTGCATATACGTGATATGTTTGCATTGGCAAAAAAAAAAAAAAAAAAGAAAAACATAACACGATTAAACACATTCGCTTAAATAATATGCCACTGACCCGGTCTACAATTTGGGCCTAAAGCTAGAATAATGTGCTGCCCAATTAAAATGAAATTCAATAAATTTTTCTTTGATGCTAAAGACAAATTTATGCGACCGATCCAACCATTCGCCAGACGAGGCCGTCATTTAATTAGCGGCATAATAAATTCATTGGAAAACAGTGTGGCCAACAAAAAATACATTTTTAAACGATTTCAAGTACATTTTACGGCGTAATTGAAATAAATCTCATACCCGTAATGCTTTTAAACAATGCCTCGATCTGCCAACAAGTGAAGCGCTTTGGCATTTAAACGGCAACTGGCTCGAATCCCAGGTGAAGGCAGACCATAAAATGGCCCAAAAACATAAGGTCAAGTGCCGGAAACATCAGCATTAGCATTAGCATTAGCGCCGCTAGCTCAATATATCATATCATAAAAACTACCGTTGGGCAAACCTCAAGATTTACTGACTGCTAATACGTTAAATTTTGAATTAGGCTTCTATCTTGAATCCTATTAAGAATAAATGTTACCAAAATATGGGCCTTAGCTGATTGTAAAATTTGACAAGTTCCCAATTCGTTGCAAAGCCTCTTAGGTTCTATGTTTTAAAACTTCGTTATATTATTATAAATGCAATTTATAGATATTTTCTAACATATATTAATTTCACCAATTTTTAATTTTTACCATATTATTAATTTATTTTATTTTTTTGTGATATAAAAAAAGTTAAAATTATGAAATTTATTTTTTATATTTCTTGATTTATGAAATCTTCCCATTTTATTTTCTGTTTAAAATTAAGGCCAAAATTAAAGAACTTTAACTTTCAAAGTTGCTGTAACCCTAGTAATTGCCTTTTCAAATGCTTTACAAAACTAAACCGGTTTTTTAGCTTGCTTTATTGTACTACACACATAAATTTGTTGAAAAAATGTGTTTCGAAAGTAATTTTTTATTTGATTTTGCAATTTTTGGCACTTAAGCTTAAATGATTGTAAATTGTTTTAATAAACTTTTGGTTGCTGAATATAGTCTGTTACTTAGCGGTAAACAACTCAAATAATTGTGTTGGCAACTCTGCCGCTTAGCAGTAAATAACTGACTGTGTTGGCAACTCTGACGTGATACTGTAATGAACTGTCTATGTTGGAAATTCTGATGTTAAGCGGTAAATAACTCAAATTGTGTCGGCAACTCTGCTGTAAAGCGGTAAATAACTCTCTGTATTGGAAACTTTGCTGTTGGGCGGTAAATAATTCAACAAATTGTGTTGGCAACTCTGGTGCCAGTGCGTTTTTGACCATAGTCAATTTGCGCTTACAGACTTGGAATGGAATTTCGTTAAGCTAAGCTAAATAAACACGCTAGAGTAACTTACACTGCGTATGTGATGTGTGTGTGTGTGTGTGTGTGTGTGTGTGTGTGTATATGTGTGTTTGTGTGTGTATGCGTTAAACTATGTTGCAACCTACTTGATTTTGCTGGCGATGAGCTTTGCGTTGATTTCCGCTGATTGTTGTCGCTGTTGTCGCCGTTGCTGCCGCTGGCGCGTCCGCTAATTAAATTGTCATCCAAAGAAATGCCGTCGAGCCAATGCATGACATTATTTCAATTAGTTAGACACACACACACTTAGAGACAGAGAGAGAGAGAGAAAAGAGAGAGATAGAGGGCAGCTGACAGGTAAATCACATTTCATTTGTATTGAATTGATAATTCGTAAGCGTTGACACACGTTTGTCACAGACACATTCTTGACATTTTCCGCGACATTTCCATTTGCTTGACGCGACAAAAATGGACTCGATTTTCGCTTTACCCAGCAACAAGTCGTGTCGGATTTGCCTTTTCTTGCTTTGACTTCTGTTGTCGTCGTGTACTTTCTGCATTCACTTTAGCTGCGCTTTCAACACGCATACGCCCAGTGCGCCCGCATAATTAGCACAATGCACTTTTCAACACTTTTGCGGCACTTTTTGCTGTTGTCGTTACTTATTGCTGTTGTTGTTTTATTTTTGTTTTTGTTTCTATTGAGGCGCAGCGCACACGCAATTTATTACTTATTTCCAGCCGCACATTGCCGCGATTGCTGCAACTGCAGCTGCATTTCAATTAAAATCAAATACATATATATATATATATATATACATATATATATATATATTTTTTTTTACTGCTAAACGGGGCAACGCGACACGATCGCTCCGATAATTCCTATTGATTTGTATACTCTATCTGCGACTTGTTGTTGGCCCGCTGGCTAACCGGCTGCTTCTGCCTCTGACTCTGACTGACACGCCGGACGCTGACCGGGCAGTGGCAGCGTCTGTGGCGCATTTCCAATCGCTTCGCACGTTATTGTTTCCATTGTGTTCGATATTTGTATTTTCTTGTACTTTTGTTATTCCTACACACACACACACACACAGACTCACACGTATACACGCACAGTTGTCTATATGTTTAAGTTTGCCTCAATTTATTGTGCCTTTTTTATACCATTGTAGAGAGGGTACTATAATTTTGCCATAGTTTATGTAACGCATGGAAGTAAACATCTTAGATCCAATAAACTATATATTTATATATTCTTATTCGGTATCAGCATAGTTGATATAGCCTGTGTGCCGATTTCTATGTAAACAACATAGTTTCTTTCTGGCTCAAATATATCGCCATACGACTTTGCCTAGCTCCGCATTTCAATTGCAGGCAGTACCTGTCGAATCGGACTACTATATCATATAGCTGTCATCGGAACAATGGGTAGAAAGTTAAATTTTTTGGTTGAAAAATTCTCATTTATATTAGGCAATCTTCACTTTTGTTTGCAGGGAATTGGCTTTTATAAGTTTAACTGACTTCTTACTAAAACTTGGCTACATCTTATTTATAACGGACTACTAAATAGTTATATATAGAACATCAGTTGAAAAGGAGATGAAACTTTTTAAGAGTCTTCAGAAAACCTGGCATATATGAGTTGTTTACATATAGCTAAGTTTCAATCAATATCGTGATACCATTTCCTATAACTCCACTGGAAGAATCTATCTAAAAGTGAGCTATTGTAAGAAAACACTTCATTTCTTAAAATACCCTCAATTAATTCAGCAATTATGAACTTTAGAATGCACCTCGCTTATCTGCAAAACCGTTTGCAATGTGTCTGCAAGGGTATTTAAACGTCAGGCATGCCGCAGCTGGCCGCTTTTTCTTGTTTTTTGTTTTGTGTTTATTTTATACACGTTCGAAATGTTTTCTAGTATTACGCTACAAACCCCTCTCTTAGGTGGCCAGTAGGCCGACAAACCCGCAGACAGTTCGCCCTGTTCGCTGGCCAATTTCCTTTTAGACAAGTCGGGACAACAACATACGAATTAGCATTTGGGCCTACGTATGCGTTGGACGGAACTATCGTCTAGAGCCCACATACTTTGTAATTCCGCGCACTATGTGGGAATGCTACAAGGTCTTTACTTATTCTATGATGACTAGAACCTGTTAGATTTCATATTTTGTTTGGCTTGTGGTATTACTCATTCGATTGCAGATTGATTTTAAATGTTCCTCAATAATTGAAGAACGGCGCAGCATGTTTATTTATAAATAATGCTCACCTAATGATCAATGATATTTAAAGAGCTGAGAACAAGCGGCATCAGCTTCAGACTATATGCTTTATAGGGGTAATAATTAAAAATCAATTTGATTTGCTCGATTTTTGTTCGCACATTATTTTCTTTTTTTTGTTTCTTTTGGAGAGCGTAGCGAATGTAAACCAAATGGGCAGAATAAAAAAAACACACACACAAAAATAAATAAATTAAACCGAATTCACCAGAAAATTATTGAAATTAATGGAAAAACAATTTCCACAGCGAATGCTCAACGCCAATCTTAAATAAAAATTTTAATGAAAATGATATAAACGTGTAATTTATGACATGCAGAACATCAAATACATTGTTGCATGAATTATGAATCTTTTTCGTATACCCTGTACAAGTCGTGTGCATTGAAAGTGGGCATTTTAAGTCTCCAGTATCCTCAAAATGTTAACTACAAAGTTTATCAGTTTTTTTGTAAGACTTATAAATTAGATAGAGCTGAAGATATATGGTTTTGTGTTGCAATATTTATGACCTGGTAGCAGGGTATCTGCCAGTCAATCAGTTGAAAAAGTCAAATTTTGATTTGACAGTTTAGTTTGGCGAAGATGTGGAAAATTGTTGAGCTTATGCGCTATTTAGAAAACATATTAAAGTTTCCTTTTTTATTTGTTTGTTTATGATAAACCTAAAATAAACATTATGTTTAGCATAAATGTTGTGATTAGCTAATTAATTAAAAACTTAAAAGCAGATACAAAACAAGTGGAATACTTATTTTGTGACACAATTTTAATACGCTCTGCAATGGCATTATAATTGATGCGCGGTAAGATTTGACATGTACGCATAATTAATTCAGTCAGATAGTGCTGGCATTTATATATGCATGCATATATATATATATACATATATATATACATATTTGTATAGTTTGTAACCACTGTGCGCTTAATGGCGGCACGTCAACAATTAACGAGCTGACAGCCTGCGTTTGGCAGTGATTGAAAAGTCATTTTTGTAATTTAAAACGGATTGTTAATAAACCAAACAATAGAGTGCAGCTGGACACGGCAGATTTAAGTTGATTTCAAAAAAAAAAAAGCCAACAAAATATATTTGATTTTTTTAAGTGCACACACAAATTCACACACACACACACACACACACACAAATGAACGCAGAGACAGACACTTGGCCTTCGTGGGTCATTTGAAATTGTTGTTCCGATTTGTTGTTTGATTTGAATTGCATTCGCATTAAAGTCGCAAATTGATTTATTACACAACAGAAACGTCACGCCTGGCTCTGGATATGGCTCTGCACTTTCGCCGCGACGTCAATTGGCCAACTGCACTTGGCCAGGCGCAGTTTTGGCTTTGGCATATTGAAATGATTAACATCGTCGCTGGCAATATTTTTTTTGGCGCCCATTGCTTATTTACATTTCAATCAACAAACAACAACAACAGCAACACGCTCTGGCTCGCTCGCACGCAATGTTGCCTATCTCTGTCAGCATCGATCGCGCCACGCGGCGTATGAGCGATATATATATTTTTTTTTTTGCCAGCGGCAATTTTTGGGCCGTCTGCCACGTCTGAAAGACCGACTTACTCTGCAGCCAACTGCATGCGCCTTCGGCGCAGCGCTCCAAACAGCTGTCTTCCAGGCAGCCTCATGTGTGTGTGGTGTGTGTTGTGTGTGTGTGTGTGTGCGGGCGGGTGTGCGTAGGCCGTAAATGAGGCGAGACAACGCAGACAACATGAGTCGTTGCCGGGGCTGGAGGTGCAGCCATTTGCCGTTACGCTTCCTTCTATTCTGTTCTATTTTGTACTTGTCTGAGGCCTTTTGGCCCCCGACATCCCCCTGCCCCCTGCCCCCCAGCCACTAGCCGCCTGCCTCCCACGGCCCTGCCTGTGGGTGTGCCTCCTGTGTTACGTTGGAAAATTAAAAGAATCAAAGGCAACGACAAAGAGCAAATTAAGTATTTAGTTGTAGTACGAGCACTCTATATAGTATCTATCGCAGCTAGACATGCATTCTGCCTCTTGCATCTTGTAGCAGCAGCAAGGGAGTGTGTGTGCGTGTGTGTGTGTGTACGCGCACATAGGCAATACTTAAATTCACTTGGGCATAGAGTGGACCAAGAACAGAAGAAGATATCAATTATTTGTAAAATTCGAGTAATAAGCTGATGTTAATGTTTATTTATTTAATATAATTTTACATGCCTTGAAAAATTTCAATAAATATTTATAAATATTTGATGAGTATGTTGAAAAATCATTGTCATAATTTGGTTTATGAGTGCTTACAAATTTTAATAATTTATAATGGCTTTGCATAAATGAGACGTACAACATAAAAAGCAAAGAGATGACATTACTACATCACTTTAATAATCTGCTGGCTTATTTGGTCCACCCTAAAAACCCAGGCGGTTTTGCGTGTAAGCGTCTCAGTGTCTGCGTGTGGGTTTATGTCAAAGCTGAATGAAAGCAGAGTGAAAAATAAAATGTGTAAGAGTCTCATTGCCGTGCCGAGATAAAATGCATTGTTTTATATCAAACTGCAGAAGAAGAGGAAGACAGCAGAAGAAGGCAACGGAAAAAAAGTAATAATTAAAGAAAATACAGGGGATGGTGAATGATGTAACGGAAATTGGCCATGGGGTTGTCAGCAAGTAACAAATGCGATAAATATGTAAATTAATTAGAAGCAAAAACTCAAAGAGTGAGAAATTAACGAGCTAATGATTAAACATATTATAATAATTAAATATTTTAAATGAATATGTAAAATTATGGATACTATAATTATATGCTTAAAAAGAATACTTAGCAAAAAAACTAAAAGTGTAGATAATATTCCCCTTCATAAGCTCGTTTACAGATTAAAGACAACTTCTCTATATGTTTCTAAGGGTCTGGCAACCCTGCTTGGCAATGATACCCATACAATTGTAATTTATTATATGCTGCATATATTATTTAGTCTTTTATTATATTACTCGCACACACGTTGCTGCTTGCTGGTACTTTTGCACGGGCGTAACCCATTTGCTCGGCCTTGCCCCCGCACCAGCCCTCTGCCCCAACCCCACCCCCAGTCCTCACTTACATGGCAATATTGTAAGCATGGCGTACTTCCAGCACGCAGCGGGCCAAAGGAAGCTCCAGCACGATTAACACGTCATCGGTGGAAACGTAATCTGAAATCGGGCCTTGTCTTGCGTCGATTATCTTATTGGAAACGAGTCTCAATATACATACAAATTGCCATATACCATATATAAGTTGGCCTGGAAGGCCGCATTAATGGGGTACAGTGGTAGCAAAGCGAGCGAGATAAATTATTGTATACGTCTGGCTCTAAAGTGTTGACAGTGTTTGGGACACAGGGGACCAGAGATTAAAATGCATTCAAATGAATATCTTTGGACCATGGAACACGATGCCCAAACAAACAGAGAGAGGCAAACACAAATATATATAAGAGGGGCATATGTATATATTATAGCTGCAGACAGCATGGCGGATTGTGGATGCTGCCCCCTAGCAATATATATTGGGTTTGTTTGGAGACACATCGAAAGCATAAACTAACCTTTGATGCTGCCTTTGGTTTGGTGGTGGGTTGCTTGTTGCCAGACATGACCAGACGTGGCCAGACGTGGATTTGCGACTACATGTGGATTTGCATGTGTATACCAATTATTTATAGTGTTACGCATACGCAGCGTGTGCCAGCCGAGCAAAGGGCGCACTAATTCAATTATGTTTTCTTGCTGCTTCCTGCTGGCCTGCACTTGCATTTAAAGGACTCGTTTGTTGCATTGTTTTGCGTAATTCAAAAATCTAAAAATTTATATAAATAAAATTACTGTGAGTTACCTGTTGGCAGCGCCATTCGAAAGTTTTGCCTTTTGCGAAAAATTGAAATCAATTTGCGAATGGCAACAAGTGCACTCATTGGGGGCTGCCCTTCGTGTGCCGTTGGCATTCAACTTGCCACCACGTTGCACGTTGATTTTCGTTTTATTAAAGTGCATGGCGAATGGTTATTGAGAGAGCTGCTCAGCAGAGTTTCGATTATATTTGATTACAAAGGTCAAGAAGCGACAAGTGCAGTTTTTCATGCATCAAGGGGCTCTGCTCTTCAGCCTGAAATTTATTTAATCAGCCAAAGAGTACACAAAAGAGGAGCTTCAATTGCTGCCCATTTGAATAAGTGGCTGGAGAAAAGTCAAGTCGAATGATAAGGGCTTTTGTATCAAACCAATAAAAATATTGTTCAAAAATGTTGCCTGTAAATAAAATAAATTAAGTTACAATGAAAACATACCCAAGAACAAGTAATAAAATAAACCAATTAGAAGAAATAATATCAGGAAGGGATTGAGGAGAGAGCTCTTAGCTTAGAACAATAAATGCCCACCTCAATAATAAATATATATATATAAGCCAGTCTGGAATGAACTATAAAAGTACTTAAAATATTTGGAATTTTTCGCCCTTATCATTTTATTGTGATCATAATTTTTCCCGTCCAGGCAAATAAAACAAAGAATATTTCACAAGGAATTGAAAAAAACTCTCGCAATATAATCCTAAGCTGAGCTGCGCTTAAACCCGTGCTTTATATTATTTTATTTAAAGTAAGACTCCGCTAAAGAGCACGCTGAAAGCAGAGTACTTAAAAAAATAATCTCATTTAAAATGCTTTGCTTTAGCCGCAAGACTTCTGCTTGATTATGGCAAACAAGAGAGAATCGACTTTAGGAGCGTACAAATAAAGATGAAGAATTTTTGTTTTGTTGTTGCAAGGCACAAACATATTATTAACAATAACTTCAAAGGCAATTATCATTAATTGTTATGGCCATTTAAATTTAACGCATCATTAACGGCGCCAGCCAAACGGGCAACAACAAAATCGGGCAAAAGCTTTGCACAAACACATTTATAGCAAACGGACGCAAGAGCTTTTCTTTGGCAACCAAACAGGAGGCAGCTTTTGCCGCTTAAGAGAGCCAGGCTAAGAGAGCCGATGCGTTGGTGAAACTTTTTTGGCGCTCTTTCGGTTTGAATTGTAAATTGTTGCCTGCTTTTGGGCGCACGTCTTAAAAGGCGCGCGATTTTGCCAACCCGCGCGCCCCCATTAAGGAATTTTGGCATCTGGACTCTGTGACAAATTTAATTACCAGCAGCAACGCGCCTGCCTGCCTGCCATTGATAACCCAAGTTCAATGAATCGTTCAAAATTGATAGCCATTAAAATTTCTGGCATGCCTGCGCATTGATCACACAAAATCATCACAAAATATTTCCCAAGGTCAGCTGCACCTGGCAGCTCCCCAACTGGGAAAAGTTTGGGTACACAATAAGTACATGGCATACTTCACAAAGGCCAACTAATTAGCGGGTTTGCATACCAGCAGAATTTTTAAGCAAAGTTTTTAGAAATTGATTGGTGTTTCTCTATATAAAAGGAGTAAAAGTTCTTTTTTAAGCAGGGGCTTTTCAGTTCTTAGCATACGAATTATACGACATCGTATATCTTGGGGTAAACTATGAAGAAGTTCAGCTTTAAATAACTTTCTTAGGCGACCCTTATATATAGAATATATATACGTTTAAAATGGAAGTTATTAGGTTAATAGATTTATGTATATTAACTTACAGATGGGAAGACATATTTAGACTAAACGAGTAAACAAATCAGGTACACGTGTTCTTAGGAGACACTGACCAGCAGCCGGAGACGGAGCCGGAGACGTAGACGGAGCAGTATTTCACGAACATTTGCCAGTAGCAGCTGTCAAAAGTCCTGAATAATTTATTAATTGTTCGCAGCTGCGTGTTTCTCTGTTACCTACACCAAGAAGGGGCAGCTGCATATGAAGCGTAAATTAATTTCGCACCCTTCAGTTGTGTGCTGTCTGCTAAACTGATAGCTAAGCCAATTTAAAGTAAAATGTCAAGTTGTATTTTTTATCGAGTGGATTTCTTTCGCACCCTTAATTATGGCACTTTATTCCAACGCCGAGGGGGGAAGGTGGAGGATGTCGCAATTGGAAATTTGCGCGAAGGATTTTCTTTATTTCACTTTTTTTAGTCTGCTGTATGTGCTGTCCAGAAACCGGGTCCGGGTGCGAGTGCGGAATCTGTACACAGGAGCGCTCAGTCGTGCGTGCAATTTCCACCCTTTTCACTAAGTGCGATTGCTTTTCGCAGTGACTGTGAAGGCGGATTCTAAGCTTGGGGAATGCCAACAAGTGGCAATGACAATTGAATCTTCTGGCAATCAAAATCACATAAAATCCCTGATATTGAGTGCACATTTGTTGTGCTTGGGGAGGGTAAATTAATTTAGAAAGTACTTCAAAACAGTTGCTTATGCACATATCGGTTATTTTGATTGGTGCTTGCAAATGATATTTTAGCATTGTAAATATTCATGTTAACTTTTAATCAAGCAAACCACGCGACAAACAGTGCTGTAAAACACTTTGGGATATCGATAAGTGTGCCACAATTAATCGATTAATCTACCCGTGACTAACGTGAGTTTAATAGGCCGATTCTAGTATATCTTCCACTTACATATTTCACATACTGCGATGTCATTACCATAAAATACAAACAAATCTACCCGACAGGCAACATAACTACAATTTTTAACATTCTCTAAGTATGTAAGAAATGTGGAAGAGTGGAAGTAGGTTATTCAAAAAAGCCGACGTAACAATTTGAAATTAAAACAAAAATTAAGACTGATTTTTCATGAGAAGCCCGTGCGATTACGGCATAATCAGTTTGTACTTAAATGAGCTCCACTTGAGCATACAGCTTAGTGAGTTTTCTGTTTTAAAAACTGATTACCCCGAGTTACAAGGACTTATCAAGAACAAGAAAAAAAGAAGATGACAACAGCAAACGACTTGCATGAAGTGCAACAACAGCTGCCGCACACAATAACAACGTTGAATGTTGCCATGCCATAAAGACGAGAAAACTCCTTTGTTTTCTTTTCATTAACGCAACGACAATGTATGAGAATTCTACTAATTGCAATCAAGATAACTTCAACTTGTTGCAGTGCTTGCTACACTCTGCCCTGCTTCTTGCAGCGGTCACACAAGCTCGCATCAGTATCGGCAACGACATCGGAAACAATTGCTAGACGAACATTTATTCATTTTTTTTTCATTTGCTCTTGACCATGCATTTGCTCTCCTAATGAATAGAGTTCACTGAATGGGGGAGTTGACGCTTTGTTTTTTGGCTGTCAGTACGCAATCAGCTAATTAAGTTGTGGCTAGAAATTGATAGCTTCCATTTTGAGTCCTGCCTAATCTAACGGTTTTCTATTTGTCCTTTAAGATGCAACGTTGCTGCTCCTGCAATTGCTATCGATTAGTTTGAATGGATACTCATCGCGTCGGTTACCAAGCGAGTATGCTGCATATTGCGACTGTTATCCATTTTCAAACTGTACCTTGCGGTTTTTATCGATATTTCTGCGATCAATAATCGTGATGTATTGCTATTATCGATATTTCTCTTCAAGCCCATCTCAATCTTTCTATCAATAAAAAGTGCCTAATCACGTGAAACGGCGCGTTTTAAAGTGATTTGCTAAAAAGTATCGCGAGTCTATTTTTCTCCGATCTCCTCGGCTCAGCCTGGCCCTAGGGAAGGCAGCGGTCATGTCGCGCGAGTCATTTGGCCTGTGCATTGCATCAGCAGCGCAGCAAGGACATGCTCGGCGACAATTTATATCAACAAGCTGCGCGTGACTTCGTCGACGTGAGGAGTGTTATGATCTAAGACGCAGGCTTTGCCACCCTCAAAAAAAAAAGGAAAAGAGATTTCGCCGAGTTGCGGAATCAGGACTGTCTCACCAGGTTGTGCACGCTTGGCACGTGAAAAATGGCGCACAGCTAGCAGAAATTCTGGACAATTCTGCATTTAACTCTGAAACTTAAGGAACCGCCCTTTTCCTTGTGAGTATTGGAACTGTACATTAAACAAATTAAAGCTTAGCCTAATTAATTAATTTTTGTTTATAGACAAATAACGTTATGAATGAACATAAACGCTGAAAGGATTCATCAGATACATGTGAGTATATAATATTTATTCATGCCAATTGTATTCAAATGCTGTTTGCATTTTCACTTTAATAACAAAATCTATATTTGAATATTTTACTAAATGAGAGGCAAACAAAAAATGTTGCTCCGCCTGCTTAAAACTAAAAAAGGTTTATTTAAAGCCCTTACGACTAGACCAAAAACAAAAAAAAAGGAAAGCAATGTGGAAAAGGAAAATAAGTTGAGTGGGACAAATGTTAAATATTTCGCAGCCAGAAGCTGGGTAAACATCAACAAGCAGTCGGCGCCAAAAGCCAAACGTCCTTTTTATTACCTTTGTCAAATGCACAAATAGCTGAAATCTCCCCCAACAAATTTACACATTTTGTTGTAGGCAAAAAAAAAGAAGAAAAAAAAGGGTAATTCGAAAGGTAGACCCGGCCGTGTCCTTTGCCGCTCCAATTTCGGACTGCGTGCGGGTGCTCAGGCAAATATTCAAACGTCTAAAAGTATACAATAAAATATTATATCGTAATAAAAAGCAAACACACGGCAACGAATGCTCGAGTGGCTGCAGAGTGTTAGGTGGGGGGCGGTGGGGGGTGTCGTTATCATGCGATTGAGCAATACTTTCGTGTAATATTTTGCTAGCCTGCCGACAGGATGAGAGGATAAGAGTTGCCTGCGATTGCCACACACACACAACTACACACACACACACACGCATGGAAAAATTGTCGCAATGCCTCAAGATTTATAGCAGATTTATCGACGGCTTTAGCTGGAGCTGCAGCTGCTGCCGCTGCTGCTATTCCTGCCGTTCCTGCCATTGTTTTAACAAGCTGTTTGACATGTGCATATTACGTATACGCACTGCCGGAGTGCTAAACGATGTCCTTCAATGAGTTTACTTATCAGGTAGGGATCTATAGCTAGCAGCAAAGGGATTTTGTGTTTTTTAAACTATCCGATAAAAGGAAATTCTGTTGAGATTTCCTATCCTATCTTTAGGGATTTGTATACTTTATGTCAGATTTGGGATCAGGTGTGGTCTCTGAAATATGTCTACTAAAACGATAGGAAAACGAAACAGCACATTTTATATCAGTACAAAAGTTGGTCAGCTTTAATAAATGTAGTTTTTGATTGGGCAGCTTTGAAGGATGGAGATTGCGCTTGTAAAAATGATATGGGGACAAATAATTTGTATCGATTAGTTAACTTATTTATCGGGTAGTCATGTCGTTAGAAAATCTGGGAAAGTCAAGCGATAAGATAATGTTGCATGTTGACCGATATATTTCATAGATCAATTTCATGGATAACTTGCTTATCAACTAATTCAAAGGTTCTTTTATTTATCGATATGTTTCATCGATGTTTGTTGTAGTGATTAATTTTAGTCAATGATTTATTTATCAATTAATTTAATAGATATTGCATTTGTCGATACATGTATTCGATAATTTATGTATCGATTCAATTAATCGATAATGAGTTTATCGATGAGTCCAGTCGGTAATTTATCTATCGCTTAATTGATTTGTCGATACATTGAACCGATAATGTCTTTCCCGATTAATTACATCGATAGATTTTTATCAATGCATATCATCGATCATACATCGATCACTAAATGATTATGGATATGTGTTGATAAATAGGCTTTCATTTAAAATATTTAAGGCTTTCATATGAAATAAAACTGATGTATTCTATATTTTCAATAGTGTATACAATATTATTCCTTAATCATCAGTGCTCAGATTAGGCAACATTACATTTTATACATTATTTTTCGTGGTATGTGAGAAAAACACTCTATTACAGGGCATATTTTAGTCGCCCAGCTCGATGTGCTCCTTATTTCTGTTATTTCGTTTCGCTTGTGTAGACAAACCAGAATCGTGACGTGTTGCGCCTTGTTCACATACAGAAACTAATCTAACCTGCTATATAAATAAATATTTATATGATGCATATATACGAATATGTATTTATACATATATACTCAATATATCTATATGCTTATATCTAGACATTGTTCGCAACCAAATTTGAATGAATGACAAACAACTGGCGACATGTTTTGAAAGTGAAATTTATTGTAAATCATGTTTATTTTCTTTTTAGTTTTTGTTTCATCTTTATTTGCATCCTAAATGAGTTTTAAATATTAAAATAGTTTCGAATAAAGCATAAAAGTGCATACAAAATATTTTTGTTTTGTGTTCGGCAAGAAAAAGTTTTCCTCTAAATTTTTTTTATATCAAAAAGAAAGCGTGACGTCACGCCTACACACACACAAACAAATGCCCACAAAAAAGAGAGATAGATAAATGAGAGAATACACCGAATACAAGATATATATAAAAAAACAAAGCTCATACAAAAATAGTTGAGGAAACGTTTCCTAAAGTAAATCTAGAGAAGTGTGCATCTAATCGCCGAAGAGCTTCTTGCCCAGCTCCATCATCCTGTGATTGCGGCAAACGCGTAGCGCATCGGCCTTCTTCAGGACGGCCACAACATCGGCATTGACATCCACCAGCTGGGAGAGGAAGTCCTCGTAGGCGGACTTCACGTTGGCCGGCAGCGTGCCAATCTTCACCTTCTTCAACGTCTTCACAATGCCCTCAGCCCAGCCGGATTCGAGGGCAAACTCGGATAACCAGGGCACCAGGGGCAACACGCCGCACATGGTCTGCATGCCCAGGAACCAGAGCTCCGAGAGGTCCGACCAGTAGCCCTTGTAGGCAATTGACACCACCAGAGCTGTGGGATCGTTGCTCTCGTCGATGTTGTACGCATCCCAGAGGAAGCGTATGGTGGCCTGTATGTAACGGCAAATGGAGAAATCGTTCTGTTTGACCTTCTTGGACTGCTGTTTGAGCAGCAGCAGGCCGAGCACAGCCAGATTGCCATGGATGACCAGATTGTCGGGTGTATCCTTTAGCTCGGGCAGATTCTCAACGACGAACTTCAGCAGATTGACAAAAGTGGGCGCATCTTCGGCACGTTTCGGCTCCAGGACCGTCAAATTCATGAGTATGTTGCACAGGGCGACAATGGCGCTGCGCGCCTCCTTCATTTGGGCCTGCTGTTCCGGCGTGGGAACCGGATCCGGTTCGTTCATGCGCTTGAGACGCTCCGCACGCGGAATGGGCGGGCGCTTCCAGTGCGCAATGCTGAAGTACAGCTCAATGGACTCCAACAACACCTCGTCCTGCTTGTGCGTGAAGAGCACGCGACGTGCCTCATCCTCCACGGCAAAATGACACAATGCTGGCATCATGACGCGCAGTATATCGACGGGTGGGCTGCCCTCACGTGGACCGGCGCGCCAGGCTTTCAGCTCGTGGAAGCTCTCGTTGCCAATCTTCAGCATGAAGGGCAGCAGCTTGTAGATGGCCGGTCGCATCGCGGTGGTCTCCTGGGCCAGCCAGGCGGACAATATGCGCACCGTGGCAATGATGAACTCCTTGTCGCGCACGTTGCCACTGTCCTTGACCTTGTCCTGGCTGACGCGCGTGAGCACGGCAAGCACTTGGTTGAAGGCGCCCTTCAGCGCCGTATAGGTGGTCTGCTTCTCCTTGGGCTCCATGTCTAGCTGATCGCTGGCCATGTACTCGATGCATTGTTCTAGTATGACAAAGCAGCAGGTGAGCAGCTCTGCCTGCTTGAAGGTCGTCTCCAGCTTCTTCTCGTCCATCTGCATGCGCACCTCGATGGCCGCCAGTTGGAGGAGCATCAGGAAGAACTGTTTCTGATCGTCCATAAAGGCCCACTGCATGCCCAGCACCTGCAGCGTGGTGGCTATCAAATGCAGCGCCGGATCACGCTGTTTGGGTCCAATCTTGGCTTTCAGTATATCGCTGCAGCCCTTGAACAGGCTTTCCGGCCAGATCTGGCCCTCCAGCGAGTTGAGCACAATCTCACGCCGGCAGGTGATCAAAATATCGGCGAGTATGCGGCACAGCTCGTACTTGCGTTCCGTGTGATCCGTTTCCATGTCCAGGGCAATGCGCTGGATAAGGGCATGGAATGCCGTCGGATCCTCCGGCCAGGAGACCACGCCAAACTTCTTCACCAGCTGCACAATCAGATGCAAAGCTTCGTCCGTCTGGAAGCTCTGCGCCGAGTAAATCTGCGACATCTTCGGTATGGCCCCGGTGGCCAGAAGCGCCTGCTGGCCAGGCTCATAGCTGGCAATGCTCTTGAGGCAGCTGTAGGCCTCGCTCACCACAATCAGATTATCCTCGTAATCGGCATCATCCGCCTGCTCGACAATCTCCAGCAGTGTGGGTATCGCATCAATAATATCCTTGTGCGTGGCCAGCTCCTCCTCCTGACAGAAGCCTGTCAGTATGGACAGGGCGACGCTCTTGTACACCAGCGGCGGGCAATCGCTGGGCAAATCCTTGGACACAAGCAGCTTTCGCAGAAAGGGAAACCCAATCGCCTCAAAGAGCAGCTGCTTGCCCGCCGTATTGCAGTCCTTGCCCTTCATCAGCTTGGTGACCATGAAGAGGGCCGCAAACTTTTCGGTATCGCTGCGTGTGCCCTTCAAGAGATTGGCGCACTTGCGCACGGGCTCTGGCACGTCCGTCATTTTGTAGCTCTGCTGCAATTGTCTGCCCGAAAACAACCAGACTATATGTGGACTTTTCTCTATATATCTATGTATATATATAGGCGTCTATATGTGCACGCTCTATAAATAACTCTCACACTTTCACTTGGCTACACAGTTCCCGTTGGCGTTTCTTTCGGGCGGCGTGTTCGCTTCTCCGTCTTCTAATATATTTTTCGGCTTGGCTCCTCGCTCGACGACGCACTCTCGCGCACTGATCGCTGTCGGGGAAAATATTTGCGACTCGTTTCGAATTTTCCAAAGTGGACGCAGCTGTTGCTGTTCAAATCTCTTTTGGACATGACGGCAAAACCTACACAAAATTTTATTTTTACTTACGAGAACACTTGCACCAAAGAGGGGCAGAATCAGTTTAACAACAGACTTGTCGCTCTATATATACACACACATATATTGTTCTCATTAAATTATAATTTTTCCATTGATTTTAATTTAAATTTATTTTCTTTTAATTTTTCGCGTCAAAAATCGTATGGTTTTTTTTTTACATATTTTCCATTCATCTTTTAGCTATATTATAAAGAAGAAGTCATTATATTAAAAAGAAAATTCTTTGAATTTTTATATAGTCAAAAAAAAGCTTATATTTTGCTAAACCAATTTAAGTCTTTTGTGGGAACACTGTTATTTTATTAAAAAGTTTTAGTATTTTTATTTAGTATTTTCGGCATATGCCTAGTATTTTTGAATACAGACATATATTTTGGTCTCGTGGGATATTTCTTTAGTCGCCCAACAGGTATTTGTATTATAGATTTAGCATTTTTGGTTTTTACAAATAGTATTTTTAGTAGATGCGTAGTACTTATTTTATGATTAAGAGCTATGTAGTTTTTTACTAGTGCTTGTTATTATATATATTATATTGGTGCTCTTAGTATTTTTTAATAAAACATTGTTTTCTAGTATTTTCAGTATATGTATAGTATTTGATGATTTAAATGCATATAGTTTTCACTCGTGGCGATATTAGAAATGGTAATAGGTTTTTCCTTTTTGGTATTTTTAGTATTTCACTAAATCATTTTCAGTATTTAGTATTTATTTTGCGGTAAATTTTATCTTCTAGTATTTTCAGTTTATTTCCGTAATTTTTTTGGTATGCGAGTATATGTTATATTTGAGCTGGTAACGGTAATTTTTTCTTTTGGCAATTTGAGTACTTTTTCATAATATTATTTCTCCTAAACATGCCCATTAGAGTATACAACTGTAGGTAGAGCATATTGAATTCCCATTTTCTTGCATTTTCACATGCATAGTACAATATGAAAATCAATTTAAATCGAGCGAATGACGAGTCATTTTAGACAACCCATGCAGTGCACTTTCTCTCCCGAACTGTTGCTCTTAAGCTCTCCCGAATTTCTGTATGCTCAGCGGGACGTGCTGATGAGCGATATTTGTGTATATTTAGAACATGATTTTTCGTGTTTCCGACTTTTACGTGTTTACATTCTAGCCGAACTGTGAAAAGTCAGCCGCCGGCTGCATTTGTTCCAGAATTTTTCAACGTGTTGTTTTTTTTTCGTTCTTATTTTATTTTTTATGCGTATGCGTTAAACGATTCATTTGATTCCTATGCATCTCTGCTTCTCTATATATAAAGCACATATATCGGAGCTATATGCATTTATTTACTTTGTGTATTATACACACAATATGCAAAAGGTAAAACTGCATTTTAATATAATCTGGGCAATGCCGTGAGAGTGCAAATCGCGTATACATAAATTATTTGGAAAAACTATACACATGCATATAAGCTTATTAACATAGGTGGGTGTGTGTGAGTGTGTGTGTGTGTGTGTGTGTGCGTGGGTGCATAAGTATGCGTATTTATTTGCATATTTTATTAAAATATGCTTTTGGTATATTATTTATATGGGGTCAACGAATTTAATTTTGCATTGCATTTTGTTTTGTTGCACATTCAATTTGTATCACTTCACATAAATATGCTTGACCGTGTGTGCGTGTGTGTGTGTGTGTGTGTGTGTGTGTATTATATTTCTTTATTATTAATTGTTGCCACATTTATTTTAAACAATTTAAGATCTCAGCAATTTATGCATATTTTATACATTGTTATTTTATTGTTTTAATTTTAAACATTTGTATACAAATATGCCATTTATTCAATCTACATATTGTTCTTTATTAAATTTATAGCATTAGATATAATGTATTTTAATATATATTTAATTAATTAGGTACTTAATTCCATTCACATTAATTGGCAGCCTTGTTCAGATTAAATATGTAAACTCTAGGATAAGATAATAAATATTTTAATACATATATTAAGATAATTAAATACTTAACGCCATTTATATTAATCACATTAATCATTTAAACCATATAATGTATTATCTTCATTTAATTTTTATCATTAGATTAAACAAATTTGATTATATATTTAATTAATTAAGTACTTAATTACATTCATATTAATTAGCTGCCGTGTTCAGATTCATTATGCATTTTTACTTGAAGGTGCCAGCTGCATCTAATGATAATTGTCACCTCATAGCCACAAGCTGGTACATTTTATACCCTGATAGCGAGCATTGTGAGTTTGTCACAAACTTTGTCAAATATTGACAAAACATCTTTTACGCTTTGGACAATACAAAAACCAATCCTTTTGTCTCCCTTTCCTCTATGCAATTTTTCTGTGAAGGGTGATTAGTAAGGAGAACTTTCAATTAATATATATGGCATCTACAAAAAATGTATTTCTATCAGAAAATAAATAGACTTTACTTTTAATTAATCTGCTTAAACTTTGCTTTTAACTTTTTAAGGGTATATAGTCTTCGGTCTAACGAAAATAATAGTTTGTTGCGCGTTTTCTCATCGCATTTATGAATCTTGGCATGCAAAATTGTCTTTTGAATATTAAATATATACGTGTGTATTAATGAGCCATGATATTTGTTACATTCCCAAGCCCGCGAAAATATGATGTTGATGCCCATTCAAAGAAAAGTGTAAATTGGAACGATTGGGTTAGGCCTGCAAAGAAAATAAAACTTAAATATGATACTTATTGAATATTGAAGATTGTAAGATCTTAGGGTATGAATGTTGTTCAGGCTACTTTATGTTAAATTATATATGAAGAAAAATGTAAATATGATATAAAATATTTTAAATTGAAATTCTCTTGTAAATGAGCGCATTTCAGGCTAGATTATGTTGATTATTTATATTTGCTTATCTGTATTTGGTTAATCAACTTACAATTGACAGCAATATATACGCATTTATTAGAATCAACAAATCTTTGCTATATAGTATTATTTTCCCATCAGGTTGCAGCTTTGCCAAATAATTAAATAACTTTTTAATCCCATATGCAACCGAAATATTGTCACACACACACACACACAGACAGACACACACACACACACAAACTTGTGAAATTTGCCATCAGTTTGATAAGTTGGTCAATCGTTATGGATTTTGATATTATATAAGTACTCGGTGTATATTCATATTGACACAATGATAAACCAAACGAACGCACGCACAGCGCACGAAAGCTGATTGCAAATTTAATTTGCATTGACAGTCGGTCTGCCTGTTGTTCGGTCGGTCAGCTGGTCAGTTGCCATATTAACATAATTTAAATGAAATGCTTAACGGCAAAAATCCATTCGAATTGCGTTTGCTGGCAAGCCAAATGCAAACTGGTCGCATCGCAATACGCCATGCAAAAATCATTCTCGTAATCACCAATGGCCATGGCCAATATTTGGAAACATTTTGCACGCAGGCCACAGCGGGTAATTATGTGCAGCGTGCACGACTAGCAGATATCCTGTAAGCACAAACATAAATGACTTGGCTAGATTTAAAACATGTTTGAATCTTAAAATTGTATTTCTTTTGTCTTAAGTTGCAGCTAAAGTTGCTTATACTTAGAAGTGACGTTTATCTATATAAGGTACATGGGTATCCACATACGACACATACTTATCCTAGCTTTTATAGTCTCTGAGATTAATTCTCTTTTCTCTTGGCCTTGACTAACTTGCAAAGATTATAAATGGATTATCTAGATTTAAAACTAGTTTGGGAATATCGGGAGTATAATGGGGTATATAAACAATAGGAAACAAATGTAATCCAAGTTATGCATAAGAGTCTACTAAGTCTACTTACCAAATTTTTCGACTCTATCGTTTTAGTTCCAGAGAAGAAGCTAGAAGCTTTAAGGTCGGCTTCTTCTGCCTTGATGTCTTTTTTCCTTTGGTCTTGAGCCTTTAAAACAAGTTTGCAATTAAAATTTACAATTCGTATGGTTGAGAACAGCGGAAAAGGAGCTGTGTATATTCAGATTAGGCAATAAACGAAAAAAAAGAGCCTACATATAAAAATTTCCCCCTTATAAGTTTCTGAGATCCATGAGAATGAATTTTCATGCATTTTACAGTTTACAGGGTAGAGCCACGCCTCCGTAAAGCTCACCCGCATGTAAACTAATTCGTATCTCATAAAATGGGTCTGTTTGTGTTTGTTATTATTATTTTAAATTGATAATGCTGGCGTTATTCTCATGCGGCTGGCAGCTTCGTTTCGTGGGCGCCATGGATAATTTGAGCATATTTTTGTGTGCTCATGTGTGTGTGTGGATTTACAATAATTGGGTTAGAGTAAAATTTATGAATTTGTTCGTTATACGCTTTACTAATTATGCCAATGTTATTTTAGTAATTGCGGAAATATGCTGGCAGTACCTGGGAGTGCGCCACTTGAGTTTGTTTATCCACTGATTAAATTTGGTATGGAAATTTCGCAAAATATAAATATATATATATATAGATATCAATAGTTAATGCCAATAAAAAGTCGACTATTCTTGGAGAGTTTTAAAGCGATTAAATTGCTGCTTTAAGGCCCGCCTAAAGTCATTTTGAAACCTGACAAATGTGTGGCCAAAACTTGAAAAGTCATAATGACACACAATCTATTTGAGTTCTATATATTGGAACAGTTCGCCTGGGCTGACAACATGCGCAATGACATTCGAGGACAACATTTTTGGTACCATCAAGATGAGGAAATTGTTGATGATGGCCAGGGCCTCAAGTTGGAAATCAATGTTGATGATCTGTGCACAACATTTTGGGGCCAGTCAAAAGTTACCAAATGTCTAATGCTGGCGGTTAGCTATCTATTTATTTTCCCCTGCTCCGTGTGGCCATGCTGGCCGAGGTTGACGCCAGGCCGCAATTGTTGGCCATTGGCAAATTCGATGAAATGAAAAATACAAACAAAATCATTTGTCAAAACATTTCGAAAGAGCTTTATAAACTCTTGGCTTCAATAACAGGCGGCGGCGGCGACAGCTCCTCCACCCTCCCCTCCCCGCCCAAAATCGATGCTGTCCACTGACGCAGGGAAACTTAACAACAAGCTGAACCAATCGTCGAGCACAATGGAGGCGCTGTGTGAAGGCGGAAGCGGATACGGAATCGGAATTGGAAGAGGAAGCGTGAGTAAGCGTGTGCTGTGGGTGTGTGCGTGTGTGTGTGCTTGGCTTTCTCAACTTTGGAACTGCTTTCAGCCTGGGCCTAGGTCAGCCAGGACTCGAGTGTTGCGAGTCATTTAAGAGTTCCTCTTCGGTACGCCCTAGCACCCGCTCATGATTAGTGTTAGGCGTTCTTTTCGTCCTTCGCTTTTTTCGCTTTGCCTGCCCTTTTGATACATTCTATTTTTTTCTGGCTTTATTATGGCTATTTTGGAGTTTTCCTTGCTGACTTTTTGCTGTATACATCGTTTGTCAAGCGATTTATTTCAATTATATATATTACGATTCATGCTTTGTTATATTTATTTCTGTAGTTGTTGCTTCTCATCTGTTGTTCGGTTGTTAGATTAACGTAAATGAGACTTGAACTTGCGATAAATGTGAATAGTCGAGCTGTTCATTGATTTCGAATATGTAAATTGGTATGAAGAACTACTATTTGAGAAAGTTTAAAGCTTCTAAAGTCTCTTGGTTATTTATTTATTTAAAGCAGCGTTTCTCTGGAAGGGAAACCATCTTTATAATATATCTATATATTTAAATCTCATTTATATTTCATATATATTAAATTTATAATATATTCTTTCGACATTGGACACAGACATTGGAAAAGACGCGTGCTTCGTAGTTCTAAAAGTATACTTAAGAATTTTGGGAGAAACTGATTCGATAAGAATTTTCATTGAAATAATTTCCAAATATAATAATTGAAGATTTCTGCCGGATTTGATCCGGCGACCTCCTGCTTTTACTCCGACGCTCTTTCAATTCAATATTTCAATATTTGTATTCTCTACTGGACTTTTTTGATAGATGATTGTTGCCATGTATTCAAACTTTATTTAAATAAAGTATTTCGTTGTCAGTAACAGACTTGTTGCTTGACAGTGTCCTCCGCTTTGACCTTTAACTTGATGTCAGCAACAGAGTTGAGCTTTAAAAATAACTTGATATTCTCAGCTGGGAGCTGTTTTAAGTTCCCTGCACTGGGCTGGTGGTCGTCCCCAGTTAGCCGAAATGGCATCGAAAAACTGTCAAATAATCATATCCAATGTAAAAGCCTTTAGGCGGCAGTCGGTTGTTCTTTCATTTTGCCACCAACTCCCCGTGGGAACTTTGATGCACGAGTTCCGCTGGGGCCTGGCCCAGCTGTTTGCCGGCGAGGCACGTGCCAATTTAAATGCAAAATCAAAAGCCGCCTGGTATGGAGAAAATTTAATTTCACCAGGCAGCAAAACAATCATATTTTCCTTTCTTCCCTGCTGCTTTGCGCTTTTCCCCAGCTTCTCGTATACACACAGCCCCCACAGGCCAGGACAAAGGAGTCTCAACCGGGGAGCAGGAGCAGTTCCTCCTTCCGACTGTTAACATTTTTTCCGCGTGTTTCGTAAGATATCAATGACTGATTAATGTGCGGCTCGTAAAGGTTGCCTAGTTACCAGGTTCTGCGAGCGCAGCCATAAACTGTGGGGTAACCAGACAATTGCCAAACCGTTTTCGAATTTCAATGGCACGTGCCATGTGCTGCTCGCCTAACCACACACACGCACCTCATGTGGGGCAACAATGTTTTCCCACAAACATAAACAGCCTTTAGACTGAAAGCGTATTTAAATCTGTGTGAGATCCGTGTAGCAAGTACTTAAGCGCATTAGATCAAAGTAAAAGTTGGAATGGGATAAGAGTAAATGAGATTTCGCATGGGAAATATTTAATTTAAAGTATAGTATATAGATACGAAAAATTAATAAGTCTTTCGATATCAGCTTTATCGATTATTCGATAATTATCTGTCAATCGATCAAAATTTCAATTGATCGATACTTTAAGTAGGTCGATTAATCGACAACAGTCTGTGAGTCAACAAAAATGCCAATATACTGATAACCGACTCTAAAAGACTCTGTGGTACATGGATCTTTCGTTAAGTCGATAATTATCGTTCAACCGATAAGCGGATTATTTATTTTTTAGCTTCAAATGTATAATAGGGTGCGACTCGCTGTTTTATATATCTGAAACATATTTACTTATTACAAACAAATGATGTCTAGTCAGGATACCGATAAACGAGACTAAAAGCGACTCACAGGCTCACAGATTTGCCAGTAAATCGACAATTATCGATTTACCGATAAACCGATTACTACACTTTTCATTTAAATATACAATAGTGCACAGCTCGCAGTTTATGGCATTGTGGAGCACCGCATAGCCTTTTCTCTTGAACAACGCCAGCTTATGCAAATCCCCTGAATGGCTTATGCTTCATGAATTTATATCGAATAGCGGGTCGTGGCTTTAAGAGCCCCTGCCCATTGGAACAATAAAAGCTCATTTGTTGCTATTATCGTTTGGACCAACAACAAATAACAAATCATCGAGCCAGCGGGGCGATGGAGCACAAAGCACAAAACACCCACCTGTTTCTGTAAGAGGGAGCTTGGAATGGGCCTGAGGGGGCGAGTGGCGTGAGCTGGGGGGTGCGGCTTATAGCCAAATCGTGCACAGCGCTCACCTCGGAAAGAAGCTGTGCGCTGATGCCGCACAAACTGCTGCCAATAAATTGTGTTAATAAACCAAAAGTTGTTAATTTAAATGATTTATATCTGAAGGCTGTGGGCGTTGGGCGGTGGTGGGTGGTGGGTTGGGGGTTGGTATGTTGGTTATTGCTGAGCCTCAAAAATTTACGTAATTTGGCATTACCTTTGCGGGGCTGCGCCTTAGCCAGCCTCTTTGGCCCGCGCCCAGCCCGCCCAGTGAGGGGTCAACTGAGTGTGTGTGTGTGTGTGTGTGTCTGTTTGGGGCGTGCCGCTTGCCCACCATCAGCTTAAACCAATTTACGTTGCCGATGTCTTCATTTTGGCAACGGCTCAGCGCCGTGTGTCGTGAATTATGGCGCCCCCTCACGGCCAAATGGGGCAACTGTGCGTATGCGTAATGTGCAGACCAGCCCGACAGCCTGTTGTCTATGCCAGTTAACCCACCGCCCACTTTTTAAGGCTACTATCGAAGGGCAGCAAAAACTTTGGCAGTTCACGCTCGCATCCTTCTGCTATATACAGCCTGGCATGTGTATACATAATGTATGCATGTATATACATTAACTTATATATAAATTTATGTCTTATTGTTTGCAGTCGAAATTATTTCATTTGTTTGTCTTTATTACAAGCAAATCCCGTTCAATGCCGCATTGGCTGTCCTGCTAAAAGGGGCCTAAGGGCGTCGTGGAGGGAACGTGTAGCATTTCATTTAAGCGGCAGCTTCCATTTTCCACAGCGTTTGCTTTTAATGGTCGGCGGCTGTTTGGGGGATTTTCCACATCTTAACTCCGGCCGAGACCTACAAATATTTGATGCTCACATTTTTCGCTGTTGTTTCGTTTTATTGATTGGCGCCGTGCCTGCTTTATGAGCCCCATTGTTGTCCTTGTTGTTGCCTTTACTATTGTTTTTGTTGCTCTTTTTGGCTGTTTGGCTGTTTGGCTGTTTGGTTGGCTTTGCCGCTGCTTTCAAGCGTAACACTGCGCTACATTGTAAAGGATTTCGACGGAATTTAAATTGTTGTCCCAACAGCTTGACAGGAAGTCAGTCTTCATCTTCCTGCTTTATCCCGCTTGCGTTTCAGTTCTTCAACTTTGTTTTAGTTTCTTTAATTAACAATTGATAAGCAACTACAATTTGCTTATTTTTGCTCCTTAATTATGGGCTTGAACAAATATTTGTGCCTGGCACGAGCTTCAAACTTTTCTCAGCTAACTAAATACGCCCACTTTTTGTGTTTTTGTTATTAATTCAATATTATTGCGTTCAAAATAAACCCAACCTAACGAGCTATGTTCCCTAAGGTCTCTCCATGAGTTTTTCAATTCTTAAACGAATTTCATGATCGTTAACATGCTTCTTCTGCTTTACCAACCCCAACCCAAAAGTATCCAAGCCTTAAATTAAATTAAAAATTATAATGGTAAGTTATTTGTCAAAACCGAATCTATTTGGACAAGTAATATCTTTTTGGAGAGCTTCCAAATTCGGGATCAATTTATCAGCTAAAAGAAAATAAAGTTTTCTTGCTTTTTCAGTAGTTACCTAAGCAAATTCTTGTTGCATGTCAAAAAAAAAAACGCGTCGCGTTGTGTGTTGCATTCATCTTTACCATTGCGAGTATATTCATGAGATTATGCATTCTCTCAGCTGGGCTCAGGTGAAGGCTTCTGGCTGCCATTCTGAGTTCGAGCTGGGCAAGTTGGCATGGCATAAATGAATATAAAGCACTAGTTTACAACTCAGTCATTTGACAAGCGCTCGTAAGGACATCGGCGGATGCTCAGGTTGCGATTGTCGCTGTTGTAGTTGTTGCTGCTTTTGCATTTTTAATAAAATCATGAATTATGCAAAATAGCTGATAAGAAAGCCAGCGCTGAAGACGTTGCACTTGCGGATTATGGCTGGAAAATAACGCCACGCGACTGGACATTAGTGAAAGTGATCGGAAATCTAGAGAAAAGCGTGTTTTATGTTGCAATACTTGTTAAACAAATTTGCAAGTCAGCTCGTAAATTTTGTGATTTTTTCTTCTCTGGCACAGACATAAAAAAGCTGGTTCTATCAAAAATGCAGAAGTCATTGCCGGGTCAAGGCTGCCCGCCTGACAAGGTGCTTGCATGTGGGTGTGGGTTTGTGGCCGAAATAAATTTGCTATTGATAGCACACAGTGCCAAACAACTTGTAATCAGTTGAAAAGGGCTGTGCGCCCAATTCCCCAGTGGCTACCGACTCGTTCACACCATAATCCAATCGTTCGAAGCGCTTTTATGGTTTCCACTTGGCGAATCGCGTGCGAATTTGAATTTGAATTTGTTGTGCGCATGCCGCCACGTGCACGCTGTAACCCATTCTGCAACCCGACGAGCCATTCCATTACATACCATTTGTTTAGCATCCATTCACATCCATCTAACCATCGTAAGCCCCGCGGGGGTTGCCAAAGGTTTTTGGCGTAGGCGCGCCGCGTGTGTCCACGTTCTCTATCATCAGGACACATGCTCCGTTAAAGTGCTAAAAAACAAACGCAGCGAATCAAAAAAAAAAAATAAAAGAAAAAACCAAACTTATTCACGTCATGTGATTTGAGGCATTCTTTTGATATGGTCTCCCGTATTTTGTATGCGTACTGTGCGAATTGCTATTTTTGGTTGTTTGTCATTTGTTTATTATACCCTGTGGCAAGAAAAGGAAGCATGCAACAGGCGGCAAAAACATCTTCGACACATTGTACAACTGTTTAGACTTGTTTAAAGGCAAGAGGAAATGGCATGTGTTTTTTGTGTTTCTTCTAATTTGCTTATTTGTTGACTTTAAATTTCGGCTTAACATTTTTGGCATGCTCTAAAACTGAAAACCCTAAATATTTAGGACACACTATTTATAATCCTATTTGATTGTACAGGGTATCGCCTAGTCAGGCCTTGTTAAGTAAACCTTTTTGTCTATATATATATATATACTTTTTTTTTGTTTACACGCACCGCATGTACTCGCAATATTTATTGCATAATTTTCATCACTTTCAACAGCACAAAGAAGGACAAATATTCCATACTGTTTTCCCCTCAAACACATGTGTGCGTGTGTGTCCGTGTTTATACTCCCGGAAATTGGCAGGCGACATTTTGAGTCCCTTATTTGGTTAGTCTAATTGGATATGGAACCCTTTTGATTAAATTTAAAACGTGCCTTTTTTCCGACGAATCATTGCGGAGGGTTTCACTTTCAGGTGAAATCGATTAAGCACATTTAAGGGCGTAGCTTGGGTGCAATGTTAGTATTTTTTTATTAATTAAATTAAATGGAAGCAAAAAATATTTAAGCATATTTATAATAAATTATTTTTAGCGAATTTATAAATTTATTTATTTAGTTTTCAACCAAAGTTTGCTGTTGGAAAATTTGACCTACGCAGCTTTTGTTGGTAAAAAGCTTTTTCGAACTCAATTTTGTTGACTTGGAAAATAAGTCTAACAGAGCTTTTAGAGGTTACAAGCTTTTTGCAACGCCTTTTCTGAGCTTTAAAGTACTAAGGCTTTTTGTACGACAATTATAGCAGCTTATTCCTATACTAATTTGCCAAAGCTTTTCTTTCATTGTTTATGGTGTCATATTACATTAGTTTCCATATTATTGAGTAAGCCAAAATACAAATTATAGGACCTAATATTAAACTATATAAAAAAGAAGAGTAGGGAGTAAAAAGAACACAATTATAATAGTTTTTATATGCAAGAGGGGCTTTCTTTTTATTTTGACTTTCTTAAGAGCATTTTCTCACATAATATGCTGTCAGAAAATATATAAAATGTAGTTTCTAAATATTTTTTATTTTTTGTGGCACCTTTTGACAGAATCGAGGGCAGCTTTAATTGGCATTATATATGTATTAAGAAAAGGAAAACATGCTTAGGGTTATGATGCGAATTCACAATAGAAAGATTTGCAGCTAAAAATAAAACAAATATCATTTTCAATTATCAGAAAAACTGGGACAAATAATTGCAGGGAAGAAATAAGTATAAACATATTTCATTTTGCAATGAGAAGCAGCCACGAGTTCGAGGAATTGTTAACACACACAGAGAGAGAGAGACACACACACACACGTACACACAGGCAGACATGTGGCATATGGAGCGGATAAATTGTTTCTGTAAACGATGCCGAAGGAGGCTAAATAAAAGCGCAATAAAGATATTTGCGGAGCGCACACATTGCAAGGCAGACATAAACAACAACAACAAGAAATGCGAGTCGCTGGCAAGGATAAAGCAAAGGAAAAATGCAGCGGCCGGCATTAAAAAGGAAAAGCTCTACCCAATGGCCGCGCTCAATAATCAACTGCATATGGGCATATATGTATATATATATATATATAGTCCTGTGCACACGCAGTGACTAGAGATGGGCACAGGCCTTGAGGCCGATCACGTGCACGGAATATACACGAAGCCCAAAAGTATGCTACATTTTTTATATAACTTTATTTTTATTTAAAAACTTTCGTTAACAGACATGTAAAAATGAGTCCCATCTTTTTATTAATTGATACGATAGTTCGGGTCAGCTCAGCTGCGATATTCAGATATTGGCCAATATTAGAGGAAGTTATTTTTTTTTCCTCAGCGTGCCTTTGTCTTACGTGAGTTTAAGTTCATTTTCGTTCGCTCATCTCCAACACAGATGCTTGAGCTCGAAGATACTTCTACTCGGAAATACTCGCGTGTGTGTGTGCGTGTGTGAATTGCTCTGCAGACTTTTCGAGCCGTTTGGCTTGGATCGATGTAGCGTCTGGCAGAAATATGCTGCGCTGTTAATTTCGCTATCATCCGCTCTGACAGCAGTGATTGAAGGCAGAGCAGCAGCTAAACGCTTAACGCTGATTGCTCTGCGCTGCAGCTGTAAATTGAATGTTGCCATCGTCGTTGCTGTTGCTGTAACGCATTATTTTTAATCGATTGCTCATACGCCAAGTTGGACTAACGAGCAGTCGTGCTGGCATGGCTGGTAGCTCCTCGAACGGCTAGTTAATGAAAACAAGCTGCCTGTGTGGAAAGCTGAGCCCTCAAAAGGAGCAAGCACAAAAAGTTGGCTGTGTTTCCCTTAACTGACAGCCATGGCCATGTCCCTTAGCAGCTCCTTCCCTGCTCCTGCCCTCGCCCGCGTAGGCAGCTGTCGCGTCTGTTAATGTTGCCGAATTTGCATTTCATGCGGCTGTCGCTGCCGTCGTCAACGTATTGTCAAGTCACGTACCCAATTTACAGCAAAGAAAAGTCAATACACTCGGCTGACGGGCGCGTTCGCCTGGCCCATTTGGCCCCTGGCCTAAAGGTCGCTAGACCAGCAAAAAACAGCATATCGCGCCCAGAGGCAGCATTTTCACTGCCAACGACTTGGCACAGTAGATTGCATTTAAAATGGCTTAATAGCTGCATGCACGAATTTCTTTAAAGCATGTCAACTAAACTAACTAGCTGAGACATCTGCGAGGACCAGAGCTGCTTGGAAAATGAATTAAGTATGTATCCGATCTGAGATTAGTTTTTAGAGCAGATTGCCCTACAGTGGGTCACATTTCTGGTTTGCCTTAAAAAAATTCGAATAGGACAGTTTGTAAGCTCGATTCTTATCCGTTTCTTATTCACCAGTTGCATTTATTGAAAAAGTAAACGCATTTCTATCCTCTTAGCGGGCATTTTTTGTTTAAATTGATGTGCTGACGGATTGGTCTACAAGCTCTCTGACTGGCTTAAATACGATTTGATTAAAACCTAAAAACTACGTTTACCAAAGGCAAAAGAAGAGTACAGAAAAATGTGGCAGCAGTTGCCCCAGGCAAATGTACAATTAAACCGTTTCATTTTTAAGCTAATAATATGTATTATTTAAAATAAATATATCTAAAATTTTTATGTAAATTTAATGAATATTTAAAATACCAGATTTTCCGTCTCAAATATTTATATTTTCTCTTCTGTGTATCTTAAACTTGTTAAATTTTAAGTACAGTTGAAGTTAAAGAGCACATTCTATTCCCCATTAAGCTTCAATATGCATAAAGTTAGCTTCTGTAGCCTTTAGTAGTTAGTTCGCATGGTCGCATAGTAAACAAATCTGAACCTGTTTTGCTGAAAACTTTCTAATTACTTTCCCCAACGAAGCTGTTAACATTTAGCGTGCGAGTTTTTTCCTCACAAATGCAATGTGAAACAGAAACATTTGATGAATGTTAAACGGCACGTTGTACGGCTTTTTATTTCGCACTCGCTGAGATAGTGTTGACAGAAGAGCTCGAGTATTCAAAATGAATGAGATTAGACACCGGAACTCCGACACGAATGAGCCGAGCCTCGGGGCGAACTTCAGTCCTTGGCCATTCGACAACAATTTGGATTTGAAAACAAAACTATGTGGGCTGTTTGCAGGCCGGCTTGTTGGTTGGTTGGCTGTCTGGGTTCGAATTGCTGCCCGAGGTTAAATCGCAAATTCTGGCTCTCGTTTAATTAGCAAAGTGACAAAGGCAATTCGATATTGAACTTAACCATTGACCCATTGACCGATACCAATAACAATTTAATTAGCTTGAAGTGCGACTAAGCATTTAGAGTGTTTCATTTATGAGATCTGATTGAAAAGAGTTATACACAAGTATTTTATTATTTTATTTATAAGTATATCGGGATAAAAGGTTTCCATGTGGCAAACTATTTAAAGTATTCATTGTTCTTCAATTCTGGGGAATCATTTTTTAATAATTCTAAAAAATCAGAAACAAACTTTAAAATACATCAATACTAATATAAAATGCGAATATAATTATATTATATTTTCTTATAATATATATTTTTATATTTTGTAAACGAAGCTTTACGCATTTATCATTTTAGAGGAGTTGAACAAAAAGCTGGAATAGTTTAATGTTTTCTTAGATTGAGAATGATATTTTACTTATTTTCTTAATTTTTTTTATCAATATGATAATAATGGCGAACATGCCAGAGTCCATTCCCTCACTTCAAAAAATAATATATTAATTAATTATTTAAAAAATTAACACGACTTTTTACAGCGTTTTTTGTTATTTCTATTTTAAAAACCATTTACTTACAAATGGAGCTCGAAGTCCTGCCTATACATCAGAAAAGCCAAGTTTTTAAAATGTCTTTTTCAAAAACTGGGAACAGTTTACTGAATCGAACCGGTTAACAGTGCGCTGTAAATGGGAACAGTCATGCGCAGTACTGAGGCCATGCAACAGTTTGCCCTTTCATAAAACCAATAACAAATCGCTAACTTGGGCAAGGGGGTAAATGAAATGGAACACGCTCGGAATCAAAAGTGAGTCCCGCCAGGGAACATGGCCAAGTGAAACAGAGTCATTCCCAATTAATCCTTTGGCTGCTGCTGCTACTAGTTGCAGTTACATCATGCGGACTAGGATGACCAAGCCAAAAGTGGGTCTTAGCGAATGGGGATTGGGCTTAAGCCATGTCAAATGACGAATGCATGTACTCTTCTTTTGAGGTTCTTGTCGGACAACTTGGTCGAGCCACGAATTTTAAATGTCATACCAAATTTGGCGGGCCTCGGTGAATGCGACGAAGGTTGTGCCGGCTACGAAAGGGATTGATGAAGGGGGAGGGGGGCAGCTGGTAAATGGCGCCAAGGGCGTCGCCCAGCTGCGGATTAAGAAGTTGCCGTCAACTTAACCTCAAAGCAGGCGCCAATTTTCGCACAAATACAAGCGAATCCCCGCCATAAAACGGCTGAATTGACCTGGTAATCAGACCAAGTGTATTTACCCAGAAATGTTGGGGACCAAGTCACATTTATTTGCATGAAAAAGCTTTTAACCGCAGCATCCGAAGCGGCTTAAACGTTTTTTTAATTGCCAACATTATAATTAATCGCGCGTCCAATTAAACTGTTACCCAATCAAATTTGTAAAACATTTAATTCAGCTTCATAAAAACGAGTTAAACATATTTTATTTTTGGTGTCTCCCCATTTTTTTTGCCTTTTTGTTTTTTATCAGACATCAGACCAGCATATGTGCCTGGCTAATGAAAGACAAAGCAAAGTCCTTGACTATATAATCTGCAGGGGGCGGGGAGCAAAGGGTTTGGCAGTATCTGTGGCGCAAAAAAAATGTGGCAACACTGTCATTCTCTGAAAAGTTGTTGCACTTTTGTTTGAATTTCCTTGGCTTTTTCATGCTTCTGTGGCCGCCAAAGTTTTTTGGCCCCTGTGACATTTTAAGAGCGGTTTCCCGCACTCCTTACAAGAAACGGTTGAAAACTTTTATGCTCTCCCTATAAAGGCATATATATATGCATACATATATGTGTAGACGTATATATGTACATGTGTTAGGGTGTAAGCACACATGTAAGTGTGTTCTTAGAGTACCGCAGGGCAAACTCGT
The DNA here is from genome assembly GCA_035045725.1 of Drosophila ezoana. Classification (NCBI taxonomy): domain Eukaryota; kingdom Metazoa; phylum Arthropoda; class Insecta; order Diptera; family Drosophilidae; genus Drosophila; species Drosophila ezoana. The sequence goes on from JAWNOU010000207.1 coordinate 2,417,813, forward strand.
GTCTGCGTCTGGCCTGTCTGTCAAAGTTTGTGTCGTTTGACGGGCTAATTTCCTGTAAAAGCTGATTTTCACATTATGAAAACGATCCGCAGCTCTTTTATTTGCTCCTAATTGAGGTTAAAGGTCTGAACAAAAGCCTCTTAATTGCCATTAAAAATTGCAGTTTTTTTTTTCTATTAATTGGCCATAAATATTAGCTGGTAAATGATGATAACAACGCACATAAATTTGCTTAAATGCTATTTAAAAACATTGTAGCATAGTTTAATCGGACAATTTCATTGTCGATTCATTCAAGTACCTATTTATATGAATATGTTCACATTTGTTTGCTTTTGATATTCAATTATTATCAGCATATTTAAAAATATAATATATATAATATAATATATAATTAAATATAATATAATATAATATACAGAATTAGAAACTAAATTTTCAACAAAAATATGTTAAAAGTTATAGAGAAGATTGTTATTAAAAGTTTAGGTGTATTAATGTTTCAATATAAGAAACATTAAGTGTCTGAGCTTCGAGCTGGAAGATTTTGGATTTTGTATAGGTTTATCATTTTTTTGATTATTCTAAAAGAAAAAAGCAAATAGTATATGTTTTTTTTTTTTTGTTAGCTATATCCTACGTGGTATCCCTTGCATAAAATATAAAGAAATTTCTGGAAGCATATCTGAAAAAATTTAAATTCAATTCCTTTTCAAAACAACACCAACTTATGATATTTTTTTTAGTTTATATAAAACTGTTGCACACATATCGAAATTGATGTTATGCAAAGGAGATTCAATTTATTAACGAAACTCCCAACATAATAGAAGATATTCTTGCTTATATTGGAGTACAGCACATATTTGACTGAGATATATGAATCGTATATGCGTGAGCCATCTGAAGAAGATTTTGTGCATGCGATGAAATTCAAATTCAATGAAATAAACATCCATCACAACGAAGAGCCCCAACAGCTCAGCTCAGCTCCGCTCAGCTGTTGCTGATTATGATTATGATAATGCTGATGATGATGCTGATGATGCTCTTAAGAGTTGAGTATTTGAATGCGTTGTAACTTCTATGGACTCATGGATTTGCATGACGCTGACAAATTTGGTGGAATCGATGGTTGGGAAGTGCGTGGAAAAGAACGTGTATTGAATAATTTATGGCCATGTTTATTTTGTGTGTTCGTAATATAAAATATGTGTTTGCCCGTAATCATTGCACTGCCGGATTGTTAATGTGCAGGTGTACAAAGTATTTATATGCATAATCTTAAAGCCAGGCGACCTTGCTGGATTTTCGCATTAAATAAGATATGAAGTGGGGCCCATTGCTTTGGTAACGGAAGTCGATTTGCGTACGCATAAATAATATGAGAGCCGTAATAAATTCAATGGGCAACAACAAGACTGCCAGACGACAACTCGGATTATTAATATTTTCCATACTACTTTTCAGCTTTGCTTGTGCTTTGTTTGAGCACTTGAAATGTGAGCTACGGCAGCAGCAGCAACAGCAGCAGGGGCTGGGGCAGGGGCAGGGGCAAGCACAATGACCAGGGCCCAGGGCGAAGGCAGCAAAATAAATCAGCTCAAGTATAAAAATTCACGTCAACATGCTGCACACACAATACCCTGCCACCCCACCGCCGCCTCCTTTTCATTTTGTGCAAGAGTTGGTAGCTGGCAATCGGGCAGGCAACTGGCCAATGCTCCAGGGGGATTTGCGGGGTGGCAAACATTGCCAGGGCATGTTGGCTTAATGAGTGCCGGCCACAATCACGAGTCAAATCTTGTAAAGCTGCACAAAAGTCAACCATATATGCCTGCAGCATTAGCCCTCCAGTTCGCTTCTTCTCCTAACTCTGCCCACAACCTGTCGACTCTTCTTGTTTGTACAACTTGCCTGCAACTAAAGCTGGTCTCCAAATTTGAGCTAGTGCTAAACAATCACATTCTTTACTAAACATCGTCCTTTTACACATTCAGATACACTTATTTTGCATTCCAAATAAGGATATTGATAAGTTTGCAATTGCAGTCCATGTTTTGCATCTGATGAAATATTTATGTGGGAAATATTTAAATGTACAAAGCGAACAACTCATTAGCTGACAGCGCAATTCATCAGGAATACGTTTGTTATAGTTAAATTAAAATAAATTAAACCTTGTGTTCTGACAACTGTGTTGACAGATTTCGCAGTGGCTAGCATTATATTTGAATTATTAAATTGTTTGATTGAGATTATAAAATATGTTCAATAGTGTTTTCGTTTTTACGATAATTTTGCATAAACTGCTTTAAAAAGTTTCTTTTCTATAAAAAAAATAAATAATAGAATTTTTTCTGTCTTTCTTAACATCAGGAAAAGTTGTCTTGTTATATTTTAGGTCTGTCAACCGATTCAAAATTATATCAATACTCTGAAAGTTTTCAACCAAAGCTTTATAAGCCTTAAATCATTTGAAGGAAAATAGGATATATTAAATTTTTCATTTAAAGTGATCCATAAAGAATAAACTCGTTATAATAAACAAACTCGTTTGCGGCGGCGTTCGCATTATTTATGATGACAATTTTATCATAATCCGAATGGCAATTGTTAATAAAGCTTCACTTAAATGCCATATGGATATTGACATTTAAAGTGAAATCAATTTGTCAATTACATCGAATGTTTTTTTTTTTTTATTTTTCATTTCCTGTTAAAACACATACGCGGCATAGTATGTTAAACTTTTAATTCCATTTGGGCATGAAAACCAACAAATAAATCAAAGTCACGCTGTGACCCGGTCTCTGTCTGGGCCTGGGATATGGGTCTGCAATTGCGGCAGCTGCACTGTCCAATGAATTAAAAGTATAAACAAATTCACATCCCACGTTACAGACATACATACGGAGCATATATATGTTTCCATAGCTGCATACATATATGTATGGCAATGGGAATATAACAAAAGTTTTCAATTTTGCTACAGTTGCGACTGTGATTTAAGTGTCGGGAATGCCGCTGGGACGCCGCGGATACTAAAAATAAATTCGTTAAATAAAACAAATGCGAAACAAGTGAGAAGGTTGTTGCCAAATGTCAACGACTGCGCAATACTCTGTTTACAGATTGCAGCAGTCCAAAAATAACTTTCTTAATTAGCCCTAGGAGTATAGGGAATATAGATTTACGCGGCTTGTGGCAAAGTATTTATGTCCAATCCTTTTTTTTATATTGTTATTATTCTTTTAGCCCATATACCCGCTCTTCGCTTTATGCCCAGTGTATGCAAAAGGAAATTCATAAATTGTAACCGTGTTGCAGTCACGCAATCATTTAATCATAAGCATAAATATCAAAAGCATTTATACAAATTGTTTGCTAGCATTTTATTTGAATGCAAATTCAATCACATTTCCAATTGATTTCCATTTACGATCAACAATTTAGTTTCAGCTTTTCCACTGCATTTGCGAGCATTGCTTGCATTCGAGCTTAGAAGCGGTTTAATAGCCCAATGCCTGCCAACTATTTGATACGATGCCATATAGCTAGCACGCTTGGCATGTTGTGCACTTTTTTTTTATTAATCTCTGGGTCGAACATATTTATCATCAGTCACATTTACAATGGGGCTGGTGTTAAATTTATATGCACAAAATGTTTACTGTTCCTACAAATATTCGCACTTACTTTGCCAAAAAGTAGCATTATATATATATTTAGCAAGATTTAAATAAATAATCTTATTGTCGCAAACAGCTTTGTCGCACTTTCAATTTTAACGATTAAATTGTGTCTTCCATTTATCATAAATTAGTAAACGTTTAATGCTTAGCAAGTTGAGCAATACATTATTTATTTTTATCATTTATTTTGTGTTAGGCACTTTTTAAACTTATTCACAAAAAGTATTCTTCTACAGGCAAAGCTGTCATTGATTTTTACAAGAAAAACACAATTTACAATTTAAAATTGTTAGAAACCATGTTCGTTTTTTTTAATTCTAATAAATCATTTTTTAAAAATTACTTCGGATTGTCTTTTGTTTTTTAATTGGGTTGCGATATATAAATATAGATATATTCTTTTTCTTATAGATACACTTTTTTTCTTTTTACACTTCCACACTTTTTATTTCAATTCCGTTTCAATATAAAACATCGTCTTTTTTTAAGCCCCCTTCAGTTTTCATATATGTAATATATTTGCAATTGGAATATGTGCCCGGAAAAGCAGGCAACATAAATTAACAATATATTTGAACTAAGCATTTTATGTTGCATACTTATGTGGGCCAACGAACATACCGCTGTAGATTACACTTTGTTGAACAAAATATGTGATTTAATTAGTAAAATATAAAACAAAATATCAAACTAAATAAATATACATGCATGTAACATACATATAAATATGTGTCTGACAAGAAAACTCTCAAATGATGCCATGGTGCATGACAGGGGGCGTTATTTATATGCGCTAGTTTACTGCTGCTGCTGTTCGCCTGTTTGTTCGTTGGCCCAAAACACAACACAACAAAAAAAGAAAGATGAGAATCAAAAATGGGGGTTAAAAAAAATCGGTGCGGAACACATTTCATAAATCTTGCCCGCGATTGAGCACAACCACTATTTTTTTTAAACTTTTTTTTTGTTTTAATTGTCGTTATTTTTGGCTGCGTTCTTTGGATTTGGCTCTGATTCGGAATCCATTCTTGTTCCATTTTGGTCGCACGTTCGGTTCACGCGTCCTGTGATGTGTGTGCTGTCAATGGTCAAGGGTGTGTGTTTGTGTGTGTGGTGCTATCGTTTGGTTGCGCAGCAGGCGCCACCCGGCACAACAATTCTATGGGTCCGATAGGGGCCGAGGTATGCCTGAGGATGGCAGGGCTTGCTAAAGGAGATGAATGATCTAGGCGAGGCATTCCTGCATTTTCTTCTGCCCCAACCTTGACGCTCGTAATACTTAAACCTGGGATGCGCAGCGCGTTGCAGCGTGCTGTTTAGCAGCCAGACCATGGAGCCGATGATGCACAGCGCCAAGCATACGACAAATACAAACAGAATCACACGCCAGGTGGAGTTCAGGTCATTCAATTCCAAGCGAATTTCGGGTGACAAGCTGGCAGCTGCAGTCAACTCGCGTTCAATCTGCTTCCTTAATTTCTGGCAGTCATAGGCGGACATTAGATGCGGCACCTGATAGGCAGGCACCGTTGGCTCGTGCAGCCACCAATCGTCCCAGAACTCCAGCTGTTTGTCGACCAAAAGCCGATCGCAGTGGGCGAAGACTTCGCTTATCCACTGTTGGCATTCGGCGCTGTTGATGTTTTGCTTGCAAATTGGATTCATTGTCGTGTATTTAACGAATATTTATATAAATATGTTCAAATATGATATGGTAACTAGATATATGGACGCCTACTTGACTAGACCTGATTATCGTCCTGTTTGCCACGTCTAAGCCAATTTGCCCAGCGTATTTTGCCGCGACTTTGAGCATTTGATTGATTCGTAGCTGCTGTTGGCCCATAAGAAGTTGGCATTTTGCCAATGGCTGCATGGCATTTGCGCGCCTCCTTATGTATGTCCATGGTTATTGAGGTCTGATCCTCAGCAGCTGTGCTTCGCTCGGACAGCTGTTCGCCAGCTGAGCTTGTTGTCTCCTCAGACGACTCGGACGAGGCCTCGTCTGAGGATTTTAATACATCAGTTACTAAACTCTCGCTCGATTCAATATCGCTTGATTCCTCCGATGCTTCACTTTCCAATTGGTTATCTATGTCCTGCTTTGTTTCAGCCTGTGTGTGCTGATCCAAGCTCTTGGATTTCTTGGCGAAGCTATTCATCGGAAAATTATCCCAAAACCTTGTCGGCACATATAGTTCCGGATCCGTCTGACCGGCCACAGAGCTGAGCATCTTGGCTGAAGCGCTGCACTTTTCGCGCAGCTGTTGCACGATGTCGTCCACCGAGGCTTGTCCGCCCGACTGCCGATCCGGGCATACTTTAATGCGCTCTGCCGCGTGTTTGGGCGGCTTCTTAAACACAAAAGCCTTTGCCAGCAGCCAGACGATAATACACATGCAGAAGACCATGAAAAACAACAACAGCAGCAAGGTCATGGGGTTTATGCCGCGGTTGACCCTAAAGAGCGAAGCCTCTAGCTCCCGCTTCAGCCGCTGGCATTCATCGTTTGTCATTAGCTTGTGGGCGGTGCTGCCCTGTTCCTGATCGCGATCGAGTTTCCAGTCTGGACACCGGCCACACATCTCGCGCTGCCAATGATTGCAGGCGGCGCTCTCCGGGTTTATTTTGCACATCGAGCCCAGACCCCTCATTTTCAGAGCTTATGTGTTTTTAATATATTTATTCCATAAATGATGAGTATTTCAATTCGAAATGTAGCTGGGAATAATGACATATTGAATTTAATTGAATTCCAGCTTATGGCTGCTCAGATATTAAATGTGTATTTGAAGCATTAAATATTAAATGAATAATGCTTGGCGCAAGGCTGGCAAATGTAGCAACACGCAACTGCTCATAAATTTTCTTTTTCCGCTTCATGTAGCTGAAAAACTTTGCACACACTCTCACACACACACACACAGACACATGTGCACATCGTATCCACCCAAAAAACAAAAACTAACCCAACGTTATCTGCGCTAGTTCGTAGGCAAGCCTTCCGATGCCCATTAAAATGTATAAAGAGGATGCTTTGGCATTTAAGAATTGGCTTGCAAAAGTAAGCAGCTCCAACCTTATAAAGTATATATAGTCAAGATCTCATTCATCTGAAAGACAATGCGATCTGGAGTTGGAGAATTATGGTTTAATTCCTCAGCTAACACTGTTTACTAAATCAAAATTGTAGAAAATTCCTGAATAGTTAATTGAGATGAAATAAACTGAGATTAAGAAGAAAGTTGTGAAGGCAACATAGCTACAGAGTATATGCTAGTTGTTCACTTGCAACCTTTGCTTGCTTGTGCTGCCGACTTTGTGGTGGCAAGTGGAAAACTACTTCAACTAAATGTGCAACTAAATTCGCGGCAAAGTTAATGGCAACATTCAGGAAGCAAGTATTTTTCCTCATGGGCAAAGTCTCGACGCTTCGACGTGTCAAAAACTGACATGGAAAAATGGAATTTGCGCACTCGCCGAGATCCTAATTTTGGGTAACAAGCTCGCAACTGACACGCAGTCAGCTTTGTTAAGGGGCTGACAGCGAACCAGTCGTCGGTTCAGACCCGATGATAATAACCTGTAAACGTGACGCGATGACTTGCCAGATAGCATTGAAATATTGCCAGGCGCCAGGCGACACCTCGCTGGTAGAGGCCGCTGCCAGAAGGACACATCGGCAATTATAATTAGATATGTGGAGCGCTTTGGGCTCAATTAAAAAGCACGTGGCTGAACGAGCAGAGTGCATGGCCAAAAATTGGGTTAAAATGCACCGCAGGCCATGGCGGTCGCTTCAAATTGTTTCTCTTTCAATTTCGCGTTGCATTTTTGGCCACCGCGGCGGCGGCTGCATCACATTTTGCCCATATTGAAATTTATGCTTCCGACTCGAATTCGCACATCGCACATTTAAACAACTTTTGGGCGCTTGAACTTTACATTTCCATGCCAAAATTATGCGACGTAACTTTCACATCCGCGCCTGCCTGCGGCTGCCGGTCCATCCACAAAACCCGGCGGAAAATTGGTTTATTTTATTCCTATTGACTGGCGGTCGGTTGGTCTGTCGGTCGGTGGGCGGCTGTCGACAGCATTTGGCAATTTGAAATTAACATGCAATGCGATTTGTTTAGAATTCCAATTAAAAACCATTTTTATTGCTCATTTTCGTCGACTGCTGCGCGCAGTATTTACCAATTTCGTTTTGCGTAGAAGATACTTTCGTGGATTAAGTTCATCCGGAAGTATCTAAAAGATTTAAAATGCGAAAGTATCTGAAGAACAGCGTGAGGCTAGTGGGGCGTAAAACAGTGTGAAATGAAACAAGATATAGTTTGCTTAAAAGTTACAAAATCTGCAACATTGAGAGGGGATAATTCAAATATCAGTGTGGAATCATTACGAATGAAGCAAAATAGTGAAAAGTGATGAATGTGAAATGAATGCGATTTATATTTATTGCATAATATGAATATTCAAAAACCCAATCGAAAGAGTATGCGTGGTGGAACAAGATAGAATGAAACATTGTGGAATGGAACATGGTGAAATGAAACAAGATGGCAGGAAACATAGAATACAATTTAATAATGCTTTAACTCAAATACTTAAAGAATACATTTCCAGCTACTCATTTAAGCAACAAGGTGGAATGGCATTAAAATTCAATCGAAATGTGAGATCATCTCACAGCAAGACAAACAAAAAATGTCAATAAGTAACTTAATTGACGAACCGAACCAATAAAACGCAAAAGAAAATTCTATTCCTAGAATACAAAAGATGACCAAAATTTAATTACTTCGACTTGGTACGTCAAGCCCACAACAGTCAAAACAGGTAGAAACAAATTTCATAAACTTTGCAATTTCGAATATTACCTGCAATTGCTTGCATACGGCATTTGTGCTTGTTATTTGTGCGTAGATTGAGCAATTTGCTGTTAACTGTTCAATCGACCGACAGCAGATGCCATTCAGTGGCTATGGTTAGCTGCTAGTTAGCTGCAGTACACCTGCAGTTGATGATAGCTTTTGGCCCAAACCAGATATGGCCAACACCTAATATGCGACTCTGCCCAAATGTAGCAGCACACGCTGCCCCGTTGCCTCAGGGCCATGGCCCTAATGAAAACGGAAAACACGCGCGCACACCACATGAACTTGGGCAATGCATGTGGTTAGTCCTTTGCCAGAGTCCAGTGCGGGTTTTGCGTCTGGTTTGGAGCACATGTTTTTTGAATGCAATGAGACAGAGCTAGAGTAAAAACGAGGCAGCGCGAAGAATGAATGAACTGGAGACATGAATGGGAAACATCAGCATCTAGTCTCAAACCCCTAAAAAAAAAATGGTCTAAAATGGGCTCGTTAGTGGTTGTTGCATGTCCAAGCTGCCCTTTATGTCTGTCTGTCTGTGGCTGTATGGGTGTGTGTGCATTTGAATGCCATAAATTGTGCCACAGACTCCATTTTTGCAACCAAAATCCCATGCTTATAATCATAAAATCCTGCGAGTATTTCATGCATGACTGCATTACAAAATTTCAACTAGCAGGCCCAAGCCCAAACAGTTGTTTTCCGCTGTAAATACATTTCCCATTTGCAAAATCTCAAATTACAGCTGGCCTTGTGCGTAGCAAAAGCTTTCATAATCAGCGCATTTGACTACGTTAAAATTGCGCTTTTAGTTTTCATTTTAAGTCGCTTTAGTAAACCTTTTAGCGAGTTAGATATTGATTAAATAAATATTGTAGCTTACGAGCGTAAAATCAGCAAAAGATAACATTTTACAGATAGCCGGAATAGCAAACGCCTCATCCCCCTTTCGTAGTTTGAACTAGTTGAGAATTGCAAGCGTCAAGCAACGAAAGAAGTATCTGCTTGTTCTTCCCTGGGACATCAACTTTCCCCCTTTATCGAATAATGCAGCAATGCAAATTTCTTTAAAGGATTTCAAGCTCTGGTATAACTGGATTAACTTCTTCAGATTAGAGTAGTTAGACCAGAGAGAAGCTTCTTAGTCGGAAAACTTTATTTATAATCTTAGATTATCTTAGATATTGATGTACTAAATTTTGCTAGATCATTCTGTGCTTAACACCGTGAAAGCTGGTCAGCCTGAATACGCCAGAGTTTTTCTTCGCAATTTTGAGCACATTTTCTCAATAATTGAAGCATATCAATACTTTTCTTTAGAGAAGTACTTAACTTAACAGCACAGCAGCCAAGTCTTACTATAGCATATTTCATTTAAAATATGTTGTGCTCGCATAGAGTAAATTCAGCAGAAAGGATAATCAGAGCTGTAAAAGTTGCTTCTACTGTTGATATCTGGTGCAATCCCCGTAGAAGTGAGTGCTTTATCCGATTCACCCCTAAGCGAGGTACTGTTAATGCCAACACATTTGCGCATATTTCTCCAGCTTGGCAAATTTACGCATCCTTCTGACGGGAAGGCCATGGAGCGGTTGAGTGGGGGTTGTGGCTAAGACATGTTCTAGCATCCACGCCCAGTTGCGCCATCTTCTTTGGCGCCACGGCACTTTGCGAGCTGGGGCAAATCCATTTGAAGCGAGGGATTTTCATCTTTCAGGTTGCGCTTGATGTGGTTCTAGCTTCACGGCGCACCGAGCCGAAGCGTTGCCAGACCGTTTCCGACTGCAGCGTGTTTACGTGGCAGGACTTATCGGAGTTGTCTGGATTTATGTGGAGGGCACAATGTGCTGATTACAATGGCCGTGTCCAGGCCCTGTCCAAGCGCTGTCCAGGCCGTGTCCAGGCTCGGCCTTTGCTCGACTTAGCAGATTAAGAGCGTCGCTTATTCAACCTTAATTTATGGCGACACATAGAAAACGAGATACACGGAATGCGGAATACGGAATGCGGAATGGAAGACTCAAAGGAGGAGCCCAGCTGCATTTAAATTGAGAGCGTCTCGAACTTAAAATTTGGCAACTGATGGGCATCATTTAATTTAATAGAAACTTTCACAGGCCGCAAGGACCGCAAACCTATTGACTTGACTTCTCTCTCTCTCTCTCTCTCTCTCTCTCTCTCTCTCTCTCTCTTTCTCTATTGTCTGTTGAATTTTCATAGATATATTGCCGAGACCGGTGTCAATACACAGCTGTTTGAATTTCCAGGGCGCGCGACTTTTTCACATTGCACAAAAAAGAAAAGGGAAATTTAATGAAATTTCAAATTGCCATTCGCTTTCTATCTCAAGCTGTCAAGCTTCTGTCTGCGTGCCTGTCTCGTGTGTGTGTGTGTGTGTGTGTGTGTTGCTTGCGTGTCCTGGCCTGTCTGCTCAATGTCCTTTGTGCTCCAGTGACAGCTGCTCATTTCACGCTTAGTAATTTCAATGAATTTTCGCTAGCGCTATTCGAGCCACATCTCCATCTTATTTGTACGGCGCTGCATTAATTAAATTTTCGTATTTAATTTTGTTTATATACATAAATGCATAGTTTATGCAGATGCGCCCTTAGACAAAAATGTCGGCCAATGTTTATAAATAGATTGCATAATAAACCCTCCCTCCAAGAATAACTATCGCAAGAATTTTATTATATTTGCTTTAATCATAATTAGATAATTATATTAGGCTGGTCAGCTCGTGTGTGGCTTAATTTTATTTATAATGATATCAAAATAATGAGCACGTTGTCTGTGCAGCTATTTCAAGAATCTCCTGGCTCTGACATTAGCTAAAGTATGCTCGACTCGAAAAAAAAACAGCCCAGAATCACCCTAAAATTTAAAGAATAGCTTTTGATGTGGGGCCAAGCACATTTCGCTCTATTTTATTAAAAGCCAATTCGTAATTTTTCTAATAAGTAGAAAATAGTTTGTTAGAGGTGGAAAATGTTTTCTTATATAAAGAACAATTTTCTTAATATTAGAATCGTTTATCTAAATAGCAGAAAATATTTCCTAAAATTAAAATTTATTCCCAAAAATATAAAATATTTAATGAAACGCAGAAACAATTTTCTGAAAAGAATTTTAAAGAAGAGAATTTTAAGGGTCAAAAGTACTTGATTTATTTATTTATATCTGACTTTCTTCTGACTCACAATGAGCTTAGGACTATTATTTTAATCTTGTTAAGATAGCCTTCCTAAGCTTATTGTTCGTCCCATCTCAATGCATATATTTAACAGTTAATTTTAGCATATAAGTTCCATTGTCCTTCACAACTACTTCTTGGAGCTTTGGCTTCGTGTCTTCAATAACTTACTATATCGAGCCGCCTTTTGACGCTTCCTTAGAGATTTGCGCCATTTGCGCCAATATGTTTGTATTTTGCGTGCTGCTCGATTCATCCTGTACAACAAGATTGCCTGCTGCCTTTTGCGTTCATCTTCTTGTTCGCGCTTCACGACAATCTTAATGTAAATGTCCTCCTCTTTTTTGAAGGTCAGCATAGATGCATCCATCGATTTTTTTACATCTACCAATTCATTCTCCAAATCCAAATGCTCAATCATTTTTTCGCCAATTACGCGATCGTATTTTTTTATAGCGGCCTCTAACTGTAGTTGCAGCTTGTTTCTGTGTAGTTGGGTATATATTTGTTTAGAGTTTGACTGATATCGTCATTTTCCACTCACCTTTCTTCACGTGCCGATTTCTCCTCCAGCTGATTTCTTTTGGTTTGATTCTCGTATTCCACACGCACTTTTTCCAGCTCTATCTCCAGCAGTTTTTGTTTTTCCAAGCTGTTTCTTCGATTCTCGTTGATTTGGCGCTGGCAAGCTTCACTGTGGAGATTTAAGCGCTTATAAAAACTAGACATATTCCACACACACACACACTCACGTACCTTTCGTTTTGCATGCGGACGCACATTTTTCATTTTCATTTCTTCCAGCTTCAGTTCGCACTTTTGCCGATAGGCGCTTTTGGCAGCCATTTTCCAGCGCAGCTTCACTTTTTGGCTTTCGAAATCGGCCCTTAGGTGCTTTATGGTATCCTTGACGTGCTCATTTTCATGGTATATCTTGTGCAGCGCATGCTCGTTGCTAATCTCCTGCTTTGCGCTGCGCTTCAAATGGTGCTTGGATATGCGGAACAGCTGCTCAAAGGCGATCAGCAGCTTGCGATCCTCGGGTGTCATGTGAAAGTCGGGAAACAGTGTGTATATATCCGGATGGCGCTGAAAGTAGTCGATCAGCTTGATCATGCCATAATCCATCAACGGATGTCGCTGCTCCTTCACAATAAGGTCACGCCGGCGTATATAGTCCTCCACCAGGCGTATGGCTGGCTGGTGTTTGGTGCCATGCAAGACCTTGGCCACACTGATCGGCGTCTGCAGCAGCTTTGGCAATAGAAGCGCACTCTTCACACAGTCCACCGAGTCCTGCAGCACACGTATGACACAGCGTATTTGCGTAGAGCGCACGGAAGCGAAATCTATCGATCAGTTCGGCATTGAGTTGGAAATCAATATTCTAGGCTTGTCTAGAGAGATTGTGTTACCCACCAGCACCGCCATCTTTTGCTGCGCTTGGATGCTTCACACGCCATTTGTTTGGCGGCACATGGTCCGCTTTCCCCGTCGATGATTCCCTTAACAAATCCATTGTGTTAAAAAAAAAACAACTATTTTTTGCTCTTAAAAGTGTGTGTGCGCCTGTGTAATAAAAACAAATCTGTATTAAGGCATAGACTGTGCTTGCTAGGAGAAATATTTATTTGGAGAGAAAAACTTTGGAACCATGACGTCAAGTACTAATTGCCCAGCTTCTTGAACTGGGAAGTAGCAATTAATATTTCTAGGCAGTTTTAGTCGAAGGAATGCTTAAATTCATTTAATGCGAATTCTTGTTGGTATTTTATGCTTAATGCGTGCTTTTCTTAAGCCCCAATTAACGGATATTATAAAGGCAATTTTAGGAACTCGATAGATAATCTACTTGACAGCTTTAAAGTCTATTTCCATTTAAATAGGGGACTATATATAATTAGATTGTTTTGATTAATTTATTTTTTATTTTGCTAGGCATATACTTTGTGATAGATTTTGCTGCCAAAGTTGGTATGGAAGAAATACTGGCCATTATTTACGTGAGCCACGTCTCCTTTTCTTTATCAGATGCTTGCGCCATGCGCGCCAATATCTTTGAATTTTGCGAGCGGCTCGATTCATCATGTAATGTAGAATGGCCTGTTGCTTCTTGCGTTCTTCTTCCATTTCGCGCTTAACCACAATCTCTTTGTAAATGGCCGCCTCTTTGCGATAGGTTGTCATATATTCATCGAGCTTTTTCTTGGCCTCCTTCAGTTGATCCGTCAGGTCCAGATTCTCGACCAATTTTTCACCGATCACCGTATCATATTTCCGTACAATGCCCTGCAGCTGTATTTGCAATTTATTTCTGTGAATTGAATTTTTGTTTGTTAATTATATATATTTATATATTTAAAATATAATTGCTTATTTGTACATACTTTTCATCGCGGCCCTCCTTTTCCATTTTTTTGTTGTCTCTGTCTAATTTTTGACTTTCGAATCTGACCTTTTCCAGCTCTTCAGCCAGTTCAAATTGTCTTTCCTGGCTGCTCTTGACATTAGCTAGCACAGCGCGCCGATAACGCTCTCTGGGGAAAATGTAGATAAATATTCAAAAAGTATTATATGTATATATATATATATTTTTTTTTTTTTCTTAGCCTGTCTGACTTACGTTTCATGTTCGATTTTATCTGCGTGCAGTGCTTTTTTCACTCTCAGCTCTTCCGCGATTTTGGCCAAATATGACGCCTTGGCGACCGCCTTCCAGCGCTGCTCGACCCTGTGTGAGGCGATTTTGTCCTCAATTTGTTTTATGTTCTTCTTGAGGTTCTCCTTTTCCGCGTATACACCCTGAAAATAACGTTCCTGCTTTATCTGCGCCTTCGCGTCGCGCTCCAAATGAGCCGCGGCCATGTCGATCAGCTTCCTGAAGGCGACGAGCAGCTTACGCTCATTATCGGACATCGAGTTCATTAATCCGGGAAACAAGGTATAAATCGACTGGTTACGTTGGAAGTAGTCAATGATCTTGACCATGCCATGATCCATCAGTGGCGATCGGTGTTCCTTCAATATAATATCACGCCTGCGCAAAAAGGCATTTATCAGTGGTAGGACCCCCTCAAATTGTGTGCCGGTCACAGCCTTAGCCAACACTTGACGATCCTCTATAAGTTTTGGCAATATCAATGAGATCTTAACGCGCTCGTAGGCTTCATTCATGGCTCGCAGCACATTTTCAATGATCGTGGTGCGCAGCGAGGAGAAATCTAGGTTGATCTGTGTTAGCTATCGATCTATTCGATATGGTATTTGATTTCTTTTGTACCCACCCAACTGAGCCATTCGTATGGCTTCGCGCTTTGCCGCATGTTCGGCGGCCTGGTTGTCTTTCGGCATTTTAAAAAACAAAACTCATTAAACTTAAAAGAATCGTTTTGCTTACGTCTGTCTGAAATTTGTAGTGTGTATGTTTATACCAAGCGAATGAACGTGTTAAATTCTAAACATTTCATAAGGTTACTCGGTTGTTTTACCAAAAAAACAAGTAAGAGGTTCTAGTCGGAAACTCCCGACTAGGGGATACACTGTACCCTCTTAATCCTACACTTTGATGAAATTTTCCACATATTATTGTACTAAAAAATATTTGTGTATTATCAAATTTATCAATTGCATTTAAATTGTGGCTTATATTGGTGGGCAGCATAAATTGTTGTTTTACTTGATTTGATTTAGGTGGTGATAGCTATAAAATGAAAGATACATTGATATGTATAGTATTCCAAAAGCTACATGTCAAGTTTGGTGACTCTAAATGCTTCCTTCTGCCTGTTACATACATTTGCACAAATACATTATAGCCTTTTTACCCATTTATAATGGGTTCAGGGTATAAAAAGAGATAGCAAACGGTAGGTCGCTGGTTCAAATGCAGCAGCAACTTAAAACATTTGTGAGTGGTTTATTTATTTGTTATTATTTGCAATAATTAACAAAACATTCCATACTGAGCACGAGGTTCAGTTGATCGCAGCTCTGTATATATGAAGATTAAGGAAATTTGTCTAAAATTGCATCTTCAGCATTATGTATCTGAACCGGGCGACGCCGGGCTATTGATATTTTGTTTAATAATTTGTTTGAAATGCCTTTCAGTTAGTCACCCCCTTGAATACATATTTCAAGGTACATATTTTAGTCCTTAATTGTGTTTTCTCTTCTTTAATTAGATGTTATCAAATTACACTAATTACTCGCCGTATGTGTAACTAAATAATTATAACAACTTTTCTGTTGCCCTTGTTGCAGTCCCCTTTGTCCTTTTGCCGCTTTTTCATGCATTTGTAGGGGGTCTGGCTTAGTCGATGCTCTGATATATGTGGATGTGCGTTTCCATGTAGCCATATTCCATTACAAATGCTGACAATGACGGATTAGTTTAGTCTGATGACATTCATTTAGTCAGTTCATGGAATTAGTTCATATGCTGCGGTCGGGCGTTCCCTGTGGACTAATAACTTTGTGCCCCATCACAGAATGTTGCCCATTCGAGTCCAAAACACAAAACATAATAAAGTCATTTTCTATGTGAGTCGACGAGACAATTGACTGTCTGCCTGCCTGGTGCTGACCATATGGCGCTGCATTTGCACTCAGCTGAGGAAGGGCAAATCACATAAATTACTTTATGATGGGATCGCATGAATCTGGCAGCGGGTGAGCAAAAAAAAAATAGAAGAAAGAAAAGAAAAGAAGAAACTTTTGGAATCGCACATGTGGTCACGGAGTGAAAAAGTTAGAAGCTGCCACTGCCGCACAATGCATTATGAGGAAGCAACAAAAGTCATTCCGAAGTTATTACACCCCCATGCAGAACCCACTCCGCCCCCTGCCGCCGTGCAGGCCCCTCTCTTTTGTCTTTTGTCTTTTGCCAGTTGCCATTTGCTTGTCGCTTCAAAAAATAAAAAGCGAAAAAAGGAGGCGAGAAAACAAAAGTTTTCAGTTTTTCGACTGCCAACTTTTGGCAACTTTCAGTGACAAACTTATTTTTTTCTGACCTCCACATTCTCCTGGACAGTTTTGACCATTGCGTATATTTCTTTATAATGTTCTTGTACACTATGCGCGTGGCCCAAAAATGGGTTAGATGAACAGCTGCATTCCTCTACAATCTGCAGGCTTACATATACAAAGCCTTCTAAAGGGCAACGCATAGTCGTGTCCACTGCAGTCGGGCATTCTTCTTTGTTTTCCTGAAGTTTGGCATTCTGCGAAATTGTCCAAAATGCAATTGCATATAAATCTAAAAGTTTTCAGTTACTTTTCTCCAAATGTTATGCAAACTTGTAGGCGTAGGCTGCGTTTCAAGCACGAAACGGCAAACTACTTTAATCTTGCACAATAAGCTCAACGAGATTAAAAATAATAAAACAGTTTGCCCTATCCGACTGGTCTTCAATGCACAGCCCAAACAAGCGGCAGGTCGCCGGTTCAAATTTAACAGAAATTTTACATATTTCAATATATTGTCCGGCAACCTTGTAGCATACCACAAAAAGTTGTATTCGTAGTATAATTTTTCTAATCAATAACTCCAAGCTTTATTAAGCATACACGACTTTTTTTCAATCTCTTATAGTCAGCTGCAAAATTTTCCGTTAGAGCGCACCCCAATCTACGCTACCAGGAAATGACAGATAAAGAGAGATTAGCCAAGGATGATGATGCCTTGGAAGTACCCAAACACAAAGAAGGAAGGAAATATATTCAAACAAGTAATTGTTCCATAGCTGCGAACCTATAGGCTTCCATACTAAGGATCACTTGTCTTCGATTCCCTTGTAGGTGAGGACCGCAAAAACACGACGTCTGAAATAGTAGCAATAGCTGTTTCGTGGCTCCTTGTATTGGTCACCTTTCCCTTCTCCATATTCTTCTGTTTCGTTACAATCGCGGAATTTCATCGAGCGATATTCTTCCGCCTAGGTCGTGTTAGGTAATACCTAATGGACAGATTGCGTTTATTCTTTTGCAAGAGTCTTTCCTTTCATTTAGACAAGGCGCACGTGGGCCGGGTCTGATTTGGTTTTTGCCTTGCATCGACTCCTACACTCTAGTGGATCTGCGCACGAGAGTGGAGGTGATTCCAACCCAGGAGATGATCACTAAAGACTCTGTGACGATCAGCGTCGATGCAGTCCTGTTCTATTATATCACAGGCTCATTGCATGCGACAATTCAAATCTCGAATTTGCACGAATCAACTCTTTTTATAGCTCAGACAACACTGCGTAACGCTGTGGGTTCCAAAACACTTCATGACTTGCTGACCTCCAGGGAAGTTCTATCTGAGGAGATTGGGATAGCTGTGGACCGCGCAACCGAGAAGTGGGGTGTTAGGATCGAAAGAGTCGCAATGTGAGATTCACAATTTCTTGGCTTGAAGTGGATTTCTTTATATACGGTATTTTTTCAGTAAGGACATAAACCTACCAGACAGTCTTCAGCGAACCATGGCTAGCGAAGCGGAGGCAATGAGGGAAGCTCGTGCCAAAATTATATCTGCGGAGGGAGAGCTGTTGGCCTCGAAAGCTTTGAAGGAGGCATCTGATGTGATGGCTCAAAATAAAATTACCTTACAGGCACGTATTACACTTAAATCTATAAATAATTACCCACTTTTACTTTCATTTCGCTTCAAACTTTCTATAGTTGCGACATTTGCAGATCCTTACATCGATTGCTCATGAACGCTTAGTTAAGATAATATATCCTTTCCCTATGGAGATATTGTCCCCGTTTGAGGGCCGTAAAAAGGGTGGTGCGGTTGATTTAGAGCCCATTTTAGAATTGTGTGGTTCTGAAACGGCAAAGGCTTCTGAAGCTAATAAAATAATGACCTCTAATGCGATTGGAAACGATATCCATGAAAAGCACGAGTCAACCGGAGCTTGAAGACCAAAGTTAGGAATTGGACGCATATGCTAAAGTAAGTCTTAAATGAGGATGTAAACACGAAAACCTATTTATTTTTAAATGTAGCTGAATACAATTCGAGAAAGAGATTTACAGTTTAAAATATTGGCTTTGTGTGGTAAAACTTTAAAATATTTTGTACAAGTTCTGCTTTTTTTGAATCAAGAACTCTAAGAATTGTTAAGCATTTAATAGTCTAGTAAATATGAGCTTCCAAATTCACTTAAACTACAAAATTTGTCGTTATGGATGTTCAACCAAATACACGTGACCAGACAAATGCAGAGAGCAAATATGGCAACGAAGAGAGACCACCCAATGATCAATCGAAGAAATTAAACAGCCGCAGAGAAGGAAGGAAATATATTCAAACAAGTAATTGTTAAATAACTGCGAACCTATAGGCTCCCATACTAAGGATCATTTGTCTTCGATTCCCTTGTAGGTGAGGACCGCAAAAACACGACGTCTGAAATAGTAGCAATAGCTGTTTCGTGGCTCCTTGTATTGGTCACCTTTCCCCTCTCCATATTCTTCTGTTTCGTTACAATCGCGGAATTTAATCGAGCGATATTCTTTCGCCTAGGTCGTGTTAGGTAATACCTAATGGACAGATTGCGTTTATTCTTTTGCAAGAGCCTTTCCTTTCATTTAGACAAGGCGCACGCGGGCCGGGTCTGATTTGGTTTTTGCCTTGCATCGACTCCTACACTCTAGTGGATCTGCGCACGAGAGTGGAGGTGATTCCAACCCAGGAGATGATCACTAAAGACTCTGTGACGATCAGCGTCGATGCAGTCCTGTTCTATTATATCACAGGGTCATTGCATGCGACAATTCAAATCTCGAATTTGCACGAATCAACTCTTTTTATAGCTCAGACAACACTGCGTAACGCTGTGGGTTCCAAAACACTTCATGACTTGCTGACCTCCAGGGAAGTTCTATCTGAGGAGATTGGGATAGCTGTGGACCGCGCAACCGAAAAGTGGGGTGTGAGAATCGAACGAGTCGCAATGTAGGATTCGCATCTCATTGGCTTTAAGCTGACCTCTAATACTTATTTTCAGTAAGGACATAAACCTACCAGATAGTCTTCAGCGAACCATGGCCAGCGAGGCCGAGGCAATGAGGGAAGCTCGTGCTAAGATCATATCTGCGGAGGGAGAGCTGCTGGCGTCGCAAGCATTGAAGGAGGCATCTGATGTGATGGCTCAAAATAAAATTACCCTACAGGTAAATACGATGAGAATAGTACATGAGTAATAAACGTATAAATGAAATATATATTGCATTTTCAGTTGCGGCACTTGCAGATCTTAAAATCGATTTCTCATGAGCGCCACCTTCAAATATGCTTTCCCATGCCAATGGATATGTTATCAGCGTTTACTGAAACCAGCGGTGGTCAGCGTAAGGTACCTGGAAACCCAGATGACGATAATGATTTTCAAAGGGATTCTTTGAAATCCCGTTTCACGGCCATGTTTGAGCCATTCATTAAAAATCCCGGCGAGCCCGTGACTTCCGACGGTGAATCCTATATGGGCCTGGATAAAGTAAATGAAATCATTTACAAGGACTTTATGGGTTTGCACACTGATCTTCCAGATGCCACAAAAGAGACACCAAATCAGACTCAACAGAGACAAAATCTGTCTGAAACGCAATCTATTTTAACCGATTCCCTATCAAATTACCGTATGTTCTGAATATAAGGTACTGTCCTGCCTATTAATTTCTACCTTTTAGAAGACCTGACCGATTCGACAGATTATAAGGATTGGTCTGCAACAGGATTAGAACCTTCCGAATCCAAGCCCGAACCAAGTAAAGATAGTATGTTTCAATTCTTTTGCAGCCCGACCTATGAATCCTTACTGAAATTCCTCCCCTTTTTTTAGAAGATGTTGCCAGTACAGTAACGGGCAAAAATCCGTCTGAGTCGCAACCAGAGCCGCCCGCTTCTGCACCAGGTAATAAAGATATGATGCGCATTCCTATTTTTTACTGTCTCAACTATATATGCACAAACTTACTCTATGTTTTTTAAAGAGGCGACAGGTGGTAAAGATTCGCCTGCAACAGGAGTAGAGCCTTCCGAATCCGAACCAGATCCAAGTAAAGATAGTATGTATCGATTCTTTTGAAGCCCGACCTATGAATCCTTACTGAAATTCCTCCCCTTTTTTTAGAAGATGCTGTCAGTACAGCAACGAGCCAAAATCCGTCTGAGGCGCAACCAGAGCCGCCCGCTTCTGCACCAGGTAATAAAGATATGATGCGCATTCCTATTTTTTACTGTCTCAACTATATATGCACAAACTTACTCTATGTTTTTTAAAGAGGCGACAGGTGGTAAAGATTCGCCTGCAACAGGAGTAGAGCCTTCCGAATCCAAACCAGATCCAAGTAAAGATAGTAAGTTTCGATTCTTTTGAAGCCCGACCTATGAATCCTTACTAAAATTCCTCATTCTTTTCAGAAGATGTTGCCAGTACAGCAACGGGCCAAAATCCGTCTGAGGCGCAACCAGAGCCGCCCGCTTCTGCAGCAGGTAATAAAGATATGATGCGCATTCCTATTTTTTACTGTCTCAACTATATATGCACAAACTTATTCTATGTTTTTTAAAGAGGCGACCGGTGGTAAAGATTCGCCTGCAACAGGAGTAGAACCTTCCGAATCCAAACCAGATCCAAGTAAAGATAGTATGTTTCGATTCTTTTGCAGCCCGACCTATGAATCCTTACTTAAATTCCTCATTCTTTTCAGAAGATGTTGCCAGTACAGCAACGGGCCAAAATCCGTCTGAGGCGCAACCAGAGCCGCCCGCTTCTGCACCAGGTAATAAGGATATGATGCGCATTCCTATATTTTACTGTCTCAACTATATATGCACAAACCTATTCTATGTTTTTTAAAGAGGCGACAGGTGGTAAAGATTCGCCTGCAACAGGAGTAGAACCTTCCGAATCCAAACCAGATCCAAGTAAAGATAGTATGTTTCGATCCTTTTGCAGCCCGACCTATGAATCCTTACTGAAATACCTCATTCTTTTCAGAAGATGTTGCCAGTACAGCAACGGGACAAAATCCGTCTGAGGCGCAACCAGAGCCGCCCGCTTCTGTACCAGGTAATAAATTCCAATTTGTTACTGCCTCAACTATATGAGCACTAACTTATCTATGTTTCTTAAAGATGCTCCAAATACAACCCCACAACCAACTGAAACGCAATCACAGCATATCAGTCCCAGTCGAGATAGTGAGTTCTGAATTCACAGAAATATCTTTATATTATTGTTTATTTATTCATTTTTTTTAAGATGTTCCCGGTACAGAGGCAACTCAAACACAGCGGCGCAAGTGATCATCAATAGCTGCTCACAAAAAAAATTAAAATTTTTTATTTACAGCTGCAAGGGAGAAGTAAAGTCTAACGAACTGTCACGAGTTGTATTTCCATATTGCCCGTAGTGAAAGCAAATTTTTAATGTGTCTTTGACTCAAGTAACATTTTTTATGTATCAGCTCGAACCTTATATAATAACTTTAATATTTTTCTTGTAATGTCTGCCAACATGTTCAAATTGTTGCATATATTGTGCTTTATTTGTTTTATTTTTACACCCTGAATCCATTGAAAATGGGTAAAAAGGGTATATTGTATTTGTGCCAAATGTAAATGTATGTAACCGGCAGAAGGACGCATCTCCGACCCCATCAAGTATATATATTCTTGATCAGCATCAATAGCCGAGTCGATCTAGTCATGTCCGTCTGTCTGTCCGTCAGTCCGTATGTATGAACGCAAGGATCTCAGAACCTATAAGAGCTGGAGAAGAAATTTTAGCTGTAGGTCCTCCTGGTGCCCGCGCAGATCGAGTTTGTTTCCGATAAACGATAACTTGCCCCGTTTCCGTGTAATCGATAAAAACGTATATCGAAATCCTCTTTTTTAAGCAAGTTTAGTAAATAATAAGAGCGAGAGTCACCAAACTTGACATGTAGCTTCTAGAAAAGTATATATATATCAAGTATCTTTCATTTTATACCTATCGCCACCTCCCCGCTTCTCTCTATCTATTAGCGCGAGCTGCATTTGGTGTTGGGATAAGAGGGTTCAGGGTATCCCCTAGTCGGGAGCTCCCGACTAGAACCTCTTGTTGTTTTATTAAATTCTAATATCTGAGTTTTCTTAAAATGGTATATATTTTGCTTTTAATTTTTATTTTTAAGTACGAATTTCTTTTGTAAAATTTATTCCCAATTGCACAAACTCAACTTCCCTTTAAACATTACAAAGTATATGCATCACACGTGTACACTAAAGCTGCCCTCTCCCTCTCTCTCTCCCTCTCTCTCCCTCTCTCTTTCTCTCTAGATAATGCAGGCTAAAGGTCAGCAGCACTAAACGTGGAACATAAATTTAACAGACGTATAAAAGCCACGACAAATGTGTTTTTAATAATATTAACTGAACTATGCAAATTTTGTTATGTTTAATTTTTATAATTCACAAATGGTGGTTGCATCAAAATGTTTCCCCATACGAGTCGCGAGTGGGCACTCGTCTGTGTTAATGTACTTCAAGTGTATGTGTGTGTGTGTGTGTGTGTGTGCGTCGTAAATTAGCAAAGAAAGTTTAATCTTAACGTGCCAGTCAGTGCAAAGAAAACGCCGAGGAATACACCCAACGAAAATGTCAAGACAGATATGAAATGAAAAAACATAATAACGAAATGTGTAAACAGGTTAGTTATAATTTTTTTTATAATTGAAATATTCAATTTATTTTTATTCTTATTTTCATGATTCCCGTTTAAATGTACTCTTAAGTGCATTCTCTTTAATAACCCAAAATTTGACATACATTTTATATTGTATCCTGAACGCCTTTAAATTCCCACTGTATATCGATATTAGTCTGATAAATCCGCTTCCATTGGTGAAATCGGACTCTTTGATCTTATCAAAAAACGTAGCAAGTCAAATTAAGTTTTTTTGTTCATTGTTGCATGAAAGAAAAAGTCAATTTAATTAATTAATACTTAAAAATCTCAAAATATTCTTTAAGCTAGATAACGTTTAGTTACGTTTTGTCGGCTAGCTGAATGGCACAGTTTGCTGTTTTGTATTCGCACACACATAAGCGTTTGCTTGTGTGTGTGCGCGCGAGTGTGCGTAAGTTTGGTGCGTGCTTTTCACATCGTGCGTGTTCGAGGACAGGTGCAGCACAACACCCGCACACACGCACACACACACACACACACTTGTCCGCGCACGCACACATGTGCTTTGCTGCATGTACGTGTTTGTGCAGCTGTTTTGAGCGTGTAGTCCCGCATCCAGCACTCACCGCTTCCATGCGGAACTGGCGCTGCCAGTGTCAGCCAGCGATGCATATTCAAATTTGATTTATGCAAATGGCAAATGCAGCAAGTGGCGAGTAGCGAGTGGCGCTCTCTAAACCAATGTTTGCACATTTGATGCCGCACCGAACCCTTGACTCCCCATAAGTGGCCAACTAGTAGCAAATAAGCCATCTTTCATGTGCCATACAGCTGTGGACCTTTGGGGAATTCTTTAATTCACATTTAAATCCAGAGAACGAGCAAGCTGTTTCCTCTGCCGGAGAGTGTGTGGGAGGTATATATGTATGTGCACTTGACGTTTGGTCATTTTGGTTGTCATTTGGTTTTCTCCATTTTTATACCCTGTATCTATAGAAATTAGGCCAAAAAGGTATATTTGTTTTGAGTAAATTAATGAAGCAGACTCCTTAAGACTTCTCTAACCCCATAAAAATGGCGTTTGTATTCTGCACTGGTTTCAAAATATCAATAGCTCTCGGTAATCCATAAAATAACGATAACAAAACTCTGTATAGAAAGGCAGACACGTCAGGTTTAAGAATTTTATTTTGATTTGGTTGATTCGATTCTTTGCTTTTACGTGCACTTTTTTAAGGAGCATCTGCTAGTCGTGCGCAATCGCATGGAGCTATCGTACTTGCACAGGAAGACTTCTCTAACCCCATAAAATATGGCTGTATCAGCAACACGCGTGTTTTAAAATTTCGATAACTATCGGGAATAGATAAATGTCGGCAACAACACAACTATTCACATTTAAGGATTTTATTTTCTTTCCTTTGCTTTGTTTATTTCTTTCTTGATTTGATTTTTTCTTTCCTTTGTTTGCTTTGTTCAGTATCTTAGCTATGTTTTAAGAGCATCTGCTAGTCGTGCACACTCGAGTGAAGCACTCTTACTTGTTTTTTCTTCTGCTCTTTGGAATCATTGGTCACCGGCTGACACACGGCCACAGTGGCCGTAAATGTTCTGCCATCTGTTAACCTAGACGCTCAACTCAGATGTCACTCTGTTGGGTTCATTTTGTTTTAAGGTCTTTTGGTTATCGTTGGGGTTTTGATTTTGTTTTTTTTTTTTTTTGCCCACTTCGTTTGGCATTTGACCTCAGCACGATTTTATTTTCGAGCTTTATTTTTGGTCTTGATTCCGGAACTGGCATTTTTTCATCTTTGTGTTAACCTTACTGCATTCGATTTCATGTTTGTCATTGTCAATCGCATTTATTGACATCCGTTTTATTGCCCCGCCTCCCAACAATTTGAATGGCAACTGCGCATATTTCTCCCCTTTGTCCTGCCTCGTTTGTTGCCTGATTTATTCAAGGTCGCAGCTCGTCTCTTGGCACTGAAAAGTAGTTTCACAAAATGGATTTATACCAAATTTGCTTTTTTCTGCAGTGTTTTCAAGCCACCCCCTTTTGGCAATTACATTGAAAGTCATTTTTGTTGAACGTTTGCCCTGACAAATCTGGAACGATAGGCGCCTCCGGTTAAAAGTCCTTTGACATTTGTTTATTGCATTTTGAGAGCTTTAAATGGACACATTGTTAATAAATCTTATGTATTTTTCATCCACATAAGGCTAAGTTATAAAAAAGAAATAAATATATGCTCTGCAGAAATGTTTTATATTGTCGAGCAGACGGCATATATGTGCGTTTTTCTTAAGGCATTTCTTTATTTCTTGTTTCAATAATAATAATTTGCAATCTTTTGCGGGTATAAACGACTGTTTATACTCTGTTAGGCTAGTTTTGCTTCGAGAGCAAACAAATAAGTTGCGTTCACACCTAAAGCAAGGCAAATATACCCATTTTTATGTTGTAAGCAGCGTATTGCAACAAGTAAAATTGCCAAAAGCACAAACATATTTGTAGTAAATATATCAAACTAAAGGCAATATCTTGATTTTCAAATTCAAATTTGAATACAAATATATAAGCATGAGCTTGAAAAATAAGAATATGCAATTATTATCTCTATCTCTATTTAATATTGAAACATTGCATTTTTACTTTAAGAAAAGGATTATATTTGATTGGCAGCAAAAACGTTTAGCTATATACTAGGTGTAAGTAGCTTTGATTAATTTGTTTATTTACAAAGCAATCAGCTAAAGCATTTAGCAATTTGCTTTAACCAGTCCTCAAGTGTCTACAGTGTGTCTCCTTGATGTGCGACACTCAGCTCTTGGCCACACTGTCTGGTAATTGAAGCTGCTGCACAGCTGACACAATACCTGTTGTGCATTCCATGTCAAATGGATATCATTGAGCACTCTCCGACACAAAGCAAGCATTGTTGCAGCTCGTCTAAGCCAACAATGGATATGCTGGCATGCAGCAGGAGGCGCTCAACCAGTTTGAAAGCTCAGACCGTGTAGGCTGTGCGGCTCAAACAGCGATGAGAGGGGTCGGGCAAGGGGTGCAGCTCAAAGCAGACGAATGCAAATTGTGTGCTGTCGAATTGTGGCAGCGCATGTTATTAACAAGACAGTTATGCAGGCGCACACAAAGGTGGTCGGCTTTCAGCCAATCTCGGGCTTAGTTCTATGCGGCATAAATTAGCTGCCGCATTGTGTCAGAAGCAGATCCCAACGACTCTGAAAACATATGTCGTCGCTTGTCAGACACACAGCCAGACAGACAATCGTACACAGACCTCGACTGAAATAACTTACAAACACTCAAACTTTATTCGTGACAAAGTGCCAGTCGGACGAATGGACTTGGCTGGGGCAGGGCGCTTGGCTCAAAAGGGGCTAACAGACAACTGGGCGTATACGCAACGCAATCTGTTTACCAGGCGTAAGGCAAATGCAAATTGTCTGTCTGCTAGTGTGTGCGCGCGCGTGTATGTGTGTGTATGTGTGTGTGTGTGTGTGTGTGTGTGTGTGTGTGTGTGTGTGTGTGTGTGTCTGCGTGTTTTCCTGAAAGTTTTGTAGCCGCAACGTAATTCGACTTCTGCTGCTGCTGCTGCTACTAAAAAATTTGTTTGCCAACAAAATCTTCTCAAGCCTGTTACTTTTGTCGTTTCTTAATGAATGTGGGAGGCACCAACGACCCACAAGACATCCACACACACGCACCACACACACGCACACACAAACACGCACTAACAATGAGGCTTAAGAATGTTGTGTCATCTTAAAATGATGTTGGCTTCCTGTGACTCTTGTTAAAAGTTTATATTAAGCCTCATTTTTTAGTAGCTGCACTTTAGAGTTGAGCGCGTGACACGAAATATTATTAAATTATGACTGAAATCAAAATAAATATGAATAAAGATATTTATTTATTAAACGAAAAACGTATAGATTTAAAAAATATATTATATTCAAGTATTTAAAAGTTGATGCTCACACATAAAAGTATAATTTTGTATAATTTCTATCCCATAAATATCAATATCTAAAAAAAAGTATTTCTTTTTCGTATAAAATATTGTATTTAAAGAATAAATACTTTCGATAAATAAATTTTATTTATTTTAATGAATATCGTCATTTATGTGTTTATCAAACATATATTTCGTGTTTGTGTTCGTATTCGTGTTCGTGCTGTGTCTGTGACGCGCCCATCTCTAGTGCAGACTGCCAACGGGGTCTCCTGCCCGCTTGAAATTGTCATTGACAGCCGCATAAAGTTTTGAAATCTCACGGTCCGGAGTTGAACTACAATTTCATTAACTAAGTGGCCGTAGCAATTAAGTTTGTGCATTTTGGAATAATATAAATTAATTAGAATATGCTAATGAGTTGCTTTTCGCAATATCAACGTGCGTAGCAGCATAAAGAGAGCCCCCGCCCCTCGGCCCATCAGCATCTTTGTTGCTAAGACCAACCTCCATTGGGCGCTTGAGTTAATTTACTTGAATAAATTAGCGAGCGATGCAGGCGAATCCTCTGAACCATTTAAAGTTCTCACTGCTCGAATGTCGACTGTCGACTGTCGTCTGTCGCCTTAGCAGCTCTCCATGTAGTTGGAGTTCTCCCACTTGAATCGAATGGTTCTACAAGCAATCAGGATTCTGGTTGAGAGAATCTCTAGACAACCGAATGGACTTCAAGTATTTTTGCGCCTCTGTTGGGCAAACTTTTGCGCAACGTACTCAATTAGAATATTTATTACTTGTACACCTAAGTTAATTTCCATTGTGCATGGTCTGGATTAGAAATGAATGCCGTCGCATTTATATAGTGAGTGTTCCATAGCTTGAAGGCCATGCATCCTTGGGTATTAAGAGATAGATATAGTAGATGCGCAATAAAATAAATAAGCTGAATTTGTTGGCCACTCGTGTGGGCGTCAGTCCAAACGAAGTATTGTCCAGATGGAGGACGCCAAGGACATGTCAGAAGGAATAAATAAGAGCAAAAGATAAGCGTCATGGATAACATTCTTAAAATCTATATATGAAGCAATGCGAATGGAATGTCAACTAGCAGGATATTTTGTATACATACTAAGCGAAAGTTGTGGACGTAGATATATATATATATATGTATATATAAATCTATATATGGTTAATGGAAAGAAAAACAAGGACATAAAGTGCGTCAAGAATCGTTTTATACAAATATATTTTACTGCAGTCTTTTGAAGTATACCGACAAACTGATTTATGTCCCTTGTTATATTATCTTTATACTTACAAAAGTTTGTACTGACTGCTAATCAAGCCACAGTCCAAACCGTAAGAGCTAAGAAACTGAAAATTGTACTAAATCTCTAGCTTCAGGGTCGAAAATGAACACTAAGACGAGGTTCAATATTCAAATTTTAACTCAAATACAAAGAGCATCAACAGCAATTTGTGTGCTTTGGAAACGTGTAGGCGTCGAACGAATAAATGTGAGGTCGCCAGCTCTAATCCATCAAAAATAAACATATTTCATTATTAAACTTAACATTGTTAACAAACAGAAAAGCATGGTGAGAGTTTGAGCAGCTTTGCAACGACCTGATGGCTTGGTAGAATAATTTTTTAAGTCCTTATTATAAGAACTACTCTTGGAAATAGGACAAATGTATTAAACTTAAATAGCGAAGAGCACAAGTCTCAACTGATGCATTATATGAAAGTTATGAATAGCTCGAATAACTATTCAATAAACTCAACACGTTCTCAAATTCACAGACAAATATTTTATTGGCACCTTCTTCGACCTTTTGCAAGTTGAATGCTCCATTCATTCATTCAGGCGTTAACCTATCTGATCATAGATGCCAACATGTTGCATCTCATTAGATGCATGTGTACAATTCATTAGATTTCTGTCCTTTGCATGCAGACGATGTCATTTTCTATCGAATGTTCCACTAACGGCCCCATTTCGATGTCGACGTCAATGTCGATGTCGATGTCGAAAAAGTCATTTCAAGCTGAAAACGACTATTGCATTAATTCGGGCCACAAAAACGAAATTCTATGAAATTCGCTTGACTTTTTTTCTGGCACTTTTTTCCTTTTGCTACACGTGCAACCCATCAACTGGCTGACTGCCTGCCCCACTGGTGGTTGCCCCATTGTTGTTGCCGGCGCATCAGTGTGGAACGTTGCACAGCGACGTCATTGGCATTAGCAAGCGGCAAGTGGCAACTGGCTGGGGTGAGGGGTGACGGGGGCTGGCGGATTGGCAAATGCGAATACTCCTTCAACAATTTAAACCAATTTCAGGCAACTGATGAATTTCATTTCATCGTGTTTTTCACTGGGCCATAGTTGTCTGTCCTTGAGTATTGATTTGCCTGCTGTTGAATTTTGGTATATATATAAAAAAAAAGAAAGGAAACGATAGAATACCCCTAATGACAATGAAACTAAACAAACCGTTGCCAAAATTGACAATCAGGCTTAAAGATTAAAGTAATAGCTGTTTGATGGAATTTTCACCCTTTTCGTCAGCTTCTGGCTTTCATTATGCTTCAGCAGTCGACGCGCCATTTCTTTGGCTAATTATGTGGCAGTCGGAGAATTTTAATAGGAATATTTGCGATAAAGTTATGCGAACTAACTGGTAACAGGAGCTGTTGACGTTGAAAAATGGACGAGACGAGGAATTTGCATTTAATTAAGTCGTTGGCCAGCTACTGAGAAATTATAACAATTTCAGAGTGTCTAAAAAGCAGTACAGTACAAATTAAGCAAAATTAAATTATATTCTATTTCCAGTTAAAGTTTTTCTAATATCAATAAAATAATATTAAAAGTAGCTAGAAATAGAAAATATATTCCATTGGCGCTAATTGCCAGCTGTGCTATTCAAGTATTACTTTAAAAATATTTATTTGCCTTTTGGATTTAGGCAATTTGACACTCTCAGGACTTTTTGGCATTAAACGCATTTGTGACTTGGCAATAAAGGCATCGAAAATCGCAATTTCCACATGATTGCGACGCATTGAATAATTTGTTTGTCTGCACTTTGACCCCTATTTTTGACAATCTCAAATTGATGGGACGAACTCAAGTGGCAATTAGCTGCGATACGCGTGGACCTTAAGCCTTCGTGAATATTCAATGAATATTAAGAGGTTTTCAATATTGAATGCTGCTTTTAAGGGTATTAAATCGGTTGCTTTGTAAATTACCCAGATATTGATCTAAATTAGGCGCGAGTAGAGCAAACAATGTATTTACTATTTCTAGTAATCTACAAAAGTATACACAAATACTTCATTTTGTTTAATGAGGGTGATCTTAAGATGTGCTCCTTAATAATTTATAAATTAATAAATTTTTGCCATTCCAAAACTCCTGTAACACTTTCCTGAAAATCTGAAGCTATTAAAGAAATATTTTCTGTATAAACCTGATTAAATATTTCTTCTTCCTTATTGAAGTTCTTTTCAGCTGAGCAACGTCTTGAATTGTCATTTTTTGTCTGTTACTTTTTGTTTATTAGACTATAAGACTTTCGAATACTTTGATAAATATACATTTTCAATACTAATCCTGATCAAAAGAAAAAAAAATATATCATTTGGTAGTTCAATGGAAATGCACACTACTAAAAAAAACAAAAGACCAGCCAACAGTTAATCGTCATCATCATCGGATAGCAGGTCGGTCAAACTTAAATCCGAGGAGCGTTTCTCGAGATTGTCGTTATCCTTGGATTGACCTGGCAAGACAATCGGTAGGGCGTACATCCGCAGAAACATGGATACAGTATCACGAAAGTCCTGCTCGGAACGCTTCATAATGGCCGCCGCATGATGATTTAGCGGATCGTGAGGATTCGGATGCCGCAACAATTGCGGCAAGAATGTCTCGAAAATATTCACCAGATCATAATTGGCCGACCAGGCCTGCTTAAAGACATTCATGCACACTAGCCCGGTGGTGAACTCAATATTCGGATGCAGAATCTTGGTAACGAAACGAACGCGCGGCGCCTTCAATGGATATTCCTGGGGCATTGACACATTCACCGTCCAGACACCACCCTCGTAAGCGGTGCCCATCGGTCCCTCAAGGCGCACGTCCAAATTGGTCATGTCGTCGTCAACGGTTGTATGATACCCCGCAGCCAACAGCCTGTTGACGTCGCGGTTCAGGCGGCGTCCGGCCATGGGCGAGGTTGTGTTCACGACTACATTGGCCATTTGGTCTCCTGTTATTCTACGTGTGTCTCCGTATCGGAACTACTGAGATTTTGAGTGCACTCGTCTGTTCCCAGCGGTACCTTCAAAAGCATTCATCTGGCAATGATTCGGTTATTCAAATCGACTCTCATTTAGCGCATTTGCATGCGCCACAAGACAACAAATAAATAGAAGAAAAAAAAAAACTAATTACAAAAAAAAATTAACCCAATACTCACATATAAAAGAAACGAAAATTTTGTTACTAATACATTATAATTTTATTAAACTATATATCAGTGCCTACTTTGAGCTCGAAATCATGCGTCTACTCTCATGTCTCAATCGAATATTTACATTAGAATCAAATCTATTTTCCAGACACTTTCTGGAATATCCCGAATATTGTTTTTCATAGTTCTCGGCAAAAGTCGCGTAACACCCTTTTTAGTTTGTGGTTTATTGGTGTTTTTGTGTTTTTAGCATTGTCGCATTGCGCACAGAAAAGGGCTTAGATGCCGTTGCTCGACTGGCAAATACCCTATACTCAGATTCATTTTATTCTAGACAGTGTATTTAAGCTTTTGAAGTGGTGGGTAAGATTTACAACTTAATTAAATATTAAATTAACTGGATACAATACTTTTTCATTTTCTTGTTTAACTTGAAAATAAAGAGTAAATTTGTGCTATATGTGGAGCTAATGTCTCCAAGACCCTATATACAAAATTTAGCCTTAAAAGCTCCCTTAAACTCTGAGATCGTGTAGATAGGTAGCAAGCTTTTATGATATACAAATCATCTATAATGCTTTTGGCGTTCATTTTAATCAAATAAGTATATAGAATTTTTGCAGATTTGTATACGTCTTCTCTCGTGTGTCACATGCATTTTCACTCTTTATACATACCCCTTCTGCACATATTATAATTACAGGGTGTACAAAATATTTTGTCAACGCGCCAAAAGTGAATTTCATTAATTGCGCGTGGGTCAGATGCAAATATTTTTGGCTGCCCTGCCAAACGCTTGTCGCAGACTCCCAGGGTTAGCAAATAGTTACGTACGCAGTGCTAGGCTGTGGGCTGCCGGGCTGCTGGGCTATTGTTTTCCAGCCATGTCTGTTATCTATTCTAAATTCTGGGAGCACTCACTCAAGCTTGATTCCATTTCTGATTGTCAGCCATAGATAAACATTTCTACCGACTGCACTCGTGTATCTAAAAGATTGTGAGATAACTTCAACTGCAGTGCATTAAAGTTAAATGGACTTTGCACTAAATGCTGCAAATTGCTGCCATAGCAAACAGCATACGACGGCCATGTGTACACTCGCTCGAAAGTATCTGCAGCTGCCGCTGCAGCTGCAACTACAACAGCATTTTCATCTGTATCTGTATTTGTAACTCTGTGTGTGTTCATGCTCTACTCGCTCGCTCTATCCCCCCTCGGTCTGCAGCTAAAACAATGGTAAATAACGACTAGAAAATTGTTAAAAATGTCAACGATTCTTCCCATTGCTCAAATCCTTGCCCCTGACGCGCACCATTCAACCCAGCTCCCCAACCCCAACACCGTGCCATACCCCAAATTCACAACCCTATCGCACCCGTCTGTAATGTCCGCCCGGCTGTTTGTGTGCGTCTGGATCTGGGTCTGGGTCTGGAATGCGCATTGTTGCAGTTTTCACAGTTGAGTGCGTTCATTGTTTTCGCTGTCAGCGCTCTGCGCGTTTACAATGAATAATTAGAATTTGTTGAAGGTTTTTACGTATATACCTCGCCATGCCTCCAGCGGGCATGTTAAAAGGAAGGGTATATTAAAATCTACACAGAATAATTATTCTTCAGGGATTAATCATAATAGCACAAAACTCTTTTCTGATCCGTTTCTAACGAATTTTTGATTATTTTATTTTAACTTGAACTTAAATTTTAGTTACACTTTTTTTTTATAGGAACTTAACAGGTAGTTCAACGACCTCCCGATTCAATCAAAAGCATCCTTTGCTATCGATTCTTTAATTGCAAGCCCCTTGTCTTGCTTTCAAAACTTTGACAAGTTAAGAATTACAAGCGTCAAGCATTGAAAAAAGTAAAGCGTGTATATCAGAGTCTAATTTATATTTGCGAAAGATTTTCGTCATCTTCATCAACTCAACAGCGGCCAATTACTGTAAATTAAAGGGTATATGGTAGCTTGGCACTCCCATAAGCAATACTCTTACTTGTTTATCAATTTGTTGACTCGGTTCATGCTACATTTAATTTGAGTGCATGAGTGCCAAATTAACATTTCCCCTTTTATTTGGGCTTAGGCACAAGATTTACTCCAATTGCTGCGCACTGAAATACTATATCTTTTATTGGCGGATTGTAAAATTTAATTTCTTATAAATTGTTGATTCAGTGAAAACTATAACTGTGCAATACAGCTTTCAGAATTGGCTATAATCAAATTAAAGTTGATAATCAAATAAAATACGATTCTTTAAGCAGTTAACTGGCAACATTTTCGCACTTACCAGCTGTAAGTGGGGGCGACGGGCGCCTAAATGTGATTTTCAAGTGTATAAATTAAATGTTTAATAGATGCCATTAAGGACGTTATCCGCCATTAAAACAATATGGAAGCCCAGACTGCGGCAATTGTCTGGCCCCGTCCGCCGCGCCAGGGACGGGACGTGAAATGCGATTATCGCGCGAAATGAACGTGAAATTAATGCAAACTACGCGCCAGCCCCGAAGCCCCAACCGAAAACTGATTCGCAAACTGTGAATTAAATGAAACAGAAACTGGGACTCAGTTTGAGACTGAGACTGAAGCGGAAGCTGGGGTTGCCGTCGGCTGGCAATGGCATTAAGAAATAAGCCCAGCATGGGCGTCAATTTTCGGTATTCTTTTTTATGCCACATTGTTAACTCTCGGTAATGAAGTTGTTTCTGTGTTTAACCAGCGCCGACCACGCCAAAGGCGACCACAAAACCGACAACCAACACTTCAAAACTAAAACAAAATATTAAAAAGTGGGCACTTTTCGCCGAACACTGAATGCCCTTCTAGACATATGTCTCGGGGTTCTTAAATATGTGTGGAGATTTGTGGAGCTCGTATGTGTTGAGTATGCTTTAACTTGTTCTCCCGATTCTTTCCATAAAAATATGTGATGTCCAAGCCAAATGTTGATTATATTTTTCTCATATGTGTGCATGCTAGAACTCCTTTATGCTATGCCTAGCTATCGTGATAGACGACAAAGTTCTTTATAAAATAATTTAGTTCTCGATCGAGGACCTTGAGAAAGTTCTCGCCTGTTGTTACTGATCAAGAATCCATAGATACATTAATGGGATCGCAGATGTCTCCTTTTTAGCGTGACGCACTGCATGACAAAAGTATAATACTCCCTACGTATAAGCGTATACAAAAGGCGAACAAATTTTTCCACTTACCTGAAACAATGGCTTATGGCAAAGAGCAAACAACGCCCAGCACAGCCACTAAACAATGGCCCGAACAATGGCCCGAACGACAAAAGGCGAACGTCAAAAGGAAAACTAACGATGGGGCCTATGAGATGCAGAGACTACTTGAACGTACATGAAAGCAATGACCACTGCCCATTGCCACCTGTCGTCGGCAGTTACAATTTCTGCAACACGCGGAACGAGAAATTTGAATACTGTAGAGAAAATGATAAGGAAGTTAAAGTGGAAAGATTGAGCTTGAGCACGTAAGCAGCGCATACACTCAGAGAAACATTAGCGAGAACAATTTTTTATTATAATAATAGGCATAAATTATCCTAGATTTCAAAGTTAAAATAACCCTTGGCTTACTTGGCATAATTAAAAGCAATGGATTGAAGTGGGTACGGTATAAAGAATTTAAAGATTAAACTCTTAAAATCAGATCTTAGCTGTAAAATTCGAATGTTCTTAAATGTTTCCTTGATTGCAATAGCAAACTTATTTTAAAGCAGTAGTTTTCAGCAAAAAGAGCTTTAAGCCAAAACGCGAGCTTTAATTACAGCTTTTGAGAGCTTTAAAAGTTGTTTTGCATTAAAGTGCTTGCTTGACCTCGACTAAAAATTTACCTTTTTTAAATCCTTTCAAAGGGCATTCACAACTTTTGCTAAAAACATTGAATAATTAAATACTATTGAATATTTACCAGCTGGAGAGCAGAGTTTGTTACCTTTTCAAGATTTTGTTTGAATAATTTCGTGGGCATAATTAAAGTATGGAATTTAACGGGGCTTAAAATCGCTGGGCGCTGGGCGCAGCATACAAAGTCAATTTGTTGCTGTTCGCTGGTAATAAAATATTTGTCGAGCGCCATTTACAAAGTCATTTGCAAGCTCAATGTGCTTTCAAAGTAATGCGCTCCACCTGCCCTTTTAGCGCCAGCCTTCCCACAGCCTGTCACCCCCCCCCCCCTCACCTTTTTTTTCGAGGGGTACCCAAAGCAGTTGTTTTAGTCTTTATTGCTTACGCTTTTTGGCAGCGCCAGCGAAAGCGTTTACAATTTTATGGTCTCGTTTCAGGTTTTGGTTTTCCTTGGAACTCCAGGAAGCCAGAAATGGGTGAAGTGTAAGTGGTTGGTGAGGGGGGAGTGTTGCAGGTGCAGGTGTAGGTGCAGATGCTGTGCCTTGGGTTGAGTCGTTGTCGTTTATTTAAAATGTCGTAAATATTTGGCTACTGCTCGCATGGCATAACATAATATTTTTCATTAAAAATGATCAAATTTCTGGAAATCAGCATAACAAGAAAAACGCAACTTTCGAAAAGCTTAATTTCCATAAAAAATAAATTGTTTTTAAAGTCTCCATGCCTGCTTCTTCTGTTAAATTATTATTTCAGAGTTGAGTTGTTGTAATCAAAGCCTCTGCTATCGATGAGCATACGTCGTTATGCACATCTCTAAATACAATCAATCTTCAGAGTTAACCAGCACTGGTCGCTTGCTGATGTACTTAAATTTCAGCTAAAATTTAAATCTCAAACAGCCTCAACGAAATTGCAGTAAGCTTCAAATAATTCTCCCAATTCAATTTTAACAATGCTGACAGTCGTGTAATAAGCATCGTTTCCACATATCGCATTCAGCTATTTGAGCACAAATGTGGCAAACTTTTACAATAAATCAGAAAATTTGTTACGCATTACAAGCAGGCGAAAACTTTTTGCCACGCCAAATAGAAATTTGTTTACAATGCTGTTTGCAGACAGCTGCCTAAAACTAACTCTGACTGCAGTTCGGATTATTTTTCAAAACTGAAGAATGATATGCTCTTTGGTTGTCTTTTCTATGAAGTCAGTCATTCAAGGAATCTCCTTTGTTCATATGTCTCCAACAGCATTAAACTGTTTATATTTGTTTTATACACCTGTCGAACTTCCTATCAAAATAAGGCTCGTTAGTCGGGTAAGCTCGATTGTTATTGTTATGGATTGTTCATTGTAGTTTACTCAATGAAATCTCAAGCTTAGTTGAATATTACAATAAAGTATTCGTATACTTAATAATCAATCTTTTTCTTGTCCTCAATTAATCTAAATATTTTTACAGCCAGATTGTGAAAGCTTATCACAAAGTAGTTTAGGCATTTCCGCAAGAAGATTCTTACATACTCAATAGGCTACTTTTGCCTCAAGTTACCCTACTCTCTGGTAACAATTCGCACTACAGGGCATTATAACATCAATATTGTAGTACCCTGTAAGGGCAGCTTATTGCCAGCTTATTTCACACATTCTGCACTCACTCACTCGAGCACGAGAATCGAAGAATTGTCTGCTTGTCTGTGCACATGTATAAATTTACAGATTTAAGCTTCTAAGACGGATATTTATGTGTCCAAAGTGTTCGTTTAATCAATTATTAAATTGTTTGTTTGCTTGTATACAATTTGTCATGTACACACTGTCCGCATTACACTCAACTGCACACTGTGCACGGCATGTTGGTTACGGTCTAAAACGGTCGGGGGCTTTTCTGGCCAGGGGGACTCCGTGTGGCAACTCGGTGAGGGAACTCGCCAATAAGTACTGAACCAATGAACACATTCAGTGCGTTCAGCAATAATAAAAACAATGCCCCAGTAGCCAATGTTGATGGGAGCTCGGGCTAATACAGTGGAATAAATTTGGGCAAATATTAGATTTAAGTATAAAATAAAATATAAACTTAGGAAATATTTTGCATAATGCGAAAAATAAATAATACAAATTATATCATGTAACATATTTTATAAGTTTGAACTTCGGACTGACATGTGAAAGAACGCCGGCTCAAACCCAGTAGCAAGTAATTTCTTCTAGTGTTGCATAGAAATTGAAACTTGTTTAATGGATTGAAATGTGGGGAACTGCATATTTGTGCCACGGTGTACATTAGCTTCCAGGTTTTGCTTCAACGTTCGCTGGTGGAGCAATCAAAGTCCGTGACGAATGAACTTTAACGATTATGGCGATAAAGAGATTTATCGATGAACAAATCAACTGAAACAATACACACACACACACACACACACACACACAAACACACACTCACTCGCGTACACACTCAAAACACTCGACGCACCGCTGCGCTGAGAGTGTGTTGCTATTTTACCCTTCCGGCTTTATGTGCTGCCGCCCAAGCTCGTGTGCCTAAGAGTACTCGAGAAGATTGAGAGGACGACAGACTCACCCGCTGACTGCTGCCTACTGCCTGCTGCCTGCACCCCGCAATCGGTGTGTTCGCGTGTGTTTTATTGAGCTCTTCATTGCGCACACTTATGGGACGATTAAAATCGATTTAATCCATGCAAGGCATAAATCAGTTGCAAACGAGCCAAAGCCAAAATCCGAGCCAAGTCAAAGCAATCGAACACTTTGTATCTAATACTTGCCAAGGTCAGTTGGCCATTAATGCGAGTGATGGATGGCCATGGCCAGAATTTACTTATAGCGCAATACTGGACATTACATTAGAATCATCTCTGGCGTCTATTGTTCGGCTTAGGCTATTCAAATTCAAAACTCATCCATCATTTATTTTGATGCATTCCCATACAGCTTCGCGCGGAACATGGAAGTATTTATTGTTGGCAAACTGAATAAATTGAACAATGTGCACACGATAAAAGCCTTTTAAATGTAAATATTGTATTTATATTGATGCAAAAATTGTTTATTGATTCACAACATACACAAGCTCGCAAAAAACAGCGTAAACTGCAAAATTGTTGCAATCGGCACGAGCTGTCGAACGGATACAGTTTCAGGCATAAAACATAACAAAGGATTTATAGAACGATGTGAGATAAATAGATCTCCAATGCGAATAGTGTGAAATGTTTACCTTTTTCACAAATAAATATATGAAATGCGGTTATCATATATGTATACATATATACTATACCACATACTCTATTGTTTATAGCTCAGTGATACCAAAACAAATAGATATCTGAATGATGGACTGCGCATCGTTTGGTTTATTTAGTTAATCTTTGCCTTGGGTGCTTACATAAACAATAAATTCATGATTTATATTTATTTAGAGTATATGCATGTTTGATCTCGGATTTTTTTTTTTCAATCTCTAATTTAATTAATTAGCAAGTGTTTACATATTCAGAACAAAGAAAAGAGGCATTAATGCGTGCAACCTTGTTATTATATTAATGCTTTGTCTTAGTTTATAAACCAATTAAAAATAACAGGACTTTAAAAAAAAAACAGGTTTTAACATAATTAAAAATGTTTTTCGTAAATGTTAACGCAATAAGAGTAATGGATTCTGTAGGAGCCGTAACAGTTTTGGGTTTTGTGGATTTATAACATTATTGTATTACT
The DNA here is from genome assembly GCA_035045725.1 of Drosophila ezoana. Classification (NCBI taxonomy): domain Eukaryota; kingdom Metazoa; phylum Arthropoda; class Insecta; order Diptera; family Drosophilidae; genus Drosophila; species Drosophila ezoana. The sequence goes on from JAWNOU010000207.1 coordinate 2,457,321, forward strand.
GTTAATTATAGCAGTAATGGGCTCTGTATATCAGAAATATACTTTCAGTAGGAAATACGACAGAATAAAACGCTCTCACAATTAACGTTAAATAACAGTAATGGGTTCTGTACGATCTTAACCAGTATTTGAGAAAGATACTTACAGTGGCAGGCATAACATTTCTGGTTTCAGCAGACCGCTTAACATAATTGTAATACTGTTATCATTAATGTTAAACACTACGACAGTAATGGGCTCTGTATAAGCAGAACTGTACTTCAGAAAAATTCTTCTAACCGTTCTGGCTGCTGTTGAAATTTTAACATAATAATACATTTAATGTTAAATAATAGTAGTTGGATCTGTAAAAGCTATAAAAGTGATAATATTTGTAACAGTCATAGCGCCGTCTTAAAACCGTAATCAAATCCCTTTTCTATTTGTTGTAATGCCAAAAATATCCCTTTATGCCAAGTAAAGTATGCCAGAATGTCCTTACTCTAAATTTCCATCTCTTACATAATGAAATTATCGTTATGACCAACTCGTCTAGCAGTTGTGTCCTCCTGCTTGTTGCATGCCCCCAAATGAGCATTCAAGGCAGCTGCTGGGTCGCGCTTGAAGCATTAATATTCATATGACCTAATCGGTTTATGGCTGGCAAAAATCGTTTGCATTTGCACTTGGCACGTCTTCTGGACATGCAATTTTCCAGCTTTGCCGCATTTGCAACATTTCAGCAACTTTTGCCGTTCGTTGCCATATGGGCGGGCATTTGCATACCGAAACATGTTGAATTCAACAGCTACAAAAAAAAAATAGAAAATAAATACAACAACGACACAGACAAAATTTTGTAATTTCGGGTGCGTAATATCCATATGCAAATGGGCAGACACATGGCTAACATGCTTCTGCCAGAGTGCATACAGTGAAGCATCATTAAAGCGACGCCGCTGCAACTTATTAAAGTGTTCGTTTCAATTAACCGCAATTATGCAAATTAACGATGACAGCGCTTCAGCTACAGTAGAGCTTGTAAACTTTGTTGCTAGTCGAAAACATTTTTAACCTGGCCGTTTGGCTGGTTGCCAATTTCGTGTACTCGTGTGTGCGTGTGTGTGTGCGTGTGTGTATGCTTACCTGTATACGCAGTGTTGATTTCGGCATAGTTCCACAAATTTGCACATGCGAAAACTAAACCGATGCCCTGATTAAACTACGTTCTAGATTTAATTATTGCCAGAAAATCTATCAATTTATAATTGCAGCCAACTATTAAACCAACCAAATGTTTCCTTGCATTTAAGTATTATATTCTCTACCTTTTTGATTAGAGGCCCTGGCTTTTAATTGGGGATTATTTCAATGTATCATATATCTTGCATTTTATTCTTTATGAAAGTCTGTTTCCTTAAGAGTTAAGCATACAATATTTAATTGCAATTAAGAAACTTTATTTGATTTAACAGTTGTTTATTGAGTTAAGAAATTTCAGTTTTGAGCCTGAGCTCTCAATTTATTTAAATTAGCTTTATAAAAGTAAGCTCACAATTTAAAAGATTAAAGTTGAAATATATGAAGCTTGTTATACATTTATTCAATAGTCTTAAAGAGATTCAGCAAATTCATAAAAAGATTGCAGTTTTTATAAATTTTCTCGACTTTTTAGCTTGAAACAAAAAATCAAATATAACATATATGTGCATGTTTAAATTTTATTTGCCAGCAGTTATTATTGCTTTAAACTAAAATATTTCTAACATTTCTTCACTTCCTTTTAAATTTAAATAAAATTGCACTCAGACAACCATCAAATGTATCATAGCAAAACTTTAAGGAATTATTTCAGAAGCTTCGAATTTAAGCTTGAGCGAAGAATTATTGACAGACAAGAACTTAATTTGTTTGCACAGAGAAAAAGTATTTGCAGCAGTTGGTAAACATTTTTCTTGATAAAAAAAAATGAAAGAATATATTGAAGTGTTTTTAATTTTAATTTCGGCTTTGCTTTGTCTCATCTCTCGATGAATAAATTGAAACAAATGGCAGCCCATAGATCAGTTCGGGCTGTTGCCGTCTGCGATTTGTGGTGCATGGCATAAAAAATAGAGAAGGGGAAAGGAGAAGGGTAGGGGTAGGGATTGAAGCTGTGGCAAACATCACTTTTACTGCCCACACAAACACATTTTGCGTTTTGACCAGAAGTATCTACGGCTGGTCGGACAACCGGGATATTGATTTTGCAGCCAGCTTAGAGTCAAGTTGTGTTGAGTCGAATTTTGTGTTTTGTGTGTTTGTGGGCTTGGTTATGGGACTAAGTAAGTTCATAAGTGGCAGCTGTTGAGGCTATTTATCAAATTTTAGCCACTTACACGTAATAGAAAAGTTAGCATTGTTGCGTATGCGTTGCATTGTTAATGATATAAGCCAAGTGTGGAAAAGCAGGCGCAGCAAACGGAAAGTTTCTGTGTATGTACGACAAAATCTTTCGGGTACAAAAACAATGATAAATTAATTAATTTTCCGGGCTGGCCGACACGTAACACAAGACGTGCATAGAAATGTGTTAAGTTAATTAAATCGAGCCGAGTGCCAGAGCTGAATCTTTAAGTTAAACATATTGTAGTTGGTTAATTTTGGGCACAGGCTCTGCATTTAATTAGCATATTCAAAGGCTGCTGAAAATCATAAATCGCGACATTCCAGTAGCCGCAAACAATAGCCTTTGAGTATAAAGATAAGCACGGCCAAGAAGGAGGTATTATTGCAAAGCCAAAGGTTCGGCCTGTAGGCAGATAATTAAGCGCAAATGCCGAGTATAAACACGACTGCAGTCTAATCAAAACTCATTTCGAAAACAATGGCCAACACGCCAGGACAATGCCATACAGACGGGGGTATTTCTTGTATGCCACTGTTTGACATTGGTTTGTTGAACTGAAATTTGATTAGCCGCCTTGTAGTTTAAATACTTAATTTGCAGCTTTAAGCTGATAGTTTTGTGCTATTCTTAGCACTCATACGCCACGTGGTACGCGCGGCCGTGATGTACAGCCAACATGCGGCATGCGGGCGCTTTCGGCACGTCTATCGAGCTGTCAGAACGTTTATCACTTGCCATCATCCGATTTGAGCTATTGGCCAAACAGAGATCCCATCTCAGGCACACATGGATAATTTATGCAGCAGCAACAGCAAGAACAGAAAGGGAAGAACTGAGACAACAGACTCATCTCTCATCACGCACAATGGGCCCCATCGATTGGGCATCGCCTTTTTTTATAGTTTTTCTGCTGGAAAGCCAAAAGCTGAAAAGTTTTTGCCCGTAAGGCTGTAAAGTTTTTAAGTTTTTATTGAATTTCCAATTGGTTTAAAGTAGAGAAATGAATGCTAGGGTATTTAAACCCTACGGACTAAAAACATAGACTGCGAGCAACAAAATGTTTGTCAATCACGCTCGACTATCCCGACTTATCGCGTTTAAAAGAAGCATAATATTATAATATTTAAATTCCATCTCGATAATATGTGTATGTATCCGATTTATCCCTCATAACCCTCACAGTCATAGCTTTTTCAACAGGGTATAAACAAAGAGCGCATACAAAGCAATCGCCTTCTCGAATAGCTGCATGTTTCCAGCACCCTGATGCAACCGAGCCGAACCACCACGCCAGTTCCAACCCACTCCGCGATTCTCAGGCCCGCACATTGCAGTGCATAAAATGGTTGGAGTAATCGCAGTTATTTTACCTTTCGGCGCTTTTAGCGCATTTCGCAACTGGGTTGGAAAGGTGTGTGCAAATATTTGAAGAGCTTTAAAACGCAACATGAGTTAGAAATAGCAGAAAAGCAAGTGCAAGAAAACTTAAATAGTCGAGTTTAAAGTCACAATTAGTTTTGTGTAAATCAATTGAGCCGAAAATGAATTCAATCAAAACATAAACAATAATTATATATTTACAACATCTGCTGCTCGTACGCTGCATTCGCTTATGTCAACATTCGATTATTATTTAATTAAACTGATATTGAGTTTGATTTCATTAAACGTGCTTTTTTTTTGTAATTAACATCACACATTTAATTAAACAATTAATAAAAGTTCTCATCATTTCAATTGGTGCCTTTTTAATTGCTATTAACATTGTTAATCAGTATAATAGCTTTTAATATTCCGATTACAAATATCAAATTGATATTGTTCAGCAACAAATGTGTATTTAATTAGTTTCATTGTAAAGCATTGTTTACAAAATTGTCAAGGGTCAATAGGAATATATAAGCCGAAAAGAGCTTATAGACATTGAGAAAGTATTACTATTGTCAACAAATTGCAAGGTTTGATTGTTAAATTGACCTGGCCATAAGGCACTTGAGGCAACTGCAAGAACCGGTCCTCTGGCTCGTAACCGAAGACCAGACGGAGTTCGTCTTTCAATAGTAATTTTGAAAACGCTTTCTTAGCATTAAACAAATTGTTTGTAAGCTCAGCTTTCGACTGCACGTTAAGATACACACAGTTAACAATATTTTCTGGTTGTACAAAATATTTGATATACATTTAAAGTGTTCGGTACTTTGAACTCAATAGCCACTTGAGATACATATATTCTCTAGGATCTGCTAGTAAGTCAATAGCTTTACATTCAATAAGTTTACATATTTCTATAAATAATGAAAAAATAACTAAAACGGAACTGGCACTCGTATCTGTCTGCAATTGTGAGCGTGACTGGGTCTGCGTCTGTGTGCCAAGTTAAAATCATTTCCATAAGGAAAATATAACAAAATGTGGCACTTGAATAGCTGCTTACTTTATATGTGGCCTGAGTATTGAGTCCGGGTGGCAGCAAACCAACTTCCTGAAGGATGAGACGCGGTGCTGCCAACTGTGAACCCGGTTGCTTCGGCTACAGCTTAAAGTCCTTTGGCCTTTGTTTAGAGAGGAAGAAATATAATTTTCCTGCGTACTGCAAAACTTTGGCTCCTATTTTTTTTTTTTTTTTATATATATATATTTTTCTTACTGAACAATATATTGCACATTGTATCTGGTTGTTTGGGGGTTGGAGGACTTCTTGCAAAAGCAACTCAAGTTATTTTGCATATCTTAAAAATAGAGAACATACGCATTTTTCTACTGAAACCACAACAATGACAACTGCTACTGCGACTGCGAGAGGAGACGGCGACGGCGACGGCGACGCGGCAGCAGAAGCTACTGCTGGCAGAGGCTATTATATAAAAATAACAGAGTCTTGGGGGAGACCCATTATCATGAAAACAGCAGCTGCTACAATAAAGTTTGACTACGCGAAAGTTATTGCAGTTATCCTGCCACGGAATTGTGCAATGAGAAAAAATATTCTGAAATTTAAGCACTATGTCTACGTAAGAGTGCACTAGCAAAATTGGTAGATCTGTGAGAACAAAAAACTATATCAAAATTATGAAATAATAAAAACAAAATAAAAGCAGATGGTCTCTGGTTCAAAGCCAGCACATTCTTCAAGGCTAGACTGCGACGCTTTTAAGTTCAGAGCTGTGAACATAAATTATAAATAATAAATCGCTTAAATTAGTTAATTCATTTTATGTACGATTAGGGTTTCATATTTAGCTTGTTGCCAGCCCATTTCTCTCAGTGTAAGACTGTAGTTACATTGTGCACTTTTTCAAATTGGCTGAAGTGAGGCGCATTAAATGGCTAAAGGCAAACGGCTTGTTGATTGTTTAAAGCCACTTTGTCTAGTTGCTGTTGCTTTCGCTGTTGCAGCTGTTGTTGTTTTATGTGTGTCGCATCTCGTATTTAAATGAAAATGCAGCCGAAAAATTCTCGTATGCCAGACATTTTTGCACAATTTTTAATCTACGAGCGGTCTGGTGAAATGAAACTGAAAACGTATATAAAAAATATGAGAAAAAATGAAAAGATTTTTACATTACTTTTGTTTTAATATTGCAGCAAATGGTTGAAAGCAAACTTGGCATATGTGCGAAAATTTTATATGAGCTGACACACACACACACACATACGCTCACGCACATATAAAAATCGTCTATTGTTTTTGTGAAAAACGGGACACAAACCACATGAGCGAACGGGAGTGAGGCGGATGTGTTATATTCCCACACACACACACACACACACACACACACATACACGCACATCCTGGCAAACATATTCAACTTTGTATTCCTCTGTTCGACTGTGCGTGCGTGCTTGAGTGTGTGCTAGCTCTATGTGTGTGTGTGAGTGTGTGTGTGTGAGAGTGTGTTTGTGTATACACTCTTTGTGTATTTGAGCGTTCCTCTCCCTCCATCCCCCACAACTAACCACTAGTCAGACAAGGCCAAAGCCAAAGCGTGCCGTTGCATTTTCAACCAAAACAATTTCAAATTATGTTTAAAAAGCAACAACAACAAACACAAACGCACACACACACACACACACACACACAGCTGCAATGAAAAAGTTTGTGAGCAATAAAATAACTGTGCGGAAAATAAGTAAGTACCATAGTTGATGCTTTTATTAAAACGTTTTCCAGCATATTTTTTATTACAGTTTGTAAAAAAAATATTATTTTTTCTCTCAACTTTTACCACTCGACGCTCGCTCTCAATGCAATTACTTTATAATGACACAAAATGTAAACTAAATTTGGTTAGTGCATGAATATTTAAGAAATAATTATGGAAATATATGCACTAAAACAGCATAAAAAATCAATTGAAAACTTTTAAAGTGTGTTAGCCCCTGCTACACACAAGTCGAACTGCATAAACAAAACTTTGCTGTCGAGCGGGTTTCAGTTAAAAGTGCGGTTGAAAAGTAGTAAAGGATATACGTATATTTACTGCATAGAGAAAAATGTAGAAACTTGTTATTGTTGTTGTTGATGTTTCCAGTCAGTATAGAAATAGTTTTAAACTATCAATCAAACTTTTCTAATTGAACTAGCAGCTAGGGCCTTCCGCTGCTTCATGCAAAGCCTTACCTGGAATTTGAACCAGCACCTGCACAAATATAAGAAGAAAGAGTTATTTTATCTAAACACATGCACGTGCTCTAAAGTGGTTTAAGTATAATTTCCCTAACTCATATTGCATTGTTGTTTGATACTAATTCCTTTCCTAGTTTTTGATATAAAACCCAAACAGAGTAAGTGCAACAGAATAGTTTTATATGCCATTCAATTTAGCCTTCCCATTGCAATCTAATATAGTTGAGAAATCATTTGTGAAGTGTTTCGAATGCTTTTTAGCTGGTAACTGGGTCAACGAAAACTGATTGTGAATTAAAATGTAAGTGCATGGGGTGTATAAGCCCCAATGGTGAGAGATTCAAAACAATTGAAATAAATAGAAATAGAGTTTTTTTTTTGTTTCTGTGAAACGATATGAATATAATGCGCTGTTAAGTATATGCATAAATATCGAAATGGAAACCACTTGCACAAAGGAATTCGAAGAGGCATCAATCAGTTGATGGAATGCTTTTAAAAATGTGACAATAATGAGAACTGAGCAATATATTGCTTCTGCTCTGGCCATCAGTAGGGGCTGCGTGGGGCAAGGGGCGTGTCAATATTAATATCTTTGATTCGTGGCCCACATTGGGAGTTTGGGGCTGCCGCTGATAATGTGTCAATAGTAACAAATCGTCAGCTCTGTGCCGCAAATTGATGCATAATTAAAATGATTTCTTTTTATTGTTCATCAAGCATAATTGCTATCAAATTTCGCCCATTTTATTTATAACAATGCATTGTTTCATTTTGTTTATCGCCATAATGTGGCAATTTACTGGCATTAATGTCTATGAAACTCTAATGGAATTTCGTTGAAATTCGCCCGAAAATATTTTAGTTGCTCGTACCTTATACACATGTTGCGTAAACATTTTGGTATATTCAGCATTTATTATTTTAGTTAAATTGATTTTGATTGCAGCTATTTTAAGGTTTCATTACTAAAAATAATCGTGAATAAGCCATGCGTACGCTGGCAATCTTTATGGTATTTACCCAAAAAAGGAAAAATAAGATATATTTTTCAAACTAACAAAGTAAATATCTATGCCGAGCATTTATAATAATCAAATCAATCTAAATGTTAAGCCGAGACCCAAAAGGTCGTTCATAACACAAGTAAGTTTGACTTTTGACATATTCAACTTTGATTTACAATATAAAAGTATTCTTGGAATTGCTTTAATAATTCATAGAAGCAAAGCAAGTCAAGCCTCTGGCGGTCCCAGCACTTCTACAATATTCTCTTTAATTTGTATATCAAAGGAAGTTCAGCCAAAAAAAAGTTAACATCAGATTAATTACATAAATAAAAATCTTAATTACAGGTTGTTTAATATGGCATTGCATGAGTTTGTGTCTGTGCTCAACTAAGAATTCCCAAGAGCTTGGAAAATATGAGCTGTTTGTAAAGAAATAAAATATGTTTCGTGCGAATGCCAAGTTTTATTTAGAAGTTGTGCTATTTATTAAAGTAACAGAAATTTATAGACCACATAGGATAGGAAGGCCCTTCTCAAGAGCTCTGCTCAAATAAAGCCAAAAAATTTGTATAAAATATTTGAGTTAAATTTGTATTTTGGCTTCTGAATATGTAAATAACTATTAAAGCTCAATTATTTTAAAGAAAAATTTAAATTTATTTGAAATGTTTTTAACAAAACATATTTTTAACAAATTTGTAAAATTTGATATTAGTTTGTTTAGTTGGAAAAGTATCTCAGAGTAAGAAGTGTGTCACTGGCACATTTACGAGCTAAGTGTGCGATGGTGTGTGTGTGTGTGTGTGTGTGTGTGTGTGTGTGTGTGTGTGTGTGTGTGTGTGTGTGTGTGTGTGTGTGTGTGTGTGTGTGTGTGTGTGTCGTAAAAGTTTTAGAGCAAACAAATTTAAATCATATTTGTTTTCGGCTGGCGAAATTGTTGAGGGGCAGTTGTGAGTTGCATGTTGCACGCTGCCCAGGAGGGCGCCTCGGCGGGACAACTCTGCATGAAATTGCAAAAATTAAATATCTATTTGTGCGCAGCCATTGAGCTTTGCTGCCTTTCATATAACTGGGACTGGCCAATGCCAGGGCTGCATTTTGGGATATTTTATATTTTTTGTTGTTGTATGTTTGTTTGTTTGCAGTTGGGATTTTGGCGCAGTTTTGGACGCATCCTCTTCATATTTGGCGCAATCAAAAAAGTTTGCTTTTAATTAAAACATATTTCAGAACAATTTTTTCACATCACTAACAGCCATCAAATGTAAATGAAAGCTCGCCGGGGATTAGCCCAGCAAATGGCCATTCATTCAACTGTGTTTCGCTCTTTGAAGTTTGCCTCTTTTGCATTTTATTTTCAAATTTTTTTGTATATTTTAATCCCCATTTACATAGTTTGTATGGTTTTTATGAGCTTTTCGTTTCATTAATTAACATTCAATTAGTCGAAAAATGGATGCGCCTGCAGGCGCATTCAAGTGCCATTTAAGTCATTCATAATTAAATGAATCAAGTGCATCTTATTCACGTCTCTCTGTGAATAGTTTTTGTTGAAATTTCAATCCCATCGCTGAAGGTTGTACTGTACCTGTACTGCCAACTCCCGCCCATATATCACAGTCAGATAAATTGGGCGACAGGTTGTTTTCTCTCTTGTTTGCTCTTTTATGTATCTCGCAACTTTTTCTTTGGTTCATTAGAGCTTAAATAATGCTTCTTCCAAACAGCGCAAGGTCCTTGAATACCAAATCGAATTTCGCAAAGGAGCAGCTCTTGGTGTGAGATATCTGCTCTCTTTTTTCTCAGTCACTTCATGCTTTGTTGTGCTCTGTGAATGTTGGGGAATGGGTATTTACCGCGACTTTTCTTGGAAACTTAACTTATTCAATGATTATTATTCCTATTAACTCGATCCATTAATAAAGTAATAAACTCTCATTTAGCCAGAATTTTATTAAATTTAAATAAATCCATGATATGCACCTGTTTATTAATCTTTACCAAGAAGTATGCAACTCAATTTGCATATTCAATTTGTATTTTGCGAGGCAACAGAGTTGTCAACCTGCCCGATTATTTCAGCTCACTTTTGTTTGCGTAACGACTTTTGAAAGTTTCCGCAAAATAAAAATTAAATGTCATATGCAAATGCAATACTCGCATACTCTTGTCTAACTTGTACTTAGTTTTTGAGGATATTCTAGGCAAAAGTTTACTTTGCTGTCAGCTTGAAAAACCAATCGATTCGTCCTATTCCTAAGTAGTTGTCTCCAAAATGTCGCCTGCAACAAACAGCAGCAGCCCCCCTGAAACGAGTAGTACATGTGTGCTTCAGGTGTGCGTGTGAGTGTGTGAGTGTGTGTGTCACATCACAACTTTCGACATTTCGACTAATGAAATTTTTTTGCACTGCGAGATGGCAACCCTGCACACATGCGTAAGTTTGTGTAAGTAACAGGTAAGACGTATATTACCAACTCTCTCCCTCCCTCTCTCTCTCTCTCTCTCTCTCTCTCTCCCTCTCCGCCTCCCCCTCTCTCTCTCTCTCTCTCTCCCTCTCTCTCCCTCTCTCTCTCTTTCTCTATCTCTCTCTCTGTCGCTGACTTTCTTCTGTGTTAAATAGATGTCTGTTCGAACTTTTTGGCACAGAGCTATTGGTGGCTTTTGTTGACATCACGTCGAACTTGTTACTGGTGTCATTGCGATATTGGCAAATAACCTGGCAACGCCCAAACAGCAGCACACGTCACACTGGCCGAGGTCACAGTTTGTCGTCCCGGACAAATATGTGCTGTCGCCAGGTGCACCGAAAATGTGCAGCTTAAAGCCAGCTACATTCATTCTTTTTACAACCATTTGTAGCTGTTTTATTTTGTGAATTGATTGTTAAATTTCAGCTGGCTGCGAGGCGTTTTCATTAACTGCTGGCTGCTGTATGGCTGTGTGTACTCTGTGCAGCCTGGCGTGTAATTCAAGTGTCAGTACCAATTACGCATGCAGCTCTATAAAAACATTCACGAATGCTCTGCGCTTCACTCTCTGCACACGCAGTTAACGTAAGATACATTGAATAAATGATAAAGTGGCCTTTAAGCAGGCTATCAAATTGTTTAATTAAGCAGCCGTAATACAGTTAAATACTCGAGTGTTCTCAATAGGTAAATTTATGGCGCAGGCTCTGAATCAGTGCGAATGTATTTACAAAAAAAATAAAAATAAAATCAATGTGAATGCATTCAAGCTTCGTTTGCCCGCCAAGTGAATGTTTTCTGCCTTTTTTTTCGTGTTTGCAGCCAACAAGTGCGCTTTTATCTTACAATTGCAGAAGAACTCAGCTGCGTCTGACAAGGAAATGCGACCTAGTGCCGAACAGTTAACACAACACAACATTCCGCACACACACACACACACGAACACCCCTCTCTGGGAGTGTCGAAATAACATTTCGCAACGGAGCAAATTGAGTATTAAGTATTTTTCGAATTCTCTACTGAAAGCGGAAGTGGCTGGCATAGCAGGCGGAAGCGGAAGCACTCACATTACTCAGCTTAAGAGTAGCCCAAGCCAAAGCCAGAGCCAGAGCCAAATAACCTGCTCCTCCCACCTCCCACATCCCACCACGCTCAACCAGTTGCTGCCACATCGCTTGCCTTGTATCTGATGATGCTGCCTCCGCCTCAGCCTTTTCAGATTTTTCAATGTCGTTGATTTTAGCAGGTGATTTGCTTTTCTCTTATCCAACTGCAAATTGTGCAAATGTTTTCCGTTGCTTTTTAGCTGAATTCTAGCTAAAAAGATGCACACATATATGCTCATGTTTGGATAAAGAATGTGTTCTGTGTATACAGAGTGTTGTTTTCTCCATGGATATAAAACACTTGTGAATGCAATAGAATTATCTTGCATTTGTTTGCAATTCTTGAAAAGTTACAAAATGTTTTTACTGTTGGCCACAAATCAATCAACTAATTGATTTGATTTTGATTGACCGAATTAGTATACAATTACTAGCCATAAATCGATTACTTGTGCCACAGCTTTAAAATTGCGTTACGTTACGTGCTCTACAAGTAAAGATACATTTTCAAAAGTTGGTTAGTAGTTTGACAGTCTTGTTCTTAAAGCTGCTGATTAATTACAGTTAAATAAGCTTTCAGTTTAAAGCGAGATAGAATGCATTCTATTACGATACAAATCTCAAAGGTAGGCCAGAGCTTTCAAACTTTTTCCTTCTTAAAGCTCTGCGACCCTTTATTACCTTTTTAAAAATGCAAAAAGACAGCATTCCAAACTCTGTTACTTTCGCCTTAAAGTTCTTTGAACTCCTGTATCTATATTGAATTGCAAGTAGACAGCTTTCAAAGCTCTGTTATTTTCTTCTTAAAGCTCTGTGTCTGATTTTTAATTGCAATTATTTATGTTCATCTATTTAACTTGCTACTAGAAGAGATTACCCGCCAGCTTTAGGCAGATATAAAGCCGTCATTCACCCATTTCATATTTGTATTGATTATTATTCCGTTTCTGCTGTGAATAATAAGAAATTAAAAACAAGTATAATAATTAATAATTGCTGCTATTTTTGAACCGGCGACCTGCCGCTTCTTAATTCAATGAATATATGAATATCATTTGGCAATACAATTTTTGTCTCTTTATAAATATTGCTGCTGATAATTAGCATTTACTTCCGCATAGCAAACAGAATTTTAATATCACATATACAATTGTTGGATTACAGCAAAATTTAAGTTATTTAAATAAATTTAATATAGCTTTAATAAAATAGCCTGTAAGCTAACATATTTATTTAGTTTCTCTGGCCTTTTTGCCGTTTAAAATTGTTGAGCTCTGCAATATTCGTGCTATTAGTAAAAATGAGTGGCTTTAAGTTATTTGCACAGCAAATGCTTCACTTCGGCAGCTTTGTTAAGCCATTTTCTTGACTCTCGACTCTCGAAATTTGTTTGCCAGTTTCCCTCGTCATTGTTGTTGGCCTTTTTGTGGCCGCACTTATTGCTCAGTTTAAATCTCAACATTCTGGCGCGCAAATTAAAATAAATGACATCAAATTTTTTTGGGTACATCCTTTTGGTTCTGCTTTCCTTCCGCCTGCAGCGTAACAAAGTGGTTATTCGAGGGCGACATTAAGTAGATTATTTGCTACTTTGGCAGAGTTTCTGGCCAGAGACGAGCTTGTGGCAGATTTAATTAGCAGCTAAGGTCAGCTCGTGTCTGTGCCCCAAATTTGCTGAGACTTGATGGGACGCAGCTCATAAGAATGCATTTGATGAATGCCAACAAATGGCTCGTAAATGTTGCCGCAGTCCAGTTGTCAACGAGCTTCCAACCTTGGAAAGTACTTTTGCTCAAATCTTATATTAATTAACTGCAATTTGTTATGTGAATTCTGCACTTGCCCGAAAAACAGCACAAAAGCCAATTAATTTAGCCACGCGGCACTTCAATTTGTGGCAGCCCGCATGGATAGGGTGAGTGTGGCGGGGGCGGTGTTCAAAAGCAGCGTGTTGCAGCTATTATAAAACACAAAATTTATATTAATTTTACAGTTATGATTATGAGCCGCAATTTGCACTAATTAGACACACGACGAGCATTAGGCATCGTCTCCGGCGAGTTCCTGCAACGGGCTCGACCTAAACCGATTCCCGTTCGGCACGGGACATGGCAACAGGGCGTCATTAAGTGCGGGGTCAAGGGGTCAGGGGGTTGCATGGGAAAGGGCGCTGTAATTATATTTACCGTTAATTCCCGCAACCTCAACCCTATTGGCAGCGAAGGCCTTGCACAAAGCAGACCGACAAATAGCGAGCGCAAACAACAAAAGTAGAAAAAATACGCAACAAAAGGATACAAAGGACTCGCCTCTGAACTGCAGCAAGTGTGGCAGGCAGCATTTCCGACGCAATTGTCAACTGCCAATTGTCAACTGTCAATTGTCATTTGAATGGCATTCGATTACGCGTTTTGTTTGCTTTTAATTGCAGCGCTCATCCATTTGGCTTAACAGTTGTTAGCTAGCAGCTCGCTTTTCCCAATGAAAAGCGTTTCCCTCTCTTTCTCTAACACTCCCTCTCTCTCTCTCTCTTTGAGTCATCCAGAACAAGTATTCAGTCGTAGAATGCACTCCCCCAGCTGGTGTGCACTCAGCCATTGAATCGCTTGCCTTCACCCAGATTGCCTGCATTCAAGCACATCTGCAATTCCTATTTTACAGGAGAAGTAAGCGAAAAAGTGCAATGGATACTAAATGCACGCATAAAGAAAGATACGAGAGTCTAGTGAAAGTGTGCACATATTTGGGTTACATTTGCATTTACCTTTCACCTGCTGCAGAAAGTCGCCCAAAGTATTCTACGTAATTGCAGCTATTCGTGCGTGCACATCATAATGATATGTGTACTTTTTTCATTCTCTTTAAAATGTGTGTGCAACCGAAGTGTTGTATATAAAGCTTGAAAGCAGCCAAATTTAGTAAAAGTAGCTATTATTGTCTCTATTTAAGGGCTGAGATTAATTTGCGTTTGGCAATATATGGAGTTTGTTGTGGGGAATATACTTAGTTGTTAGCACCTATAAACTTTTAAAGATTAAAGAGAACCAACATACCCAATTTTGGCTTGTGGCTTAGTTCTTTTAGATTTTACTTAAATTTATAAATATTTATCAGCTTAACAATAATATGTATACAGATACCAAATTTAAGTACTCTAGTGCTTGTGGTTTCAAAGTTCCTCAAGTTCATTAAGACCGTTGTATTATATCCCCTTCCAATTAATATACCCTGTAAGCTACATAACCTTTTTACTACACTCCAAGAAACTAAAATCTCCACATTTGATGAATCGAATACTGCTTTGCAGAAGTAAGAAAATATATTGAAGAAAAAAGAATTAAATAAATAGTTTATTCAGGCACATCAAATCCAGAATCTAGCGTCAGCTAAAATCTAGCATAAATAATAAATATAGGAAATAGATCACCAAATATCAACAATTGGGAAAAATCTCAACTCTATAAGAACTTAAGGAACTTATAATTCTATTGGGAATCCCCATAGTTCACATTTCCATTTACAAGCTGTTACATTTGTAATTCTTAAGTTCAATACTTTCAGGGAATTTCTAAGCTGATTGACCTGCAAATAGAGCGGAAGCAATCACATATCCAGATTTATAAGCATGCATTTTTAATGTGTTTTTATACAAATGTAGTTGTTGGGCTCGGAACCAGACGGCCAGCAGTGCCATAAACATTTACAATTTACGAGGGAGTCACATAATGCGAAACACTCAAATTAACAGCTGTGAATTGTGTGTGTGTCGGATGGAAAGGTGAGAGGTGAGAGCTGTGGTGTGGGGCATGTCTGACACATGTGCCGCCCGAGGGGCTGCGGATTCATGAGCCTTGCCAGCAAGTCGGTTGTGCGACATAAAGTATATTTTGATTATATGTTGAGCCAAAAGTTGACAATTTTCAGGCCTGCTCGGCCCGGGCATTGCCAGCATTTGCATTTCAAATTCCGATTTAACGGCGCGGCTGCCGCAGGATCTTGCAGCCAAGTGGCAAGTGGCAAGTTGCGAGTGGGGCATGGAATCGACTGAAAATGCCACAAATGGCGTGTTAACACAACAAAGAGGTAATAACAATAGCTGCCACCCCGATATCTGTGTGTGTGTGTGTGTGTGTTTGCGGCATTCCTGCAGGATCCGTTACCAGATCCTGCGCCCGCCGCCCGCACTTTGTAAACATTTTTACTAGCTGCTGTTGCTGTTGTTGTTGTTTCTTTATTTTTGTTTTTTATGCGGAAGCTGTGTCAATACACGATAAATTGAACTGTGCAAGAATTTATGTTGGCACTTTGTGCGAGCGCAACATACCAACAGACCCCCGCCGACCCTCCATGCCCCTCCCTCATTGCCTTTGCTGTCGGCTGAAACAGGCCTCGCCCGCGTCCTCTGGGGACTTAAAAAGTTCAATAATATTTATTTATTTGTTACTTGCTCTTTGACAAAAGCACACAAGATTAGGACCGAAGCCCTATATATCACGCCTCGCATATTGGGTCAGATTTAATGGCGTTGCGTAGTTTTATTGTCACACAGAGCACAGACAGGCACACACACTCACACAAACACACACAGAGACCAACAATGAGCAGCATCCTTCCTTGTGGCAGGACACGCAGTAAATTAAACGACGAGACAAAGACGCCGCAAAGAATTCAAAAGCCCAAAATGCTAAGTTAATTTAAGGCGCCGATGTAAAGTGGTCTGCTCTTTGATTTAGGGCCCGCAATTTGTAGCGCTGCTATTTCGAGTATAACAAAGGCACATGAAAAGGCTATCGATAAGGTGCAACACGAACAACCGTATCCTGTGGCCCAAACTAATCTGTTGAGCTTGGACTTGATTTAAGGCCAACTCTGCAGTTGGCTTTAAAATGTAGCCGAACCCAAAAGTCCTCTGCCCGACATATACCAGAAATTGCCTTTCGACATTTCGTAGCTGCAACAGATATACAATGAATAAATAGTTAGTTTCATTAAAACAAAAAAATTTCGCAAAAAAGTTTCTTTAAATTTTCAATATATTTTTAACTTTTCCAAATAAAATATGTGGAATTTGATTTTCTTTCATTTATAATTCATTTTTTTATTTCGACTAAATTAAACTTGTTATTATTTTATTAAAAATATAAATTAAATATTTTCATAAACGAGAGGTTTCGGTTTCTTAGCTAGAGCGTGCTTCTTATGATATATTAGCTATTAGCTGGATCCGTTTCTCAGTTCAGTTAATATTTAACAGCATATGCAATTCCAGATCCATTATTCCCACTCAAATATATATTAACTCTTTAATAAAAAAAGACGTTAGTTTAATTTACTGCTAGCTCACAAAGTGCAACTAAGCATTGAGCAAATAAATTTCAAATCTATTGTAAGCTCCATTTGGTCACGGCTAAGTCCTTAAGGACATGCGCAGAGCAAACAGCCGGCAAATCGGAAAAGGAGAAACATATGCCACGTGTTTCATTCCGAAACGAGCCAAGCCCCGCCACAAGTGGAAAAATGGGATGAAACAAGGCGGAGAAGCAGGCAAGCGTCTGGCGAAGCGAATGCTGGAAACTGGAACAGGCGGCATCAAGCCGACAGATAGCAGACCCAACGGGGCAGCACGAGTTTCCTGCCGCCAGTTGCACGCGATTCAGTTGAAAATTTGCATCCTCAGCGAGCGGACGTGACACGCAGTGCCAGAAGCAGGATCAGAAAACGGAAGTCAACTTGTCGCGTATAACTGCGGTCTCGAGACTCAACTCGTGCGAGGCGACGACGTCTCCGTCCAAAGACCTTTGTTTATATACGAACAGAGACTGCAAAGTGTGCCAGAACTAGGTGCAAAGCGAAAGGAAACGGCCATGGCAAAGCTATTTTAAGGCACCGGAAACTGAACCGAACTGAAGACAAAGTAAAAATACTTGCTGTGAGTGTGCTTGTGTGTGTGTCCCTCGGTGTTCCTCGGTGTCCTGGCTGAGTCAGCAGCGTGTTGGCTTGGCAAGTGGCTCTTCTGGCCCAAATCACTTTCGAAATTTGTTTGTTTCTGTTGTATTAAAATGGATATTAGAATGGCGCACAAAATGTGCAAAGGAAGCGCCCAATAAGAAATAGAAGGACAAAAATTCAGAAAGAACTGCGGCCACAATGTCGTAAAAAGGGATTATTGTGTATCGTCCTGGCAAAAAGAAAAAAAAAATAAAAATAGGACATAATAAAAACTTGAAAAATATTTTCAACGCGGCTCAAACGAACTCAACTGCAATAAACTCTCACGTGTTAAATCCCATTAAATCCTGTTAAATGTAACAGTAAAAATTATAATAAAAAAAATAGATTATAATTTATTCAAATCAACCCATGCATGGAAAATGTGTGCCAGCTGTAAGCCCCATTGAAAAGCGTAAGACCTGTTAAACAGTGTAAATGCCGCAACTTTCGAAATCTCTTTTGTGAAAAACTTTGCCCATAACTCATGGGAAAATAGGGTTCGCGCTAGTTTGGCATATGGCACGTGTAATTTACGCACCTCGCGTTTTATCCAGAGAATAGTTCAAGTTTTCTCAATTGGAATTTAAAACTGGTTGATTACATGCAAATTTTATGATTTATAGCAATCAGATGTATCAAAAAGTTTCACTAAAGTTATGCTGAGCATAGATAAATTTGTGTGCCGGGAACTGTAGAGAACTAAAAGTTTTGCAAGAAATTAATCAGAATAATCCAAAATCTAACAACAAAGGAAAGCCCAGAAATAATCAAAAAGGAAAATATTTTACAGTTTAAAAATAGTCGCAATTTACATAAATCTTAAAGAACATTATAATAAAGTTCAGTCTGAATCATATTAATCAAAAGGCATTAAAAAATAAGCTAATAGTTTAATAACAAATACAATTCGAAACAAGAAACTATAATAATAAAAACGCATTAAAAAAAACAAACCAAATTGCAGAAATAATCAAAAGAACAAGATTTTTGTAGCCAATTGCCATTATTTCCTATAAATTCCTTCACGTGTATCGTAATCATATTAATATTGATTTATCGCTTGATTGGCAAAGTGCTTCAATGAAAATAAATCAAAAATAAAATATAACCATATATAGATCCTTTGAAATTGCGCAGTAAACGCCGCAAATAGAGGAAAATTGTGTGAGAAGGGAAAAGCTGTAACTGGCACAAGGTGAAGCAATAAGAGAAGCAATGAAAACGCGTGGCACCAAAGTCAAAGAACGACACAAAACACAGCCAAAAAATATATAAAAGGCAAGTTGCAATTCGGTTAAAAGCAGCGGAAGAAAGCGACGAGAGCAAATCCCGACCCCAGCGAATTAATTCAATAAACCTATTTATCTGGGAAGCCAGCGACGACTGGGACTTGAACTGGGGAATATACACATTTCGCCCAGAATGCGAAAGACTTCGCCAACCAACTGCAATCAGAATCAGAGGCCAGCAACGTGCCGAGCACTTGGAGACAATGCTCCAGCGATGGCTCCACAAACGAGTCCCCAACGACAGCAGACGCCGGGCAATGAGCGCACAAAATATGCTGTAAGTGTCACAGCTGCAAGGCACTGTGCCAGTGGGACTGCCAGGACCAATGCCAGGAAGCTGACAACTGCAAAGATGACAGCCGCAGTCTCAGCCCCAGCCCCAGCCCTAGCCTCAGCCTCAGGATCAGACGCTGGACAGCGGCGCCAATTTGTACGCACGGCCAGGACGATGACTTGGCAACGCATCTGGCTGGCAGCTCAGCTCCTTGTGCTCTTCGACTTGGGAACGCGTAAGTACAGCTCGGGGGCTTATGCATGTGTGTGCGTGGGTGTGTGTGTGTGTGACTCGTTCTGACATTTTTGATTTAATTTAATACGCCGCCCACCATCACACACAGAGACCTGACCTACGATTGTGCTGTCACAGTTTCTGTGTCACAAGCGAAAGACGTCCCACCTGCTCCGTGCTTGAACTTGTATTACGCATATGCGTAATAAGAATTCCCGGATTGCCATATGCCAATTATCTGACTGGGTTTTTATATTTTCCAAGCTGCTAATTGAATTGCCTTAAGCTAATTTTATTAAAGCTCAAATCATCTATGAAATTGCATTATAAGCCATCTGTCAGTTTGCGTGTGCTCAGTGAACCCCGAAGTGCATTTAATTTGCCTCCAAATAGGGCCTATTATAAGGTAATTTTTTAATTAAAGTCTAATAAGAATATTAACAGCTATCTAGCTGCTAAATAATTGATCAATCTATTTTAATAAAATAAAATTAATTTTGGGCATCTTTTAGTCGCGCTTGCTTGACTTGAGACTTTGTTTGACCTCGCTCGTTTCACTGTGCAGTGGCCGTAGAGCAATTACAACCTTCACTCGATGAATTTACTCAGTCGCATAGTGGAGCAAAAACGCAGGCAAATGAAAAAGGATGCCTCAAAGAAGTTGTCAAGAATATTATTTAAAGCAAAGCAAATATTAGTTAACTAAAAAAATAATATAGACAGTCGAATATAGTTTTCGACATGTTGCGACCCACTGTGCGCGTATCAAGTTTCAGGACCTGTGACCCTTCGGGCAGTCATGCAAAAGTCGAGCCTATTAGCTTTATGAAGGAGCAACGCGTTTCAGTTCTTCCGTTTCGTCTAGCGTAGCGTAAAATAATTAAATTTATTTTACCTGTGCGGGCTTTAATCCGTTTACAGGGCCAATTAACACGTGCGTGTTATATAAATGATATATGTAAATGCACATATCGTTTTTTATTTTTATTGACAGTTCGCGACCGCAATTGCACTTGAATAAATAAATGCCGTATGCAAATTGCAAATAGTTGGACTTAATTCTCGTTACGTGTTTAAGCACTGGCATTATCCTTGAAATAAGCATGTTCCAGAATTTGCTCGGCCGATAAGCGACGCGCTGGTTCATAGATCATAATCCCGGCCAGCAAGTCCACGGCCGAGTTGGTTTATCTTATGGATTGTCCAGCTGGGAAAGGTGGCCTTGAAGTCCGGCAGTGCGGACACACCCGGCCAGCTAGCCTCAGAGGGTGTGCCCAGCATGCGGAATATGCGAAACAGCTGATCGATTTCGGAGTCGCCCTGGAATAGGGGCCTCCTGGTGGCCATCTCAAAGAATATGCAACCAATCGACCAGATATCCACCGGGCAGGCGTAACAGCCCATCAGGATCTCGGGCGACCGGTACCACAGTGTGACCACCTCGTGGGTGAGCGCGCGCAATGGCACCTGGAAATAGCAGCTGAGACCAAAGTCGGCCAGCTTGATGCGCCCTTGGCCGTCGACCAGCAGATTCTGTGGCATCAGATCCCAATGCATCACGCGCCGGCGATGACAGTAGAGTATTGCGCTGACCATCTGGTACAGAAAGCTGCACACTAGTTTCGTGTCCATTAGTTGGTTCGTTGGCAGCGTATTCGAGGATCAGGTAAATGCTGTTGTCCACCATCAGGACACCCTGCAGCGCCACAATGTTGAGATGCTTCAGCTTCTTGAGCAGCGATATCTCACGTATGGCCGTAGAAGGCATGTCTTCCTCCAATCTTATACCTTACAGTAGGAATGGGATTGTGTATTTCCGAACACAAAATCACGTTCTCTCAATCTCAATCGCAGTAAAAATAAATAATTTCAGCATAAACCCATTCGACAGTTCTTATGTTTCATCTAAGAATTCTAAACACGACACACCGAGCATTCCGTCGAAAACCAATCGAATATCGTAAATGAAATGAAAGTAGGAGTGTATTAGAAGAGTTTGAAAAACTTTGGGATATATTTGAAAGTTCGACTGGGTAAAAGTCGCCTTGGTAAGTTTTTCGTGCATGTTTGAAAAAGTTAGTTTCGTGTTCGTGTTGGTCCGCTCGCATTTTTACTCTAAGCTCATCTCTCTTGTACCTTGAACCGTTGAAAGTATTATTTTTCTTAGGCATTATCTTTATTTTATTGTGTTAAAAATGTTTGCATGAAAGAAACGCGGTTCTACGAATCGTTTTCAGATGCAATTTAAATTATTAACAGACGTGCGCACATTTCAATACAAAAGTTTGAAGCGTTCGGCCCCCCCAATGGGTTCTGCCCATCGCGCTGCCAATCCACTTGGCCATAATTCATGAGCCGCAGCTGTGAGTTCCTTAACCCGACTGCCCTCTGGAGCACCATTGTACGGTTAAATGGGAAAAACCACTTACAACTGCAACTGGCTACGGGTAAATGGTAAATGGCGAATGGTAGCTGACCAATATGCAGGGCAACACAAATAAAACAATAAATTGCTGCACATGCAGAGAACAGCTTGGCAAAGCTTTGAAAAATGCGCTGAAAGCATTAACGAAATTGAAAGCTTGCCAAAAACAAAAAGAAGCAAAAATTGTTTAATAAACACATTTTCAAATGGCAAATTTTTGTGAATGCGCCGCAAGGCGTTCTATGGCGAGGATGAGCACATGCTCATCCAAATTCAAGGACCAGCAGGATAAAAAGGGGATTTCCAATGCCCCAATCCCAGTGCGCTTTCATAAAAGTTTGAGTGCTGCTCGTTATGCCAAATAAGTGAAGTTTGTCTGCAGCTTTTGTATAAAATTTGTAATATTTAGGGATTTTGTGCTCGTGCCTGCGTCCGTGCTCGTGCTCATGCTCTGTGCACTTGGCTAATTTGGAGAATGTGCCAAAGTTTGAAGCCACGCTCTGCCACAATTTGCAGCTGGAACGTCTGCACTCTGCGGTCCGACAGGCAATCCAAAAATGCTTAGCAACGCCACGCCCCCTAAATGGTAAATCCTTTAATGCCCCGGTCCAACTGATGCAGCACCAATTGGGTCATCCCCATCTTGCCAGAGGCCAAAAGTGTTTGTTTACCTTCATAAATTATGAATCTACAACCCACATGTTCTGGGCCATGCACATGGGCACATGTCGGTTGACCTCTGTCTCTGATGCCGGTGCTCCTGCTCCTGCTGTTGTTGTTGCTGCTGTCGCCAGTCTGTGCTGGAAGTGTTGCCCAACAAGCAAGCAGCTACGTAAAAAATGAGAAGAGCAAAATTCAGCTAAACTGAACCGAGCTGAACTCAACCGAACCGAGCCATGTCGTGCCGGAACGCCAGCTGTGAGCTGTGCAGAGCTTGTGCCACATCCTGTCTGCATCCGAGTATCAAATATTTTGCTTTATGGCGCACAGTGGTTCGGACTGACTGACTGGTGATCAACGCACAGTCTAGACTCCAGACTTTTTCGGACGAAAGTGCGACTCAAAGATTTTTTTGGTGAAGTTTTAAGTTTTGTCCGATTGATGATGAAAGTTTTTTGTTTACCGTCCAACCGGTTTAGAACTCATTTTCAAAGATCTCTGGGAGAACTTATTGTAAACGTGCCACGGGCAAGGCCGGGGTATACCAGCTAGTATGTATATATATATTTAATTTGCTTTTATTTTCATAATGTATTCAGTTCTCATTTAAATCAATTCAGTATTTAGTTTGACTATCTGACTTGTTGGCACAGCCAAACGATTGCAAACATCATAAGCATGTGAGAGCTAAGGTGTCTGAGCGTCGAACCAGCAAGCGTGAAGTCGTTGGTTAAAATTCACCAGCAAATTTGTATTCATATAATTTGTTGTTCAAATTCAATTAAAAACAAGTAAGAGGTTCTAGTCGGGAGCTCCCGACTAGGGGATACCCTGAACCCTCATATTCCAACACCAAATGCAGCGCGCGCTTATAGATAAAGAGTACCGGGGAGGTGGCGATAGGTATAAAATGAAAGATAATCGATATATATATAGTTTTTTAGAAGCTACATGTCAAGTTTGGTGACTCTAGCTCTTATTATTTACCAAAATTGCTTAAAAAACAGGATATCGATATACATTTTTATCGATTACTTGGAAACGGGGCAAGTTATCGATTATCGGAAACAAACTCGATCTGCGTAGGAACTAGGAGCACCTACATCTAAAATTTCAAGTCTCTAGCTCTTATAGGTTCTGAGATCCTTGCGTTCATACATACGGACGGACGGACGGACGGACGGACGGACGGACGGACAGACAGACGGACATGGCTAGATCGACTCGGCTATTAATGCTGATCAAGAATATATATACTTTATGGGGTCGGAGATGCTTCCTTCTGCCTGTTACATACATTTGGATTTTGCACAAAAACATAATACCCCTTTTACCCATTTTTAATGGGTTCAGGGTATAAAAATAAAGGAATTGAAAATATGTGGGAGCTCTTAATAATAATAACATACAATATTTGTTATAATAATAGATAATAATTATTTAATATACCTCAGTAGACTCTTATATCTCAATACACCCTTCAATATTCTATCATATTCTCGCATAATATGTCAGCTGTTACCACTGTGCATTTAGTCGTACGCTCTAAACTAACAATTTGGTTTAGAATCCACGCCTTTGCTCTTTTCGTTTCCAAAATGGGCTGGACAGGCGGAGGACTTAAATTATTCAGAGGGTCTGCGTTGACGCCGTTGTCGGCGCTGACGTCGCTGCGAGCAATCAAAAGCGCAAGCCCAAGGCGCAAGGCGAAACACATGAACGGAAAACTGTGAAAAACAATGGAAAACAATGGCAAAATGACAACAACAACAGCAAGTGTGTGGTATTAGTGGCTGGGGCGTGTAATTGCTGAAAAATAGGCGAAGTGGCCACCAGATGACAAAGTGCAGTCGACCAAAAGTCAACGAGTCTTATGAGGGCTACCTCCCCCTTCCTCCCCCTCTGTTGAGTGAAGTGTGAACATGCCCCCCCTAAAATAACTAGCAAAAATGCCAGAGCAATATCGGTCTGTATGGAGGCACAGGTTCAGTTTCGAGGGCCAACGTTGAAATTTATGAAATATTCCCAGAGCACATGCCGACAGACGACAACGGACGACGGACGACGGATGAGGACCGACAGCCGTGCTCGGCCCAAAGCCAGATGAAAAATGTTTTGTTTTGGCGACGTTGGAACTTATTTATGAGCTGTGCCGCCGGCGGCATTTGTTGGCCAGAGGCGGGTGGGCGACGGTAGGCGTGGCAGCCTGTGGGTGGGTCAATGTTTCGATAACCAGCAATAAAGGCGAGCGGCGCAATAAAGAGCAAAAAGCATTGCGGAAGCGGAGTGGGGCCAGGCGCAGATAATGTAATGTCCTGCAGATTCGCATAATTATTTTGCTTGATTTATACTCAACCACTTGGGAGTCGTCCTCAGAGGCCACTGAATTTGCTAAAGTTTATGCAACAAAGCAAAACAAAACAAAACAAAATCAACTGGATTCAAATGTGCGCAGTTTATTGCTCAACCTTTCGCATAATCAAAGCCAAAATGCAAATATCTCGTATTTAATAATTTGGTTTGTCAGTTTACAGAATATTTTCACTGAGTTTATTTCGATTTTCAATTACAATCAGTCGCTTGCCACGTGATGAGCATCTGCGAATTGATTTCTCTACACAATTCGCTTTGATTTGGATGAGATTTTCTATAGGATAGATCCCAGTAGGAGGTAAAATATAATATACAAAAGCATCTTTAAGATGCAACGTCGAAGTATCTCAAAATGCAAACCCACAAAATCACAAGCTATTTCATGACACAAAACGGTTGATAAGATTCAAAAGTATCTAAGAAAATAAGATGCGAAAGTGAGCTGTTGAAGTTACTGATAGCTGCAAAATCATGCGTAAGACACAAGTTATTTTGTGACACAAAACTGTTTATAAGGTTCAAAAGTATCTAACGAGATAAGATGCAAAAGTATCTCTGAGATGTTGAAGCATCCCAACGATGCAAAACTAAACTTATGTACGAAAGTATCTGAACGTATCAAATTAAGCGATAAAGAGAAATCTTTTTTTATATCCGGATATTTTTAAATTTCCAAGATACTTTTGTGTCTCCCATATACATGTCCCATGTCACAGAATTGTGTGTGTTTCACAGATACTTTCGCATCCCTTTTCTCTTTGATTTATTTGCAAACCACAGATATTTTTGGCTCTTACAGTTATTTGCGTATCTCAAAGTAACCTTTGCATCTACTATATCACAGATATTTTGAATCTTAAGACTTCTTTTGTATCTCACTGACACCTTCTTACCACAGAAATTTGTACGTCTCACAGTCATTTGGGTATTGCTTTGACACATTTGTAACTCATAGATACTTTTGTATCTAACATTGTTCTGTGTTAGTCATTAAACATATACATTTTAATTGGCCAAACCCACGTAGTATCAAAAACGTAATATGTCTATGACTTCTATGCTATGACGTAAATATTTCTCACTGCTTTGTAATCGTAATATTGTGTGGACCTTTGATGTAGGAGCGATACGGCAATGTGACTGGCGCTGCTTTCAGACACATTCATAAGAACGTGGTAAAGTACGCGCACGAGTACGGCGCGTACATGTAATGGGACGCTGGGCAATGCTCCAGTTTCAATTTGCGCTGCTGAAACTGAAGCCGAAGGCGAGAAGAAACTTCTCCTTTGCCACACGTAGCGACCAAACATGATGCCATAAAAATAAATTGAGGCAGCCGCTCCACACCAAAAGGCAAGACTATAGCGTAAAAACAAAAAGCGCGAAAGAGACAGGCAGACAGACAGCCAGACAAACGGACAGTGAGACAGAAAGAGAAGCTGAGGAATATTCATGCCTCATGCCCTGCGAGCTGTTTGGCTGCTATTGAATTTCGAACCCGCCCAAGGAGCGCGGCTGTTGCCGCTATTTGTGCGTGTTGGCGTATCGTATATACATATTTTAACTGTGACACCCAACATATGTTTCACTCTGAATGACTACAAGAAAATTGTTGAAGCAATTTTCACTAAACACAACATTCAACAGCAGCAGAGACAGCAGACGATGCCTCTGCCTGCCTGCAACCGCTCCCTCCACGCCCACTTAAACGCCCACTTACCCATACGCATGCAAATGTATCTTTAATGCGTAGACAGCATTTGTATTTGCTTGGCATTCGTATAAGTACAATTTTCCATATGATGTTATGGCTGCCCTTGCCCTTTGCCCCAGCCCCTTTCCCCTCCCACATGCAGGCAATAATGTTTATTTATTTATATATATGTTGCCGGAAAAAAGACGCTCGTAATTGCTTATTGATCGATTTTGTAAATGTTTCTGAAGCACAATTTTCGAATATTTATGCGATATTCATGCACATCTCATCAAATGCCAAATGTCAAATACCATTACAATTTAGCTAGTATAAGTGGGTTGTAAATCATAAAATAGCAAGAGGTTAAACACTTGACAACAGCTTGACGATAAGTGCAAATTGATTTGATATGCTTACGTAGTATTTGTAAGAGTTATGTAATTCGCATAAGTAAACCAGTTTGATGTAGATAATCAATATAAGCAAGATTGCGGTTAGGTTGAGTTGCTGGTCAAAAGTTGGTTTAGGTTGAGAAGTTTACTCAAAAGTTGGGTTAGGTTGAGATGTTTGCTCAAAAGTTGGGTAAGGTTTAGATGTTTTAGTCGAAAGTTGGGTTATGTTGAGATTTAACAGCTGTGGGCGAGTTCTCACAGATAAACAGGCCCTTTAATTATAAGCCTCAAGTTTATTTAAAGTGGGATACTGTTATTTTTAGCCATTTTAGAAGTTTTTGAGGAGGTCAGCTGGTTGACTCTGTTTCCTAGCCATAACTCTAATTCTTTGCTCTTGTTTTCTAAACTTTTGGCCAATTGCAATCGCTTATTAACAGGACCCCAAGGAGGCGCATTAGCCATGACTCCACACAGCACAGTCGCAGTAACCGCAGTAACAACAAGAACAAGTTAAGAATTGTCAACAGTCAAATAGACGCAATTTAGCCAACTATCTTAACTCAGCAGTTACGGGCTGGGGTTCGGTTCTGCCAGCAGCTAATCCAAATGCCTGGAGCTATCTGCTGGCGCGTGTTTTATGCGCACTCGAGGCGCCCATAACCCAAAGTAGTCCCCAATGAAAGTTTTGCTTTTATGTGTGTTTGTGTGTGTGTTCGCTGGTGCCTAAGGCCGCGGTCTGCCCAAACCTGGACATGGCTGGTGGCGCCTCCACTTGGCTCTGTTCCTTAAGTCGCCACGAGTGCGGCTTTGCATGTTCGCACAGAGATATCAGATTGCGGCGGCTGGTGGCGTGTTAGCCAGAATTTAGAGTGTTTAGTTGGTGGATTTTTAATTATGACCGCTGCCGGCTGCGCATCCTGCTGCCATGACTTTTTATTGGATATGTAATTACTTTTCGCCCTCGGCTTCTCCGAATTACAGATGCATATTTTTTTATAATTACAAGTGCGCCGTTCCGCGGCAGCCCATAAAAAGTTGCTACTGGCATTTGGCCAAAGTTTGATGCTCCGCTAATGATGTACGTGAACACGCATCAAATAGCCAACAAAATGCCGTTAAGCATGAAATCATAATTAATCCATTGACCTTTACCAGACGGGCGCAGCGCAATGAAAGCGTGAGAAGTCTGCACATGTGCTCGTGCTAGTGATGAGTAATTATGAGCTGTATGTAAAGTATGGCCACTGGGGCATTATTTTGGGTTTTCAAATGCATAAAGTTGTGTTAGAAACTAGATAATTAAAGGAGTTTTTCCAGATTGAACAACTGACTGACGTGTGATCAACGCATAGGAAAACTCGACCCACAAGTGGGAGAAAACTGGGTCCAAAGTTTATATGAAAAGCATCAACAAGAAGTGCGTGGTGTGTAAACTGTATAAGCGTCGAACTAACAAGCGAGAAGTCGCCAGTTCAATTTTCTATTTGTTTATTTAATTTGTTACTATTCACAGAGAAAAAAGCAATATAAAAATGTGTTAAATTAAAGAAGCCTTGTATCTGAAGCTATCGTCTAGTATAAATATATTAGTCTGGGGCTCAGTTTGGGTTCACTCTTTAAACTCCTTTTTTTGGGACACACAGCTTCTTAGCTTCCTGCTACCCTTAAGACAGTCATTCTTTGCCTTTACAGCATATCTGCATATCATTAATTGTAAGAAATTTATTAAATAAAAATTGTTAAACTTTTTAAGGGATATAAGGGACAACCCAAAAACGGCTTTTTCTTTCCATTATCATTTGTTCTCATTTCAACAAAGATTAACATTAATTTTGTCTGCAAAACTTCACCCAGCCGCTGTTTGGCCAGTAAAGTCCATGAGGTATCAGAGTAAAAGGTCATAGAACTTGGGTCAAAACAGCATATGGACCTGTCTGCACCTGTGCCTGAGAAGGAGAAGGGTCTCAATGTTTGCTGTAAAAGAGCAACACATACAAATTTTACATGGCATCCGTGAACACTGTGAACAGTGGGCAAACAGCTTAAAATGTGTGCTAAAAAAAATAGCTAAAGTGTTTTTATTTAAAGATACGCAATTCATATTGGAGTATTACAGTGGCCAACTATTTTGCATTAAACTCGAATACTCATTCAATTCAGATGTCAGACGAGTTTTCGATTATTAAGCTGAGCATTCAATCAATGTTCGAGCCGCTCGAGTAGGCAACATGTTTGAATCTCTCACGAGTTGTGATATGCGTTAAGAAACGATTAGTTTGAACACGAAGCAAGTTCGATTATCTCGATTGGACCGAATTCTTGTTCGAATTGATCGACTCCATTTTTTGTCAGCAACTCTTGCAGAGATTTAAATGCTGACTTGCTAATTGATCGTGTATTCAAAATGCGTTTCTGCTGAGCTTTTATTCGCATGTGTATATTATAATTGGATTCTTTCAGAAAAAGCCCACTGTTTGAGGGCAACTCTTGCCCGCTGATGAGACAGTTGAGAGACAGAAGAGTAATTCAAATTTACATATACACGCAATCAATGCGGGGTGTGTGAGTGTGTATGAGTGTATGCGTGTGAGCAATTCTGTGACTCATTTGGGAGCATTACTATTCGGTTTGCGTGCAGATCTGGCTGGCAGAGTGGCTGGCAGTGGGGGTTGGGAGGGGTAAGCGCTTGTTCATTTTGGTAACAGGCTTAAATAATGAACCTCGGCAAATGCTGTGGCAACTGTTACGACTTAAACAAAAAACTAAACGCGCAGTTTGAAGAGGTCCCTAGAAGAAAAGGCGGTTGGGTTTGAAGTAGCAGCTGAGCCACTTACCATGCCGACGGGCAATTCGAGTGGATGGCCACAAACTCAACAAAAACAATTTAAGTGTTATTGCACGTTTCGCTAACATGTCCTGGTAGCGCCCACACAGTGTCCCGGCATCCTGGCTGCTCCGTACTCGTACACCGTTGCGTATTTGTTTTTGTTGGCCAAGCAATTGTGGCTGAAGGGCGTGGAGCCTGCCTGAAGTTTGCTGACTGTCGCCATTTTGTCGCCAAGTGCAGTAAGTGTTGAGATCACACTTCATACGAGGTCCTTGCGAAATAAGATAAACACACACACAAGCGCACACACGCCGATACTTCCTGCTGTGGCCTGTAAATTAATCGGCTTAGAAGCCAAAATAAACAAAGCCTTTCGCACAGACGAGTAGTTCGGTTCTGGCCAGATTGTAATACTTTCCGATTTAACTCGGCCAAAAACTGGCTTTTACCAATGCGCAATGCCTAATCCTAGAAGCGGCTTATTGGCCCTAAGCTGTTTTAATTGAAAACTCAAGCAATGCATCCTTAAGATACTTTTTCCACAAACAAAAATTGGCATACAATTGGCCAAAAGCTGCTTGAGTAATGGCTGCGGGCGTTGGAGTAGCTTTTAAATTTACTATTTCGTTTCGTTTTCAATTTGCATTTTTACAGCATTTCACATTCGAGGCATGTTTTTTTTCTGTTTTTTTGGTTGTGTTTTTGTGGTTACAGGTGCCCTTTTACCTTTTTACATTTTTAGCTGGCTGCCGAGCCGCAACCTTATCGCCACGCCCCAATCTCACGCATTCGCATTCACATTCGTCCAATTCGTGGCCAAATTTATGCGGTTTTTTGTGCTATTTTTTGTCCGCTTTCGGAAAACTGAAAACTTGAAAAATGATAGGAGGGAAAAGAGAGTAGAGGAACGGGAGCGTCAGGTAGAAATTGTACCTTTATCAAGGTCTGACAAGAACGTGAAATGAAATAATTTAAAAATGCAAATGCTTTGGCTATCGGCGCGTTGAAATCTAACCAAAAATCTGCAATCAGCCTAAGCCCAAGACTAAACGACTGATTTTTGGCCCAGTTGCAAGTTGCGAGCGTTCTGCCAACCTTTCTGCGGGTCTAAATTTGGTGTGGATAAATGTGCTTTGACCTTTTCCGGGCAATATGCTGCGTGTTGGCCAAGATTTGGGCTATTTTTAATTTAATCAAATTATTTTGAAGCAACAAAGAAATTTAAATAATACAGTTTATATATTTCATGGGACATAAAAAACGGGATAAATATTATTTGATAATAAATAAATAAATGTCAACTCAAAAGAAAACTGAATCAAGTACGTTATCAAAGAAATGACAAATTGAATCGAAAGTTGAGCTCATTCAAGGCTTTCAAATTAATCGTTTTGTAATACAAAACTCAAACAAAACCAAAACCATCGAGAAAAGTTGGCAAAATAAAAAAAAAAAAAAAAGGAACACGGCAAAAAATTGCATGTAACTTGTTTCAAACAGTTTTGGATTCAACGCCAGCTCAATTTGTGTGGCGGCTGGCAAAACTTTCCACATGAAAGACTTCGAGTTCTGAGTTCACGCCCTCATCATTTTCCCCATTTTTTTTCTGCTGCCTATTGACCCCGAGGCGACAAGTCCTTTTGAGGGTCGTGACAGCAACTTTTGCCAGCGAAAAGTTGAGATGTATGGCAAGCTAATCACTGGCAAAACTGTTACACACACACGCACACACACCGTTCGCACACACTCTGCTTAGTTTGGCAAAGAAAAATGAAAATGTGTGGGAAAATTTACTGTCCGAAGTGATTAGCCTGTAATCTTTTAATATACTTTTAGTTAGTTTTGTTGGCCTTTTATTGCTCTTCAATTTTTGGTGATTTTATTTTGTTTAAAATTTAATCCGAACGGCATAAATATGCATGTGCCAAAATTTATTAAATTGCACTAATTCGTTTATTTGCAAACCAAATGCCAAATTGAAACTAAAATCCCAAATTCAATTTGCTTACACAAAGTTTTTTGTTCAAGCCGCAGATTTATGCATATAAATATAAATATATTAATGCTTTTAATAGCCACCATTGACCATTGTTTGAGTTTGTGTATTTTTGTGTGTGTTCTGATGACGTCACAAGTGTGTTAACATTATTCAACATAGTGAAAATGCTAATAATTATAAACGACTCGCAACTTTTTACTCAACACAAAAACACAAAAACTCGTGTATTTTAAAAGACCGAATCCGGCAAAAGGAAAAACTCAAAAGGCAAAAACTTTTCAATGGTTCGCCCCTCGGCACGCCACCCTCGGCAAGCCCCCCTCCCCCCTTGCTGGCTGCACCAAGTGAAAGCCGCAGCAGCGACAGAAAGCAGCAAACAATTTCTTTTTTTTTATGATTTTAATTAGCATAAAAGCGTAATTAAAAATTAACTGAAACAAAATATATGCATAACAAGCAAGTGAGAGCTTTACCTGGGCCAACAGTTACTCATAAAGTTGTGCACACACACACATGTTTGAAGGCCTTAAAATTATTTGAATTTTCTTTGGAAAGGCAGCTTTATTACACTTTGATATGCCCCGCAGATATTTCAATTTGTCTGGAGAATTTGTTCCAGAAAAACAGCTTACTTTTATTTATTTACTTAGGATTTGGGGCATATTTCTGTTTATTGATTCTAGAATACTTTGAGCTGTCTCGTAAAAAGAAAAATCCATTCGATTTCTTTGCAGTAAATATGCCAAAAACATCAGCAACAATAAGTTTTTTTTTTTTATTTATTTAAGAATTGCAACGAGCTTTGAAGATGGAAGCATCCTTTAAGATAGCCTTAATTAAGCCTTTACTTAAGATTGAGCTGTGCTGCTTTTCAAGATTTCTTTGATATTAACAATTAATTTAAACAACAATTAATTTAAGGTTAATAGTAACAAAGAGTTGTAAAGCCACGAGCAAGCTTTAAGGCAGCTTCATTGTTCTGAAAGCAAAAGCTCAGCTCACAAATGCCTCACAGGCATGGAGTGCAGCTATTATATTATTATTATATTTTCAATGTTATCATTGGTTTAAAGTTTTTATCTTTAACTTTTAAGCATTTGAAAGTCGCTCTATCAATGTCCTAATCACAGCTGCAACAGCATATTTAAGTGGAGTACATTTCCGTGTGTTCTGTTTACCCACAGACCTTGTCGCCTGCAGCTCAGCCTACGACCAGGTGGTTGTCACAGAGCCACAGCTAACGATACAGCCGAGATCCACTTTGCCAGATAGCCAAATGACAACACAAAACGATCTAATTACGACAGCCCGAAACTCAACAACATTACTGGCAACTGACAAAAAGCCAGCCGCTGCAGCAACAGCGAGAGGCTATTGGAGCACGACCCTGGGCATGTCATCAACAGCGCCAACGATAACAAGGACCGCGACTAGGAGGCTGGCAGGAGGTGCCGCAGCGGCAACTAAGTCCGCACAAATTGGGCTAACTACGCAGCCCGCAACGGCGGCTGAAACACAAACAACAATCGCTGCAATAACAACAACAACAACAACAACAACAATGGCAACAACGGCAACGGCGATGGCAACGCTGTTCATATCAACAATTTATCCGACATCAACAACAGAGCCCGCGACGGTTGTCCCAACGGCGACGACGACGACGAGGACGACGCTGACGGAAACGGAAGCCCGCAACTCCATTGAAACGGCAACGTCACGGACATCGGTTGAAGCGGGGCAGGAGTTGCTGGAGTTGCAGGAGGATGAGGAGGGAAAGGAGGGGCAGGAGGAGGAGCTAGAGTTGGGGGAAAGTGCGGTGTTGCAGCTTCCTCATCCGGCCAACACTGATTCACTGACTAAGGGCTTCTCCATACCCACATTTCTGCCGCCGTTTCCCGTGTTCGCGGCCGCAGACTTGCCTGCATACCGAGCTGCTGCTGCTGCGGCTGAGGCAGCCGCTGCCGCTGCCGCTGCCGACGCCGCCGCAGCAGCATCAACTCCAGCGACGGAGACTACGGTGACATTGTCACCGGAGCAGCAGCGACAACAAATGTTTAATGAGCAGCACTCGTACTTGGCCTCCCACAATGGGGAACTGCTGCCAGGGCAGCAGCCCCGCAAAAATCTGACAATGCCTGTGCTAAACATCACGGCTCAGATGGGAAATCACGCGTATATGCCATGTCAGGTGAGTACTGTTGACACCCAAGCACCACACCAGACCAAAACCCCAGACCCTAACATAATCCCAAGCCCAAGCAGAAACATTCATTTCCACGTACGTATTGCCATAGAGCTGAGGGATGTGTGTCATGTTATGTATGCGTGTGTGTGTGTGTGTGTATGTGTGTGATTTAGTTGCATGTTCCACTTACGACCTTAACGTATGTGTGTGCATGAGATGTGTGTAGAGAAAGCTCAAGGCTACATCATTAAATTCTCTAGCTTATAAATTTTTTCGTATTTTCCATAATTCAAGCACCAACTTTTGATACCCATATGCTCCCCTAATTCGTTTTATAAAACATGTCTTCTATCCAAATCCAAAACTCATCCTCATTCTAAAAAATGAGATATCTTTATTTTGTCCCCAAATGCACTTTCTCATATTTCCTGAGAATAGAAATATAATAAAAATTCATTTTTTCTCCATATTTTATCCATAGTCCTTTGACTGTTGACAAATTTCACCTCGTTCTATAAAACATGTTTTTAATCCACCAGCTAATTTTCAGCATATGAAGACTTTTCCTGTTTTAAAAACTCTTGTAATCTAGTCTATCGCATTATATGCTCCAGTTTTTAAAAATGATTATAAAATTTGCTGTATTTCCTATAACTCAAGCATAAACTTTTCAATTCCCATTTATTCCTATGATTTGATTTAAAAAAAAAAAACATTTTATTTACAAAATTTTAAATGTTTTAAAACTTTTTGTATTCCTATTGTTTCATAGATATTATAAGCCCAAAACATATTTGATATGCACATGATAATTTTCCTCATCCTAAAACTCATTCCTCCTTAAAATATATTTACATTCTGAGATATTATTTGGAATGTCTAATAGGCAAATCGAAAACATGTTTATACTCCTATTTTAAATAGGTGGGAGTATAAATTAGTTAATTGCTTGCCAATATTTCATCTCTTAGCATTCAAATTCCCACAAATTTGTCTAATTCAATGTTTTTCTAATCGTATGATAATATTACAGACTCTAACTATGTCCTGCCCTCTAAAATAGATCCCCTTTCCTGTCCCGCCCAATCACCATGTGCCTCACCAAGTTCAATTTAATCATGTCTGGCTCAATGTCCAGCTTGAGATGTTATAATAGCCTTTTGAACTCTGTTCGGATATACCTATCTGGTTGGTTGGCTATTTTGCTTTGGTTTTCCGTTTCGCTTTTCCGCTTTCCGGGGGCAGTACGCAGCTCGTTTACCTAACGCCTGCGGCTGTCTGGCGGTGTCTGCTGTCTGGGCAAAAACTTTGCGCACAGATCAGCATAATTTCATTTGCATATCAACAAATTTATTTTGTTTACGTTTATTTTTATGACGTAAACAAGGCAAACAACCTCTCCACGCGTTCTATGCGCCGTATACGTTTCTGCAATTTATTTTTTCATTCTTTTTTTTTTTTACAACGAGCTCTCTTTTCAGCTCTTTTAAAGAGGCTCACAGACAGACATCTCCACTCATGTAAATGTAAATGTGAGGCCTCTTATAATAGTTTTGTTGTTGTTCTTTCTGCTGCTTTCTGGTATATTTCGTACATTATGGTTCACTGTGCAATTCGTATGTATGCAAATTAAGTTGCCACTATCCCTCTGTCTCTGCTTTGGGTTCTATTTCCACCTTTTACTCTGTGTGTTGTGTTTTTGCTTGCTATATGTAAATATCCTCATAGTTTTATCTCAGGTCCGGCAAATAGGAATTCTGTGACAACTAGAAACCTTGCCCACTTGACTTTCTCTTTATGTGCAGCTTTTTTTTTTTTGAGCTATCGAAGATTGTCCAGCATCATTCAACATGAGTTACTTCGTTTGAGGACAGAAATCTTACTAAGGTTAAATAATATCAATAAAAATACGGCATCTTTGATGTCATGTTGCATATACATTCTTGATCAGCTAAGTCCATCTGCCTGTCTCTACGTCCGTATACAAGCATCGACTGCATCGATAACGTGCGGACTGTCGTATGGCTCACATGGATACGAGCTATTTTACTTCTTGGATACTTTTCCCCGTTCGATCCAAAATGTTCAAGCTGCAGTCTTAGACTTTGGTGTTTGCATACAGTTAGCCTAGAGGAAAAGACATTTAGGTTCTCATTGTGCTCTTGAAGATTGGATACTTTTGCAAATTCTGCCCGTTTAGATCCCTTAATGTAGATTGAGAGGCACATTTCAACTATTTAATCGTTTTACACTTATTTCTTTGTTTTATAGATCCATCGGCTGTCGGAGAAGCCCGTCTCTTGGGTGCGATTGCGGGATGGTCACATAATCAGCGTGGACGAGAGCACATTTATAGCCGATGAACGTTTCCAATCGATATACCAGGAGGAGAATGATTACACCTGGTCGCTGCAGATCAAGTACGTGGACGTCAGCGATGCCGGCTGGTACGAGTGCCAAATGGCCACCGAGCCCAAACTGAGCGCCAAGGTGCATCTGGAAGTAGTCAGTGAGTGTCAGTTATTTGTATATATGCTTTCAACTATAAAGTATTCATTTATTTACCCTCCCCCTTCCCATGCAGCGCCCAAGACTGAGCTTATTGGCGATCAGAGCCGCTTCGTCAAGGCCGGCAGCAAGGTGGCGCTTCATTGCATTGTGCGCGGCACCCTAGACCCGCCCAGGTATATCATCTGGTTCCGTGGACAGAAGAAGATAAGCGAGAGCGATGAGCGCACCGGCTGGTATACGCAAATAGATCGCAATATATTTGGCACAGTGGGCGATAATCAAAATACGGTAGGTGAATTAACACTATGCAGCATAATTAGGCAACTGCAAGTTGTGTGCTATTAAATAGCATACAGAAAAGTGAAAAGACCGTACTTCCAGCCTTTGGGTCCAGTTTATGAATCTGGTTACCCACATCTTAAGGCCCAGGCCTTTGTTCGAACTTTGGTTTGTCGTTTTGTTTCACAATTTTAATGAAACTATTTAAATTTAATTTACAACAGCACCGTTGTGTATTTATTCTTTAACCAAATTTTTTTAATTTGTTAATATTAAAAATTTAATTAAAGCTGTGAGTTCGAACCAGCGCGGCTCAAACCCCGCTTGCTGCCCTCGATTGCACTTTCCAATTTTAAAAAACAATTTTTTTAAATAAGTATATGATTTACTGTTTCTGCCTTCTCATTCAATGTTACGCAATTGTATTGCACAGTGTTCTTATTGGCAATCCGATAGCTTTAGTTTTGTTTAGTCGAGTGTTGAAATAACAAAGAGTGCATTAATTACAGATCGGCTCATTAATTATACCATTTGTGCGCAAAGAGGACTCCGGGAACTATACGTGCCAGCCATCGAACAGTGTCTCCGTCTCCGTTGACCTGCACGTCCTCAGCGGTGAGTCCTTGACTGACACACACACACATATATATATGTATATGTATATGTATGTGTATGTATATTTATATAGTAGTAGTGGCTCTTGTGACGTAAGCGATTGCGAGAGTGTGTGAATTATTTTGTCAGCAAGTTAAATGATTCATATTAATTGCAAATGTCACCACACACTCACTCACACACACATACACACTCACTCAAACACACATACACACTCACACACGCACATTCCTTTTTGCCAACAGGTGAATACTCCGCTTCGGCTATCATGTCCGGCGCAGCAGAGCGTCAGCAGCGCAGCACGTTTCTGCCGCTGGCGCTGCTGCTCCCGCTGCTGCTGCTGCCGCTGCTGGAGCTGGTGTCGGGGGTGCGGGCAGCGCGGGGAGTGCGATGGGTGCTGGCCAAGACGTGACTTGTGACGTGACTCGCTTATTGAGCGGCCAGCCCGGACTTCAATTATTTGTAAGCTTTTGCGCAATGTGCAGTTATATAATTTAGGTGAGAGATTAATTAAAGATGTCTTTGTAAATAGCAGAGGCCCAAGCCGAGTGGGCGGGGCGGAGAAGGGCGAGAAGAAGGTGCAACTTTCTGTAATTAAGTTAAATGTTAGCGCATACCTGCATACGCTGATGTATGCGTGTGCGCTTGTGTGCGTTGTACATTTAAAAGATATAAACACAAAATTTATAACATAATACGCGTAATATAATTAATTGCTAGATTAAGACAAATCAAATTCTGAAGATAAATCAAAGAGATGTTGCCATTTACAGTTGTGAAACAGATCAATAATTAGATTATTGCAAATCTGCTAAACTTCAATCTGAATAATACACGAATAAACCCCAATTAATTCATGTGAACTAACAGCAAGCGTATTTAATGTCGACTGCCTTTCCAAGGGTATTTATTATTATGTTTTTTAGTCAACTTCGAAAGCCCTCAATAATCGGATTGCAAACATGAAGCGCTTTGAAATTGATACTTGACTGCAATCCCAAAAACCAATTAGCGCTGAAAAGTATACTAAAACCAGGTAACAATTATCTACAAATATTTTTGAAAATGAAGTACGACTAAAAAACGGCGAACGGATACCTTTTTATACCCCGCAACCATCGGAAGTGTGTAAAAAGGGTATTATCGGTTTGTGCAGAAGGATGTAAAGGCAGTAGAAAGCATCTCATCTGTATAAAGTCCGTATATTCCCGACTACGAGCTTAATCGATATGGCCGTCGATATCGGAAACTAAAAAGAAACAAAGACTTAATTGATCTCTGTTAATTTTCATGTAATCGATAAATATCGATTGGTCTTTAAAGCATAACGCGAAAACTTGAGACACCAAACTTGGTGTGTAGCTTCTTTTGCAGTATATACAGATTGGAAATATTTAACTCTTGAGAGACTTTATCCCTTAAATAGAAAAAAACTTATTTTTAAAGAAATCATGAGTATTTGAAGTGGAGATCGGTGCAGGGTACCCCCAAGTCGGGCACTACCGACGAGAGCGCTCATTTTTTATGCTATTTATATTTTGGTTATTTTTATTTACTCGCGCTAAGGATAGCTTATATTTGAAGAGTTTTTTGACGGCTGCCTAAAAAAAATTGTAAATCTCTTCCTTTTCAAGTTCGGCTGTACAGCAATTGATGCTTAGAGGTTTCCATTTCCGTATTGATATTTTCTCCATAATCCAATCCATTCAAAATGAATATGATAAATGGTTACTAACGACAATGGAGGCCAGAAATTGGCTATATTCAGCGTAGGCATAAAAGCAGTTCGGTGTCCTTTTCTCAAAGGATGCGCATAAATAATTTAATATTTTATGGTAATATTTTTGGGTCTTAGGATTTCAAAACCAGCGCTGAAAACCTGCAAAAAAATGGGTCAGCAGCAGCACCAACCAAATGGCCAAAAGTGGAGAGCTCATAAAAAGAATAAAAGACAGAGAAAAGTAACCCGTAACCATAAAATGACGAATTCCAGTCGGCGACAAAGCGGAGCCATAAAGCCTTTAAGGTAGACGCTCCATTTTATTGCAGCGGAAATCACATCCCAGTTAGCCACAAGGCGGGAGAGGGAAGGAAAATGCGAAACAGCACGTAAAATTTGTCGAGCTGAGAGTCGGGCACAACTTGGATTATATCCAGAGCAATGGAAGGCAGAGAAAAAAAAAAGATGAAGACAAACTAGAAGGCAGTAAATATTTTTCACGTTACACCCAAAGCTGATGACTGAGTGGCTGACAGCAGGCAGCCAGAGGAGAGAGAGCAAGCGGGTAAGTAGAGTAAAGAGTAGAGTACGGGCAAAGAAACCATTAAGACCTTAAAAGCCAAGCAAGATGAAACAGTTAAGTGCGTTACAACTTGAAGTAGACGCAGGGCAAAGTACATGTTCAAGTGCATGTTAAGTAGAGCAGTCGCTTGTAAGATTTAACACTCACTTCCGAA
Organism: Drosophila ezoana; assembly: GCA_035045725.1. NCBI lineage: Eukaryota > Metazoa > Arthropoda > Insecta > Diptera > Drosophilidae > Drosophila > Drosophila ezoana. The sequence goes on from JAWNOU010000207.1 coordinate 2,497,113, forward strand.
GAAAACGGATATCTCAGTTATTTTAATTACAATTATTTCTGTTTTTCAGTGAGTAAATGCGGAATTGTATTTGTATATGCAATTGCTGCCTTTTGCCTCGCAAGCAAATTACACGAATAAATTTAGCAGAGCACAACACCAGATACTTTGCAGGGACACTTTAAGTGACTGCCAAGGAATCTCATAAAATATGATACAACTTTTTTTCTGGTGTGCTGTTTTTTGCTATGTTTTGTAAGCTTTTTTTGTTCTTCGTGTTCTGTGCTGCTCTGTTGCTCGGTTGTGCTGTTGTTATTCATCTTGAGAAACAATTTTTTAATATTTGGATAAGAAACAAAAAAATAGCTGGCCACATGCCCCGCGTGACTTGCAGCTCACAACGTTGCTGGGCAGCAGGCGAATAAAAACTGAATGAAAACAGCAAAAAAAAAACGCTGCAGAAAATGAAAAATAATGACTTAAAAATACATAGGAAGCGAAGGCAAGTGCACAAAATGACATCCTGCACTGACTTGCCCGGTCATCGTGCACCATTTCGTGTTGCCATTCAGTCGCCATGCCCCCTGCCACCCCTTTAGGCTGCCGCCCATTTAATTGTGTTAACATCGAGGCTAACTCGGGCATTGCCCAGCCGGGCAGCTGCCCGCTTTCAGCTGCTGCTGTGTATGCGTGTTTTTGTTGAATGCCTGCCGTTTGTGGGTACATCAGACCAAATGCCCCCGTTCACCCGCTTCCCCGTTCCGTCAGCTGCCTGCCGTTGGTTATCATGCACTCAGTTTGGCTTTTTGCTCCGATCGAGCGCCTTTTTACATAATTTTTGCCTCCGAGTCTGGAAGCTGGCCTTTTCTCTGCTTTACGCCTTCCGCTCTTTGACGTCCTGTGTCGTCCCACGCCCACGCCACCACTTGGTCCTGTGGCAGTTTTCCTGAAAGGCATTTAAGTTGGGTAAAGTATTTCTGGTTTAACTTTTCCGCATGCAAGCAGCTTCCCATTCTCAAGTTGCGCTTGCTTTGTTGGCTTCCAGTGGGTGCGGAGTGTTTTGTGTCGGCTGCGGGGCTTAGTTGTGTTTGCGGTTTCGCATTTCGGCAAACAGTAAATAAGCGTGTACAAGCAAGAAGTCCTAAACGTCCAAAGTAAATAAATAAGCGGCGTTTCTGCTTTTGGCCAACACTGTTGAATGTTGAATGCTGAATGCCGAATGCTGGCTTAAATTCTCCATAACCAAAATAAAACTTTTGGTAATTGAATAACAAAACTAAACACAACAAAGCAAATAACTTGCCATCAGTCCAAATAAATGTCGCAAGTAAATAAATTAATATTGACTTTGCTGTAACCAAAATAAACTCATTTTTGCTGTCGACCCCGTCTTTTGTTTCCCATAATATCTCATTCACCAAGATACGACCGGACTCCTTTCAAAATAGGCTCATTTTAAGTTTTTAAAATATTTTTAGTTTCGAATAACTTGGCTTAATACCATCTAATTTTCGGAGTATACCTTCCGTGACTCGTACGGGCGGGAACTTTCGTTTGGCGTTCAAATATTTCCATTCTGAAAGATAGACCAAATTGACAAAAAAGGGCTTGGTCCTAGAAATGCCAATTGATTCTAAGGACCTCTACGATTACTCGAATTATGCGATCGGACTTCATTTATTTGAGCCATGGCCATTTGAGATATTGTCTTAATATGTATTTTGCTTCTTTTAAACATGTTTTATTTTATATATGAATTTTTTATCTTTTCAGGTTCAAAATTTTTAAAATCCCGTCGACTTTATGGACTTCCACTAATCCAAAAAGGCATATCTTCCTAAGATCGGACTTAGTTTGCCCTAGATATAGTGCTTTAATGCTTAAATAAAGTAGGAAATAAAATAAAATATGCAATAATTATAAGTCTTAATCATATATGTATATTTTTAAGAGCAATAAATAGAAAAAATAAATTAAGTATCCCAAATAAATGTAAATATAAAAAGAGAAATAAAAATATATACAACGTTAAAGCCCAAACTCTAGTCTTTCTTTTATAAGTTCAGCTGAAATACCAGGCGAACAGAAATACACAGCAGGTAGACTAAAATGCAGCGGTGAAAAAAATGTGTTGCATACACTCAAGGGGCACCGTTGGCTGGTCACATTTGAACGAAAATTTGGCTGAATCTACCAGTCGAACAGAAATGCCCAGCAGGTAGACAGGCGATTTTTAAATGCAAGTGTTAAGCTGCTGTTAACTAACATGCCTGCGACTGTTAAGTCGGTTGTTAAGGAGCAAGTACATATAGTATTTATTTAAGTTTTAGGGCACTATAAATAGGGAAAATTAAGTCGGATCTTAGGAAGATATGCCTTTTTAGATTAGTGGAAATCCATAAAGTCGATTGGATTTTGAAGATTTTAAGTTATTGAACCTGAAAAGAAAAAAATATATATAGAAAATAAAACATGCTTAAAAGAAGAATACATATTAAGATTATATTTGAAATGGCCAAAACTCACCTAAACGAAATCCGATCATGGAAGGATAGTGTGTTTTTCAAATCGTGAAGGTCAATGGAATCGATGTGGTGTTATTTTAACTGCATCATCTGAAATGCGTAACAATTTAAAGTATAATCGCTGCTCTCTGAGCATTTATTTTTTCTACGCTTTTTCTATATCTATTCATCAGTCGTAATGATGAGTTGGTATATAAAAGTATGAGCCGCCTTATCGTAATGCATTCGAACAGCTTAAATTTGAAGAAGATAAATGACATTCACTGGCTGCCAAAGCATCTAATTCGTTTGGCATTAGCCTCATCAGCCTAGCAACAGGATGAGCGGCAGCCAGCGATGCCAGGTGGCTTAAAACTATCTGGCCATTGTGCTCGAAATCCAGAGCCCCGCTGCCAGCCGGAAAGCGTGCGTGCATGGTGCAAATTGTGGGTTCGCTCTGCTGGGTCTGCCTGTAAATGCAAATCATTATCAAGAGCATTTGCATTGGAAATGCGAGCTGGATGGCAGCAGCAGTAGCAGCAGCAGCAGGCGAGGCACAATGTGGTCTGTCCACAGTTGCCGCAGAGTATCGGGCGGGGCCCAAATGGCCTATTGGCGCTATCTGCGGCTCTTTGGCGGATTACGAGCGAGGGTGCGTGCGTTTAACGCTAGACTATGTTTGGCATTGTTGTTATACTCCGGCTATTAGCGCTGATAAATTCACAGCCCAGTTATAAATACATATTCGAAACTGGCATTTGCATTTGCCAGCCAAAGCCGGAAATCCAATTTGTGGCCACGACTGCAATGCAAACAGGGTCAGCTGCGTGCCCCTCAAAATGATGCGACTATCCCCCATTCGGCAGCCAACATTCACTCGCCAATGAATAACTCATTGCGGCCGCGCCAGCATTGCGAATAAACGTTGCGCACGTGGCGTATGCGTAATATTTACACAATACTCTTATGTAAGCTGGCAAAACAACAACAACAACAAACTGCAAACAACTTGACAACGCCAACAGCTCCATTAAATGCCGCACAATATGAGAACTTTGGCGAAATTCTTTAGGGCAAAGTTCTGTTTTCAGTCCAAGAACTGAGCAAACTATGAGCAAATGTTGAAGTGTTTTGTACATTATTCTTAACTTTTTGGCGTTCGATAAGCGCAGACCAAAAATTATGATGATGACGACGATGATGATGATGTTTGAATACAGATAAAAAGTTTGCTAGCCACAAATCAAGTCGAACAAATTTATTTTCAGCTGCTAGCAAACGAAACAAAACACTTTAAAAACATTGCCCAAAAGCCGAGCAAACAAACTGGAGCTCAGCATTTAAGAATGTTTGTTTAGCTCTGCAAAATGCAAGTAATAGTTGAAAGTATTTATATTTATATATTATTATTTTATATTTAAATTTAAAGCATAAGGCTTTAAGTCCGTTGTGCTTAGCACATTTAAATTTTATTTAGCACAATTTTTATAGTCAATCTGAATAAATGCAGAGCTCAAATTTTATTTTAAATGCGATTATAAGTTTTTAACACTAAATAGAAATTTAAAAAAAATTTAGAAAATTAAATTGACAGAAAAACGCTAATAAACTGGTTTTGAAATAATTCTTTTTATGTATATATGTATATATGTATATATATAAATGTATTTACTCATACAAATTATTTCATATATATATATATATATAGCCAAACATAAAATTGTAATGCAGCGCATTTAAATTTTATTTAGCGCAATTTATGTAGTCTGTCCGAATCGGTGCATAGAATAAAAATGCAAAACTCGTCTGTGGCTTAAATGTTACTTTTTTTTATGACTTGCTTTTATTTGGCCATTAGTTGCTGCTGGATGCTTTCGCGGCTCTAATTAAACCAATTGGCGGACAAATTTTAATTAGCAAGTTTCGACGGCAACAACATGCAACATAACAATAAAAGTCGGCGGCATTTGTGGGCGCGTGTTTATGCCCAAATTCGTATTTATTGACAAGCAGCCGACAATTGTTTTAATTTTGTTGTGCACGGCTTGAGGGGGGAACATTTAAAGGCTAATAAAAAAATTATTCGACAAGTGCAATTAAAAAGCCAATAAGGTGCACAGCGGCCCAAAGCTACTTGAACTTGGCCAACTTTTTTATGGCCAGGCCAAATTTATGTCTTAGCATTAAGCGGCGATTTCTTAGCCAGGCCAAAGTGTCAGCCGGCGGGCAGCTTGGTTCGAGAACTTATACCCTATAGTCGTAATATGATGTACTCACAAGCTGGCAGTCAGCTTATAGATAAAAGAAAGACTTCTCATATGGACTAGGGTATCTTCTAGCCGAGCATTGCCAAGCAGAGCGTGCTGCTTATTATTGACCTAGTCGTTACAATTTTATGATGTTCTCAAAGAAATCTACGCATTGTGAGTCCGTAGCAACTGCTGATGCAAGTGCAAAATTTATATGCAATAAAATAGGCCCAAGTCCGAGCTTATTCGATAAGATAAAAAACTGAAAGGGTTTCGATTAAAGCAACAGCTTTGAGCACTTTACGGCTTTAAGTGTGCCCGATAGGCAGCGAGGTGCTCGAGGTGGGGCGGCGAGAGGAAAACGCGCTGCTCGACATACGAAAATCTATTAACGGACATTTTATTGATGAGGCCCCGAGCTCTGTGGAACCAATCAGATCAAGTCAATTAATCAATTGGGCTGCTAATTTGCTCAGACAATTGAATTCTCTGTGCGGCCTTGTGCTTTTGCTGGGCCAAGCTAAAGGCGCAGCAGGAGCTGCCAAGAGGATGCAGAAAAAATTGAGTGGCAAACTCAAGTGTGCGGCTCCTGCTGCGCAGCCTGACAAATAAATGGCCATAATAAAATGATAATAGTATTGGCATCAATCGAATATTGATTTGATGGCAACAAGCAGAGACAGACCAGAAGGTGGCAGAGAGAGCGAGAGAGAGAGAGAGAGAGTGGGAGACCAATAAAAGATAAATGCAATATATATATTTTTTTTCCGTTAGGCAAAACCAAGTCGAATCGTGCGCAAAGTTGGCAGCTGTATTGGGATTGGGTGCGGACTCACATGCTACAAAGAACAAAAAATAAATAAAAAGGGGCCACGCAGGACGCACAAACGCAGCGCCAGCAATTTTCCAATTTAAGCAATTTGTGCCGGCCGCCCAGGCTCAATAACAACAACAAGTAACAGCCAAAAAATAAGAGCCAAAACAAAAAAAAGAAGGAGAAAATAAAAACATGGCACTACATCCGTAGAACCCAATAGCATACGATGGACAGTTGGAGATGGCGTCGATAAGTTCGACATGAAACTGTCTGAAACAGGCGCTATAAATACCAGCCGTAGTCGTTATAGTTGCCCCAGTAGCAGTGAGGGGGGGCCAGTTAAATTCCAGCTGCCAAATCGCAAGTCCAGCCGCACCGCTTGGAACTTTGTATGCGCTTACAGTGGGTGCCATCAAATTCGTATTACGCTTAGGCATAAGATAATAAGTCCGAGATTAAAGACGCTAACGACTGCGAAATGAGACAGCAACAAATGCTATCAAAAGGCCATTTGATTCGGCAAAAAGAAAACACGTGTAGCTAGGCTCAAGATATGCCACATAAATAGCCAATTACTGAAGATTTATAAAAGAGCATATTTCTATAAAAGCAGAATATTGCTTGTAAAACTAAAATAGATAGAGCAATATAAAAGGAAAACAAACTGGGAAATTCGATGAGAAATTCCCAAAGCATTTAATCGGAGTTCGTTAGGAAATTCAAAGGGAAATTTGGAATGGAAATTTTCAAGGCAATTTGTAGAAGTTGTAGAAGAAAGAAACGAATTGATATTTATATGAATCTGATATTCAATCAGACATACAGTAATAAAAACTCTAGATAGGGAACTATAAATAAGTAATTTATATAAAGGTTAATAACGAACGAAAGCAGAGCCGTAAATTAATCAATTCTTTTGGGACTATTAATCAAAGTCAGTTTTTGCATGCTTAATTAATGTTTTTTTGGTTAATTACAGCTGTCTGTTGTGTGTCATTGTGGACACACCCGAGGAGTGTAGAGTAGAGCAATCGTCGTTAGCAAATCAAATGGATGTTAGTCCTTCTGACAGCTTGTTTACATCAACATCTCAGGAAGTCAGCAATGCGGCAACGTGGGCCAGTTACGGCTTGGGACTCCGATAGGGCAGCAAACGAAGCAAAATGAGCCTATGCGGGCGAATTTCACAACCGATAAGACCCCTCGCTGTCCCCCCGAGAGGTATAAGTCGCCCCCGTTTTGGAGCAAAGCGGAAAGTAGTTAGCAGCCAAATGGCTTTCGGTTACTTGGCTGGCCGCCCACATACATTCGCTCGCTCATTGCCAATACGGAATGGACATTATGTCAAATGCAAAATGGAGGCACAGATTAACCATGGGAAAAGCATTCGGCTTCCAGCATTCAGGATTCAGCATGCTGCACACGTGTTCGAGCTGTTTGCGGCACTTATGGATTCACATTTCAATTAAATATTTAGGCCTGAAAGCCCCTTTTAAATAATTCAATACGCAAATCCGCACATTTCATATAACCGAGAATTCTCAATAATTTACTTTACGTGACCCAAACACAAAAATTCCGCGCGAGTTTCGAGCTGCCTTTGCCAAGCGCAACGTGTTCAAGTTTTTTATTATTTTATTTTTTAGCTGAAAATTCGAAAATTTGAAAATTTCAACAGCTGCAAAGTTGTCAAAATTGGACGAGCCACATGAAATATAAAATGGCAAAAGCCACTGGAACAGACACTGGTCAAAGATGTGGAGGAAATGAAACGAAATGAAATGAAATGAAGCTGGAGAAGTGCACGGATTTGATCGATTCCCAGATTCAGAAATCGGAAAAGAGTTAAAGGAGTTTGACTATTTTGAGTTTAACTTTGAAATCAGCCAAGGAAAGGAAGCTATTTGTGATAAGCTCTTACAGGTGAAATACTGAAGAATAAATTCAACGAACTTAGCAAAAAACGGATAAGTGAAACCTGATTAAACCTGAACTCCTTCGCAAATAAACACAATCGATCATTGGGGGGAAAAAGAGGCTGTTGAGAATGTTTTAAAATTTGGTAAAAATCAAATCAAGCCCCGCTGGAAAGGTATTCGATTTCGATTTCAGCCCTTCCGCTCGCAGGCAAATGCAACATAAACTGTAATAATATCGAAAACAAAGTCAAAGGCAAAACATCGGGTTTGCTGCGTGTTTCTGCATAGAAGCATGGCGTCCGGGGTGTTTTTTTTTGGAGGGCGAATCCAAAATTGGATGCGGATGCGGATGCGAATGTTGCGGATGCTTGCGCTGTGGCGCCTTCTGATTTTGGATTTTTTTTCTTTTTTGCGTGACGGCCAAAAGCCAATAATGTCGCGTATTTTGCTGCTGACGCTGATGGTGACAACCACTGACATGGCCCCCACACACACACACACACACACGCTAGCACACACACACACACGCTCGCACACACATGTCGCTTGGGGGGCCTTTGGATAATGGTTTCGTGGCACGGACCTGGGTGGAGCGGGATGGGGTCCAGCGGTGCCCTCCGCAGCGTCGAGGCCCACAAAAAGCCAAAAGCAAATTTGGCACAGTGTCACACGTTATTGGTTTTGAGTCGTTTCTAGTGTATCGATTTAACTGCCAGCACGGCGACCCGCTGAGAGCCCTGCGGCACGGCGTTTCGCTGCGGTTTGTTTGGGTTCCGTTCGTGTTGTTCTTGTTCTTGTTATTGTTGTTGAGGTTGCTGTTTTTTCTTCTTCTTCTTCCTTTTTGCCCTGTCCTGTACTGTGCCTGCAACGCGTTGTAGTTGTCAGCGGCAGGAAGTTGTTGTATGCAAACATTAAATTTTTAATAGGACTCCTTTTTTTTTGGCTTTCAGTTTTGTTGTTATTTGTGGCAGTCATTTGAGCAGTTTATACCCGAAGAGCGAAAAAAAGCCCGCGCCCAACAAATCCCAACAACAATTGCTGCAAAGCTCTCACAGATTAGGGCCAAATTTTGATTTTGTTTACTCGCCAATTGTCACATTGCTTTAGATTCTATTTTCTATAGTCCGATTGTTTTATTTATATATATATATATTTTTTTTTTATTGTGTGCAGTCAATAAAGAGCTCATCGAACAAATCAAACAATTTCGGGCATGAATAAAATTGTTGCAAAATAATCGAAATAAACTATTGTAAAATAATTGGCATTAGATTGTTCATTTTGCTTTCGCAGCTTTGATAATGCTGGAAGCTGGAGGCACTTTCAGAATTGTACAAAATATATATTAAAAACCAAAATTATATACGACAACGCAAACTCATCGGGACATAGTTGTATAACATTTTTGATCCTAAACAACTAAGAAGCCTCTCTCTAAACTGTTTTTATAACAAACAGAAAATGTACTCATCTCTGTTTCAAAATTTGACAAATAATTAAGATGCTGTAAGCCTTCTTTGTTTAAATTAGTACCTACTAATTCGGATACAAAGACGAGTTCTAATGCAACCAATTGCAATCAAATCAAATAGTTAATTTAATTAAATTGCATGCAACAAACGCAAATTTGGGGCCAGCGTGTAATTAAATGCAGCTGCCAGCACAATGAAATATTCTGCACATTTGCTTCTGCTAAAATTAGATGATTATTTAAATTCGATTGTTTCAGTTTTGGGCGACAGCCTGGACAGGACGATGCTGACAGGCGATGACTGTTCGGGCGGGCAAATAGAAAATTGAAGCGCGAGGAAAGCGCGACAACTTCGCGTTGTTGTCTGCACTCGCTGGCCGAAAAGTTTTCTCAGCCAGTTTCAGTTCTAATTAGCGCTCTCAAGATATTCAACACTCAGCGTAATTAAATGGAATTTTAAGCGTTGCAGCGTGCCAGTTCAGCGGCAGCGCCTTTTAATTACTGCCGAGCTGCTGCCCCACCAGATAGTGGGCAAATATGCAGTTGTTGGCAACTTCATTGCGACAAGCTGCAACAGCAACAACAACAACAACAACAGCAACAACAGCAACAGCTTAAATGACGGCCAACTTTTTGGTAAACGGCAAAACTTGGCTGGCACAAATTAATCATAACTTTGGAGGCTGCTGTTGCTGCTGTTGCATTCAGCTGCCGGCGAATTGGAAATACGAGTACCAAACCCGCATATCCTCTCCATCTGGCAGCTGGCAGCACCCGCTTGTTGTCTCGCCTAGAATCTTGCTGCTTAGGGCCATTAAAAATGTGTTAGGTTTTTGTACAGCACCGCCAAGGTGCAGATATGTAGCACGTCTGCATTTGCATAGACTTTCATTGGGGCGCGCGTCGTCGCTCTGTCTAATAAATTTTAGCAGCTCCTCAACATTTATCAAAATGGCGAAAGTTTGCAAGTTGCAGCTACAGCTGCGCAGTGTTAGACAAAACAATTCTTCGACTACTTCCGTAGCTGGTTGGAAAACTTTTGTTAACGTCAAAAAAAAAAAAAGTTGCCTACATACACCCAAGAGCATCGTTGCTATATATGTATGCGTGTAGTTGGAGTAGCACCCTAACTTAAGGTAAGCTTAACTTACTTCAAATAAGACTAATATAATAAAAATAATGTAAGGAAATATACCTACAATTATGTTTTTATTAACATTCGCTTTGGCTTTTATCAGAACATCGTTATTATTTAACTGCTTTTTTAGTTCAAAATCAAATGGTGCACTGCTTGCTTCAATAACATACAACTGCTTGGTATGCTGCTGCCTGCTGCCAGACATAAGCTGGCTGACTTAACACGACTTGTCAAGCAGTGCACTTGGCGCTATGAAAGCAGCTTAATTGTGCAAAATTTACGTTACAATTCAAATGTTTAATAAACAATATTAAAACAAAGTCAAAAACGTATGTACACTTACCCATCGTACATTTATTATTACGTTATTTTACGTTAAATCGCATCAATTAAAATTTGACTTGCATTTGATGTAAGAGTTTTTGTTTATGTTTTAATTCTTTTCTTTCGTAGTCAATTACAGAAAAATGGCGCGTTTTGAGAAACGCAAGTTGTTATTGCGATTGCATAAGCATTGTAAATAAATACAGAATTTAAATAAATAATATAAATAGCTAAAACCTAGTTTCAAGTAAGCACATAAATTAATTTAATTTAATTTACTTTAAGTTGTCCAGTCATACGCACTAAAAAGCAAGTAATTCGTAGCACCCGTCACGCCCTAGACCTCATTGCACTCCAGATACAGCTGGCGGCAGTCGAAACCGGAACGCCCTCTGCGTCCGGCATCGTACAGATGCTCGAAGCTGGTATTGCTGCTGCGGCCGAGCATATAGCTAGTGGCATAGCTGTTTCGAACAGGGTATATACGGATTTAAATACATATTTGTAAATGGCAAATATAGCAAAGACAACTCACGATCCCAGTTGGCAGAAGATGCTGCTGCCGCCAATTTCGCGCACACAGTCGGTGTTGGCATCGCACATGTAGCGCTGCATGCACTTGTCCTCCGCGTTGCGGTAGGTGCGGACGTAGCCCTTGAGGAGCGCAATGCCTGCGACGGCCGCATCGCTCACCGAGTCACGTTTGCCCAGGGAGCGGGCGGTGAGCGAGCGGTGCGAGAATGAGGTCTTCAGTGCGTCCAGCAGATTCATCACGATCTGTATGAACTGTGAATGGGAGCGTCAAGAGTTGGTAGAGTGTGATGGCAAGGTGTGCGTGTGTGTGTGTGTATGAGGGGCAAGTCAATTGGGAAGCATTAGTCAATTAGTTTTGTGCCAATAACTATGTATGTATATCTAAGTATAGCAGTGTATGTGTAAGTGTGTGTAGTGTGTGGTGTGTGTATGTACTGTGTTGTGTTTGTATGTGTGTGCTTGAAACTAATTTACATTGGCAGCACCATGCAACAAAGCGAAGCTGATGAGAAATACCCTTTTAAAATTCTATATTTGCGTTTAAAGTAAATTATTAATATAATTCCACAGCTATTTCACGTTAATTAGCGTTTTAATTTCAGGGCAATTACAGTTAAATTAACATTGTAAGCTGACAAAAGCTTATTGTTTTAGTAATTGGCAAACAAGTCTTAACTGCTTGCAGCTAGCGTGTGATTCGAATTGGTAAAACTGCTTGAAACCGAAATTTAAAATTCCACTTTCGTAAAAATCTCTTTGGAACTCAATAAATAATGTTCACATCTGTTCTGATCGCTCTAATTTTGTTGCATAGTGCTTTACGGTGTGCGTTTGGTGTGTAAGCAATAATGGTTTTACCTCGCCAGCTTGCTTGGCCATCGAGTTGACTTGATCTGGATCTCTGGTGCCCAACACGGACGACAGCACAGCCGCCAAGATGCCCTGTGCGAATTGGTGTTTAGGTTGAGGAATAGTAGGAAATAAATACATAATACAAAACAAAAAACAAAATAAAATAAAAAAAGAGAGCAGGCCAAACACCAGATGAGTATAAGTACATATAAATACAAAACTGAAAGCGGCCAAGAACACAACTCAAAATAAATGGCACAAAAGCAACAAAAAAAAGGTTGAAAATAAATGGAAAATAAATGGCAAAAATTACCTGCATGGGAGAGCCACCGTTGTCGACCTTGTCGATGCCATCGCTGGGAGCACCGCCGCCCAAGAGTGTGTTGATAATGCGCAGGCCTGCACAAAAGAAAGCAGATAACTAATATAGCCAAGATTCTCGTAAAGTTTAGTGTATACTACGCACCCATCGAGATGACATTAGCCCAGGGACTGCCGCCCAGACCAATCGAGCTGTCGACATCGTCCGACTTGGTGGGCGCATTGGCGGCGCCATTGAAGAACATGGTCATCACCGTGGACAGCATGTTTGACCAGGTGAATCCGCCGGGTCCGCCCACGCTCTCCTGTATCTGATTGCCCTCAATATCATCCTCGATGTCGTCCAGAGCCACCTTCTTGGAGGCATTCGGCTTGACTGCAAACTTGCGGGCGCTGCTCTCGGGCCGATAGACTGGCGACTGCGACTGCGACTGGGTCAGCTGTTGTTGGCGCTGGTACAGCTCCTGCTGGGGAAAGGCGTAGGTGAGCAGTAGGCAGTTGCTGGCCACTATGGAGAGCAGCAGGTAGGCGTGTAGCTTGCGTTGATTCAACATGGCGCTGTCTGCAAAATAGAAATAAGCAAAGCAAGTTTGTGTCTTTAGTCTTTCGTTTTGCACACTTCCCAAATGTGAGACCCCCAACCGCAAAGTCCACATAACACTTTCACATTGTCCCGCGCATACAAATAAGCCCAAAAATTAAAGCTAACAAGAAGCACACAAAATAGTGTCCACTGCGCACGTGCAGTTACATGAAATAGTTGGCCCAATTCGCGTATGTCCATTCCGCAAGACTCTATTCAAATGACATAACATAAAATCATTTAATGAAGACTCAAGAGCTTTGGGAAGTCTTTAATGAATGTCATAAGAACTCTTTGGTTTACATCTTTAAAAAAAAAACAATTAAATGCCAGATAAATGATTCCTGAATAATGTGTTTATAAACACAATTCATTTACCACTCAACCAAAAAGAATAAAACAAATTCACAGGCCAAATGGAAATTTCCGTGGAAGAAAATATGAAAGTTGTTGCGCTTTATTTAAGCAAAGACCGAACCACTTCCGAAACAAAAAGACAAAAACAAGTCTAACTGCGCGTAATTAAAATGCCTGGCCACAGAGCTGGAGTCTCGGTCAAATTGAACCTGTTCCCAGTGGCAGGGGCCATATTAGAGAGCGGCAAGAAAGCGGCTAGAGCCACAGAATTGGTCAAGACCGGGCAGCCCAAACAAGACAACACCCAAGCGCTGGCTTCATTAAAAGAAGAAAAACAAAACCTGATGCTAACTGAACTGGGATATAAGTATATACTAAGTACTTGTTAGGCTGAAAGAAAGCAAGCCGCCGCGCGAGGTGGCAAAAGCAATTAGAGCCACAGAGAAAGACTTCCTGAAACTGGAGTTAACACCAATATTCGCCTCGATATTCAAATGGCTAAATTAGCTGTGAGTTCTGCTGCAATCAACAATCTTTGAGTCTCAATCGAGGTTTGGCTTTTTCTGGAACCAGTTCAGCTGTAGCGGTTCTTGCACACAGCTCTCATGCAGCATGTTACCGTTAAAAAATAATAATGAAAAAACTGGCCAGAACGAGCCATAGAGAATGCCAATAGCTGAGCTGAGCTGAGCATAGAGCAGGGGAGATGCGATCGCATTGATTTCCATTTAATTGCCCAACAACCTGTTGCCAACAGCGGAAACGGGCCAACTGAATGGGTCAACTTCTGATGCTGCTGCTGCTGTTGCTGCTGCTGCTTTTCTTCTTCTTCTCATATCACATAACGGCTATCGGATTTACCATAGAAATGTAAATTGTTTCGCGATGCGATCATCAATCAACATTATGACACGCTTTTTATCGCGCCTGCGACACAGTTCCACCAAATGTGGATCGCTCTTATAATTATTGCATCTATGTAAATTTAGAAAGCTGTTAGGAACGTGCATCGGCACTTCGAAACGGTCACTAAGTTCCATGGGAACGTGTCTTTTTTTATGCTGCCCTCTTTTCTATCTTTTTGCCGTGGGGCGTGAGCGAGCGTTCAATCGTGCCGTGGATCAATGAATTAGTCAAGAGTTCTCAGTTATGCAAGGGGCGAGATTCAGAGAGATTGCCTACAGTAACACTTTGAAGTCTTCTTTAAGGTTTTAAGTATTTACTTCATGGCTAAAATATAAAATTAGTATTTATATTTGCATAACATTTTATGATACTATGTATGATGATAGGGAGACAGATAAAAATAAAAAAAAAACTATAAGAATCTAGAATACAGCATGAAATTGTGTATAAAAATGTCAATAAAAAAACCTAATATATATGACATAAATACCCTATCAATCATAAAAAATAAGTTAAATAAATATACAAATTAACAATTGCCTCTGGATTTAAACCAGCTACCTCTCTCATGTTAGTCCTATGCTCAGACACCGACGGCAAACAGGTTCAAAGCACACTTCTAAGACTGCAGTTTTTTTAAAGTTAATTCCCACTTGAAGGTCAAACTTTCCATAGCCCAAAAACTTCAGTTCAAATTTCAGTTTTGAACGTTTTAGGCTATGAGTTGGTCAAAGTTCAGTCCGTAAGTTAGTTATATAAATAAATAAAGATATATAAAATATGCAACGAGAACATATTGAACTCTTTGCTCAAACTAAACTCAACTCAAGCTCAACTCTAGCCATCAATTCGACGAATGTGGCGTCTGATGTGATATAATATTCTTATAACATTAAGTATCCAACGTCTTGCTTGGGTAGTCAGCACTTTGTTTCGGCTTCAGCGATTTAGCATGATATATGAAATGGACTGAGATATGATTGGTTTAGTGGGCAATAAAGCTAAAAGCTTTTACTCTCTTTAAGGCTAAGCACGCAACTCTTACTTTCACGGTCGGCAACAACAATTCCATTAAATGTGGCAATTAAAGAAGTATTTTTTTATTAAAGAAAAAACAAACATAACTGTTACCAATAATAAAAAATAATTTACACATATGCGTTGACTAAACGCAATTAAAGCATTTTTTTTTTTGTAGATACAATTACGAATGGACTCTGACACAAAATTAGAAAGTGTAGAAAAACCGCAAAAAACGAAACACGCGCCAAATGGCTTAATGTATGGCAGGGGGTGGGGAGGGGGGTAACTGGGAGATAACTATAGTAGTTAGTGGTTCTTTGGTCAAATGTGCCGCAAATTTATTACTATTCATCTTTCATCCACTTCTCTCGTCTCTTCGATGTGCATTTCGTTTTCAATGCGGTCGCCACCTTGGCACGCCCCACTGAGCGGGGCCCAAAGTCAAAGCTGAGAAAGTATCTTCGTGATTTGCGGTTGGGCTTCTACCTTTCCTTTGCACGTACATACTCACTTATATATATGTATGTATATATGGCTGGGGGCTTGGAGCTGGCGCTGAGCGTGGAAGTGCTGAATCATTCTGTGAGAGCCAGATTATCTTGTTGCTGTTGTTGTTGTTGCTGCTGCTTATTTTCGGTTAACACAAGCTCAGCGCAGTCATCGACTCGTTTGCGGCAAGAGAAACTCGAATATGTGTGTGTATATAACACACACACTCGCGTGTGCTTTGCGGCGTTTCACTTTCTTTTTGGCCAAGAATTCGAGTACCTTCAGGTTTATTGACCACAAAAACAAAAAGTAAGCCAGGCGCAGGCGCAAATCCCGCACTGTTTGCATTTATAGCTCAGCCTGGGCGACTTGAACTTTCCAGCAAGTTCGTGTCTTAAGTCTTTCGTTTTATGCGCTTTTCGCTCAATGGTCAAACACCTCGACGTGCAGCGCCTAACGGTACACTGCGTCGCATTTAAATGCGATTTGGAAAATGCGACACTTTTGTTGTTGCCGTATTTTCGATCGAATATTTGGTAACAACAGGTGCCAACGGGTTTCTGCTGCCGTTCAGCATAGCAAACGCATCCAACGCCCGAATGACGCAATCCGATGAGCATAATCGAAGAGCCATTCAATTTGCATAGGCATCCGTTTGTCATAGCTGTATTCAAGTAGATTGAGGCTTGCCAAGATCAAAGGAAAGCTGCTTGTGACATGCAACAGCTGCAAACAGTTGCAACAGCTGCCAGCATTAGTTTTACTTTTACCTGACCCCAATGGGCATATGACTTATAAGCGCCACGAAAGCAGAACAAATTGCAACTGCCATTAGGTATTATTATTATTTTATTTTGTCTTTTTTTGTTTGTATTCATTTTGCAGCTGCACTTGATGCCCGAATTGCAACAGTCACGATTTGCTTGACAATTGCCAGAGTCAACGGTGTGAAAATTGTGGCCTTGTTTTCATGCAAGTCTTCAAATTTCTAATTTTAAATGCGCAGATAGATATCGTATAGAATTGGAAGAAATTTATGAAATTGTTAAGTAATTTGTTTTATTTTTAGATATTTCTTTTAAAGATTAGCCGAGAAAACCTACTGAAGTCGCCCAATAAATATGTTTCATGCTTTTTAAGCATCATATACATTTGTATTTTTCTATATTTTTATATGGAATTTAATGTTATATTAAATTTATTTGAATATCATGGGCTTAATATTGGGAGCTGATATAATTTTCTTCTGTTTAATGTATTTTGAGTAAAGAAAGTTGGCAATTTGGCAAAATGATATAAAAGACTTTCGCACATTATATTAAGATGTTGGCGATTTGAAAGAGGCCCAATATTTGTAATTTCGATTTATTTTAATAACAACTATTTTACCATCATACTGGCCAGAAAATGTATAAAATAAGCAAACACAACTTATTAAGCATGGTATTTTCTGCAAATTTCCAGATTTTGCTATTGTGTTATTACAGATATAGTTGGCTTAAATGTATTGAAAACTAACTCCGAAGCATTCAATTTATTTATGCTAAATATTTAAATTATATTTTTAGTTAAAAATATAAAATACTCTTAAATTTAGAATGCTTTGATATTTAATTTATTTCTTTAATTTTAAAAATGATTGTAAACAATTTTTTCAAGTTTTTAAACTAAATTTTGCCTGCAAATTCGTTTTTTCTTGAAAAAATATCTCTATTTAATAATATTTCATGAAGCTTGTATATGTCTAATTTATTTTCTGAAATATATATTTGTATTTAATTGCATTTCATAAGAATTTGAAATGCCTACATTATTTTCACCATATTTATCAATAATTTTATTTGTCTGAGACGACAAAACTTGCTGCACCACAAAACTAACAATTTAGCAGTTAGCCAAATTGATTGAGCACGCCTAAACGGCTTGAAGAAAAACTTTCACCACCAAGCGGGCAACAACAACCGCAGACCATGTTGACAAAGTAGAAGCCGCAAAATGCCAAAGAAACCAACAACAACAACAATCGAAACAACAATAACAACAACAAGCCTCAAAAGCCACAAACAAATGTCTTGCATGAATGAAAGTTACAAAAAGACTTGCTTTAAGCTAAAGTAAGAAAAAATCAAATATTATATATATATTGAAGTCAAAGTCATGGAATTTATAAAACGAATTGAGCAAAGCAATGTGGCTTGAAAATGGGTTAGGTAGTGAGAGAGAGAGAGGGGGAGAGAGAGTCTCTCTCTTCTTCTTGTGGGCAATTAATAATGAATAAAACAAACATTGAATTCAGCATAGAAATCAAGTCAAAGCGCAGCCCCAAGCAAGGCGTTAATTGGCATGCAAAGAGCCAAAGAGCCGCACTCGGCCACAAGAATCAGTTCATAGATGCACACACACACACACACGCGCACACACGCACACATAAACAAACACACACGCAGAGCAGTATCAAGGCCACAGAGCTGATGTTAAGGTGCGGGCTTTTGAAATTCTTTAGCCACAAATTTGGGTCAGTGGGTGGCCCAAAAAGTGGCAGCCAATTTGAAGCATGCCGCATGCAGCTGAGCTTGAGGCTCGGCTCAATGCACAATTTCCATAAGGCAGTCAATGCGTGCCCAAGTCCCCGTTCCCGTCCCCGTCCACGTCCCCATCCCCACTCAACCCCTGCCCAAACATGACCAGGTGCTTCTGCTATGTGTGTCTGTCCGGCTATTTAAGCCCAGTCGTTGCGTGTGCTTTGTTTGCTTTGGCCTTTTTCATGCAAAGTTGTTAACTCGTTTAACAGACAATTTCTTGGTGGCCGTTCTTGAGAATTTGTACGCTACAGGTTCTGTTATTTCTTGGCCTGACCCAAATAATTTCTACCTATTGCTGTTCTTTCTGACCGATTGCATAAATCACAGTCCCATCCATTCGCCTGTGCTCTGTGAATACCTTTGAAATTTCAAAACTGATTATTTGCCTTTATTTTAAATCAATTAGTTTGGCCATCAACTGCAGACAACCAAGTGCCAAATTCCAAATGCCAAATGCTTTTCATTTTACACATGAAATTAAACGAGGGCCAATTGTGTCTTAATTGACTTCATGATTTATGTTAAGATTGAAGACAGATTGAGTTATTAACTGAATGTTAAGGAATTCATGATTTCATTTTATGATACGCTTTTATTTGGCTTGAAAGTCTGTCAAAATTTGAGCATATTTGCTTGGTTATCACCTGTTGAATTAGTTTAGAAGTTAACATAATATGCGCATAAATCAACTTGACCTATTCAAACTTTCAGTTGCAGTTTTAAGTTTCCATAGCACTAATACCCTGAAATTGTGTTCTTTGATGACCAGTTTTTTGCTTTTCAAACTATTCACTTATCAAAATATATGTTAAAATCAGACTTCTATGTCTTAAGCACGGTTGGCATAAAGTTCTTTAAATAAAGACAAAATCTCAAACATTAATCTATACTTGCAATTTAATTTAAAATCTTTTTGAGCTAATTGAAAACTTGAAAACTTTTACTTTTACATATACTCCTCAACCGAAAACCTTTAAACTTAAAGGCAATTTAATTAATATATTAAAAAAACCAATATTATATTATTAAACCAAGCATTAAAAATAAGCCGTTGCTTACCTGTTCGTTAGCTGTAGTCTAGCAGTTGCTAGCGCTTAAACGGTCCAAATTAACTATTTAAGCTATTAACTAGCAGCTTGTTAAAAAAATACGAGATTCACAAGGATCACGCAGCTCCGTTCATTCGCTCGAAATTTCGTTGCACACAATTTGAATTTCTCACGCGATTGTCGAAAATGCACAATTCACCTGTTGCACTGGTATTGCGCACCACGTTAATTTGTTCGAGTTCAATTTATATCTCTTTCTCTTTTCTTTAATTTGGTCGAAAGACTTTCGTTTGCTTCAAGATGCGTCGCAATTTCACTACGCGTCTGTTTGTTGTTGTTGCTGTTGCTGCGGCTGCTTCGGCTGCTGTTGACGTCTGAAACGGCGATCGCCTTGAACTTGCCTTTATATAGCCTGACCCATTTTTTCGTGGCGAAGAAATGCAGCGAACCAGCTGCGCAGCTTACGGCGGCTGCGCAGCGGTAAATTCGGTTCGACGCGCAACATGTTCGCTGCGCTGTCGAACTGCGACGATGTTGCGTCTGCGCAGCTGTGCCGCCTGCGTTTGTTTGACTTGGTCGCGTGTAATTAGCCATTCGCTTATGCTTCTATTTTTGTCCTCTTTTGTGCTGTCGTTTATTGCTCTTTGCTGCGGGTGATTTACCGTTGTTTCTACCTGCTCATCTTTGTTAGGGTTTCGTTTTCATTTGCAGTTGCCGATTTACATTAAAGTGTATTTATGAGTGCGTACAACAGCTTCCAAGTCGCTTTGTTCAATCTTAACGACCCCGACAAATTACTCATCCACCTTTTGTTGACAACAGACCGAGGCTAACCTTGACTAGGATAACTTTTCCAATGTTGCGCAGCGTTGCGATGACTGATTGAGGCCACAGTTGAGTCATGGGTTAAACACAGATGAGTTCCTAAAAAGATAAAATAGTTGAGGCTTGGCTTAGTTGTGATAAATAACAAAACTTTAAGCAGATATATCAAATATATTATATATGTATTATAGTTTCAACAGCGTGTTTGCATGTGAAATATAAAATATTCTTAATAAAAAGCACATATAACCTTTTAGTTTAGTCAATTTAATAACAAATTCAATAAATAAGAAAATATGTGAAAAGCATAAAATCCATGTTAGTTGAAAGTGTGTTAAAAATTCAATGAATGCAAAAACAATTCATTTGAACGAAATGCGAAAACATTTTAAAGGATTTTGCGAGCAAGCGAAGAATTTGGACAATAATGAAAAAAACAACAAGAAAGACGCAACGGTTAAGTGCACATATGTGTGTGTGTGTGTGTTTGCATGTGAGGGGCTGTCGGCATGGTGGGGCATATTTACCAAGGGCTGGCGGTGCTTGCATACAAATGTTTCAGGCAGCAGCATGGCCTCAATTTACCCCCTTGCATGTTTTTTTTTTCGCCTCCCTTGCTTCTTTTACATTTTCTTCTTCTTCGTCTTCGCCCGGCCAGCGGCACACGTGCAAAAAAGTTAAGCCGTTCGAGCAAAAGTTTGCCAAACAGCCAGACGAACGGACAAGGTATTAGAACCCTTTCGAAATCAAATCTGAAAGTGGCCAAGCGAACGAGCGAGGGAAGGAGCGAGAGAGAGAGAGCGATGGAGAGCGTAAAGAAAAACTAACACAGACACAGCTGCTCGGTCGCCAGCTGCATTTGTATGTGTTTACATTTAGTTGTATTCGATTTGCATAGCAGATTTAAGCAAGAGTTCAGACGAACTGGAGAGAGAGAGATGGAGAGGAGAGTGGGGCGGGGGAGTGAGGGTCACACCCAAATCAATGCCAGCTCTGCGGGCAATCAGCATACAGCCGGGGCGGCAGGGGCAGTCGGCGCTTAAACGCCTTCCCTGTTGGTTATTAAGTGGTCTTAAAGCCGATTGGGCCAAGTTTTGTCCTGCCAGAGTGGCTTTGCTTATTGAATAAATGTGCACGGATTTATGCAAATCCCAACTACAGCACCTGCCCGGCTGAACTGTCCAGCAGCTGACCTGTCCTCCCTCGTATATTTGCACGGACCAGGCTGACCATTTGCAATGCGCCTAATCCGCCCATAATTGTTCAACATTTGTTATCTAAACAGTGACTGTCACAGTGACTGCCACTGTAACTGTAACCGTAACTGTGACTCTTCTAACTGACCGTAATCCATGGATATGTCCAGAGTTTAGTTGTTATTGTTTATCTTTTGTATTGGAATTTGCCCTGCACATTAGCGTAATTATTTGTGTTGTCGGTGTGTGTGCGTGTGTGTGTGGGTGTGTGCGAAAACCCGTTGCCAACAACTGTCTAAACATTGGCACACAAATTAGTAGCTTAACATTTGGCATCGCTATTGACTTTGTCAGCCATGGCCAGAAATATGGTTTACACTAATTCAATTGCTTTGGGCCAGATGTTGAATTATGATTTAATTAGGCAAATTACACACTTATTTCATACTAAAACCTTTATATTTTATATTTTTTATATTTCCCATGAAATTTACGATTGAAAAGTCATGTTGTATCCAGACCTATCTCTGGGAGCTCCATGAAATGGATCACCCATATAAATATTTCATCTATTGGTAATTTTAATTGACCATTTACCTTTTTTTTTCCTTTATTCAATATTTATTTCAGTAAATAGTTAACTTTAAAAAGCTTTGGAATATGTGCAAAGTATTGCAAAGCAATGATTGTTAAATGTAAAATGTTTTATAAATGAATATTTATTTTTTGATAACATATTTTGATCATTATGAATGCCTTTTCCATTTGATTATTGGCTTGATTATCTTCAAAAGTCTTCGCTGGGCTTCTCTAAAATAGCACTTAAATTAAGTAAATAGTAAAAGTTCTCAATCTCGAACCTTTCCAAGCTGTATAGAAAATGAAATTGGACTATTTAAGCGCTTGATTGTGTATCAATTAGCGCACATTTTAAAATTCTCTTTGTGTGTTTGCCTGGCGCATTAGCACGAATATTTGTCTCGGCGCCCATGCCCCGCCCCGCCCGCACAGCGTCTGGGTGAAACCGAAAAAGTGACCCACATTTCATTTATTTTTTCTGTGTACGTTGCTGATGTGTGATGCTGTATTAAGGGGGGTGGGGTGAGTACGGGGCGGGGCATTTGCTGACAAATTGAAATCATGACATTAACCTCGACTTCACACACACAAGCCCAAGCCAAATAAACACACACGCACACACACGCCGGCGTGCACACATGAAGAAATCTTAGAGATTGTTGCATACTTTCAGGCATAAAATTTATGCACAGACCCTGATCTATGCATTCAAGTGTATGTGTGTGTGTGTGCGTTCGTGGTAATATGAAATCAATAAATCGTAAGCATTTTTTTATTGCGCATCCTGCCAGACTAGGAGACAGGACGCGGCCAAGCCTCTTTGTTGATTTTGTGTTTTTCTCCCTCTATTTATTTTATTTGATTTTACATAAGGGATAAAGGCGGCTGGCGAGGATGAAGAAGCCAACGCCCAGGCCGAAGACAGTAGCTGCTGGCCCTGGGTGAAAAACTGTTACGCTTTGTGAGTTTATCAACGCAGAACCACTTCAGAATAATGATGTCTGCTGGCAGCGCAAGTAACAAGTGAAAGCCACTGCGGGAGGGGAGGGCCGCATAATATTCTGTAATATTTTTATATTAAATCAAACATTTTTTGCTGCCCTTGACAAACTGCAACATGCTGATGAATATTTGCTTTGTTGCTGCACATCGCCTTAAGGAATTCAGGCGGAAGTAAAAGCTTGTAAGTAAATGTATATTCCGTGGAAAAAAAAAACAGATCAATATCAACTGCAGCTGAAAAGGCAATGCTATAAGCCAGATAATGCCAGATGCTTAACTCAGTCTGATACATTTAAGTAAAACGGCTATTTGAAGTGCATTTTCCTTGGCTACTCGTATATATTTCGAAATTCTAAGTAATGTGAGGATGAGAACTCTAAGAGAGCTTGCGGTTTTGAATACCAGGCTAATGCATGAATGAATTTAGGCAAAGGAAGTGAAGGTTGGTATCCATTTCTTATACTTAGAAAAATAATGCCATCAGGGTGCCCAGATTAAAAGTGTTTAGATTGAAAATGTACATTTTAGATGCCTTCCATTTTATTACTTTTATATATATATATATATATATTTGCCTAAGTGTGTGCTCCAGCACACAGCCTTGCTTAACAACCCGCATATTAACAGTCCACAATTGTGTTTGTGAACTCGCAGGAGTATTAATTAATAGAAACCGCCGTATATTGGATATCTGAGGAGCTTGTCATTGCCACACACTTCATTAAATTATACGCATTTGTTCGCGTTATGGCTGGACAAACATTTTGGGCATTTGGCCAGACCCCTGCTTTATGCTGTTCGCTAGAATGACATTAATAGGGCTGTTATTTGCCGCGACCACGCCCCTAAAATGAACTAAACTGGCATTTCAGTGCGCTTGCAAAATTGCATTTCAATCAATATCCTTGAACAGAGACCACATTAACATATTTCAGCAATTAAGCTGTACACCTGTGTGCGAGGGGGCTGTGTGTGTGTGTGTGTGTGTGGGGCGTGTTTAATAGTATTGGTGCAGAATTCACATTAAGCTCAAAGTGGATGACAATTTAGATATAAATTCACATTGAGCCTATATTTAACATAAGCGTATTTATATTAGAAGAGCGCCTTAATATAGTTTGTTGTTGCAGACTCAAAATCAAATCAGATTTAACTAAAATTTAAATCGAGCAACTAAGGCCCAGGACACGAAAATCTACAATTCGAACACGTTTAAGTTTCAGCTTAATTTAAACTACAAATTCGTTTGCCAACTGCCATTAAATGCTAGCTGGCAGCTGATGGCAGAAAAAAGGATTCGTTTTACACATGTTCGAAGCGTTTTTTATTACGATTTATCAAAGGAAAAAAAAAAAAGAAAGAGGGAAAAGGGGTATCATTAAAAATGCAAGCCAAAGCATTCGCTGGGCTCATAAACATCAAATTTGTAAGGACGAAACATCTGTTAAGCTTTTATTGCGCCTCTACAAAAGCATTATGAAATGTCGAGAAAGTTTTCCTGATGATACAAATGTGCCCCCAGACCATAATGCAAGTTTAATTTCCAGCTCGACACGCAAAAAAGGGCTCAATAAATAACGAAACAATATTTGTTTTTTTTTTTTCATTTTGTGTATATAAGTAGATATATATAAGAGCTTTATATTGTTCAGTGTGGAAAATGTAAAGCTGTTGGCTTGGTGATTTGAGGCTGGCGGCGAGCAGCTGTTGACTGATGCCATGCTACTGGCCAGGCGGGCCTGTACAGGCAAGATAAAGTACGCTTCCGTGATAAATATAACAACAAGTACCCAAGGCACGCACAAGCCGTTGCCCAATAGCCCCGGCCAGACCCAGCCAGGCCCAGCCAACCCAAACCAGACCAGGCGCAAAACGCATCCAAATTCATTTTGGCAACTGGCAGAGGCTTAGACTGGGGACTGCCAGTTGGGGATCCGGAACGGCAGCTGTTATAATGATGCCAACGATACATCATCGCAAAATGTTAAAATTTTTGGCATCGCCGAGCGCCGAGTGCGCCGTCAACAGCTGTTACCGCTGATGAATCCTTTGGGTCCGGTTCGCTCCCTAGCCGGCGCCCTACCGCTGCCTCCTCTCGCAGCGCCCGGCTGCCTAATATTTCAATATTTCGCACATAAGAGGCGTAAGTTATTTTTCATTATCCCCCCACAAACATTCCCCCAGCTAAGCTTGTGTCGTTGCAACGCTGCTGCCTCCCTCCTCCCCCTGCCCCTTTACCCACCTAGCCGCTAGCACTGCGTTTTTGGCTAATTTCCCTAAATAAATCTAAAAATTGTGAAATACGCAACAACCGGCACATAATTAACTATCATAGAATATGCAAGGCACGCGTTTCAGATTCCATGTTGCCCCCCATTCCGTTCCGTTCCGCATTCCCGTTTGGGCTCCACGTACCCACTGTTCAAGATTATTGCCATTTGTTTGCAGTTCCATAAGTTGTTTCAAAACTCTTTGCTCTCTCGCATTTATAACCCTTTTTTGTGTACCCTACAGCCATAGGCATGTGTCAAAGGGGTATATAGATTTAACTGAGAGTGAAGACGGGATCGGAGTGAAAGTCACTTGGCAATTCCGCGGCTACGGAATGTGGAGGACGGGCAGAATTTTAAAATATTCCCGATATTATTTCTGGATTTCGAAATTGAAGCTGACTCAATATTAAAATTTTTTAAAATTTGCTAAATATGTTTGAACAAAAAAAATAAAGAAATGAAACAATTCCACGGAAATGTAATGAAATAAATTGTAAAATGTTAAAAAATATTGAATTATTCCTTATTAATGTTGAGCTTGAGCTTTCTACAAGAGCTAAGCTTACAGAATTTAGTATGTAGCTTATAAAGCAAATTTGCTTCCAATTATAACAAGAAATATATTCATGAGATCTGATTACAGATCATCGTTTAGTCGAAACACACCAGCCTATAGCATTCCAGCTTGTTTTAATTTGCAGTGCGTGCCTTGTATATTTGGAATCTGCATTCACGTAGTTTATGCCCCCCTTTCCCATCGCAATAGCATAAATCTACAAAACAAGAAACCTGAATTCGCAAAGTAAGCACAACGAACCACAAACGAGAAACTTGAAAGCCGCTTAAAACGAAATGCATGTGGGCCATCAAGTGACAGCCGTGCTGGGTAAAACTATGTGAACTCTAAGAAAACCCAGCAGGCAGCACTCAGGAGTTGCCAAGGATTAAAATAGGCAGAAAAAGGAGCAGTGCTTGAGAGAGAAAAGCTGCAAAAGATTAAAACTGAAATTCGTGACACGAAAGCTGCAATTAAACTGATTGCACAGATATATCTTTATAAAAAATCTACAATCTACCCGTTTCGGGAGCGTGTCTCTACAGAACCGGTTATTTGTCATTCGCAATCATCTAACAAAATAATAATAATGATAATGATTATAATAATAATGACTGCTAAGTATTTTTGAAGTCATTTATCAAGGCGTGATATCAAGTCTGCCGTTCAAAGCCCTGAATAACACGAAAGACGAAAGAATAACATTTAGAAATGTATCAACCCGGAGTTACTTCATTCCAGATCTTAAAATACTTAGCAGCCCTGTCCGCCAATGGAAACTATTTGATTTTTCTTTTGGCCAATACTGTTGCGAAACGAGAATACCGAAATTGCTTCTTCTTGTTAAAGCGCAAAGAAGGTCTTAACTAGGAAATAGTCTTTTGTCATGCTTGAGCCTATTAGTAGTAAAATTGGCACTCCACAGCAAGATCTATGTTCCTAAAAAACTGTATTTCAATGCGATTCGCTTATCCACGCTCCCGTTCAGACAGTCCTCTAATTCAAGCAGTTTGTCGGGATGATCAACTAGTTGACTCTACTAAATGCATATATCTTGCGATTTGGCTCCATCTAAGACCTCGTAGCACTATATTAATTCTCTCCAAGGATTCGATAACCTTTCACAGTTTCACCAGCAGCACATTCAAGGCGTCAACTAGTCCCCAGAGAACTGAGAGGTATTCTACACAAAGCATGAACTGCACTTAACTAGGCATTTGAAGGCAAATCCCGAAACAAATCGGATACACTCGCCACTCAGAGTTGACACAGCTTTGGGAGTTTTTATATCATAAATTATATTATTTGCTTTAGTAATTATTTAAAAATACCCTAGCAGGCATAAGCAGCAAATGTGCGTTATATTTCTATATTTACTTCCAATTGTTCCTATTAGGCCATTACGCTATAGTCGAGTTAGTACGTGTATCTAGGGAATCGCATTCACCTG
The DNA here is from genome assembly GCA_035045725.1 of Drosophila ezoana. Lineage (NCBI taxonomy): Eukaryota > Metazoa > Arthropoda > Insecta > Diptera > Drosophilidae > Drosophila > Drosophila ezoana. The sequence continues at coordinate 2,524,091 of JAWNOU010000207.1, forward strand.
CAACACCTCGCATCCACTTCTAGTTATGGAGAGCAATTGTAGCTTCTCTTGCTGCGCATTGTCCGGGAACACGCAGCTGTCATAGACCAAAGACCCATTTTTGCTTTGAACAAAACCCTCAAGCATATTCATCAAATTCTTTGAAATAACTTGCTCGTCGGAGCGCAGATGTGTACCGATTTGACTGTTAAGGATTAGAAAGTAATCATCGCCATGCCCCGTGCCTATAATAAGGTTGGTTAAAGTTGAAGCACAAGCAATGAGTTTATAAGTCCCTTACCAAAATTTAATTCAGTTCGATTTGACAGCCAATTTCCAGTTCCCTGATTAGCGGGATTATCATAGACGTAGCCATAAACGGGACTCTTTCCGTATTTCCCATGCAGCTCTAAAGAGCGTATGGTGTCATTTCTGAACAGCACATCCGTAAATATGCGCTGCACATCCAAATAGCTCTCTATGCTGAAATTTCTATCCCCCAGATATTCCTGTCTCAGGCTCCGTGAGTAGTCGTCCATTTCCTCGATTGTTTTTTTAGAGTCACGATAGAACAGGAAATGGGGTGCCAACTCGAACCAGCGACTGTTCAGCTCCGCAATCAGTTCTCTTCCATTGGCTTGCTTTTTCATGAGCAAAGCAGCATTGTAAGTGCCATCGTCGTACGTGTTGGCGGCTAACCAAGGTACTTGTCCAAGCTTCCCACTCTTGATAATGTCGACAGGATGTTGAGTGATGAAAGGCTCAGCTGCATCGACGGACTCTACCACAGGGCCGAACGGAGTAAAGGGGACATAGTCAAAGACCAGGAACTGTCGCACAGCGCGGACTATTTGCGATGCATCCTTTGACTTGAGGCACTTTCTGAGTTCCATAGAATCACTAAGCAAGCCGCAGCCCACAATGCGACCCAGTTCAAAGGCGCGTCGCTGTGCACCTTGTTGCACCACCCAGGGATTCAATGCATTTCCACTAAGCGAAACTGCTGCCTTTACTAGCTGGCCGAAATCCTGCTTTAGTAGCTGCAAATGCACGGAAGCACCTCCAGCAGAAAGACCCAGGACAAGTATATTCTCTGGCTCGCCACCAAAACGATCAATGTGCTTTCTAATCCAGCGCAGTGCCAGACGCTGTTCCTTTAGACCAAAGTTGCCCGATATAGCGCCATCTTCGGAGCTTGCAAATCCCAAGGGTCCCACTCTATAGTTTAGCTTAACCATAATAAAATTTCCTCTGTCCATAAGTCGCTTGTGTATGCCCTCGAACGATGCTCTAAACATGAAGCCTCCGCCATATATATCGACCAAAACCGGAAAGCTCTTGCGACTTGAGTTCTTGGGCTTATACACGCTCACAGTCAGACAGTCCTCAACACCGCGAAGCTTGTCCGGTTGCTGAACCAACTGACTCCACTCCATGCAGTACTCAGGAGGTTTGCTCGCATCGTAGATTGCTTCCCAGCGCTGAGTGTATGGCTGTGGTGCCTCAAAGCGCAGCTCACCCACAGGTGGCTCCGCATAGGGTATCGACTCGTAGCTGTAGTATCCTTTATTATCGCGTCCACGCAATTTACCATATGGCAGTTCCACCAGCAGCGGATCCGTGGCAGCCACAACCCCAGCATGATACAAAGCCGAGAGAAACCCAACGCAGCACATGATCCGTACTTAATCAGATCCCAACTGCGACTAAGACAGCCGACGGCAAGGAACGTTACTTTTATGAAATGAAAGTCTTTCCGAATCAAACTTGAACACAATGGGGTTGACGAGCCTTTGACTTATTTAGATATTTATCTGATAATTGATTTAAAAGTGCATTGTGGGCTTATCTTAACAGACACGCGACTTTATTTTAAAGTAATGAATAACCAGTAAAACAGGCTCCTACTGGTATTCTAATTAGCCCAGAAGCCCACATATCTAATTTCAGGTTATTTGGGAAAGGTTGTAAAAGCAATGCAAAACAATTTCGAGTCAAAATGGAATCAGTTCAGTGACCAGGCATATGCATTTTAAATGTCATTTTAATTGTATCTAATTATCTAAATTAAATACTGATCAAGATGAAATTATTTTGATTTTGTTTTAAAGCGTGCAAGCTAATTCAGAAGCTTTTAAGGGAATTAGCTCACTTGAAGCACCTCGCAGCTGTTACGTTTGATTGAAAGCAATTGCAGCTGCTCCTGGCCCACATTATCTTGTAAAACACAATCGTCATAAGTCAAAGTCCCATTGTCGCTTTGCACAAAGCCCTCCAGCATTCTTATCAAATTCCTGGAAATAATTTTCTCATCTGAGCGCAGAGGGTGGCGAGCGGGATTGTCAAATATTAGAAAGAAATCATCCCAATGCCCTGAACCTATAAGTAGATAAGTGGACCTTAGTTAGCGACACAGTATTTTATATTAATAAAAAGTCTTACCAAAAGAAACATCGTTTCGCTTTGCCAGCCACTGTCCACTGCCTTGATTAGCGGGATTATCGTAGACGTAGCCATAAACTGGACTCTTTCCGTACTTGCCATGCAGCTCTATAGAGCGTATGGTGTCATTTCTGAACAGCACATCCGTAAATATGCGCTGCACATCTATGTAGCTCTCCAAGCTGAAACTGCGATTGCCTAGATATTCTTGTCTCAGGTCCCGCGAGTAGTCGTCCATTTCCTCAATTGTTTTCTTAGAGTCACGATAGAAGAGGAAATGGGGTGCAAGCTCGTACCAGCGACTGTTCAGCTCCTCAATCAGATCTCTTCCATTGGATTGTTGTGCCAGAAGAGCAGCATTATATGTGCCATCCTCCTGGGTGTAGGAGACTAACCAAGGCACTTGGGCAAACTTTCTACTTTTGATAATGTCAAGGGGATGTTGAGTGAGGAAAGGTTCAGCTGCATCGACGGACTCTACCACAGGGCCGAACGGAGTAAAGGGCACATAGTCAAAAACCAGGAATTCTCGCACAGCTCTAACTAACTGCGCTGCATCCTTAGTTTTCAGGCACTTTTTGAGCTCAGCAGAGTCAGTTAATAGGCCACAGCTTACAATGCGACCCAGCTCAAAAGCGCGTCTACGTCCGCTTTTAAGCACAATCCAAGGATTCAGTGCATTTCCGCTAATGGACACAGCCACCTTGGCGAGCTGCTTAAATTCCTGTTGCAGCAGCTGCAGATGCACTGCGGCAGCGCCTGAAGAGAAGCCAAGCACCAGTATATTTTCCGGCTCCCCGCCGAACTGGGCAATGTTTTGCTTGATCCAATGCAAGGCCAGACGCTGATCTTTCAATCCAAAGTTGCCCGGCAAAGCGCCGTCACCGGTGCTAACAAAACCCAGTGGTCCCAGTCGGTAGCTGATCTTAACCACAATCACATTGGCGCTGGCCATGAGCGGCTCGTGTCCGTTTTCCGCAGCACCACCGAACATAAAGCAGCCGCCATGTATTAGCACCACAACTGGAAACGTGCTGCGAGTGGAGCTCTTTGGCCTGTATATGCTGACAGTGAGACAATCCTCACTTCCCGTCAGCTTATCCGCTTGTTCGATGAACTGGCTCCATTGCATGCAGGGCACAGGTGGTTGGCTGGCATCGAAGGTGGTCTCCTTCCACTTCTGGGAGTATGGCTGTGGTGCCTCGAAGCGCAGCTCACCCACAGGTGGCTCCGCATAGGGTATCGACTCGTAGCTGTAGTATCCTTTATTATCGCGTCCACGTAGTTTTCCATGCGACAGCTCCACCAGCAGCGGATCAGCAAAGGTAGCTGCCGCCCCCAGACAGAGCAATGCGATGCGAAGGGTCTTATCAGTCATGACCTACACCCTGCCGCGTCTCAGTCTAAACTGTTCTCAGCGGAGACAATCCGCTGAGCTGTATTATTCTTGTTCTCGATTTGACTCTCTAATTTTATTGCTGCTCATTATCTGAGCTCGCACCACGCAGAGCGACTGAGTTTCAACACGGAAATTGATAAGAAAGTGTGTTGGGGTCGGGAGCGCTCGACTGGGAGATACCCAGAGCCCATATCATATCCTAAGATCGATAGTTATTATAAACTTGTTCTGCATTAATATAAGAGAATATATTTTACAATAACAAAACTTTAGTTGGACAGAAAGATGGACGGACGGGCGGTCATTGCTAGTTCGACTTGTTCTAGATTTACTTTTTTGGGGTCGGATATGCTTTCTTCTGCCTGTCACAAACATTTGCACAAAAACTATATACCCGTTATTTATGAGTTCAGGGTATAAGCATAAGTATAACAGAACAGATTATTAAATTTATCAGCATTTGTGTTCATTTAACGCTATAAATCGATCAAACAACTATAAAATAAAAAACTTTTGCTGGACTCTGTCTAATGAAAAAGATTCAGTTCAATATTTTCGCAGCTGTTGCTCTTGATGTCAAGCAGTTGGAGCATATGTTGGCCAACATTATCTCGAAACACGCACTTGTCATAGGTTAAGGCTCCATTGTCGCTTTGTACAAAGTCCTCTAGCATGCGTATTAAATTCTTGGAAATGATTTTCTCGTCAGCACGGAGTTGAGTGTTCGGCTTGTCGAATATGAGAACATAATCATCGCCATGTCCTGTGCCTAAAAGCATATCAATTATATTCAGTTAAGGAATAATTTATATATACTTATATCCGTTTCTCACCAAAATAAATATCATCCCGCTTAGCTAGCTGTTGGGCACTGCCCCGAACAGGGGGATTATCGTAGACATAGCCATAAACTGGACTTTTTCCATATTTAACATGCAGCTCTATAGAGCGCATGGTGTCATTTCTGAATAATACGTCCGTAAATATGCGCTGTACATCCAAGTAGTTCTCCAAGCTAAAGTTTCGATTCCCCAGATATTCTTGTCTCAGGTCCCGCGAGTAGTCGTCCATTTCCTCGATTGTTTTCTTAGATTCACGATAGAACAGGAAATGGGGTGCCAGCTCGTACCAGCGACTGTTCAGCTCCTCAATTAATTCTCTTCCATTAGATTGTTGCGCTAGAAGAGCAGCATTGTATGTGCCATCCTCCTGGGTGTAGGAGACTAACCAAGGCACTTGGGCAAACTTTCCACTCTTGATAATGTCAATGGGATGTTGAGTGAGGAAAGGCTCAGCTGCATCGACGGACTCTATCACAGGGCCGAACGGAGTAAAGGGCACATAGTCAAAGACGAGGAACTGACGCACAGCGTTGACTATTTGCGATGCATCCTTAGACTGCAGGCACTTTTTGAGCTCAACAGAGTCACTAAGGAGGCCGCAGCCCACAATGCGGCCCAAATCGAAGGCGCGTCGACGTGCACCTGGTTGCACAACCCAAGGATCGAGGGCATTTCCACTAATTGAAAAAGCCGTCTTAGCCAACTGGCTGAACTCCTCTTGCAGCAGCTGCAGATGCACGGAGGCACCGCCAGCTGAGTGACCTAGCACGAGTATATTTTCCGGCTCTCCACCGAAGCGGGCAATGTTTTGTTTGATCCAACGCAGAGCCAAGCGCTGATCCTTCAGTCCAAAGTTGCCCGACAAGGCGGCGTCGCCGGCGCTTAGGAAACCAAGCGGACCGAGTCGATAGGCAATCTTCACCACAATGTCATTTCCACTGATCATGATGGGCTTGTGTCCGTGCTGGACAGGTCCGCTGAACATGAAGGCGCCGCCATGAATATTGACCAGAACAGGAAAAGTGCTGCGACTCGAGTTCTTCGGCTTGTACACGTTCACAGTGAGGCAATCCTCCGTGCCCATTAGCTTGTCTTCCCCGTCGACAAACTGATTCCATTGCATGCAGAACACGGGCGGCTTGCTCGCATCGAAGACTTCCTTCCACTGCTGGGAGTATGGCTGTGGGGCCTCGAGGCGCAGCTCACCCACAGGTGGCTCCGCATAGGGTATCGACTCGTAGCTGTAATAACCCTCGTTATCGCGTCCACGTAGTTTTCCATTTGGCAGTTCCACTAAAAGTGGATCGGCAAATGCAGCTGCCGCCGCTAGGCAAATCAAGGCGATCGTGATCATGATATCATTCATGATTTACACTCGAGCGAGTCTTGGTTCACACTAGTCTAGTCTGTGGCACGTATTTGTTTTATATGCACTGGAAACACATCTGATTTCTCAACTAATTCTCTCGCACGCCACAAAGCCAATTAGATGCATGACCAAATATGAAATATGAGATTCGCTCTATCAACTGGCAAATCGGTATGTGGCAATCAATGTGACAGTTGATTGCAAATAAAAAAAAAACTAACAGGGCGAGAAACTGAACAACAAGATTGCCTGGCTTGAATGCTATGATATAACAGACAGCACATGCATACATATAAATATATGTTTAGGTAACTTGCATAAGTTACAAACTAATTAAGTATAATTTCAGAAATATAATATTCTACAAATAGTGTTCAAAATTCGCTATTTGTATTTACAATTGAACTGCTTCAAATTATATTCAAATTGGCTACGATTGAGTAAGGCAATAAATACACAAAAAAATAGAAACAACGGCACGCCGCAGATTAAATGCCCTTTAACACACATGGCTTGAGGTTTTGCAAACATGTGAGGCCATATAGTCGTCAGATATGAATAAGATTTGGTTCATATTGTATAATAGGAGCATACAAAACAAAAAGATTTGTTTTTTAAAGAATTAAATGAAATTCGAGCGATCAATCCTTTAATAACTAACTTGTCATAGTGATCATCCAACAGAAAGACGGGCCTAGGTGAAGTTACAAGATGATAGCTTTAAAACTAGAAACATGCTGATGAAGAATATAAATACTGTATGAGATCAGAGATGTCTCCTTCAAGGCGTTACACATTTCACGACAAAACTATAATTCCCCCGTCGAAGGGTATAAAAATAGATCAATCATACGCAATCAAACGCAAATAATAATAAAATAACTCGAACTGCTTTAATTTAAGCTTGGTTTATAAGCTTTAAGGTTTCGTCTGGGCTAAATTAATGGCTGAATTGGCTAGAACCACAACTGAAATTGAGTTTTTTTAGTTCTTATTCAATTCTTAGCCCAAGGGCACAATTCATTTTGTATGAATTGTTGAACACTTGTGCACAAAGAACAAATATTATTATAAATTTGATTATAGCATTTTTATTTCCCCTCTGGATCTGAATTTTTATTATGCGCGTTACAAACTGGTTACATAATTATACCCATACCCCCAGCTTGGAATAGTTAAAACTCCTGACCGCCAGTCCAATCGATCGCATTAGTAAACAACAACTGGGCTTGGTGGGAGATTGTTGGAGACAGTGTCGGGCAAGCGATCCAATTTCCTCACTTCACAGCGGGTGCGTTGAATGACCATCAGCTGGAACTGCTTTTGGCCCACATTGTCGGGGAAGGCGCAGTTGTCATAGACGAAGTCACCGGTTTCAAGAAAACCTTCCACCATCTTGACGAGCTTCCATGAGATGACCTTCTCGTCGGGTCGCAGCGGTTCGCGTATTGGATTGTTCATCATGAGGAAATAATCGTCGCCATGTGCCGTGCCTGCAAGTTAAATTTAATTTCATTAGTTGCCAGCTGCGAACCTTTAATGAATATCGTACCTAGGAAAACATCGTTGCGCTTTGCCAGCAACTGTCCAAACGAATGATCAGATGGATTGTCGTAGATGTACACATAAACTGGACTCTTTCCATACTTTCGCTGCAAATCTACGCCCAGCTCGACGCCGTTCTTGAATATCTCGTTAGTGAACATGCGCTGGAAGTCCCAATAATTCTCGAGGCTGAACTTCCGATTGCCCATATAATGTTGCCTTAGTTTTCGAGAGTGGCTGTCCCTTTCCCTGCGGTTCATTGTGTTGCGATAGGAGAATAAGTAGGGCGCCAACTCGTACCAGCGTGTGTTTAGATCATATATCCTCTCCTTGCCATTTGGCTCTTTTGCCAGAAATATGGCGGCATTGTAGATACCCTCCTCTGGCGTGTAGCCGGCCAACCAGGGGACTTGTGCAAACTTTCCACTCTTCATTATGTCAATGGGAAGCTTGGTTATGAAGGGGTCAACTGTATCCTCGGGCTCCACAGCGGGTCCAAATGGAGCAAATGGAATATAGTCATAGACTAGGAAGTGCTTAAATGATCTGACTAATTCATTCGCATCCACCGCTTGCAGGCACGTCTTGAGCTCGGCTGTATTATTGGGACTGCCGCAACCTAAAACTCGACCCAATTCATATGCCTGCTCAATACCACTTGGCTGCACAGACCAGGACGACACTGCGTTTCCGCTCATCGAGTAGACGCCCTTCACAAGGCCCTTCATGTCCTCGTTCATTAGCTGAAGATGCACAGAACCAGCTCCTGAGGAGAAACCGAAAAGCAATATGCTATTGGGATCTCCACCAAAATACGCAATGTGCTTCTTAATCCATTTGATTGCCAGACGCTGATCCTTCAGTGCATAGTTGCCCGACCAGCCGGCATCACCAGTGTTGGCAAAGCCCAAAATTCCCACCCTGTGGTTGATCTTCACCACGATCACATTGCCGCTGTCCATGAACCCCCTAGCTCCGTCCTCAAGAGTTCCGCCAAACGACCAGGCACCGCCAAATATACTTGCCACCACCGGAAAAGTGCGGCGAGTCGAGTTCTTTGGCTTGTATATGCTAACGGTCAGACAGTCCTCGCTGCCCGTCAGTTGATCAGGTGTCGTGACGAAGTGACTCCACTGCAAGCACTCCGCCGACGGCCTTGTAGCATCAAAGGTTTCCTTCCATTTTCCACCAAATGGCTTGGGTGCCTCGAAGCGCAGCCGGCCGACGGGTGGCTCTGCGAAGGGCACGGACTCGTACGTGTAATATGTTCCACGATCGCGTCCACGCAGCGTACCGTATGGCAGCCTTACCAACAGCGGATCAGCCAAGCAAGTTGTGGTCCACAGCACTGCGGCCACAATAAGACAACAATAATTCATAATGTACACTAAATGGGGTTCCAATGCAAACTGCAGCCAGCCCAGCAAATCAGCAGCTTTTTATGGCAACTCTAAACTTAAAGATTTTTGCATTTTATGTACCTTTACTGAGTTGGAGAATAATTTAAATTTGCATTGGAGCTAAAAAACCGCGATGAAAAATATGACATTTGTCCTGTTAGGGGCAAAGTGAAAAACATTTGACTAATAACAAAAAACATTTAAAAAAACGGTCGTAAAAATAAATAATTTATGTGCATATCTAATGAGCTAAGCTTGTGCGGAAAAGAAAGGCATTAAATATTTAGAAATACATGACAATGGGTTTCATTTATTCTTATATATTTATTTACTTATTTAAAGAAGCACGGGGCTTACTCTTTATAGAATTTACTTCTTTTACTTTGAAATAGTCACCAAGAACAAACGAACGAGCATCCTAATGCAAAGATGTCTCTATATACATATGTATATATAAGTATTTCTATTGCTTTATTTTAGTTGAAAAAAAAGAGCTGTTCTTTTAATTAATTTTAAGAAATACTGAAAAAAAAAAACAATTAAATTTAAATTCATCTAAGCCCCCGGCTTTTTTTGGCCATTTAAGTTCGATAATTCGCGTATTTGGTAATTTTACAATACTTTTCTACCGAACACTTGCACTTGGCTGCACATTTTTTTAATTTTTGTGAAATAAAAAGAAAAATAATTAAATTGAAATTCATCTAAGCACATGCTTTTATTTCTTTGGGCATTTTAACTCGTTAATGCACGTATTTCTTACTTTTGTCATTTTCCAACACTTTTCTAATGAACACTCGTGCTTGTATAAAACAATCAGCGCTCAACAAAAATGTTATTTTCTAGTTCATTTTATTAGATTCCTATTGCTGTGGGCAGTGCGAGGGACGCACTTAAATTCGTGATAAAAGTGAGACAGAAAGAGAGAGAGAGAGAAATAGATAGATATCGAATCGAAGACGATGTAAAATTGAGACCATAATTGCGAACCAGAAGTCTTTCTTAGTCGACTGTGGAGCTTTTGAGTTTTTAAACAATGCCATGATTTATTTGCCAAAGATAAGAGTACCCACAAATACATTTATACAAATTTACACCCATCGACAATTGAATTGATCGTTTCATGGAGATCGGCTCAGTAAATTACAATTGGATTTGGTGGCAGATTGTTGGAGACCGTATCGGGCAAATGATCCACTTCCAGTTGCTTGCAATAGTTGCGCCCTATGACCACCAACTGGAATTTCTTTTTGCCCAAATTGCTTGGGAACACACAGTCGTCATAGACCAAGGTCTCGTGCGCGGCAAAGTCTTCCACCATCTTGACTAGCTTCCAGGAAACGATTTTCTCGTCAGCTCGCAGCGGTTCACGCAGTGGATTGTTCATCAAGAGATAGTAATCGTCGCCCATTCCGGTGCCTGTGAATAGTTCAATTGCCATTAGTTACTGCAGCATTTCCGAACCATTAACAATTATTTTACCCAAGAAAATATCAGATCGCTTGGCCAGAAATTGTGCCAGCGAATTATCTGCGGGGTTGTCGTAGACGTACGCATAGACGGGGCTGGTTCCATGCTTGCGATGTGCATCTAAAGACAGTTCGATGCCTTTTTTGTATAGCTCGTTTGTAAACATGCGCTGCACATCGAAATAGTTTTCGACGCTGAAGTTCTTATATCCCAGATATTGATGTTTTATTTTCTGAGAATGAGCATTCATCTCAGTCCTCTTCAATGAGTATGGGTAAGCCAAAAAGTATGGAGCCAGCTCGTTCCAACGAGTGTTCAACTCTTCAATCCTCTCCTTGCCATCGGCGTTCTTAGCTAGGAGAAGGGCGGCGTTATAGATACCATTCTCAGGTGTGTAGCTGGCCAACCAAGGCACTTGAGCAAATTTTCCACTTCTGATGGTGTCGAGGGGCAGCTCGGTGAGGAAGGGGCTGTCAACATCGAAGGACTCTACGACTGGCCCAAACGGACCAAAGGGCACATAGTCAAACACCTGAAGATGCCTTAAGGTGCTGACGAATTCTTCCGCAGTTGTTTTTTTCAGGCAATCTTTCAGCTGCCGTGACGTTTTGGGGCTATCACAGCCCAAGAGTTGGCCATATCGAAAAGCGAGATCACGTGCATTGGCCTGTACAGCCCAGGGAACCGTTGCAGTTCCACTGATGGAGATGGCCCCCTTCACCAGCTGCTCCATATCCTTGTGCATAAGCTGCAAATGCACCGAGGAGCCGCCTGAACCGAAACCGAGAAGAATTATATTATGTGGATCTCCGCCAAAGCGAGCTATGTTGTTCCTGATCCATTTGATTGCCAGACGCTGATCCTTTAGTCCGAAGTTGCCCGGAATTACGGAATCGCCAGTGCTTATAAAACCAAGCGCTCCCACTCTGTAGTTGATCTTCACCATGATCACATTGCCGCTGTTCATGAAGGGCTCGACTCCGTCATCGATCGCACCACCAAACGACCAGCCGCCGCCAAATATATGCGCCACCACCGGAAAGGAGGTGCGAGTCTGGTTCTTTGGCTTGTAGATGCTGACGGTCAGACAGTCCTCGCTTCCTGTCAGCTTATTGGGCTGTGAAATGAATTGACTCCACTGCAGGCACTCAACTGGGGGCCGAGTCGCGTCAAAGGTATTTTCCCATCTTTCGTTGTAGGGACGAGGTTCTTCCAAGCACAGATCATCGATAGGTGGCTCGGCATAGGGTATTGACTCGTAGCTGTAATATAATCCATTGTCGCGTCCACGCAATTCCCCATTGGGCAACTCCACGAGCAGTGGATCACTCAAAGCTGCTGTTGCGATCAAACACAGCAACGCGATCGGCAATAGGATTTGAGTCATGGTGTGCACAGGACGGAGCTTAATCTTGAATTGTTCGAATCGGAGACAGTCAACTCCCTTTTTATGGTAACTTGAATCTACGTTTTTGAAAAAAGCTGAGAGCGCTTCGATTAGTTCCGATTGCTGGCCTTTTGGCATTGGCAGTCAAACTGCGCTTAAAAATAAATTTAAGACTCTGACATTTGTCTTATTGAGGGCACAGTGTTTGGAAGTTGGGCTCAGCACTTAGTTTATGGGGTCTTTAATAGACGATTTTCCATTTTTAAGTTGTTCTGCTCTCAAACAACTGGAAAATTATAAATCAAGAGCTGACTTTCTTAAAAGTTAACTAAAAGGTGATTATTAAAGAAATATCAGCTGAGCTCAAATCTCCCCGTATCACCTAGAACTCCTCGCCTCAATTTATTTATTTGAAAAGTAACTTTGAAGTCAATCGGATGGCACACAAAAAAGTTTCGCAAAACCATTTGCCGTTAATTTTCTGATCACTACCGGGTGGAAATTCCCAAGACCAGGACTAAACAGTTTTGTATAAAGGGTTTGCAAGTAAAATAATAAAAAAACTGGATTTTTGTTAAACGATTTTAAGTTATTTTCGAATTGCTGCTTAAACGTCTAAAGTCCAAGCTGCTTATTCGTTTATACATAGGAGGAGTTGGGGACGGATAAAAGCTTCATTTAATCCACAGTGTGCTTTGGGAGCTCCAATGTATGTGGTAGCATCAGCGACTGGGGAGCAGTCATTGGCCAAGTCCCAGGCAAATAAGCGGTGCCATTATTAACGTTCTAATCAACGATGAAGAAGATGATGATGATGATGATGGGGCATAAGAATTGGACACAAGACAGGGAAGCACATGCCAGCTGATGGACTGTGTATGTATATAAATGAATTAGTTCGCATTAAGTATACGCCGCAGTATACGCAAAAGCTAAGCAAGCATGATTTAAGAAATATGCTAGAGACTTGTGACTGCTGCTCACTTGCTGGAGGGGCTGAATATAAAGAGCCCGAGTCGAGGGAAGTTAGGGGCTGTGTCTGGTATGTGTGCAGCCGTGGGTGCTTAAGCTCTGCTGCCGCTGCTGCTCGCTGTGTGAAGCATGGAATATTAATTCCTTAAGTAATTCACAACATTTGTAACTAATGTTTGTTAATGAGCTATGCCCCACACCAGCCACCGCCCATCCCTACCTGACCCTCGAGCTCATTCTGTAAGCACGTTGACTAACTGCCGAGCATTGGCCGAGGTCAAGGTGGCGCCTCAAGTTGAATTACAGCTGCGTCTGGCTTGCTAAATGCAAGCGCCCAGCTCCTCCAGTTTAGCAGAGGGTTTCTGTCTTGGGCAGACACTTAATGAAATAATTATGTAAAAGCCAACTGGCTGTCGTTATGGCACCTTTTTGGGCAATGACGTGGTTTTCACATTCATTAATTCTCCGGCATTTCATTTGAATGCCGCATTTTAATTATTTATTATGCTACAGATTGCTTGCAATATCATTTAATGTTAACACTCATAATAACCCTTAAATAACTTAACTCTTGGGTAACTACGGCATTAAGAAAGCCACTCTGCAGCCCTTTGGTGGGAGGTGGGATTGGCGTTAACAGTTGAGTTCAAATATGCAAACATTTCCGTAAAGTTCATGATGCTTTTAAGTCAAATGCGGTGGACTCAACAAAAACTTGAATTTATATTATTTATACGCCAGCATGGGTTTTATCAGATTAAATAAATTTAAATTCGATTTTGAGGAAAGAAAATATGTTCACATCAATATCTAATAATTTTCTACTTCTACCCAGACCCTCTGCAGATTTGCAGGGTTGGTGTTGAATAAATATACACGCCTTTCGTTAGTCATTTTGCTTAAGAAAAAAACCAGAAGAAGATGATTAAAGAAACGTCACCAAAGACTCGGTTTATGACAAGTTTACAAATGTAAACGAACGAAAAAAAAAGAAAAAAGTGTTCAAAAGTTTGGCCACACTGTTAACAACAGAGAATCGTACAGTAGATGGTGCTTTACAGGAGACTGTGAACACTTTGAAAATATATACTATTAAGCTGTATAATATAATAATATTATAATTATTTTTCTTGTTAATATTATTATAATAAGTAGGTGGTATATGTATACCAAAAGATCTGATAACTTCAGATACAGATTGCTTAATGCATATTGACAGCTTTGGGTTTTCGGGAATAAGAAACAGATTTCTCGAAATGTATGTATGTATATGGTTCCCCGTGAGTCTCGTAGTTGACACAAAACTGTCGCAGCGACAATTTGAGAGGCAGCTAAACGTGTTTATGTGGCACTGCGGAGGGCTTACAAAATGCAAGTGAGGCACAAATGCGACGCTAATCAGCAGACACCTCCCTTCCACTCCTCGATAGCCTAGATACGCGCGCACTAAACCACCAAAGTAGAGAGTTTGTCGCTGTGCCATAAAATATGCAGCGAAAAACATACAAAAATGCGGCTAACAAGCGGAAAGGGGGGTTGAGGGTGGCGCTTGGCGGCTGCATGTTAAATAATTTGAAAACACGGCATTTGCGTAATGAAGCATGCGGAAAGCGCAAGACGAAGCTGCTGAGAGCAAGTGAAAAGCGCTCATAAATGCCAGAAGTTATGCAAGTCCTTAACTTTTATGAGCAGTTGGCGGAGGGCTGTGCGGGTTTGCGGGTATGTGTGTGTGTATGTGTGTGTGTGCAAATAGACTGCAGGTGCAAGTGGCGCATCACACATGTTTGTCATGCGAACAGAGTGCAGCGAGTGTGTCCCACTGTCTCTCAGTGGCTGCGGTTCAGCTGACACAAATGTGCGAATTCTCTCACCAACTTTTTGCAACACGGCAAAAGCAAAAGTAAAAAAAAAAGAAGCGAGTCACTTGCGGCGTCTGGGCCAAAGACTGGCATTCGCATTCAGTGCGTAATCTTCACCTTTTTCACAGCTTTGCCATGCACTTTTATTGCATGCTTACAGGCGCCCCAGCGCCCCGACACTTGCCGCTTGTATCGACAAAAGTTGCTCCTTGAATTTGCCACTTTACGCCACGTAGCTGCCACCAAATCCAAAAACCCAGCCAAGTCAGCTGCCTGCCGCCGCACTATGGGCTAGACTCTGCAGCTCTAAGCCGCGATTAAAGCTAAACACAAAGATGAACAGTTAGAGCACACAAAAGAATGTTAGCAAACATGATTGGTAGTTATCAGAAAGTAAACTAACATTTCTGGTGCATAACGGAAAGTTATTGAACATCTTTGATATTTAACAGAAATTTTAAACAGAAAGTTTCATGTTGCTTAACAGTAAGTTATTTAACATTTCTGATGCATAATATATGTTCATGTACATTCGTATAACAGACCGCCTGATAACTTACGTGAAAGTTAACTAATAACAAGTTCACAGTAAAGTGTAATATGTATATAAAATAAGCTGTCAGCTCACCAGTTAAATTTATATATCAGTAAAAATTAAAGCTGTCGAAAAAATTGCATAAAGAGTGCAAATGTGGCCCATGGTAGCTTGCAGCTGCATCCCGCTAAGTAGTTGTAAGCTGCATAATGTATTTACGCAAGCACCGGAAATTGGGTGCTACGGGCAGGCGGAGGTGCCAGCAGTTGCCAGCAGTTGAGAGGCAGCTCGTCAGGTTGCAGCCGCTGTGCTAAACGCGAATAGACAAGTGTGATCCCTTGCGGATGAGGATGCGGGCTGTGGGTGCGGGCTGCTGCTTGGTTTATGCGCGCATATTTGATGGCATTGTGAATTTCTGTGTGGAATTACAGCTCTTAGCCATAGAGCGCTCCCCGCTCAGCTTGAGCATTCATTAATATGCGATACACGAGGGGAGCGGGAAGGGGGAAGCCTTAGGAGCAGCATAAAGCTGTGGGGAGGTGCTGTGAGCAGCTGTATCTGGCTTGGCTGTTGTGATACTTGGCGTATGATGGTCCAGAGGACAAGTAGCGATAAAAATGCAATCCCTTCGAATGCGCTCAGAGAGTTGCGCTTCAACAAGATTTGCCAATTAAGGTCCGGGCAATTAAAATTGACGTAAATACGGCTAAGAAGATTATAGCTGATTTTACCTTAAAGCTTAACCTAATCAACTTATGATAGTAAAATAAAAACAGATATATGCCAATTACGATTCCCGAGCATTGAAGTGCTTCTCAGAGCTTGTTTTAAATCTTGTCAGATTTAAGGTCAATCAAATATTCAAATAGTTTGTTCAAGAGTAAAACAAATGGAGACTGAACTTACCCAAATTCCAATAACTATGGATTTACCTGTAAAGAATAATATTAATACATTAAGTAACAGAATAATAGAACTTAATGTTCAAGTATTTATGCAGCGGAATATCACTATCTTAAGCTAGAGATGGGAGAAAAGAGCGCACAGGTTCGAGTCTCTGCTAGTGTATGGATGTGTGTCTTAACTGTAGGTCATAGAAGCAAAAACTTAGTATTAATCAAAAAATATTGATGTAAGTAGATGTATCCCGTTGAAACAAATAGATAAATTGAACAAATTAAATTTCATATTCTTTAAATAAAGGTATTGGTTTTTTTTTAATTTAATACATATCATTACGCTTCGGTTTTTGCACATTCGCGTTTAGGCGTACTGTAAATAAAGTTAATTTGAAACAAAAATATGTTTTTAAATGGGATTTTATTAAATTCTCCTTCTTTAAATTTTTTGGAATTTAGAATAAAGCAGACAACGCATGTAGAGCATTTGAGTATTCATGCAAATTGTCAAGGGTATGTACACATAGAGAGCATATCCATATACCCAGACATATATACCTCTGCATGTGTTGACATATATTTGCATAGGGCTATATACTCTAATGTATGTTAATTTTCAGTAATTGCGGAGCATTTAGTTTTTAATACCAGACAGCAGCAGAGTAAAGCAAAAGTTTTCAACCACCTATGCACACTTCACGCCCCTTAATACATCCACCCCTTGCCAACAGTCCTGAAAATTTTGCGGTTCTATGCAAATTAACTTAAAATGTCAACGCTGGAACACATTTTTTTCCCCCCCGAAAAACGCAGTGTTCAGAGCTAAGCTAATGTCAAAAAGGGAAATTCCAGCCCAACAGCAAAATGGCTAAAAAATTGTGCATCAAAATGAGTTAGGGGCAGGGTTAGGAATGGGTAGACTGAAAAGAAAGTCAAAAAAAAAAAGAAAATAAAAAAAATGGCAAACTGCAAACATCAAGAAAATTTCATCTTTATTTATTTTTTTTTTAACTCTGCATTGACTGAAACTCGGTGACAATGTTGTTAACTAGAGTGTGAAAACTATGATTGGCTGTCGAGAGATACACACAGGGGTTTGGTATTCAAGGGGGGAAGGGGGAACGTGCAACAGACAGCGGCGAGTGATGAGAGGCTGTCCTTGTCGCTGTCAGCATGAGAAGCGGGCGCCAGCGCCAGCAAAGTGCTCTATGATTTATACGGTATTTGCAGTTACTGGGATGACATCCTCTTTATTATAGGTATGTGCACACGCACACACACAGACACGCACACAGACACGCACACAGACAAATCTGTTGTTGCAACATTCTCACATACGCATTCAATTTGCCATCGCCTGAGTGAGGCTCTGCGCCTATTGGCAGTGAAAAACGGTCCCAAAATGAAAGCAATTATTTTCAAATGCTGACTAATTAGTCGGGCAGCTCAACCAGAAAATCCTTCGCTGGCTTCTCGTTTAGCTCACAATTTCAGTAGGTCAGACCACGATTTTAATCAATACTCATTCATTTAGTTGATCCGCAGATATCTTAAATTTATCATGAATACCTAAAGTTAGCCAGTTGAAAAAAACTTTGTTATTTTATCTATTAAATACCTTTAGAAACATATAAAATTTCTCTAACTATCCGCTATAGTATCTTAATATTTCTTTATAAAAATGTTTCTTTAAAGTGACCGGCAAATTATAAACTCAAGAAATAATGAAAAAAAGGATTTACATATCTTTTTCCATTTTTAGATAATTACTTTAATAAAAATATATATTGTATGCATAATATAATAATAAAATTTATATATTTATTTCATTTTAAATAAAGTATATTTGATTATTCTAAAATTCTTATTTTTGGTCATTTATTTATTTAATTAAATTACATCTTTTTGCGTTTCACAACAGTTTTGAGTATGGAGTTTTCCTATCTTAAACAATTTATCTTTCTGTCTTATTTTTCAAGCGACCAGCTAAGGCTTGTCTGCTTGAGCAGAGAATAGTTTTTACGAAAAATCTAAACTGGTATATTTTCAATAATATTTTAGAAAAGAGATTTTTTACGATTTTGTAAATGCTGCTTTATTACATTCGATTGATAGAATAGAAAGAACTAAGAGTTTTTTTTAAAGTGGCGTATATATGTAGTAGAGAGAAAATTTGTCGTTAGGTCAGATGCGAAAAGTCCGGGTGCAGTTGCAGTATTGTGTCCAAGTATACGAATTCGAAGCTTTGCTTAGTTGCGGCCGGCTGCACAGTTGGTTACCTCAAGGCGGTTGCGACAGACCTTCAGCTCACGATCGAACCATTGTCCGGCGGGGCAGGCCTGGTGCCTGGCGCGGTTGTTGCGGCAAATGTAGAAGCGGCGGCAGTGTCTGGTGTTTGTGAAGAGTGTGCCGTCCTCGAGACCCTGGCAGTCACGCACGGAAACAAGGGCTTCAGCTGGGTTGCTTACGATAGCTTTAACAACCTCTTCAGGCTTATTGACAGGTTTTTTTGTTGTGCAGACTGTGGTTGTTGTCGTACAGGGTGGCGTTGTTGTCGTACAGGGTGGCGTTGTTGTCGTACAGGGTGGCGTTGTTGTAGTGCATGGAGCAACAGTCGTAGTGCAGGGGGGCCTTGTGGTCGTGCACGGCTCCTTAGTGGTTGTCTTGCAGGCTGTTGTTGTCGTTATGCAAGGTGTTGTTGTTGTGGTTGTTGTAGTCGTTGTTGTGGTCGTTGTTGTAGTCGTTGTTGTGGTCGTTGTTGTTGTGGTCGTTGTTGTAGTCGTTGTTGTGGTCGTTGTTGTTGTTGTCGACGTCGTTGTCGTTGTGCAAGGTGTTGTTGTTGTGGTTGTTGTAGTCGTTGTTGTGGTCGTTGTTGTGGTTGTTGTTGTGGTCGTTGTTGTTGTTGTCGACGTCGTTGTCGTTGTGCAAGGTGTTGTTGTTGTGGTTGTTGTAGTGTTGTTGTAGTCGTTGTTGTGGTCGTTGTTGTAGTCGTTGTTGTGGTCGTTGTTGTAGTTGTTGTTGTTGTCGACGTCGTTGTCGTAGTGCAAGGTGTTGTTGTTGTAGTCGTTGTTGTGGTCGTTGTTGTGGTTGTTGTTGTAGTTGTTGTTGTTGTCGACGTCGTTGTCGTAGTGCAAGGTGTTGTTGTTGTAGTCGTTGTTGTGGTCGTTGTTGTGGTCGTTGTTGTAGTTGTTGTTGTTGTCGACGTCGTTGTCGTTGTGCAAGGTGTTGTTGTTGTGGTTGTTGTAGTCGTTGTTGTGGTCGTTGTTGTGGTTGTTGTTGTTGTCGTTGTTGTAGTCGTTGTTGTCGACGTCGTTGTTGTTGTGCAAGGTGTTGTTGTCGTTGTTGTGGTAGTTGTTGTTGTCGTTGTTGTCGTGGTCGTCGTTGTTGTGGTTGTTGTTGTTGTCGACGTCGTTGTCGTTGTGCAAGGCGTTGTTGTGGTTGTTGTTGTCGTTGTTGTGGTGGTTGTCGTTGTTGTCGTGGTCGTCGTTGTTGTCGTGGTCGTCGTTGTTGTGGTCGTTGTGCAAGGAGTTGTTGTTGTTGTAGTTGTTGTTGTGGTTGTTGTAGTCGTTGTGGTCGTTGTTGTGGTTGTTGTTGTTGTCGTTGTTGTAGTCGTTGTTGTCGACGTCGTTGTTGTTGTGCAAGGTGTTGTTGTGGTCGTTGTTGTCGTCGTTGTTGTCGTCGTCGTCGTTGTTGTGGTTGTTGTTGTTGTCGACGTCGTTGTCGTTGTGCAAGGCGTTGTTGTGGTTGTTGTTGTCGTTGATGTGGTGGTTGTCGTTGTTGTCGTGGTCGTCGTTGTTGTCGTGGTCGTCGTTGTTGTGGTCGTTGTTGTGGTCGTTGTGCAAGGAGTTGTTGTTGTTGTAGTTGTTGTTGTCGTTGTTGTGGTCGTTGTTGTCGTCGTTGTTGTCGTCGTCGTCGTTGTTGTGGTTGTTGTTGTTGTCGACGTCGTTGTCGTTGTGCAAGGCGTTGTTGTGGTTGTTGTTGTCGTTGTTGTGGTGGTTGTCGTTGTTGTCGTGGTCGTCGTTGTTGTGGTCGTTGTTGTGGTCGTTGTTGTTGTCGACGTAGTGGTCGTTGTGCAAGGTGTTGTTGTGGTTGTTGTTGTCGTTGTTGTAGTAGATGTCGTGGTCGTCGTTGTTGTGGTCGTTGTTGTTGTCGACGTAGTGGTCGTTGTGCAAGGCGTAGTTGTTGTGGTCGTTGATGTCGTGGTCGTCGTTGTTGTAGTTGTTGTGGTGGTCGTTGTTGTTGTCGTCGTGCAAGGCGTTGTTGTTGTCGTTGTTGACGATGTGGTTGTGCAAGGAGTTGTAGAAGTAGTTGTGGTCGTGCAGGGTGTTGTCTCTGCTTGTGGTGGTGAGGGGGTTGTTTTTTCACATGGAGGTGTTGTTGTTAGCTTTGGCTTATCACATGGTGGCTTTGGAGTTGTTACGCAAGGAGCTTTACCACCTGTTGCCGCCAAATGCCCTTCGTGATCATGCCCAGAGACTATAGCACTACTGCGATCTCCATTGTGGCACTCCACAAGGCTCGGCAGGTTGCAAATTTGGGTCCTGGGATCGAAGTAGAGGCCATGAGCACATTCCCTTCGAAGCGCACGGCCGCGCAGGCAAACATAGAAGCTGGAACAGCTAATGGGATCCGCAAAGGAAAGGCCATTAATGTGTTCCGTACAATCAGGCTTCTGTGACTCTCCGCTTGCAGCCAGAGCAGAGAGGGCAATCACAAGTGTGAGCAGCAGCAAGTTGTCTGCAAAGGCGAACATCAGCATTTAGTATAGACCCAAATACTTAACCCAGTCCACAACTTACAAACTCTCATTGTTGTAAATAGTCCTGTGCTTTAGTTTTACCGTTGGGAGTATAAACTTTTCCACTGTACGACCAACTGCACCAACTGCACCGCTTATATAGCGCCCAGCTCTCCACTTATCAACCACAATTACACCAAGAATTGCTCAGCCACTTGACTGCGACACGTCTCTTTCACGTGTGTGTGTGTGTGTCTGTCGGAAGCACGTTGTCGGAATCAAGAATACCATTAGCTTAATTAACCGTCCGACTTTGAAACATTAATATTCTCGACCAGTATCAATAGATGGGAATGTGACGTAACGTCTTGTCTTCTGGGCATAAAACTCACTATTGTATCTATATATTATAGTTTAGATGTGTAGACAGATATATGGATATCAGGCTATGAACTTTAAAAGAGCTAAAATCTGTTTGAAAAACATTCAGATAGGGACTAAAGGCGGCAGTTACAAATCATGTATCAAAAAGCATTTCTCATAATAAAATGCGTAGAGTGACCAGATGGCTTAAGCAGTGATTGAACTAAAGAGCTAGTTGATAAACAACATGATATTTTATTAAAAATCAAATGGAAAAAAATAATATTAAAATAAATTAGATAATCAAATAAGTCGCTATTGAAAAATAACAAGAATAAAAGAACATAAGATGACTTAGGAACCAAATACATAATTTCGAAGAGGCTTATTTCAAAATTGTAAAAGGCTTTCAGTTTTGGTTGGTCAAAATCCATTCAAAAAGCCAATAATGCCAAACTACAACTTTTTTCTTACCGCCATTCTGACTTTAACAAAAGCCAGCTCTGACAACCACAAATTTTGCAAATGGCTCGGCGCATAAAAAATGAATAATTTTTACTCAAAGTTTTGGTATTTGCTGAAACGTTGGCTAAACCAAAAGTATATTTGTTACCAGGCTGTGTCTGTGTGCGTGGTGTAAGAGGAAGATTTTTCAAACATTTGCGTTTTGCATTTGCCACCCCCAAACACTTGTGGTCCGACAAATGAATGAATATTTAACAAACTTGTGCACAATTCATGAGCACTGTTTGAATATTTTAGTTGACACGTTGGGTTCTAACACACACTTACACACACACACACACGAGCAGCAAAAGTCCTTGTTGTCCTACGTAGCAGCTCATGTGGTTGTATTCGAGGCATGTGCTTTTGTCTACTAACATTTCAATCCATGTAGATATAATATACTGAGAATAGATTTGTGGCAGCATAAATTTTCTCGGAACTGAGAAGGGCAGACACTAAGGTAGCCAACACTCATACAATGCATATATAATGGGACTTTGAAATTAATACCCAAGTAAAACTTCTTACCTTATGATCTTATAAGCTAAAGTAAATAACTAGCCGAATAGCTTTGGAGAGTAATGAGATACTGATATAAATACTTACGTCCATACTTTTTAAAAATACTGAAAAACTCTTAAGCCTTATTATTTAATTTAAGGAAAATGTATTTTATTTAGTTGTCGTCACTTATGATAATCGCTTAAGACTTAATACAAATATATTTATTTGCTTAAATTTCTTTATGTCATTATTTCTTTTATTTTAATTATATTTTAAAGCACGCACAAAAACTGAAAATTATCGCTAACATTCGAAACACTTTCTATTTCTCAGCATAAGCTGTGTTTCAAATTGTTGCAAGTCTTTAACACTAACTAAGGTTTCTTTGTAGTACCTAATATGTTTATGTTTATTTATTTTGAATTTGTTGTTTATTTTGGCTGCTTCGAGTATTTATTGTTAAGGAATGCTGTAGCTTACATATCCGATACACACACACATATTTACACAGTTCCTTTGAAGTAATCGTTAATTTTTATAAATATATTTTTTTAATTCTGTATTTATTATTGTTTACACATATGCAAAATTCCACTTTTTTGTTTTCTTTTAACCAATACGCACAATATTTTTATATTTACAAATTCATGCTGAGCCAGTTGTAAATAGAATGCTGAGTTCTCATCTTTCGGAAGGCTTAAGGGAATGTTGTTTTCAAAGGGAAGTACAAGGAAGTAAAGGGTGTAGCCAATATTTTGTTTTCTAATATCTCTAGAGTTTTTCTCATAACTGTCATGATATTACCATTTACTATTTATTTATTATTTTATGCTCAATGTGGCGTTTCCTTTTGCTTTTATTGTACACTTAATATTATACACTTAATTTTCAATTTTTTTCCTGTTTAAATTCAAATTTCATTTGTATTTTTTTATGATGTAACTTTTAAGTGCATTTAATCTGTCCTTCAGCAGACATTAACCTTCCGCTCACTGGAAAATCTTACTTTATGTGCCATTAGTTTTATTTCAACTCAGCGTAGCCTTATATGTATGTATAGTATTATAATGATACAACCGCAACCTATAACGCATTTCACGCGACTCTGAATCTTAAAGATTTCGAAATGAAAGTTGGTTCTCAAAAATGTCTTTCTTCAATATATACACAACTCACTAGAGGTTTTAATATAATTGATTTTTTATTACCCAAAGAGGTAGAGATTGAATTTGTTAAACGAAAGCAAAAGATAAAATGTGAAATAAAAGTTAGTGGAAATATAGGTATGTATTTATTGTAAAGATACACATATATTTAATAACTGTAAGCAATATGTTTTGTTTATGGCAATACATGAGCTCGCTTATGCATTTGTAGTGTATCTCGTAGCTACATTTTGCAAATGTATCTCATGGGTTGGACTTAAATTTCTAGGCATATTTCAATTTTGCCACGGGCAGCATCCCTGTGTCCTTCTGCTCCTCCTGCTGCTGCTGCTGCTGCTGCTGCTGCTGCTGCTGCTGCTGGTGGTGGTTTATTGCTCAAGTTTTATCCTCGGCCACTTTGGTACCACTAATTGAGCTGCTGACGTGGCCACAGCTGCCGCCACAGTCGCCGCCGAGTCCATGCCTGCGGGTTGCCGTCTGAGTCTGTGCGCAGAGCCTGCGGCTGACAGTTTCGTCTGCTGTTGTGGTGCATGTTGTCCTTGTTGGCGATTTTGGCTCCTGGAGCGCTGTTGCAGGGGGCTTGTTGACTTTGTTTTGGCCATGATTGCTGCAGCTTGCCACACTTCTGGCGGACACAAATTTAATAATCCACAAAAGTGTCAAAATCGTTGAAATGTTCCGCCACGGCAAATAGCCCGGACAACCAATTAGCGTATTCCAGCTGACACTGCCGGATTTAATGGCCGATGCGGAGTATTCACCTGGCCATTGGAAAGAAACAGGTCACGTGTGTTTTGGCTTCTGGTTAACAATAGCTTGTTATTCTAATTTCAATTGCAATTGGCATTCGAAAATAAATGTACAAACTGAAAGCTAAAAATCCTGTTTAGGCCCCCAAATACAATCAATTCGAGCTCAAATTTGGTGTAAAACAATTTGTGCAATTTACCAAAGTGTGTAAAAGTGTGCGAATGTGTGTGTGTGCGTAACGAGTCGATTGAATAAATAGAGGCATATTGTAATTAAATATTTCTATGGCAAAATTGAACAACAAACTTTAAAGCCGAGAAGGACAAATAAAAGAGCGCATAAATTAACTGAGTTATTTGAGTATCGTTTTATGGCATGCTATTTCATGTTGTGTAAGGCAGAGGCGTGAAATGTGCACAAGATAAATATTTGAATTTAAATCAACAATGTCAAAATGAGCTAGTAATATGACACCAAACGAAGTGGACTTAAATAAAAGCTGACTAAATTCAATAATGAAGCAGCAAAGCTTCAAATGCAACAACAACAAATTAAAAGTTAAGTAATGTTGCTTAACTATGATATAAAAAAAATTATAAATAAGCTTTACAAAAGAACTCGTATTTATTTTAAAAATGATTTAATAATAGGCCATGATGGTCTTCGCATGCATAAAATACTAAATAATTTATATATGTATATATAAAGTCTAAATTCCACAACCTATATACACTTGTATTTAATTAAAATTATGTTGAAAATTCCAAATTTGCCTAATCATGAAAATTTAAATATTTGCAGGCACGAACACACAGAGTGCTCACAGCAAATTCTGTTTTGCATTGCATTTTAGATTTGTTCCACTCGGTCAACAAATTGCTGAAATATTCCAGACATAATTTATGCAACATAATTATAGCTAAATGTTTTGACCCCAAGCAGGACATGTCGACATTTCGGATATATATATAATAAATACTATATAGAGCCAACTTAATATATAGGAGATAATCACGTGAATAGTTCGATTTATATATGTATATATTGTTGTATATATTGGCGTATACATATGCTATATGTGGCTACCACAAAATGGCGGCTGCACGCCCTATTCAACAGCGTGCATGTGTGTGTGCAATAAATGAGAAAACGTGCGAATAAAAAATGAAAAAATGCATGCACATAAATAAATGATAATATCATTAAGTTATTAATAATCATTTGTCATGATTGTAGTTGTTGCCTTTTTGTTCTCATTTTTTGCAGCCATTTTGCAGCCGCCATCAACGAGTTGTCCAGCAGCAACAACAACAGCGACAGCAACAACAACAACAACAACAGCAACCTTTTACAATATCAACAACAATAGCACCACAGAATGACATTAAGTTTATTAACCCTTTGGCGCTCGTGTAAAAAAGCATGTTAAATATTGAATTTCAAACAAAAGTCGAGAAACCTGCGCTTTTGTTTTTTTTTTTTTTTTTGCCTTTAAAATGCATATGAAATTTGCAGATGAGCACACAGGCACACACACACTTGCTCTCCCACACATACTCTTCCTGCCCTGCCCCCGCCCCCCCTCACCGAAACTCTCCTCTGGCCTAGTGTTTCTGTGATTTTCATTATCCGGCTTTAACATGTTTTACTCATTTGTTCAGCTTAAAAGTGCTGCGGGCTGCATTTTATCTGCACCAATTAGTCGAATATTAAAAATACATAAATTGTATGCAATATTTGTCTTGTTTTTCCATTTTCCATTTTTCTGATTTTTATATTTTTTTTTCCTGTCTGTTTGTGGGTTATTGTAAAAATGTAATCAATAAATGTGAACGAACAAAATGCCTACGAAATCAGCACTTTTTTTCTTTGGCATTTAACAGTTTTTTATGCAGTTAATTAGAGGTATATTTTGATATATTTAGTCAGTATACGGGCAGCTCAATTAAAGTCCTGCCTAATTGGCATAATTGTGTGCTAGGGGAGAGTCTTGGATAGATATAAATATTAATAATTTAACTAAAACTATTTAAATATATATCTGGGAACAGAATTCTGTTCAAAGCTTCGCTTTTAAGAGCTGAATGGGCAGAGCTTTAAGCTCTCAAGAGGCTAATGATGATTGAATAATATATTAATAAATAAGATATTATTATTAATTTCATATATTATATAAAATTCTTATTACAACTATAGACTTTGCCAAATATTTTACAATTAATTTATTTATAGATCTTATCTTGTTGAAGGTTTTATATCTGGTAAACATATTTAGATGAACATTTTTAAAATTCGACTCCAATTTTGTTATACTTATTTCCCTCGTTGTATACGTCATGATTCATTTGAAATGTTCATAATTTATGCCCTGTCCGATTTGAAGTGGCATTTAACAACTGCACGGCCGCAATCACAGCTGGGCCGTGGCATGAAAATTGTGGGGGCGCGGCTTACGGACAGACATGCACCTAAATCATTGTTTTGCCCCTTTCTGACTTTTTGACATATGACAAAAAAAACAAGTAAGAGGTTCTAGTCGGGAGCTCCCGACTAGGGGATACCCTGAACCCTCATATTCCTACACCAAATGCAGCGCGAGCTTATAGATAGAGAGTAGCGGGGAGGTGGCGATAGGTATAAAATGAAAGATAATCGATATATATATACTTTTCTAGAAGCTACATGTCAAGTTTGGTAACTCTAGCTCTTATTATTTACCAAAATTGCTTAAACAACAGGATATCGATATACATTTTTATCGATTACTTGGAAACGGGGCAAGTTATCGATTATCGGAAACAAACTCGATCTGCGTAGGACCTAGGAGCACCTACATCTAAAATTTCAAGTCTCTAGCTCTTATAGGTTCTGAGATCCTTGCGTTCATACATACGGACGGACGGACGGACGGACAGACAGACGGACATGGCTAGATCGACTCGGCTATTAATGCTGATCAAGAATATATATACTTTATGGGGTCGGAGATGCTTCCTTCTGCCTGTTACATACATTTGGATTTTGCACAAAAACATAATACCCCTTTTACCCATTTTTAATGGGTTCAGGGTATAAAAACATGTGCAGCACTTGACATTCGTATAGAACGTGTTCAAAACCTTTACCCACACGAGCCACAGTTTACCGCAATTGCCAATGCCATTTTTATGGGCATTATTTAAAGCGCCATTGGCCCGAATAAACGTGACAGCAGTTGCTGTTGTTGTTGCGCCTGACAACGTGTAAATGACAAGTGCAGAGCGCGCGCCTGTCCCTCAAGCGACCAGCACATCAGGTGTCATCATCGCTTAGCAGGCACCGGCACATCCGTCCCCACCCTCATGTCTTGTTGGGGCGCAGTTAAGTAGCACGCTTCAAACAGAACACATGTCAAAGTTGACATACACGCACTGCTCAAACAACAACAGGAACAACAGCACGGGAATATACACATGCTGCAGACCAAACGATTTAAATGCAAACACAAATTGTGTATTGGCACTCAAATATCTCACGGCGCATCTGAGATATATGGATACGAAGATACAAAGATACATAGATACAAATGTATCTCTGTGCGTAACTGGACAAACATACAGGCAAGCAGATAGTTGGCTTTCATATGTATGTGCTATGTTATAGCTCAATCTCATCATTATCTTTAACATCATCAACATGAGACACGGAGATACACAGATACAAATGTATCCTTGTGCATAACTGGACAAACAGACAGACAGCTACTTGGCAATAGTATGTTGTATGTACTATGAACTATGTTTTGTATGCTTATTGCCCAGCCTCACCATTATCATTAACATTATCATCATTATTCGATTCAAGATTCAAAGCTACATAGATAAAAATGTATCTTTGTGCGCTACAAGACAAACAGATAGTCAGATATTTGACTTTTGCATGTCTGTACTATATCTTGTATGTTATAGTTAATCAGCCTCATTATGATAAACATTCCAATCATCACAGATATACAAAAATACATAGATACAAATGAATCTTTGTACGTTAGCAAGCAGATACATGGCTATGGTATGTGCTGTGTACTATATGCCTATAGCTCATCCTCAGTATTATTACGACAACATCATGGGATACAGAGTAGCGAAGATACATAGATAAAAATGTGTCTTTGTTGTCACTAAGCTTTAAGTGAGGTGTAGTATGTATCTATGCATATATATTTTGAACGTAGAATCCTCATCATTATCATCTAAATCATCATCATCATTAGTATTATCAAGTGACATGCAGAATCAAAGATACATAAATACAAATGTATCTTTGTGCGCTAGTGGACCAGCGCCAGATAGTTGGCTTCCCATTGCTTTTTTATAGGTCATCCCCATCATTATCAGCTAGATCATCATCAACATCATCATCTTTATCATCATCAACGCCATTCTCATTCTCACTGTCGCCGTTGCGGACATTGAGCAAATATCGCAATTGTGGGACATTTGCAGATAACAATAAAAGTGCACCCGTTGCTGTTGTTGCCTGCATTTTCTGCTATTTCTGTTGCTGCTGATGTAACAGCAAGTGCTGCTGCTAATGTAACCGTTTCTGTCTGAGTGGCCATCAGCAAACGTACAAAATTGTGTAAGCAAAATAAAAACGAAAGGTTGCACAATGGAATAAACACGCCAAATACGCTCATAGAAAGCAAAGAAATTCGGCTCCAATGTGTGTGACAAGTATTTTAGAAAAGTGTGACCAAGTTCTAGTTTTACTTCAATAAGGTGTGGTCGTATTAAACAAAAAAGAGAGTTCAGGTTTAAATTTCAATTAAAATAAAAAGTATAACTTATTAAAAAATATGTAAAAATGTGTAATTTATGATTACGGCTGTAAATAAATATGTGAATATTTATTATAGCAAACGTGTAAAATTGTGTAAACAAAATAAAAACGAAAGGTAACACAATGGAAGAAACATGTGAAATAGGCTTATAAAAAGAAAAGAAACTCGTCTTAAGTGTGCATGAAAGGTATCTTTATGACTTTGAGAAAAGTGTGACCAAGTTCTAGTTCTACTTCAATAAGGTGTGGTCGTATCAAATAAAAAAGAGAATTGAGGTAAAAATTACAATTGAAATAATAATTAAATAAAGCTATTCAAATATGTATGAAAATGTATAATTTATTATTACAGCTATAAACAAATATTTAACTATATACTTTCCACAGTATTCTACTGACTGCACATTTTTTTATGCAAAAAAAAGCACTTTGTGCCACTGTGCGTACACTTGTGAATCAAAAGTCAGCAAAGTAAAATTCAATTAGGCTAAATGAAAACTTAATTCTATTGGCATGCAATACAAAAACAGTTGGCACTGACTATGCTGCTCGGCCAACCCGTCCCCCCTTCCCACCACCCCGCCCTGTGTAAACGTCATGCAGACTTACCGTTTAGCACGTGCAGCACAATGGTGCGCGGGGCACTGTTCGAGGGGCTGCACGTATAGTTGCCAGAGTCCAGCTTCACCACGGCGGGTATGATAAGCGACGCGGTCTGCGGGAAAACGAAAACAAAAAGATAAAAACGAGAAAACAGCTCGTAAATATATAGAAATGCGATACTTGAGCTGGCGAGACAGCTGACAGACTCGTGGGCGCAAGGGGCGCGGGGCGCGGGGCACGTGCATGTGCCACGGGATGCCGCACAGCAGGCAACTCCGGGTGCCGCGCTCACGGCCAATGTGAAGATGGGGAAAATTAAAATACAAAATATGCACACACTCATATTATATATTAAAATTATAATTTGACGACGTTGACAATTTTCGACAGTGTTGGAAAATTGAATGAAAAATGCCAGCGCGCATTTTGCGTGGCAATTTGCGTAATGAAAACGCGTTTAATGAAAATGCACTACAAAAAAATCAAGTAACATACTTAAATAAAATACTTGAAATAAAATGCTTAAAATTATATTAAATAAAGTTTAAAGCATTTTTGATTTAAGAATTTAAAGTTGATGTAAGAGAAGTGATATGAAAAACTTGGTTTTAATGTAAAAGAATTTAAACAAGAATTTGTGTCCTTGAAGCTAGTGTAAAGTGCTCTCAATGAAAGTAGAAAATTTGCTAGATTACACTAAAACTTCTTGCGATGAGATTTTCAACAGTGACTATTAAAACTTTTGCATTCGAATCAAGATGCTTGATCTTTTCTCCGAGTGTATGGGGAGACAGAGCAGCTGAGGGGCAGTTGGCTGGGCCAGGAGGTGTATGATAATGATGAGAGACACGCCCACACGTGCGGTAAGCCACTTACCGTTATCTGCTTAATGAAACTGCTGCTTGGCAGCATTGTTGTTGTTGTTGTTGTTGCTGCTGCTGTGGTTGTCGTCGCTGTTGTTGTTGTGCTTGGCACGGCCGTAGTTGTTGCTACTTCCGTTGTCATAGCTGCTGCTGTTGCTGCTGTTGTTGTCGGCGTATCAGGTGCTGTTGCTAGTCCGGTGCCTGCATCAGTGGCAACGCCTGCTGCAAATGCAACTGCTGCAGCTGTCGTCGTTGACATTGTGGCTGTTGTGGGCGTGTGCATGGGCGTGGCCGTAGCTATAGTTGGCAACAAGTAACTATATCCGGCAATGGCAGCCCCATCGCTCACCGTTATCGCGTCTAGAATGTACGAACGTGTTATGGCCGCTATATCATTTAGGGTATCTGCCGCAGTCGATGTCGACGCAGACGTTGACGTCGATGTAGACGTGGACATTGACGTCGCTGCTGTTGCCGCTGTCGGCGTCGTTGGCACTTCCGTTGGCAGATCGATGCGCTCAATTTCCGTTCGCCAGCCGCGACGATTATGCAAATAGATTTGCTTCTGATTGTAAAACCAATTAATGAAAAGTGGCGGCTCCAGTGCCTGGCTAATTATGCAGCGCAGTTTCACTTGACTTCCGGCCTTCACGTGACGCGTGGACTCGCCAATTAATTCCGTTTTAGGTTCTGCAAGAGAGCAAGAGGGAAGGAAATAGACAAAGCGCACACACACACACTCATTGAGAGAGTCGCTCCCAATCTGCGTAATATCTGTGTGCCACAGATTTATTGGCCTGCCCTGTGATTTATGTTTGGGTTTGGGGCGTGGCATGCATTGCATTTCGGTCTGGGTTTCATTGATTGTCCCTGGAACAGCTTAATAGCAGGCTGAGAGGTTACGAGGTCAAGACTTTAAATCTGCTGATGCTGACAGAAAATCTGCAGAATGCATTTTGCGCAATTTTATTAAAGAAATTTCACGAAGATTTTATTGGAATGCCAGCGTGCATTTTTATAGGGCGACATTTTAAGAGCAATTTTGCTTTTGGTAAAAGCAGAAATGAATTAGGTTAAGAGAAATCTATTAAAAACAAGTCTCAAATGGGAGCAGCTATATTTTTTAATAAATAATTTAAATTAATTAAGTTATATCGTTAAAAAAAAAAAATACCTACATTCAAATAAATGGAAATCCAGTATAAATATTTATTTTCCTTTTTAAGAAGAACCCTCAAATAAAGTTGTGTATTTTGTGAGTGGCTTTATTAAAAACAAATTGAAGTACCCCTGAACATATATTTCATTTTATTTAATTGGAGTACGAATACTCGAGTTTTTTATATATATTTATTTTAAGTGCAAGGAAAATTCAATTTCAATTTCTCTTTACGGAAAACATTTTTATGAAATATTTTTCAATTTAACAAGAGCATTTAAATTTAATTTTTATAAAGGGACTACCACTATTGTTGGATAGTTATTAAACTGTTTTTTATTCTTCTTACTCACCCACAATACGCAAGTGTACAATCGCGCTGGCCTTGGGCTCCGTGGAGACCTGACACTCGTAGGTGCCCTCATCCTTGACTTGCACATATTTGATCTGCAGGGACCAGCGCTCGGGGTTCGGGGAGAAGACCGACTGAAAGCGCTGATCCGCTATGAAGGTGGTCTGATCCACGGTGAGGATGTGACCATCCCGCATGCGGAGCCACGAGATGGGCTTCTTCACCAGCTGCTTGACCTGCGGGCGAGAATGCAAGATGACAATCAAGAACAAATTAATATCCAATTTGGCAATAATTGAAAGCAATCTGTCAATATTGGTTTCATATTTTAAACTCAATTCAATTGGGAGCTTGAGCTCTGGAAGCCCCGAAGCAAATCCCCAGCTGACTAACCCAATGATGTCAGCGAAACTTTTGCTTTAAGAAAACTTTGGCGCCTACAACAACGGGACAACAACGGTATTGGGACACAATGTAACGGTAAACAATAACGCCAACAAAATGACGATTCATTTCTGTCAATAATGACAATAATAATTTAGAAGCAATTTTACAAGGCAGCCTCCCCTCCCGATGCCCCAGAACCAGACCCAGACTGAGACCCACAACCAGACCGAGCCTCGACCAAGCCGCACGTAAAGAAAATAATATAGCTCGCGACGGAAACTGAAAGACCTTTTATTGAATGTGTGTGGCAGTGTGCGGGAGTGTGTGCCAGTGTGTATGTGTGTGTGTGTGTATAAATACATTTTATTTATGTTGCTCGGTGTACACTTGTACGCCGTTGTATGAAGGAGCTCATCGTAATTACACTTGACACAATTTGTGATTTACTTTTGCCAGACCAGTTTCCCGTTATGTGGGGCAAGTTTTGGAAAGTTCTTCGTTTATGCTTGTATTGCTTCTGACAGCTAGGGAACTTGTTCGAATTGTCAATGCGATTGCCATTGATTAAATAACTCAAATTTATGACATTTTAAAGAATTGTTTTACGAAAAGTAAACAGCTCTGAAGCCAAAACATGCTCTGCATAAGAACAATGGAGTTGGGCTAGGACTTGTACTTGGACTTGGCCTTGGACTAAAAGTTCGACTCGGAATTGGACTTGGGCTAGGTTAGATATCAAGCCTAATTCCATTCAGTAGAAGCATAAGAAATGTATTTCAAAGTAACTATGAAAAATAAATAAATGTTTAATTAGGCTGAACTTTTCCTTAGCATTAAAACAATTATAAATAAAGGCATTTATTTTTCTAAGATATTATTTAACGAAATTCTAAATTCCCAATTTCCCTCTCGAATTAGAACCCAAAAAAGTATGCTACATTTTTTTTCTAGAAATTATTTCAATGAGGAATTTTTAAGAATTGGTTAATTTTACAATAATATCATATTTTAATATAAAATTTGTTGATATTTATGTCTTTACATCATTTGTAAATTTCACCTGGCTTTTCCCCTAGTAGTTAATCCCAGATATCCTGGAAATATTATTTGACATTTTTCAAAAGAAAAACTGTAATATGATACGTATATATTTCTAAATTATCATCTAATCCACTCTAAACTGTGATTCACTTAAAATTCCACGCACACACTTTGCTCGCAGTGTGAGTTGGCGCACATATACCCTATTGTAATGCATGCGGGGGGGTCGTAGGGGCTACGCAGCTGACTAAAATGGCGATTGCGAACCGTCGCGCTCTGGCCCTGGCCCTGGCTCCGGCTCCGTCTTTGGCTCCGGCTGTGGCTGTGCCAGTGGCAGTGGCAAATGACAGTCTTTGAACTGCTGTCATCAACTACATTGTCCGCGTTGGCTACGGCGCCGTGAAGTAGCTGGCTGGGGCGGTGTGGGAGGGCGGTCCGTTGAACGACGTCATGATTAGATACTATAATCATTTGTGTTTTATGTGCTTGTTGTTTTTCATTGTGGTTGCCGCCCTGTCGCAGTCACCACGCAACTAAAAGTGTCTGAGGCACGCACACAAAAGGCAACCCACACAGCCCCCCACGCCCCTTCACCCTAGACCCCAGACCCCAGACCCCAGCCCAAGCGGCAAGCTGCCCGACTGTCTGTCGGACTTGGCCATAATTGCTGGCAGTTCCTTTGGCTACCTACCCACAGCTTGTTGTTGTTGCTGGCTGCTGTACGTGCTGTCAAAACTATATGAATATGCCGTACCAGAATTGAGTAAACACACACACACACACAAACACCCCACCTATTATGGCTATGTAAACACCATGAGGCTAAGTACACAACATCAGGGATTAATCTGCACAAGCCCAAATTACTAATTCGCCTATGCGATATACGCTTTATTATAACTGACGAGATCTTATAGTATTTTCATTAGTTTTTCATTTTTTTTTTGGTATTTTTAAAAAGCTGTCGCATATTTTATGGCCTTGCAAGTCGAATGGGTGACAATTTGTGCTCGAGTCTATTTAAATATTGTTGTATATTGGCATAAGTGTAAGAAAAACTTGGAAAAGGCTTTAATGTTGTGGCAAGTTAAATCGCGAGAGTTGCCTGGCGTAGATATTGATAAAATACGATAAAGATAATTTCCTTAGAAGAAATTTATTAACATGATGTTAGGTAATTTATAACCTTTGCCGAACAAAATGGTTATAAATTAAAGAATTTTATGTTTTGCGATGAAAAATGCCTTGTCACAATTTTTAAGGCCTCCGCAAGGACACGCAAGATTTCAAACATTAAACATAGAAAGCATTCTTTTTACCTAAAGAGCTAAACAAAAATGTTCAATAGACTGATTTCAATATGAAATATATAAAATTCTCCCTTCTCTTCCATTATCTGCAAACTCTAAATTATCCAGCTATAAATAAACCATTCTGCGGGGTGCGGCGTGGCGACTTTATTAAATTTTGCGGCAGTGAAGGCAGTGAAATCGTGAGTATCGCACAAAGGATGATTATCATCAGCCGGAGCATCGACATTATACTCAGTGTATTAAGTGAAGATGCTTATCCAGTTGCCCGAGCTGAGAGACAGTTGGGCAGCCAGCCAAGCAGCTCCTAGGCACGTGCAGAGGCGGGAAGTAGGGTAGCAGGGGTTTGTAACTGGAGCAACTGCTGGGGAACTCCTTCAGCCGAGTTTTGGAGTACGTGGCAAGTGTAAGTACACAAGGCACTCCTTGTGGCTCCTCCTCCTCCTCCTGCCCATACTCCTGCTGGCTGGCTGGCTGGCTGACAAATATTCATGTGGCTTGAGGCTCAGGTTGTGCCCGAGCTGGAACACCGCTTGGCGTTAGCTAATTTAAATTCCTCGCTTATGGATGGCGCATTATGCGGCTGGGTTCGTGTAGATTGCGCTTAATTTGCCAAAAAATTAATGACCCTATTTTGGCATCGAATTTATCAAGATGCCTCGCATCGGTCCCATCTCTGTCTGTGTGCGGCTTGGCAATTTAAATATTTTTAATTAGTTGCATTTAATATATACACTCTCTTAACTTCTTGGGCCAATGTTAGCATTGCATTAAAGTCAAGCGGCTGGAAACGGGCTATAAACCCGGCAAGTGGCACTTATAGTTTGGCAAACTTGACGGGCCGACTGCACCCATATCATATAATATCCAAACCAAAGCCAAAGCCAGACCCTTCGGCATGGCCATAGTTGTAGTCAAGTTTTTGGCTCTTGGCTTTTATGTTCGTTTTACTTTTTCATTTGCTGTCGTCAGCAGCGAATTTTGGAAAACCAAAGGCACGCAGACAACAAAGTTGGCCCATAACATTTGCGAATTCTGTCTAAACTTGTTTGTAAATAATTTCTTTCTTTTATTTTGCCAATTCTTTCACACAACAATACACCTCAAAGAGCGCCAGCCTCGACAACTCCATGGATAACATTTCTTTAACATTTTTTTCCTTTTCTTGTCTTCATATCTGCAAAACGAAAACTTTTCGCAGACTTTGCAAAATAACCCAAAATGAGGCAGGGAAAGGACTGGGCGCAAAATCGCTTCAAAAAAAAAATCAGTGCTCGCAGGCAAAGCACTTTTTTTTTCCTTTGTCTCGATATACGCTCTATGTAACGCCAGCGGCCTGAAATTTATTATTAATTGATTCGGTTTAAGCTGATTTCTAGATTGCGAGCGTAAACATATTATTGGCTCCAAATACAAAATATATGTTGCCTTTTCTCCCTCCCACTTTATCGGATAATCAGTCTTAAGTGATGTGTTTGCTTACGCGTTGCTTCGCCCCCAAGAAAATCTGAATATCTGATGTGCTGTTTGGAAGGCCAAAGATTCGGTTAGGCTTTTCATTCCACAGGCATTACAAAACGTTTTATTTATTAATTTATTGCTTGAGCATCCCGTATCCTTGAAATGTGTCTGAGACTTTGAGATATCCAAATTATATTTTTTAGGAATCTATTTTAAATTGGTTTAAGATTCGCAAGTAGTTAAAATGGGTTCGGGTTACAATTAATAGAAATATAAAATAAAACGTTTTTGTCATATATATGAAAAGATAACAAATTAAAAGAAATGTTAATGTGCATAATTGAAATAACAAATAAATAAATACCATGCAAAAAGTTTAGTTAACTTTCACCTTTCAAATAATTATCATTTTCAGTTGATTCTTTTTTTTCATTCCTATTTCTTACAAAAACTTCAGTACAAGTTGGAAGCTATTATTGTTGTTGTTACAGACGAGTTCATTTGAATAAACACGAAGAAGTGAAAACAAAAAAGTGTTCGTTTTATTTTTTAAGCAGCTGCCGACGCCAGTTGAGATACTTTTGTATCTTCTTAGTTTTTTTAGCAAATGGCAAGCGAAGAACTCAAAATAATTTACTCTATAAACAGAGCGGCGACTGCGCCAATTATAATGGCAATAATGATTATGCTCATGTAATTATAATGATCATTAACGTGACTATCATCATTCGGAGCTTGTGTGCCAGGCACTGGGCCAAGGCAGCGAGGCTGCAGTAACTAAGTTATTAGCGGATGGACTTCGGCTGCCACACACACACACACACACACACTCGCGCGCTCTGCTGCCACGCCCAAGACACTGTGCGTGTGCGTGT
This sequence comes from Drosophila ezoana, assembly GCA_035045725.1. Lineage (NCBI taxonomy): Eukaryota > Metazoa > Arthropoda > Insecta > Diptera > Drosophilidae > Drosophila > Drosophila ezoana. The sequence continues at coordinate 2,561,089 of JAWNOU010000207.1, forward strand.
GTGTGTGTGTGTGGTGTGTGCACTGAGGCCAGGCTTGGAATATTTGGGTCAGCTGCGAAAATGGCGTTGCCTTTGGCTATAAATTGGGCTGACGCTGGAGACTGGGAAGTGGGTAGCAGGGAGCAGGGAGCAGGGAGGGGCGAGTTGGGGGCTTGGGGCGTGGCAGCAGCAATTTCCGGTTTGTTTTCTTTCAGTTCCGACAGCGCCAAGCGTAAATTAGTTCAAAGCGCAGCAAAGTTGAACTTTGCCCCCAACCTCCGCACCCGCACTTAAGCAGCAACTGCCACTTCCGCGAATCCCCCCGCTCCCCACCCCACCGCGTGGGGTGACCGCAGCGAACCGATTGAGCAAGAGAACTCTGCATAATCAGATGCTTATTATAAATTACCAATGATTATAAAAAAAAAGTGAAAAAAAGAAGACAAGTGTACAGAAAATGCTTTGTCAATATTTTTTCTGTTATTATTATGCAAAAAAAAAAGAAAACCTGCGTTGAAAGTAAACAGCGCGCGGAGCGAGCGCTTGATTGGATTTGAGCAAAAATCAATCAACTTTTCATTTTGCCCTCTTCAGCTCCGCGGTTCGGTCAACAACTTAATACTGTGCCAGTATTCAGGCATTATTTGGCATAAGCATCCACTTTATGCAAGTCATTGACAATAGCAACAGAAAAAAAAGGGAAGGTTATTAAAAAAAAAAGAAGCAAAATAATCATAAGTACTGTAAACTCTCAACATTCAAGGGATGCTCACTTCTCGAAGTACTTAAGCCCGCTGAAAAGGTGTTTCATTATATTTGGAGAGCCCAAAAGTTTTTTAAGCTTGCGGCTTTATAATTAAATACTAAGCCGAATCAATCTAAAGCTCAAACCACGTCTGCATCAATCAAATTGATTCAGTTTTGAGCATGTTACAGATTGAAGAGGATTTGGTTAACTGGGAAGGGTATTGAATATGGCACATTTAAAAATTCTTATTTTGGTTAGCTCTGACAAGATGGAGATTCTTTAAAAACAGACAAGACAGAATGAAAATAAAAAAATATATACAAAATACTAATAAGAAAAAATAAAATAAAATAAAATAAAAAGTTAATAATATTTGGGCTTATAAATTAAAAAATAAATAGTGTGGAGCAAAAAAAATAATTAAGATTTATTTGAAAGGTTTTCGTTCATCTCTAACTCTCTCTCTCTCTCTTTCTTTCTTTAGAAAATGACTCTGTGGTAAATCATTAAGAAACGAATTATTTTTTATGTGAAAGAGTTTTTTCGTTCAACTCTCTCGTTCTCTTCCTCTCTCTGCCTCTCTTAAAAAAATAAGTGTGGGGTAAGAAACATAAAATAATTTATTATTATTTATTTGAAAGAGTTCAACTTTATCGCTGTCGCTTTTCTCTCTTTCTCTTTCTCTCTCTCCCCCCATCTCTACCTCCATCTCATTCTCTCTCTCTCTCTATCCTTTTCTCCATCTCAATCTCCCTGTCAATCTCCGTATCTCTCACTCAATCTCTATTTTTAAATTAATTTCTTAGAGAGAGAGAGAGAGAGAGAGAGAGAGAGAGAGAGAGAGAGAGATACAGAGAAATATAGAGCGCTGTCTTTCTCTTTTTAAGAATTGAATTTAAAAAAATTATTCTGAATAATTTAAAAGAGTGTGTGTTAAAGTCCTTCAAAATAATTATAACGATTTGTTATACACCACAATTTGTTTTTTAAGTTTATGAGCTCACATTTTTTTTTTATTTAATTTCATATTGCATTTCTACGCAAGAAAATATAAAGGCAAGTATTTATATGGGGCATTAAGTTAGGGATGCACTGTAGATCAGATTGATAATTGATCTTCAAATGAAAATGAAAATCGGCCTAGTCTCAACAACATTCACGCTGTTTAAATGCATGACTTGGCGCCTATCTATGGCATTGCATAACTTAAATATTAACTTTAGGCTTTGTAATTAAATTGTTTTAGTAAATTTATAATGCTCTTATCCATGCGCACATTCGCCAGTTGTTTGAACGCATTTTCCAATGTAATTATGTCATTAACTGAAGCGTGTTGAGGATTCTTTGAGGATTCTTCGGAGATGTGTGTGTGTGTGTGTGTGGGGGCTTAGCCACATATCATGATTGCCGTGTGGCGGCATTTCTCGCCCAGTTGGGCTTTTGTGCAGTTGACCAATTAGTCTTATGGGCAAACAGCAAACCAGCCTCTGCCCCCTTTGATTGGGTACCTCATTTTGGGCGCATTTTGGACTGTTAATTAAAGGGAGTTCGGGGCTTGAATTGAGTTTCACTTACATTGCAGGGCAGATAGGCGTGGGTTCCCGCTTGGCTAATTATTGTCTGGTAATCATCTATTGTTGGCGGTGGCTTCAGCGTAGTGCTCGGTGTTGGTCGACGTGTTGTCGTAGTTGTTGTTGTCGTTGTTGTTGTTGTTGACTCCTCCGTTGTTGCTGCTGTGGCTGCCTCGACTGTTGCCGCGGAGCTGTTGCCCTTGCTGGCTGGCAACAATGCGTTGTGCTGTGTAATTTTGTGCTTGTGCTCCAATGGCTCCTGCTCCTCCACATTTCTATTGCTCATAATAAGATTTGCTTGCAGCGCGGCCGTCACCACCGGCACGGATGTGGCCATTGTGTGTCCGCTTGTCCCCTGCCGTTGTCGAGCCTCATTGTTGCTTATGTTATTAATGTTGCTGTGGTTGGGCAATGCAGTTGCTGCTGCAATAGACAATTTTGCATTTGTCTGCATAGTTGTTGTTGTTTTTGTTGTTGCTGCTGTTTGCTCGTCATTTGCTTTGGCAATTTGCGTTGTCGCCGGAATTGATGGCAACGATTTTGCGAATGTCGCCTCTCTCTTTGATTGACTTCCATGAAATGTGCCGTCATTTATTCTGTCGCTCCTTGATATTGACGATGTGGCCGTTGCCGCCTCCAATCCTCGTTCTGCTGAGAAAGAGAAAGAGAGAGAGAGAGAGAGAGAGTGAGAGAGGGCGAGTGAGAATTGTAGAGAAAAGCGCATTGTCAGCTTCAAATTAATGTGTTTGTGTTTTGTTTTCAGCTTGCCCTTTAAGCTGCTTACATATTTCAAATGCCCTAAGCCCATTTATCTAATAGGCCCAGCAACAATTAAAGCGATTTAATTCAACGCATACAGTTCAATAAATTAATCTCGACAAGTTTAAGAGCTTGCACCACCCAACCACCCAACCATCCAACCAGCCGACCACCCGCCGCTATCAAGTGGCACTCATCACGCTTTGGCCCTGTCTGCATATTAAAACAATTTCGAAATTAATTAGCTAATTACCTTCAAGTAGGAAAAGCAAGTGGAGTTTGTATTGATTTGCATAATTTAGATGGGCACGGCAGACAGACACACGCACAGACAGACGGACCTCATAAAAAGCCCATTTCATTTGAAAAAGAGAAAAAACTTCTTTAAAAGTTTATTGTGACGGTCGCCAAGAGCTGGGCTGGGCTGAGCTGGCCATGGACAGAGGGAGAGGACGAGGGGGGAAGGGCATTGCCTGGTAACCATTATATAATCATAGAAATTAAAAGCTCCGCTCGAACCACGCAGCAGACGCGCAGTAGACACACCCTTCAATTATATTTGCTTGTGTATTTGATCTAATTAAAGTTATTTACTTTAGCGAATGCCCCAATTATACAATTAACACTCTAAACAAATACTTGCTGATTTATATTTCAATGGGCTAATTAAATAAATTATCTGCTAAACATGTGATTATTAATTACGTTTTTAATTATTTGTGACACTAGCTCTTTTTGGGCATGGCCAATTTGTAAGCTTAAGTCAAACAAAAATGTATTAAAATATATAGTGTATTTAATTCAATAAAGTTTTGATCGAATCAGAAGAGTTTACACATTTTGCTTATTTTATTTATTTTTTCCTGGCTTCTATTATGTATAGATAATTCTGTAATTTACTCTAAAGATATTGAAATATTTTTAAAATGTCCCACGCAGTTAACCTTTGATATTTCGAGCACACACACACCCCTGCTTAAGCCAAAAGAATTGCAATAAGATATAAGAAATTGGTGATAATTTATGCACCTATGACACCTGTGGAGGGGCATGGCCGGGGCTGAGCGTAAATTTGCCAAATTGTTGCCATAAATTTCGCAACGAACAATTTTGGCCAGCGCAGCAGTACAAAAAGTACAGCCAGAGGCAGCGAACAGAGGGCGGAGGGAGAAAACTGTGTCGTGCCACAGATAAAAAGATGCCTGCCACACGCTGTGCACGAGATGCACTCTGATTTCTTCAATTTAATTAGTATTGAGTGCAATTTTTAATAAGCTGCCAAGTGCAAAACTCAGAAATGCACAAATTCACAAATTACATGCTTCAAAGTTTGTAAGACTGGCAAAAACTTTTGCTGCATTGCACGCGGCGTATGCGTAATATTTAGTTGGGCCTCGAGCCCAGATGAAGTTATTGCTCGTTAATTAAGTTACGCGCTGCGAAAAGCGCAACTGTCGAAGAGCTTGGCAGCTACTGAGCACTTATAAGACCGAACTCTTAACCCAACTATCTAATCAACAGGCGGGGGAATGCGCAATGCAAAACCCGATGGCGGCCTTTAACGAGCCGCAGCTTGATTCTGTCTGTGTGTGTGCAAGTGTGTGAGTGTGTGTGTGTGTGTGTGTTTGTGTTTATGTGCGTGTGTCTGTGTGTGCGCCATGTTATCATGTTTTATGTTTATGCGACGTGTACGTGCAATAAAGATAAAGCGATTTCATATAAAAACTTTTTAATTGCCTGCTCTAATGATGCACTGCAACAACTTGATCATAATAATAATTATTATTTTTATAACAATCAAATTGCCCAAAAGCCCTACAATTGTATATACCACAATAACTGTACAATAGGCCTAAAAGTCGCTAGATATGCCAAAGACTAAGTTAATAATAATGTTGGAGATTTATTTTAGATATTTATTTATAGATATCACAACTAGAGCTGAGTTTTTAATTTCTTAATTGATTTGTAAGCGAAAATTAATCTATTTTGCCTGTTGTCTTTAAGTGTGTTTATATATAGAACATATTTTCTTTAGATTTTCCGTAATTTTTATAACCCTGAATTTGAATATATTTAAAATTTAACTAAATTATTAGTATATAAATATATTTATATATTTTATAAAATCTTTTTTAAATATGTTCATTTAACATTCTCAGGTTTGGTTATTTACAAAATATAGTTATAAGAATTTGAAAACTGGACTTCAACTGGATTTCTAAGTACCTTGAAGACATTTATTTCAAAAAAGCTATTCACTATATTTATTTAAACTTGTGCTATGCACTTTAAGCACATTTATTCCTTCTAAACAGAGCGCTCGATTACGAAATTATTCGACTTTGTTTTGCGGAATGCGGCCCACGGTGCGTGGGCTGCGTCAACTCATTAACCGCAAACAAGTTAAGGACCAAACAGCTGTCGAGCTGTGCGAGTTCAAGGCATATAAAAGCGAAACATGAATATTTTGTCGACGAGGCGGGAGAGGGGGCGTGGCAGGCACAAATCAAAACAGCGTAAGAAAAAAGCAAGAGGGAAGCCAAGCTGCAATAAAACAAGTGAATTACGCGAAGGAGACGCGCCAGGCGCAAAAAGAAAAACAAAATAATAAAGCGGGAATATTAAGAAAAATATCATATTGGACGGACGGGCGAGAACAGCAGTCGCCGCAGCCTTAAAGTATGCTACGAAAATTTGCTTAATCTGTGCGCAGCAAATAAGAGCCCTGGCAACAAACTAAAAAGTTATAAAAAGTCACACACACACACACACACGTATACGCACACTGACGCGACACACGCAAATTGTGCGCAGAGTAAAATATAAAAAGATAAAATGACGGCCGCTCTCCCACCCAGCACTTGCCCCAATTGGTGGCACAAACTTGCGTAATGAGGCTCGACCAGGCGGCAAAGGCGACTCGCTGCCAGACGGAGCCTGCGGCTGGCTCCAAGATTGAGTTTGAGCCTTGAGTGGAGACTCGAGACAAAGTCTCAGATTGTGGCATGAAATGAGTTTCAGCCTCGTCATGCAGCATTCGCAACGACTTTACTACTAAAAGCATTTTATAAACGTTAGACACAGTCATACAGCCATACACATACGCACACACACACATACACTGGGGGCTCTTCTCATACTAAAATTAACCAGCTTAGCCCCGTGGGCACTTAAGTCGGGATCAAGTCTACCAATAAAACCATCTAACAGACGCACTCTTGTCAGCCCCCTTCGCCCTTCCTCAATTCCACTTACATTCTTAATTTGCCTACACTTGACAAGAAGTCCATTCCCCCCCACGCTCTCAACACCCAACGAACTTTGGATTGGTGGTGTGCAAATTGATTCCATTGGGAAACCGTCAAATTCTTAGAAATTCAAACTGGGCTTAAATTAAAAAAAAAACTGGCAAATTCTTGGAAAATGTCAATAATATGCACTTGTATTAATTTGGGATAGAAAACCCATTTTTTTTGTAAACATTTTTCCAAAGAAAAACAAAATTAATTCTAATTCAATTCGGATTTTTTAAATAACTGGGAAAAGTTCAATTTCCAGTTTTGTTTTTAAATGAATACAAATAGCAAAATGATAATTCAATTGAAAATTAGTAAATGACTCTTTTTGTTTACTTAAAGATTCTTAAACTGTAATAATGACCCTCAAACTGTGACTTAAAGAAATAACAATTGTTGCTTGAATTGAGGGAACAAAAGAGAGTTCTAAATCTGTCGCTGACAAAAATTTCGTGGGTAGGCGTGGCTTTAAAAAACCTTGCACTACAGCTGAAAAAATAAATAAAATAAAGGTATACTAGTGAGAATTACCCGGCATTGCCCGACATATGTGAATAATCTAATATGCAAGTGGCACCGAAATTGTAGCTCAATTTTATAACATGCGTCTTTGCATTCAGTCTTGACATTTGCTGCTAAATTTGAGCCGGCGACTTGCCGCTTGCTAGTCCGACGCTCACAAACGTTAGCCAGACTCATGCAGACACGTTTGCTGCGTTTTTGTTGATGTGTTTAACTTTGAGAAACGTTTCTTTTTTAACTCCTCTCATTGTCCAAGACCCCATCAAAGGGCTCACGCTTAATTCATAAGAAAGCTTTTATATAAATAGTAGCTTTCGCCCACACAAACTCAAAATATACAATTTAAGTACCAAATATATGCATCGTGAAGAGATTCTCTATTTGATTCCTAAATCAAATAGTTAAAGCTTTTGTAGTAAAGCATTTCTGGCTTAAACTAAACTAAATTTCCTTAAACCCTTCTTCAAGTCTTGTGCTTAACGTTTGAAACACAATTTACACTTGAGTACATTTAAGAACACATGATTTTCTTTGTGTGTAATCCCACAGATGTTTTTCCGCACCCGTCCCGTTTCGGGCCGACAACAAATCGACACTTTTCCTAATTATGATGGGCATGTTGTTGAGTCGACTGGAGTTGGAGTTGAGCTGTTGATGAAAATTGGGCCTCGTTCGGAGCATGGTCATGGCCATGTAATCTCAACTGAAACACCACAGAGCCGGACACTCCCCGCATTAAATGGCTGTCGAGAGGGCGCTAATAATGATGAAGGGCGCTGCTCGCTTCCAGCCACGGGCCGTAATTTGTGTAATAATTGCGCCTAAGCGTTTAAGTCAGGCGTGCCAGTTGAGCGGCTAACCAGTGGCATCTCGAGGGAGCCAGAGCCGGAGCCGGGCACTTGTCTGACAAGCCAGCAGTAGAGGGGGGGCTGTGACTGTGGCAGCAGCCAAAAAGCCAAAAACAAAACAACAATGAAGAATGGCGGCCAAATGCCTGCGGCCGTGGGCAAGTGAATGAGTTAGTTACTCGCCAAATGCCTGGCCACACTTTAGTACTGCCAGCCCTTAGGCCACCGGACGGGCGGGCGGGCGGCGTGCTACAGAGTCAGTTTTGTTACAACAAGCATTCAATGGTGCTCGACTTTCTGCAGAATTTGATTAAACAAAAGTAAAAGTTTTCATCTCGAGCGACGAGCAGCAGCAGCAGGAGCAGCCACTTTATGCCGCACGGTTTTGTTGTTGTTTTCATTGTTCGACTTGGTCGCAATTTTCCTTTCCTATACCCTCCATATATATATATATATATGTTTATATCAAGATTCTCCGGGTAAATTCGTTGTTGTCGGTCTTGTAACTGGCGGCTGGTCGAATTGTAGTCGGAATTGTGGCTTCTCAAGCGCTGCGTCCACCACTTTCATGGCCAACAATCGCAAAAATCAAAAAGAAGCAACTGGCAAATGTGTATTTCATTTTCTGGCATACAGACCAGCGAATGCTCTGCCAGAGCTCATGCGGATATATATGGCAGATGCATATGTGTATAGGAAAGAATTAATGAGAAATTGTCAACTATCGCAAACGCAGAGAATTTTTCATCAGCTTCGGATTAAAATTGATCAAAAATTAAGTTAAGCAAAAGCAATAACAAATATATTTTCGTGGGTAACGTATTTCCCAGACAATAGAGCTCATTTAAGGGCTTGGCTAAAAGAAAAACAAGTCACATTTGGCTTCGGCTACAAGTAACATTTTCCAGCTTTTAACACAATTTCCGAGTAAGTCGCCCGGGCACGCCCACACGTCGCCCTTTGGCCAATCACAAATTTGAATCGTATTGCCGCAGTTTTTCAACATTTACTCCTACATTTTTTTTTTGTGTGAAAAGTGCCCAAGCGTTTGATCGCATTTGGCTCATTGAGTTGAGTTTCGTTTTTATTTGTTTTTCTTTCTTTCTTTTTTTTTTTGGGTTTCTCCTTTTGCCATTTAAAATTCTAACTACCCTTCAGGATAATTATTTTTTTTGCTGATGCTTTTGAAGGACTCCTTTGTTGTGTGTTTTTCGAGTGCAACTTTTGACTGGCACTTGGCAAAAAAAATAGAGAATTCTGCTAAATGTAAAGTCTTTTAATTAACCAAAGTTTAAGTTAAACAAAGCATATTTGAACTGAAAAACAAAAGGAAGTTCTTTAGAAAATACCTGTTGGAATGTAATATGGCAAATCATAATACTTTGTTAAAGTCTAGGAAAACTTGAAAAGACCATTTTTAATTTAGTTTAATTTGCCATACATATATCTTGGTATTTTAAGACCATTTTGCACTCTTGCAAAAAATGGTGTTGGTAAATTTCAAGTAAACATTTTATTTAATGCACGGCTGTTATACAACTTTGGAATTGGACAGAATTAAGGTCAAGAAAGCTTTTTGATTTGTTCTGAATAATTTTATTAAATACTTATTTACGGCTTTTTATGTGTTCTGAATAATTTTATTAAATACTTATTTATCAAGACATAGCTGGAAATATGAGGAAATCATATGTGAGAGCGTGATTAGGTTTATTTGATATTTATTAAATAAGGTATATGTATGTCTGTAAGTATTCTTTCTTTAGTCTCCCTGTGCTTTGTTCGTTGAACTCTTGCCCCAGACTAACATTTTTTAGCATCTATGCTTAACATAATCTTTAACATATTCTATTTGATATCCATCATATTAATAGGGAAGCTCTTTCTTCCCCAAGATCATTTAATCAGACAAATAGAGAACTTTTCTTTTCTACACATTTAGCGATCTGCATTTTCCAAATCTATTCATCCTATTGCCAATTACTAACTCACATATGCCTGACCCAATTCCACAAGTTAACCAGCAAAAAGTTTTAAAGAGCAGTGCATTTCTGTAACTTAAGGCTCATATCTGTTCAAATATGCAAAAAGTTGACTCAACCGAGAAACGCGCCTTAGAATCTGTTACCCCAACCGCAGATTCCGCACACCCTAGGCTACCCCGCCCGCCAATGCCGCCTATCAAATTATTATTATTGCCAAGTACACAAAGAGCTACAGAGGGCATATAAAAGTAAGCAGCGTTTGATATGCTGCAAATGTAGCACCAAAAATAAAATTAAATAAAATGAAAATCAAATTTGATATTATGCAAACTTACCCGCTGTGGCACAGTGGAGCAGCTGTGGCTGCAGGACGAGGCAAAGTAGGAGGCAGAGACAGAGGCTGGCGAAGATCGTTGCTGGGTGCTGGGAGCGCATGTTTCCGGGGCCTCTATTAAAATGCCGGGCAAATTAATAATCCGCGTGCTCTACTGGTATGCTGTCTGCCAGCAAATCCGCTTAACTGGGTCACATGCGCCGTGTGGCAAATGCGGCAGGAGTGGAGCGTGCCACACGAGCTGCTCAGCCGCATGCAGCCGCTGCGGGCGATGCGCAATCTTTTCTACGCTCCTCTGGCTGATATTGATATTGTTGTTGCTGCTGCTGCTTCTGCTTATTATGGTTAGTTTGCTTTAAGTCACAAGTTAGGTCTGTCCAGTGGTTGGGCTAATGCGGTGGTGCCCCTCAAATTGGTTGCTTTGCCTTGTTCTTTACGCACACAATTGCGAGCTTAGCATATTTCACAATTGCACTCTCGACCAGATGCCACAGCTACCGCAACAACAAAAACAACAACACGTGGCAAGTTTTAAATATTCTCACATTGCCGCCCGCTCGCCCTTTTTTCTATTTTATGGCAAGGACTTGTACAAAATCCGCTTTTGAAATGTTTGTGTGTGTTTTAGGTTAACTTATGTGGCCAACAGCAGGATATAAGTATAGCAGGGCGTTCCAGCAAACCGAAACGCCTTTTTAGCGCAAGTTTTAGCTGAGCATTTTACTGGCGTCTCTCAAGTTATTTGCAAAATTTTAACCTTTTTAGGCAATTAATACTGTAATTACAGTGGGGCATAAGGGCTCTCTTCCTTTGAGTCTTAAGTTAAATGCAGTTTTGATGAGCGTGGGCTTTTTAGGCGGTGTAAACTGTAGTTACAGTAACCTCAAGCTTCTCTCTTGTTGCAAAGTTCTTCCCACTTTCTAACATTTAATAGCGCGCGCTGCAAAGTATGCTACACATTTAAGTATACTGCCAAATTATTTTGTCCTAGGCAATACATACTTTAGTTATTAGCAAGTCAGCAGCTGTTAAAATACTTAACACAATTTTTAAGTATTTTCCAGGAATTTGGAAGTCTTGTGTTTTACATTTTGTCGAAAATTGACAAAGTTTTCGACCATGCGTTGTTGTTAGGCGTGTTATACTGTAACTATAAGCACTTCAGCAAACTGTTAAGTACTTGAAAGTCTTTGACGTCGCGCTTGAAGCAAACTATTTGCTGAGATACTAAGTCGAGCCTAAGTTTTTGAGTATGACAAAAATGTTAAAAAATCGCCAAGAAATATGTCAAAGTTTGCCTGCTGTGTACCACTTAGGCGTGTAGAACTGTAATTACAAGCGTTCCTAGTCAGCACTTAGAAAAGCTTGCCATGCCAATATTCTAGAGTCAAGACTTTAATTTCTATTGACGTTTTAATGGTAGCGCTCTAAAGTATGCTGCAGAAATTGTAGATTAATTTTGTTAGCTGCGCTCTTGTTAGGCATAGAGTACTGTAGCTAGCAGCTGAAAAGCAGCTGGTAAATACTTGAAATACTAAGACTAGCCTGCTTTTATAAAGAAATGCCAACATGTCTAGAAGTTCTGGCATTATGACGCGGCTGCTTCAGAACTGCGCTGAAAAGTATGCTACAAAAAGAGAATATTGCGAATTGCTGGCGAAATTGCTTTCAGGCACACACGTAACTATGTGTGAGTGTGTGTGTACTGAGGCATTCCATGTGGCCGACTGCTGCTGCTGTTACCTCATCTTTCTTTTACGCTCGAGACTATTTGGCATTAACGAAATTTATTTATGCGGGTGTTTAGTCGGGCGTAAAAGGTGTGCATATGGCCAGGCGAGCACGCCCCCACACAAACACACAAAAACAAACACATACACACACTTGGGCAGAGACAGGCACAGACAGCACTTGGAAATGCACGACACGCGCTTACGAATTGAAAGGATTTGCCTGCCTTCTGCTTGGGCTTAGACTCGGGCGTGTTGCCAGGTTCGAGTTCTGCGCTTGACCCGGGTTTTGTTTCCAGCTTGTGCGGCGAATAATGATTTAAATGCCTTTTGTTTTTGCCGCAGCATACAAAGGCGAGACGGCTTTGAGAAATGCCAGCCATACATAAGTAATGGCAACCGGTTACCAACTGGTTCATTCAAGCGTTAACGCAAATGTTAAACAAATGTTATGTTCTGGCCGAATGAATTGCATGCATTAAGGCGCTGCCGCTGTTGTTGTTGTCGTTGCTGATAACGTAAATAATACCAAATTGATTGCACAAACAAAACAACAAGCGGAAGTGTAAATGATTTAACACAAGTTCCCGTTGCTCTCTACGCTCCCCTCTCTAGGCTTTCAACTCCTGACTTCTGTTCACTGTGCTTAGCTTTTCCTCTGATTCTTGTTGTTGTTGCTCCTGCTGCTGCTGCTGCTGTGGCAAAGCAAACAGCTGAGAGCGGAAGATGAAATTTGTTAGCCGCCAAACCGGAAACAGAAATTTTTCTGACTTGTAATTTAGTTTATTGTTGCGCCCATTATATATATACATTTGTATATGGTGCGGGTGTCTATATAATATTTTGGCTTTTATTTTATTGATATTAAATATTGACTTAAGCTGTGTGTGATATTCATGTTTATTTGTATTTGTTAAGCACATCATATAATAACTAGTAGAATTAAACGAAAAAGCCCAAAATAAAATGGAATAAATTACAAGATTTTTCTTGCTTAGTATTCAATTGTTAAGATTTTAAAAGCGCCTTTCAACCTTTCACAAAATTCTCTTGATACATGATTTGCTTGGGCAGCTGTGTGTGAATTCCAAGAAAGTCAGACAACGTAAAAACAGCATGAGGCAAATTTATAATATATTTATACTGTCCATAAAAGAGGAAATGTAATAAAATAAATAAGCTTGAAAATATACGAAAAATATGTGCAAGTTTATATCATATTTTCAGCTTGTTTGCTTAAATTCCGATTAATTTATTTTTTTTTTATATGTTTTTTAATTGTCTTATTTTTATATTTTTAAATATTATATTTCTCAAAATATGATTTTAGTTCTGAGATGTGAGATTATATTAGGTTTATTTCAAAATTCACCATATACCACATTAAATTCTCACTTATATTGTTTAATGTCATATAATTTTTAAATTAATTACACTCATTCATATTTATTCACTATATTCACACAATATATTCACTTGTTAAGTTCAACGAATTTGATGTTTCGCACCTGCGACTCTCAAACGATGCGCACGCGACACCGGCTAAAAGTAGACTAAACGATGCGAACGAAACGTGGAAGATGCTGTTCGGCTTATGTTACTTTACAGCTGTAAGCCAAGAGAGCAAACAAGAGCACGAAAGCGTTTGCTAACATAACGTGCATAACTCAGCCAATGTTAACTTTGCTAGTAAGAGATGCTGCGCTGTTAGGCAACTGTTAACTATGACAGCTCTTGTTCATGTTAATGGCTTAGTTAAGCCGCGCGTACAAAATGCAATTATTGTGTTTAAGTGTTTCTGCTGTAAAATATCTATTTATACGATCGTATTTAGCATTCCAGCAAAATGGCTCATTAGGATTTTTATGGCTCAAGCATATACAGTGAAATCCATAAGCGCTGCCCAATTCAAGTGACCCTGTCATAATCATAATGACAATTAACCCTCTGCTGAATGTGCTTGGCAATTTACACAAACGAATTGTGAAGAACAAAACACACAAACACTTACAGGCGCTTAACAGTGCGATAACATTATTTCTCATTAACGTCATGCCGGCAAATTGGGCGGCACACACAATGGAGCCATATAGCCGATAGAGTTGTGAAATAATGGAGCTGCCTAGTAACCGTAAGGAACAAAAAACAGCATGGCAAAGGCAAAGGCAACACCAACAACTACAACAAAAATAACACAGCAGGCAAATGCAGGCGCATTGAGCAAAACTAGGACACACGCAGGCAACAACAATGAAAAAGCAGCATTGAAAACGTGCGTCGCAGGACGACTGGCAAGTGCAAAGCACAAGGATAAGCATAATATGCCAACGCACACACGCACACAAAAAGTCAGCTAAAAAGAAAACAAAAGACCAAATTATTCTGCAGACATACTCGCAGGCCATAGATGTCGCCGCGACAGTCAGGCGAAAGTGAGAGTGAGAGGGAGCGAGCCACACGCAGTGATTGAGTGAGTGGAGCGAGCGAGCGCGATGATGATTTGAGAACAATGCATTAGAGTGGATCGGGCAGGGAGGCGGGGCGCAGACTTTGCATAAAATTCAATTTGTCGTGTGCAGCAGCCATGAATATGCCGCACAGCCGAGCTTAAGCTGCCGCTGCTGCTGCTGTTGACACTGAAGCCCACATTCTGCTGTCTGCTAGTATATAACATAGCTCAAGCCACACTCGCTCTCTCGCTCTCTCTTTCGCCTGTTCTGTACAGTTGCAATTGATGTTATTGTTGCTATTGCTGTTATTGCTAATGTTGTTGCTGTTGTTGTTGTTGTTGTTGTTGTTGGCGCATCGCATGCAGCCGCTGTGGCGTAACATATGCGCGAAATTACTTACGAGGCATCGCAGTCAACGTCGCCGTCGCAGTCGCAGTCGCCGTCGCCGTCGCCGTCGCCGCCGCTGCTGCTGTCACTGGCAGCAGCGCTGGCCTCCTGGAACTGGTTCTGGTTTGGCTGCTGTTGGCTTGTAAAACAATGCCTGCATTTGGCTGCACACAAGACACATGCAATTATTAACAAACACTCAAATACACACACATACACACACTCATATACAATATAAACAGACAATTGTACAGTTTTTTTTGGCATTTTCAACAGTTAAAACAATCGCACACAACGCTGGCGTATTAAAAACTTTTTCACTTTTGTTTTGCATTTTTTGTGGCCCGCAGTTGATAATTATCGAGGCCCTAAAACGTTTGCCATGGCCACAGCCGAAGTGGCCCATTATGTGGCAACAAATGAATGATAATCAGCCAGATGATAGGGCCCAAGGGCTTGCTAGGAGGGGAGGGGGGTGGGGCCTCGCTGGGCACGGCTGGCATTTAGTTTGTCATATGCTTGGCCACAGCATGTCCAAAGTTTTAAGTGAGCTCGAGTGTGTGTATGTGTGTGTGAGTGAGAGTGTGTATATATTGTCCTGTTTTGTCAGCTTGAGTGTCATGCGAGTTTTTCAAAGTGCTCGAGTGTGACAAAAATATTACGCATACGTCATGTGTGGCAAGGACTGAGCGAAAGTGTTTTCGAGCTTAACTTGTTGACAATCTAATTTAAAAATATGCGCTCTAAATATTATTTTAAAAGCTTTACACTGCAAACTTGTTGAAAAATCCAAAGAGACAATATTTAAGCAACTCAATAAGACATTCGATTTTGTCAATTTTAAGTATAACTCATAATTTATGCCCAAAATATTTGTTTGGCCCACAGCACTTGCCTTAAATTATTTCTTGATATGTTTATAAGGCATTCAATTGCGATTTTTGTGGCCACTTGGCCACAAATTACTTATGCAAAAGTGCAGCACTCTGCTGTTTCACTCAATAGTACTCAATTAAGGAGCTGTTGAGTGTGAGAATTGCTGCGCTTTTCTTGCTGCACAACTTTTGCACACCTTTCACTTTTACAGGTCATTAATCACGGAAATGCAAAAAGTGGGAAAACTTTAAGAGGCAGAGCCAGAGAAAATAAAATAATTTAAAAAAAATGCGTAGAGATGGGTCTGTGATAAAAGAATGTGCGCTCCAGTGGCTCAGCTGACTTAATGCGATTAAATTGGACAAACGCTTTTGTGATTACAAAGATAATCAAATGAAAATCGAAAACAGAAACGAAAGAAACTAAAAATGAGCCAGCAATTAAGCTGCAAATGAAGTTGCAATTGAGTTCGACATTTTTAGCGCTTTAATTAAGTTTCGGCTTAGCGGACAGAGTCAGCTGCAGCAGGCGGATATTACGTATACGTACGAGTGGAGCGGGGCAGCCGGGCGAGCTGTGCGGCCTTTGGGCCAAACGCAAACAATTCACGTCAATTAATTGTAGCCTGCTGCGAGCCGGTAAACACAAAGCTGAACTTCAACCGCAGCGGCGACATGACGACAACTACATAGATTACTATTGCCCCGGATAAACAAATGGCAAACGGACACAGGACGTGGCAGGCAGGCAGGCAGGCGCACCAAATCTGCAATTGCAAACGAAAAGCCGAAAACAGAAGCTGCAACAATTTGTGCAAGGGCAACAAGAGCTACATCAGCATCGGCATCAGCTAATAACTGCCACAGGCTGGGCTTAGTCAAAGTTTAGCCCCAGCTGCGATATAAATTCTGTGGTTGCAGCTTCTCTGCCAGGCAGCAGCTCTATCTAAAGTTGCGGCAAGAGATAAACGCAATTAATTCAAAATTTATTCGATACCAAAGAGAAAACGACATGAGCTCCAGCTCCAGACCGGACAAATGGGCATTGTTGTTGCCTCTGTTGTTGTCTCCGTTGTTGCACATTAGGCGTAGTCATGACGGCTGCAACACAGACTGCATTAGCCTCAAGTGCAATGTGACAGCGGCAACGAGTAGAGTGACAGCAATACTAACAGCAAGTCATATACTTGTGTCCACAGTCATGTCATCTAGCCCCCATTACGCCTCCTCGCCCCCAAGCCCTAGCAGCTTACACACCCCCCAGCATCTATCATTTATGCTTGCTGACTGATTGATCCGGCACACACTCCATAGTGCTCCACATTTGAAGTGGGGCAGCTAAACGCTGCATGAATATTTCTGAGTCTGTTGCCTGAATAACACGTTGCATGTGGCATAAATCCGCAGCAATTGTTGAATCCCTGTAGCTGCTAAACATTTTAATTGCTGATTAGCGAAGGTAATCAGTTTTTGAATGAGTCATCTAACTAATTAGTTACAACTGCGAATATTCTATGAAACTACAGTAAACGATCGATTTATTTGAGAGCAAATAAGAGTCACGTATGTCTCCTTTATCGATAGAGTAGAATATATAGAGAATATTTCTTAAACATAAACCCAAGTAAAAATACTTTAACGGAAAGTAAATATAAGCACAATTATATGAATTGTACTAAAGAGAGTTAAGCTCGTGCTTATTAGTGCCCAGAATTAAAGCGTCAGGAATATAATAATAGTTTATTCAGTCGAGTGTGCACTGTAAACGAAAGAAAATTTATTTTAGCGCATATATATAATTGCTAATGTTTTAAATCATTTAAGTTATTATTCAATTAATAATAATTTAAAATATTTTTCTATACATCCTTTTTTCAGATAATATATTTAACCTAATTTATGAAAATTCTAATTTCTCTAAACTATTTTTGATATACGTTATTTATCTCTTATTGACCACCTCTATCAAAAGCCCAAAGACAATAACAATTATTTTCCAAAATTGAATATGAAATTTCAATTTAATTCCGATTCGGTGCAGCCATGTCATTTAGCTGGTAAACCCCCTGGTAAACTTCTAAGCTCCGTGTAAGTAGCTTAGATACAGTTCACAAACGAATGACAGTGCAAATGTTTCACAAATCCACACCCTAGGACCACCTCCCCACTTCTACGTCCCGCAGCAATTACACATTTACACTTTCGGTCAGATACTCCCCACATGGAGCAATTGGATATCATTAATGCGGTTAAATTGTATAACCCACTGCTGTCAGGGGCTGCTTACTGGGCCAAACGGGCATCTGGTTTTTAGACCCAGCTCCGCAAATGCTGTTGTCTGCGTGTGTGTGTGTGTGTGTGTGTGGTTAGGGAATTCTCTGTCAGGGTTTCGCATAACAGACATGTTCCAAGTGCCAAAAAGGAAAGTCTGGCCAACATTTTTGCTTTTGCTCTTGCTTTTATTTTCTTTCAGTTTTTGGTACACATTTAGCCGCAAGCCCAGACAGCTATGGCAAGAAGAAGAAGAAGAAGAAGAAAATTTACCATAGTGAAAACAACTACAAGTTGACTCTGTTGCTCCATTTGCAACATTTATGGTGTGAGCCGTCTGTGTGTGTGTGTGGAAGGTCATTTTATTGTTTCCAGTCAAAATGGTCAAATGGGAATTTGTTTTTAGCCATTTTTGTTGTTGTTGCTGTTGTTTTTTGTGCGTTGCGATTTGCCTATAGATTTAGATTGAGCTGTCGTACATGTTATTGGGCTTCAGCCGTAACGAAAACCCGGCGTCAGCCAGTCAGACAGTCAGGCATCGCCAGAGATTGCTTGGCATATCGTTGGAAGAGAGATGGAGAAAGAGAGAGAGGGAGAGAGAGAGAGAGAGAGAGAGAGAGAGAGAGAGAGAGAGAGGCGAGAGAGAGAGAGAGAGAGAGAGAGTGGGTATACCAAATGATTAGAATAATCGCCGTAGGTAGTTTTTTGAGCTGACTCCATGACACCCATTCGTATTGAACCGGAGCGAACCGGAACGAATTCAGTGTTGGCTCATAAAATTTGCAACCCTTCAATAGTCAGTTTTGGCAGTGTTTAAAAATGTTTATTGCCCTCGCATGGGCTTAAGGCAAACGGCTCAATTCCCAGTCAAAGTGAATTTTATGGTCGTGTGCAATTTCTGGTCTAAAGGGTCGATTTGGGTATTTGGCAGATGAAAAGCGCTTTTCTTTAAGCCAGCTCCAGCAGCCGAAGGGCGCCCAAAGGCAAACAAATAAATATTGTTCTATGCACATCAATTCAATAGCTATTCATGCCAACTTTTGCAATTCATTAAATAACAAAAGTTCTTAGACAACATTTTGGGTTTTAAAGTCTTTTAGCTTTAAGATTGAGCCAACTAATTAAATTAATTTATTATTGATAATTAACAATTACATGAAACTCCGCAATTGCTCACAAGTAGCTAAAAGTTTTCCAAACACAGCAAATTTATTCAGTTCAACCTACCGAATTTCTGCGGCGGTTGCCATGTCGCTGCGGGCCTTGCGGCGGCAGGCGTCGGCATAATAATTAATTTTCAAATACAACCATGTCCTACGCCAAAAACTCGTCGTCTTTCGCCGAGGCGGAGATGGCGGGGTTTCGCGGTGGTATTTAAGAGTTTGTTTGTACAGCAAATGCCAACGCATTCGCATAATTTTATTCAGATTTCATTGTAAAGCGCGAGCTGGCAAATTTTGCATAGCTGACAAAATGTTACTGGGTTGAGGAGGGCGTTGGGGGGCCTGGGAAGATATATTATAAATGTATTATAAATGTCTGTGCTGCCACGCCTTGCAATTTATTTAACATTGCGTAAAAGTGTCCAAAACTGCAAGTCGTAGATTTGTTCTTGTCCGTATTAAGCAGCAGCTTATAAAAGGATAAAAACTTTCTTGAATAGCATTTATTAATCATATTTCAGATATTCAACATTGGTTAGATAGAGACAATAGCATTATTGTTTGGACACACCCAAAATTTTCTCTATTTCGCAGATTCGATCCAAGACTTCTTGGTTTCGAGCTCTTTGGTCCTTGAGCTTATCCGCTATGACATCCAAGGTAGCTGCGATTGCCAACAGCGACACATCTGTCGTATTCAGATCCCTGCGAGTCGGATATATCTTTGCCACTGGCACAACTCCAGACTGATCCCCTTCTGCATTCGGTAAACCAACTGCTGCACCTAAAAGTGAATCGATAAATTAAATAAAACTGACAACAGATTCGCCCGAACCTAAATCCCCAACAGCTACTGGTGGCTCCGTTTGTTTAGTAAGTACATCCATTGGCACAGAGATGGCTACTGGGGCTGCCACTGATTCAGCTACAGGATCCGAAGTCTCGACGACAGCTACTGGCTTTGCCACTGGCTCAGCTACTGGAACCGAGGTCTCCACGACAGCTACGGGTGATGCCACTGGCTCAGTTACCGGAACCGGAGTTTCCACAACAGCTACTGGCGTTGCCACTGGCTCAGCCACCGGAGCCGGGGTGTCCACGACAGCTACGGGCGCTGCCACTGAACTGAAGCCTACAGGAGCCGAAGTCTCAACGACAGCTACAGGCGTTGCCACAGGCTCAGTTACCGGAACCGGAGTTTCCACGACAGCTACTGGCGTTGCCACTGTCTCAGCTACTGGAACCGAGGTCTCCACGATAACTACGGGTGATGCCACTGTCTCAGCTACCGCAGCTGGAGTCTCCACAACAGCTACAGGCGTTGCCACAGGCTCAGTTACTGGAACCGGAGTTTTCACAACAGCTACTGGCGTTGCCACTGGCTCAGTCACCGGAGCCGGGGTGTCCACGACAGCTACGGGCGCTGCCACTGGCTCAGCTGCCGGAACCGCAGTCTCCACTACAGCTACGGTCGTTGCCACAGGCTCAGCTACTGCAGCTGGAATTTCCACAACAGCTACTGGCGATGCCACTGGTTCATCTACCGGAGCCATAGTCTCCAAGACAGCTATCGGGGTTGCCACTACCTGTGCTACAGGAATCGTAGTCTCCACGACAGCTAAGGGGGCTGCCACTGGCCCAGCTTCCGGAATCGCAGTCTCCACTACAGCTACGGGCGTTGCTACAGGCTTAGCTTCTGCAGCTGGAACTTCCACAACTGCTGCTGGCGATGCCACTGGCTCAGCTACCGGAGCGAAAATCTCCGCGACAGCTACAGGTGTTGGCACCACCTCAGCTACCGGAATCGGAGTCTCCACCACAGCTATGGGGGTTGCCACTGGCTCAGCTGCCGGTATCGCAGTCTCCACTACAGCTACGGGCGTTGCCACAGGCTCAGCTACTGCAGCTGGAACTTCCACAACTGCTGCTGGCGATGCCACTGGCTCAGCTACCGGAGCCAAAATCTCCGCGACAGCTACAGGTGTTGGCACCACCTCAGCTACCGGAATCGGAGTCTCCACCACAGCTATGGGCGTTGCCACTGGTTCAGCTACCGGAACCGGGGTCTCCACGACAGCTACGGGTGTTGCCACTGGCTCGGCAATCGGAGGCGAAGTTTCCACAACAGCTACTGGCGATGCCAGTGGTTCAGCTACCGGAGCCAAACTCTCTGCGACAGCTACAGGGGTTGCCAGTAACTCAGTTATTGGAATCGGAGTCTCCACGACAGCTACGGGCGTTGCCATTGGTTCAGCTACAGGAACCGGAGTCTGCTCGACGGGTACTGCCACTGGTTCAGATAGAGGAGCTGAAGTCTCCACGACAGGTACAGAGGTTGCCACTGACTCAGCTACTGGAACCGATGTCTCCACGACAGCTACTGGTGCTCCCACTAGGTCAGCTACCGGAACTGAAGTCTCCACGACAGGTTGGGGGGCAGCCACTGACTCAGTTAAGGTAACCGGTGGCTCCACGACAGCTTCTGGTAACGGAACTGTAGTCTCCACGACAGCTACCGGTGTTGCCACTGGCTCGGCTACCGGAACTGGAGTCTCCACGACAGCCAACGGGACTGCCACAGGGTCAACTACCGAAACCAGTGTCTCCACGGCAGGTACGGGGGCTGCCACTGCCTCAGTTACCGGAACCGGTGTCTCCACGACAGCTACTGGTGCCGGAACTGAAGTATCCACGACAGCTACCGGTGTTGCCACTGGCTCAGCTAGCGGAGCCGAAGTATCAATTACAGTTAAGGGTGTTGCCACAGGTTCGGCTTGAGGAACCAGGTTCTGCACTGCCCCTGGCTGTGCTACAGGAACTGAGGTCTCCACGACAGCTACTGGAGCTGCCACTGGGTCAGCAACAGGCACCGGAGTCTGTACGACAGGTACGGATACTGCCACTGGTTCGGCCATCGGAATGGGCACTTGCACGACAGCTATGGGGGCTGGCACATTATCGGCTACCGGAACTGGAGTCTCCAAGACAGATACTGGTGTTGCCACTGGATCGGCTACCGGAGCTGGAGTTTGCACGGCAGCTGCTGGGGCTGCCACTTGGACAACTACTGTAGCCGGTGCCTGCACGATAGCTACCGGAACCGAAGTCTCTATTACAGCTAGGGGTGTTGCCACAGGTTCTACTTGAGGAACCGGGTTCTGCACGATAGCATCAGGGGCTGCAACTGGGTCTGATACAGGAGCTACCGGAACGGCAGCTGCGACAAGCTTAGCTACCGGAACCGAAGTCTCCGCGGCGACGACAGGGGTTGCAACTGGGTTTGCAATTGGCGCTGGTGACCCTATGCCAGGGACGGTAGATTCCGCTGGCTTTGCGACCGTAGCTGGAGTGGACTCAAGTGGAGACCCGACAGCCGTTGCTGGGGTTGCCATTGCGTTGTTTTAGTATTTCGTGGATTGGTGCTTATGGCGTTAAGCAATTTTTCATTTCTTAAAAATGAATCGCTAATTAAATATCTGAAATTGCCTTTAGCTTTATTTAGCACAAGGTATTCGAAACTGAGACCTTCAGCAAACGGTTTTCACTTTCATTAAGAGCAAAAAACTGAAAGCGAAGGGAATAGACGAGACATGATAAGTCGCTTAGCCGTGGCCTTCAAAAAAGTCATTGGCCTCAAGGAAAGTGTTGCTTGGACATGATGTTAGAAAGGGGAAAAGAGAAAAAAAAAGCGTAAAATTACAAAAGCACACGTGCAATTCTTAACGAACCTGTCGTCATTCACGCTTTTTCTTTGTGCCTCAATCGATATATTGAAATGAACTTATTTCTGAATAGGCGCCAGCTTGGCGATTGTCGTGAAAAAATGGTTCAACGAGCACAGAACAACACGGAAAATCGGGAACATATATCTGACATATTATGGAGCTCTTGAGGGAAATTGTTCCGGACTGAATTGGTGCTAAATAAAGCCAGAAGGGAATTTAATTTAATAATGGCAAGTTACGTAAGCTGATGTTATGTTATTTTTAATTGAATTTAATTAATTATTTAATTTAATCGAGTTCATTTATATTCAAATTTGGCATTTTATTTTGTTTATGGCAAATTACTTTTTATATAATTTTCACTGATTTTAATTATTGCTAAGTTTATTTAAGAAATTGTTAATTTTTACGCCGCCGAACTGCACGTTCGAAAAACACACTTTTAACTGGCTGTTTAAAAGAATTTTCTCATTTTTCAATACCTCTTATCGCTAATTTTCTTTCGTTAAGAAGCCCAACTAACGCCCATTGAGAACAGAAAACTAAACGAAGGTGTTCAGAAAACCGGAAAAGCCATGAACTGTTTGTTTATATTGAATGAGTACAGGCTAAGTGGCTTTCCGGGATCTGACCTTAAATAATTTTCAAGATCTACAGGTGTTTTGGTTAAATTGTTGAGAAAGGAGACACTGATAATAGTAGAAATTTGGTTCTTTTATAAATTTTGCTCATAGAATTGTGCAGAATATTCAATTAACAAATTTAAAACAATGTGTACCAGGCAACACCTTGCCCATGGTATATAGTATAAATATGATTTAATAGTTTATTATTTATTAAAAATAAACAAAATATCGTTTTCAATTCCAGTTAACTGAGCACATAGCTAGTTATTTATTTAAAGCTGATTACTTTGTGCAGCTTGTCAACAAATGGTAATGTAACTAACCCACGGCCGCCGCCGCCCAATCCGCTGCAGAGCAGAGCAGAAGATATTGGGCTGATGGCATTCAATGTCTGACACATTGACAAACTGCCAGGATGGAGGAGTCGCTCAATCGGAACACATTAGCTGGAAAAAATGTAATCGCAGAGAACTAAGAAATAAATCTTTCAATTTTTCGAATGAATAAAGGAAATAAATGCAGCCAAATGTGAAGCAATTCTCGGTTGCATGGCAGGCCACGCCCACCACACCGTCGCCCACACACTCCGGCTGCTGCAGCCAGTTTCAATGGAGTTGCACATGTCGGCAGAGGCGACAGGAGACAGGAGACGGGAGACGGGAGGCGGGTGCTTGGCGTAATGTGATCTGCGTACAATTTGCAGCCGTCGCTTAAATCCCAGCACACTTGAGACTTGAGACTCTAGCAAATAGTTTTTCAATCTGGCCGAGGAAAGGAATCGCGATAAAGCGTACAAAATAAAATAACGTATAAATAAAGGATGGAATAAAGAATTCATTCGCACAAATGCAAAATGCTTATATGGAAATCATTCCAACGCCGGGCCCCATCCAAACCTCAGACCTCGAGCAACAAAAACGGAACAAAAAATGTATCCGTAGGAGACAGGAGTTTGCGTACAGTTGCTTGAAGATTGAATTGGCAGTTCAATTTCACGTATTATTGACATTTAAAGGCAAGCATTGGATATAAACTGAAGCCCGCTCTCAGCCAGACAGCTGAAGCTATTGGCTGCCTATTATTTTATACGATAAATCAATCGAGTGCTGTGTGAAAAGAAAGAAGGATAATCAAAGGACGGCCAGAAGCAAGTGTTGCCTTTTCATATACTTAGTGGCCAGAATGTAGCTGTGAGTGGGTATAAATAATCTTGGCAGAATATTGAAAAAATATAGAAATCCGAATAAACTACTTTTATTAATAAGTAAAAAATATCATGAGTTCATTTAATTTTATTTGAAAGAGGTGAACGTAGTTTTTGTGTGAGTATAATTTATGTGTGAATTGTAATTGATATTTGTTGTATTATTTAATTGAGTGTATGATTCAAAGGAGAAAAAAATTAATTATGTTGAAAATTGAAGTGTGATTTGTCTGAAAATGAATTTGATATTTGTCAGGTAAGAGGTTCTAGTCGGGAGCTCCCGACTAGGGAATACCCTGAACCCGCTTTCAGGTGGTAGCGGGAAGATGGCGATTGGTATAAAATGAAAGATACTTGACATACACATATATAATATTCGAGAAGCAACATATCATGTTTGGTGACTCTAGCTCCTTTTATTTATCAAAACTGCTAAAAAACAGGATTTCGATATACACTTTTATCGATTACTTGAAAACGGAGTAAGTTATCGATTATCGGAAACAAACTCGATCAGGCACTAGGAGCACCTACATCTAAAACTTCAAGTCTCTAGCTCTTATAGGTTCTGAGATCCTTGCGTTCATACATACGGACGGACGGACAGACTGACATGGCTAGATCGACTCGGCTATTGATGCGGAGATGCTTCCTTCTGCCTGTTACATACATTTACATTTGGCACAAATACAATATACCCCTTTTACCCATTTTTAATGGGTTCAGGGTATAAAAATAGACGTCAAAAACATTATATTAGGGGATACTTTAAAACGTAATAAAAAATAAATAAAATAAAAATAAAAAAAAAGAATGCTGATAGAAAAAATATATCATATTAATTTATATGAAAACACAAATTTCAAAAAAAGAGTTCATTTTATTTCAAAGAGTTAAACGTAATTTTTTGTATGTGCACGCATAGTTTTTGTGTATTGATTGGTTTATTATTTATTGAGGAGTAAGTTGAGAGGAGAAAAAAGTATAAATGTTTACATTGGGAGTGTGATTTCTTTGAATATGAATGTGAATTTTATATTTGTCATATGTACATTATTTAAAAAATTGCAAGTCAGATATTATTATTTTAGCTATTAAGGGAAACTTGTATTAAAATAGGAAGATTTAATATATCAATTTTTATGAAAATAAAAAAAAGTAAATAAAATGAAAGTAAATGTATATATAAATATGTTTCAAACATTCATATCAATATAATATTGATATTAAAAAGATATTTATTGATACCAAGCCAGCAACTTATTTGACTTGTAATACTCTACAAATAAAAATACCTGCAAAGTGTTAAAAAAAAAAGAAGGAACACACATAAACGTAATTACTGCCATTTGGCACGCACCGCAGGCAAATACAAATATAAATCAGAACCCGAATCCGAATCAGTATCGTAATACGGCCCGTAGCATTCGAACCCGGGTAAAACACACGATCTGAGAGCAGGCATTGAACGCTTCCGGGCGCATTTTGCTAAATTGCAAATATTTTCCAATTCGCATGCATCAGCAGCCCAAAATGCAAACAATTTTGCCCAGCAGCCACAATGGGCCACAAAAAAAACAGCTAGCCAAAATGGAGAGTGGCAAGACAACACGACTAACATATACCCTATGTTCAGCAGAGATGTACGCAACTATATATTTTAGAATATTCGCAGCATTTTATTGTTATTTTCTTGGAATATATCAATTATATATCCATAAAAAAATAGAGTATATATATATGTATATATAATGTTTAAGCAGCTTATAGGCTTGCGTGAGTTTCGTATAGCCCACAAGCCACATCTGCGTGGCTACAGGGTATTGAAAACGGAACCCATTCAAATGGTTACAGCAAAAAATGTGTGTGGACCCAACAATTTTCCGTGCTGTTGCTGCAATTTTCGCAGCGTTTGGCAACACTGCACAGTCGCACAGATGCAACTGCAACTGCAACTGCAGCGGTGCAATTTATTTTCAGTTTGATTGGTTCTTTTTTTAACGTGCTTAATTGCGCTTCGTAATGCTGGCCGCTGCAGGGGAGCGTGGGCGGGGGAGGGGTGGCTCTTTTGGCCAAATGATGACGCGAGCCGCGTTGCAGCGCCTCAGTTGGAAGGTCGCGCTCATCAGAGGGCTTTAATAAATTATTCAAATTAACACGCCTTCGTCCGACCGTCCGACCGTCCGGCCGACTGACCATCAGCTTTGTGGGTCAGTTTTGCGTGTTGGTGTGGGCGTGGTCGCTGCCGCCTGTGTGTTAATGGACGCTGCCTGCCCACAGTTTGCGGTCAGCAAAAGCCAGCAAAAAAAAATTAAAGAAAAAATAACTTCACACGCTGCTAAATAGCAAATACACACACACACGCAGACCTGCGCACACCTTTCGAGCATATGTTGTACAAAAAGGTAAATTTACTGCATATTTCACGCATTTTTTATTTGCATTCACATTTCAGCCGAGCACTGGGCAAGGGGCAAAGGGCAAGGGTCGCCCTCTGAGCGGCACTCGCATTCACAGCTTTTGACACTTGACAACATGATTGTTTTTAAAGCCAGTGATAAATTATGCAGCACACAAAAATACACTCAACAGCCCAACGCAAACACACACACACACACACACATACACACACTCACACGAACAACAAATAACAAGCATAAAATTCCCAACAGCAAAAACGGAAAATGTCAACAATCGGAACGCAAAAGGCCACAACTGAAATTCATGACAAAGGTGTGAAGCCCTGCATTAAATTGCGAACGAAAACAACATTACAAATGCATAAAATTTAGCTGTCAATGTAGACATTAAATTATAAGCAAATGGTATTATTTAAGCCCCATTTGACAGAGGTATGAGAGTGTAAAGTCTGCGAATATAATTTGTAAAGGCCACAGTTTAGTCGATTAATGCATAATTTTGACATTACAAATAAGAAAAAATAGAGAATTAAAATTAAATAAATAAGGTTAATTTCTTAAAACTATTGAAAAACTAAATAGTTTTATTTTAAATATGAAATTTAGATGCAAATATTTTGTTTGAGTTATTAAATAAACAATAATTGTCTCAAAAAATGGCATTAACTTTATTAAATCTCTTAAAAATTTTGAGAAAAAAAATATTTATGTTAAAATATTAAATTTGTATATAGCTTTATTTTAACAAGTGCCAATCAGAACTCAAGAGTGCCCTAAAATATATATAAAATTGAGAAACAGAAACACGATAACCACACGAACCCAGTACGAATTAAGATATTAGAAGCAGAAAAAGATGCATAATTAAAAAAAACAACAAATTTTGCATCAAATTGGGCCAGCTTCGCGGCTCAGAAATTCCAATGAGAGCAATTTAGAGAGGTTTTCGAAAAACTCGAGTAAATTGCAAAAATGTAAAATATAAAGTTGGTGAAGTGAAATATAATTAGGCATTAAATAAACAATATTTATAACGTAATTGCAACTAATGAAGCTAGTTAAATGTTCATAAACTAATTAAGATCTCGTTCGAGTTGAGCAACAGAATTTGCTTTTATTGTTTTTCGCATTCCATTTAACCACTGCAGCTGCTTGTGGTAAATTAACTTGAATGCCGCAATGTATTTAACGCAGCTCAAAGCCCAAAGAAAAATCACAGAAAAAAAAATATAAGGAAAAAGGCAAAAGGGTTAAAATCAAACAAATCTTAAAGGAAAGCGAGGTGAGCGCAGAGAGGCAAGGCCCTTGGAAAATCCACTCCGCCCCCTCGGAACTGGCAACTGGGCGGTTCGCAATTCGCGTAACTTTTATCATTAGCCCGTTGGGAAATTTAACGGGCACTTAAGTTCTTCACTCGTTTTCAACTTATTTTCCCAGCCAGTATTGTTTCGCCATTTTTGCGCAATCTCGCGTTAGTTTTTCGCATGTACTTTTTTTTCCCACATTTTTGTAGGCTGGCAGGCGGAGGGAAGCGAGCAGCTACGTCTGCTAGTGCGGCTGTCACCTTTAACTTGCGCTGCCCGGCGTCAAGTGCACTGAGCCAACATTCCGCACCTCGGCTGGGAAGTTTAGGCAGCGGGGCGTAGACCGAATGAACAGAAAATTTATTTTATGCGCTCTTTTTTTGTTTTTGGCCAGAGGCTGGAGAACAAACAGACCAGGCAATCCAAAAAGGTTAGCTACATCGTTTATATGAACTTTTCTTTGTTTTTTTTTTCCCTATGTTTCTGTTGTTCTTGTTATTTTTTATTAGTTTGTTTCTTTTGTTGCTGTTGTTAGTTGTTTCTTTCGGAACACATACATTTATTGTGTTTTTTTTTTCCGAGTTTTTTGTTGTTTTTTTTTTTTGACTCTAGAGCGTATATTGTTGCAATTTATTTTATTGCATTTTGTGTAGAGTTTTTGGATTTAATTTAGTTTGCGAATCGCTTCTTCTATTTGCGGGTACTGAAAATTATGCTACACTCGGAAACTTAACAAGTTGCCAAGTTTTTAATGTGAAGCCTCAAACTTTTTCGATTTGTATTTTTTTATTCACATTTCGCACTTTTATAAATGTGTGTTATGAGGGTATTTCAAATTGAGGCCAGCAGGCTTTGAGCTAACCATTTGTTTAACCCAATTTTAATTAAAATACATAATATGCATGGCTTATACAATTTGAAAGAACATGATTCTTTATGCTTCCTACTGCCGTTTCCTGCTTAAATACATTGTAAGCCGGAATTTATGGCAATTTCCAATTGGTTTCTCAAGCAATCTGGCAACGCTCAACGAGTTTCATGCCTGCATTAAGTTGGCTGCGCGTGAATCTTTTATGAAAGGATTTGAAATGCGCATGAAATTGTGTTTATGCACGCCTTTTCCGCACCATTTCTTGAAATGATAGCATAAACCCAATATATATATATACATATACATCTGGAGCATCTATTTACTATACTGAGCAGCAGCTATCAATGCTGTTTGCACCATGATACTGGCCATTAAACAGCAACACTTCCTGCACAGACACGTACTAGAACACACACACACACACATTTTCATTTCCTAGCCAAATACTGGCAGCATGTTACAAAATTGCATGAGCTCATGACGACATATCCAAAAGTTGTGTCTCTCTGGTTTTAGGCCATGAGGATGGGAGGATGGGAACGCTTAAAGAAATGTCAATTACATTTGTCGATGTGGCCGTTGTTGTCGTTGTCCTGCTTGTTGCTGAAATTTCAAATTTTAGTCTGTGACAATTCCACCCGCTGTGCCCCTCGACACCCCCTAGAAAGGGTAGAACATGTCCACATATCGCTCAAACGGCCCACTTCGAGTGCCATTTGTTGAACGTTGTGCGTTTCATATTTTTCGTGTGATTCAGTTCGGGTTTGGGTTTGGATTTCGGTTTGGGGAGCTGAGCACATGTCGAATTCGAGCTAAGAATGTTTCTCGTTCCTCGAAACATTGCTTCACTCTTTGATAAAAGTTCAAAATACGACCTCATGTACGCAGTTTATGAACTTTTCACTCAATGCAAGCAAAATTCCACAACTGAGGTTTTTTAGTTTTCAAACTAACAAAAATGCTCTTTTGTTGGGGTTTTATTTACAGAAACAAATACGATTTCATTTAATTAACTTATTGTTATACATGGATTTATGGCTTTGCGCATATTTTCAAGCCATCAAAGTTGCAGTAGTTCTGTTAGAATTGTTTTTTAATTATGATTTGTGAGTTAAAGTATAAATATTCAGGATAATTTATTGTGACTAAACAGTTTTCTAGCTACTCAATTTATGCCAATCGATAAAGACTTTACCTATTCATCAACATCGATGGGAAATATCACTTTTCTTAAGTCTCAAAAGACTCCAGGTTAGCTGCTAATAGAGTTTTCGCCAGCTTCATCATAGTAGAATACTAGAAACGATCAAAATATTCGTGTGCTTAGAGCTCGATGTGTGTCTATCGATCTCATCGATATATTTATCGTTCTCTAAAAGCTTATTATCAGAACAGAACACTGAACATAAGGACTTGATGTATCTAGTATCTAGTAACCTTCTCCCTTCACTCGCATTGAATTATTTATATGTCAATTTTTAATATTTAGCAGATATATTCAATATCTGTTACACATATCTACACTACTAACATTTTCATTTGGGTGTGTCGCACATGCTGCACTGATTCGATTTTGATTTTCTCGGCACATTCTGTCTGGTGCGTTGTTGTCGAATCGTGCAACAAATGTTAACTGTGATTTGTGGCACTTTCCCAAGTGTCAAACTGATTTTGTGCCGAGCAAATTCACACGCCCAAAAACCCAGCCAGCTGTGCCTCAGCCTGGACTCCGTCTCGTCTCTAAGCAAATTGCAAAATACTATTGATAAAAATTCCGCATTCTCTTCATGCTGCGATTATATCTATGGGAATATATAAAAATTACCCTAAGTACTGGCACGCTTCGTAGAAGGGGCAGCAACAGCCGCAGCCGTAGCAGCAGCAGCAGCAGTTGGCATTGCATTTTACCTATGAGTATTCCCAGTTTCAAGCTTTAGCTGGGTTTTCTTGCATTTCCTTGCCAGCTGCTTCTATTCCGTTTATTCCATTTAGAAATTTCAATTTATTTTATTGGATGCGCTGGTGCGTACACCATTTATTTATCATTTCTCTTTATTTCATTTTGTTTTTGTATTTTATATTTCGTTCTCAACATTCAGTTTTTATGTCCTGTAAGTTACGAATATGGGGCATTTGTGGCTATTTCCTGTTGAATACATTCTCGACTTCCAGCAACTGGAAGCGGCGCTTCTTATTTAGCTCAAAAAAGTATGCAACGCTTTTTTGGAATGCGATTCGCAAGTGCAAATAGGAATATGGGCGATTTCGTAAAATTGAAAGAGATTTATTATCTGATCATATAATTAAATGTATTTATGTATATAGATACATATTTAAATATTTATTTTCAGGTAATTTTTGCTGGGCATCTCTCAGTCGCCTTCTCTTCTCCTTTTCATATTTCCTATTTAGTTGATTTGTATAACCCCATTGAGTTTGATTTTGTTTGTGCTGCATAGCACTTGCATTCAAGCATTCTCTATGACAGGGCCATTCGGTATAAATCATGCGCTTAAATCAATTATTATGGATTTTTCTCATATATACACATAAATATTAAATTTCTTGGGTAGCTAAAAGCAAATGTTGCAGCAAGAAGAGGTTTCAAATTTCACTTGTTAAAATGAATAATTAATATAGTAGAGCTTCAATTAGGTTAAGGGGGCTTAGCTTAGCTTAGATAAAGGTTTGGTGAGTTTTACGTTAGTTTTAGCTCGTCACATTTAGTTAGTTAATGCCTTAGTCTATTTGCATGCATTTAAAATTTGCAACAGCAAGAGTATAAGATCGAGTTAGGTTAAGAGAGATTAAGTTGGGCTAGGATGACGTTAGGTTAGATTGAGTTTCAATTAGTTTAGGCTTAATTATTTAGTCCTAGTCGTGAGATAGGCTTAGTCGACTAACGTCTATTCAGTCCTGGCCCCAAGCCTCTATGCCACTATAGCATTTGGTTAGGTGAGATTGGGGTGAATTAAGATTGAGGTAAGGTTTGAATAGATTGATTTTAGGTTAGGTTCGGTTAGGTTTAGTTGACTATAGTTGGACACTGCGCGAGAGACTTATCCGAGTTTGGATTGAGGTTAGGCTTGGATTAATTGATTTAAGGTTAGGTAGGGTTAGGTTAGGTAAGGTTTGATTTGGTTTAGTTGACTCAAATGTAGTGAGTCCATAGTTATCAGCCTCTATGAAGTTGACCCCAGCTAATAAACTTTATTCACCTATCTCTTTTCCTTTTCAAGTATCCTAGTTACTACAGCAAAAATGTGGAAAATTGTAAAGGAAAAGCAGCAATTTGCACTTCATCGTATTAAATGTACCCCTATTAGCTTAACAAGTACCTGACAAATAAGTTAATTCTCGTGCGTAAACATGAACGCACATTAACGCACCCCCTCCCAGCCCCGAACCCCTCCCCCGCCCGAAGCACAGCAGGCAGGAAACCCCCGTTGCGTTTGCCAACTAAACTCCCAAGCTTTCGCCCGATGCTCGCAGCATTTCATCAACTTTCGCACAACAACAGCATAAAAAGAAGAAAACTCGCCCTCCTCTAGAGGGGGAGAGGGAGAAGATATTCACATTTGACTGTGGCTGCTGCGCCTTTTGCTCATTTCCAAATACGGGCAACCTGAGGTTTGTTTTAATTTGCTGCTGCTTTTCTATGAGGCTGCCGCCGGTGCTTGCTGTGCTGCTTTTCCATTGCCTTTGCCATTGTCTTTCACCGTATGCGAAGCAAAACTTTTGCATTTTCTCATTTTCGGAAAATGTGCAAAGGGATTTGTTTTTCATGGTTGTGTTGCGCGTATTTGTATGTTTATGTTTTGTCTGATATGATTTCGGCTTTTGTCCTCTACCCGCCCCCTGTTAAAGTACGAGTATCTGTGTATCTGTGTCTGTATGTGTGTGTGTGTGTGCCTGAGTTCCTTTGAGATTATGCGAACACAACGGACCTCTGCTGCTTTTTGGATAAGAAGGGGCGGGATAAGCGCCCAAATAAATAAAGACCAAGTACATCTGTTTTACCATAAATTTCATATGTATGTGTGTGTGTGTGTGTGTGTGTGCTTGTGCGTCAGTCCTGTGTGGGCGTATTCCCTAAATTACAGAGTACCAAATACACGTACTTACAATGGACACACACACACACACATGCCCATATATGTGCATGTTACACTCGACCTGCTATGTCTTCTCGACCAATGAATGCGCTTATCTGATTGCCTTGAGTGCACTTTACTTCCAATCTGTTCTACGAGATGCACAAACATTTTATCTACATTATTTCACAACAGTTTCTGCATTCATAAAATAATATAAGGTATTTAAATAGTGCATAAATGTGTGAGCATATACATATGTATATGTAGAATAAATTTGCAAATTTGGACAGTATTTAATCATTTCAGATTCTTATAATCAGGCAGAAAATGTTGTAATTAATATTAATTGGTAAATGAAAACTGTGTTCTCGCAACTTTCTGAAGTAAAGTTTTAAGCGCAATTCATGGTAAATCTGCTGAATTTTATATCATTCACATATATTCAAGTTTCATTCACGAATGTAAAATAAATATCGAGCAGACTTTACGGATATTTTTGTTTACAAAAAAACATGTTTTTTTTTCTTAAAGCCAATTTAAATTATTTAAATGCCATTTCATAAAGCTTTTACATTAAATGCATGTCCTATAAAACTAATTATTTTAACTTTTTTTATTCAGATCCAAAAAGTATGCTATAGAAATTTAAATTGGGAATTCTATGTGAAAATCTAATTGATGGGAATTATCTGATACTTTAACAGGCGTACTTTCATTTTTGAATTGTAGATTAAAATGCATTAAAAAGCTAAATAAATTATCTCAAATTTCCGTTTCAAATATCAATAGAAATGGTAATTAAAATTATCAAATTCGAGCTCTATTTATGTAGCTGGTTGCCAAAGTTTTATGCAAACATATATTTACATACATAAAAATACATATATACGTAGCTAAGGCATTTCCGGCTGATGCCTTGTTGGGCATATTCTATGAATGTCTGAAGCAGCCCAAGAGGCCGCTTGGCCAAGGCGAATGCCACATGCTGTGGCTGCTGTCGGAGCGCAAATTACATTGTTTTATTTGAATTACGATTCGTTCAATATCCTGGCCAGGAGCTGCCTGCCCCTCTGGCTGCCTGGCTGCCTGTCTGCCTGTCTGCTTGTCTGCTCGGCCGTCAGCCCAGCCGACTGACTGACTGGCCGAGACATAAAAGCAGCTTTGGTGTAATTTAATTTGTGCCACTCAGCGCCAAATGCGTGTTTATGTAATTGTCTCAGCGTGCGAGTGTGTGTCTGCGCAGGGCATCTGCGTAATACGAACTGATGTTCGCATACTTGTACTTGTACTTTAATAAGTTGCATATCATTAAAGGCGCGCCGAGATCAGCCTAATTGAATAAATCAGCGCCAAGGACATAATGAGCAGACGTTCGCATTGTTGACGGCATTTCGGATATTCCGGAATTGGCTCACTTTTGATTCGGTTGTACGTGGCTGGGCTTTTAAAACAATTAACTTTTAAAACTTTGCTGTTACCTCGCTTGTAACTTGCCGTAAACAACTCTGCGCTGGCAACACTTTGCAGACCCTGACAACTCTTTTTTTTCTGTTTTCCTTTTTTTTTAACCTGCCCGTCACAGTGTTTATATTGTCTGCGGCGCACGCTGAAAGAATCCGACAGGAATCTGCGCTTCATGTGGCACAACCCAACGGACCTCAGCTTATTTTCAATCTTTTTTTCATTTCGTTGCTTTTCTTTTGACGTCGCACGTACGCCGCGCCAGCAGCACGTGATAAAAAATGGCGCCCAGGCCAAGAAAAAACAACTGTAAATACAAGGATGATGGCTTACTTAGTCGGCCAGGTAATAAATGGCCATAGTCGCCACGGCCACAAATGATGCTTGAGCTCGTTATCCTGGCAGCTACACGGATCCCTTTGCCAAGAAACCTGGCCCCCCTCCCCCCTACTAACCACCATAAGCATGACCCTCAACTCTTGAGAAGATTTGATGAAATATCATAATAAATTGCATAACTTAACGATATACTCTATTTTAAGTAATTGTTCAACTGCAGCAGTCCAGCAGTTGGTTATATTAAGGAATAATAAAAATAGCTTAAGACTGTTCGAGCAAAAGAAACGATATTAAAATATTAATATTTATCTTTATAGTTCTATGAAATATGTTGCATTTAACTAATATATATTATATATTAAATATATTATTGTTATATACATATATAAATTTAAAAAGGATTTGATATTCTGTTAAACGCAAAAATTGAATATATTTTTAAACATATATGTATTTAAGTTATACGATAATTGCGATCTGGTTAAGCAATTATTTTTATAACATATATTAGTATATTTTGGAGTCTTTAAATAATAATAAATAATTATAATCAAAATAATAAAAACGTAAAATTTTATGTTAGATAAAACAAACTTTAAGTTTAATAAATAAATAATAAATATTGTACGAAATTATTCTTCAAAAATATATATTATTAAATTAAAAATACATGAAAATAAATGAATATATTAGAAACTTAAACAAAAAATATTTTTTTATTTATTTTAATTTTTTATATGGACTCAAAATGTTGAAGGTGTGCATAATTATATTTTTTTTTTATAATAAAAAAGTCCGCATCAAAATGACTATTTTTTTTTTATTCAAAAGAATTAAAGAATTTTGTGTTGACTTTTTCTTAAGCCATGTCGGGGCCAATCGAAACATTTCTTAACACTATTTCCTATAGCACAGAAATCCCACAATAGAGCACAAATATTATTCTGTCCATTGTAGCATATTGTTCCATCTGTGGATATTGCTTAAATTTTGGGCAAAAAGTAAAATTTCTTAAACATGCCAGCGAAATAAAATGATGAAATGTGGGTGGAGTCCAGCACATTGCAGCCGCCTTCGCAGCACATTATCTATAGCAGCTGGAACTGCATGGAAGTCGCCCTATCACACGTCTAGAGGACTGCACAAAAAGTTTTCGGAGGCATTGTGGTTGAGGCAGCGCCTGGTGGGGGGAGTGCAGGCGCGCTTCAAATAGCTTCTAGTGTCTATCTGGGTATTTTTTTTTTTATTTTTTTGAAAGACATATGCTTGGCACTTAGGTGCTTAGCCAGCAGCAGTTAGGTTTTTGCCATCTTGTGCACGGGTTGGGCTAGTTTTTCATTGCGCCTGCTTCTGCCCTGCAGAGCGTTCATTCAGCAAGTTTTCTGGCATTTTCGAGACTCACGTATGTTTGTGGTAAATGTTTTTCAATTTCTTTCGAGGTAGCTCGCCAAGCGAAACGCGTCCAACAAAATGCACACAAATTCAGCGTTTTATTCGCACCTGCGGCTGTCTGGCTTTTTCAAGGTGTTTAACTGTGGGCAATTTCGTGTGTGCGTTTGTGTATTTCTTTGTGTGTGTGTGTATGTGCGGAAATAGAGCTTATTATGGCCCAATCTCTGCACTCTCCTCTGCAGCCCTTGCCAACATGCAGCTAGTCCTCACAGGGCCATTCGCTCTCTCATTTCACAGTTCACAGATGGCTTTGAATCGAATTGAATAAAATGGGAAAAAGTGCCATAGAATTTCCCTTGAATGAGCCTTCGTTTAGATTTCGCACACAATTCTCAAGAGCCGTCTAAACACTTGGGTCCGCCATTCTAGCTAAGGCCCAAAACATGTTGGCACTTTTCTGGCTCATATTTATGAGCGTGTGTGTGTGTGTGGGCGTTAGCTTGTTAATCTTCAGCCACTTGATGGGGGGGGGGCCACAACATTGAAATAGATTAAGATTTTAAATGATAATTAACCTGAATTCTTAAGGGGAATTAAAACTGTTTCAGAGCTTCTTCTAAAAGGAGAACGTGCTGAGGGCTGGAGTGTGAAAAGTTGACATGTAAATAGATTGATATATTTAGATATGTTAACTAAGCGTTATATAAAAGATCGAAAAGATCTCCACAAGTATATGTGAGTGCATATAAAATGAAGCAAACTGCTTAAAATCCATTCGATTTGGTTTGTTTGTCCGGTCCAGCATAGCTCGGCCATTCCTTGCCCTATTCTCGATTAGAAAGCTCTAATAATACAAGTTGTAGCTCATTTTTTGAGTTTCCTTTACACAGCAACGGCAAAAGTTAAACAAAAATACGAATGAACTTCAAACAAAGCTCGACAAACTACTTGGAAATAGTTGGCAATGCACGGGGATAAGGACACGATGGCAATGCGAAAAGGTACAAGGCGAAGGTTTTTCTCTGTTGCAAAAATGCATAATTATGGGCGTGTCTCTCATTTATTTTCGCGCTGAATTAATTAAAAGTTCACTTATGCACGGAATTTGCATAAAAATGACATTTTAATTGCGCTTCATCTGTGAAGTGCAACTTGGCGCCATTGCCAACGCCTTTTGCGCCAACGCGTTATGAAAACGGCCCGCGTTTGCCGACAAACTAGACAAGGGCGGTGCGAAAGGGCCAGGGCATGGGGGCAGGGGGCGGGCGCATAAGTAAGGTGCAATAGGGGGCCCGGGAGAGAAGTGCGCTCGAGACAGACAAGAACACTCGGCGAAACACTAGAAAACGCACTTGCGCAACGTAATGAAAAAACACATTTTCTTTGCTTCGCATCTTGTTGGTGCAGGGGGAGTGGGAAGTGCTTGTGAAATATTTTCATGGAAATCCCTTTGAAAGCTCTTGGTTATGCGCTAGACAAACAAATAGAAATATTTATTAGATTTTATAGATTTTTCCTAGCGACTTTTGCGCAATCGTATCAAAAGAGCCAATAAAACTTGAATTGGAATTTGTGGGTTCAGCAAAAGGTGCAAAGGCAAGCCTCAAAGAAAGTTGTTTATTTTATTTGTTTGGGAGCAACCTTTATTTATGATCCTCTCTATGTTATGTTGCTTGGCGAGGATTTTTGTTGCACTTAATACAAGAAACTTACCTAGTATATAATGCTAGTAATAATAATAAATAATCAATATGAAAATAATAATAGTAATACAAATAATGATTATAATAATAATAATAATAATAATAATAATAATAACAATAAAAATAATAATAATAATAATAATAATAATAATAATAATAATAATAATAATAATAATAATAATAACAATAATAATAAAAAATAATAATAATAATAATAATAATAATAATAATAAAATAAATGATAAATAATAATTATTATTATTATAACAAAAGATAAGAATAACATTTACAATAATAATACAAATAACAATGGTAATAGTAATTATAATAGATATATTAGATATAATAAATAATAAATTAATAAAATTGCCTTCTACAGTATAATATGGAATAAATCGTTATCCAATGTAAGCTAAGCTTGATGGCCATAATTATAATCAACTCAGTGACATTCCATTGTTTGTTGTTATAAATTCAAACTATCTAAAATAATTTCCAAATAACTTGGCAAGCCAATAACCGCAGCTAAACGCTTCATTTAGGTCGCATTCAATGCAGAAAACAATAGAAAATAACATAATAAATAAATAAACAATGACAAAAATGAAAATAAAAATGCAAATGAGCTGTGTTCAGTGTGCGATAAATGGCTAAGCGAGTGAATGTGAATGGCCGACTGAGTGAATGGATGAATGAGTGAATGAGCGCATGAATTAATTGTCTGACTGTAAATGATTTTTGAATGTTTTGCATATTTTGCATGCATCGCAGGCGACGACCGGCGGCTAATTAAAAGCAAAAGCTCCACTAAATACAAATATATACATATAAATATATGTGCATAAGTATATATATATATAATGCCGTCTAATAAAGAGTTGAGCCCCTCGAGGCGAGTCAAACAGCTGAAAAATGATTTTTGCCACCCACTTGAAACCGCGGCACGTTAACAAAAAAGTGTTAATTTAAATTTCGATACGTGCTGCGAATGCAAAATGCTGCACACTGCCAACACGGGCACCCCCCCGGCACTACCAACACTCCCAGCACTCTCAATATTCCCAACACTGGCAGCTGCCCGCTGCCCTCTGGCCCGCTTCGGCTTGTCGCCCCGCCACGTACGCAGCGCTGTGCACAATTTTATGCACGTCCAGCGTGTAAAACACCTAAAACGCCATCGTGCCGCACAGCTACACCCGCCTTGCCCCACCAAGCCAACCCACCTTCCCTCACCCCTTCCTCTTCGCACCATCATTTGCATTTATTTTCGCAGCGGTTTCCGACCTGTTTCGTCCCACAACGCACGTTGCCATCGATTAGTTTTCATTTTGTGAACAATTTTGCATTGGCTGCGCTGATTATGCCGCCCTGCGGCTTTTCCACTCTCCCCCCCCTACCAACCCCTCGCCCACTGGGCACACTCGCGGCACGAATGCCCATGGCTAACTATTATCGTTGACTGTCAACGGCCCGTCAATCCGCCAGCCCCATTGCAACTCGAGTGGCTTTGCATATTTTCAGAAGGGGGCTGCTGGCCGTGACGATCGCGGACATCAAATGCATTTTCAAAAGAGTTTTCATCTGAACGGGACGGAAAAGGTTGCTTTATACTCGCAGCTGGGCCTGCTTTCCCGCTGCAGTTGCTGTCGTCACGCATATTTGTCACGAAAGAAATTAGGAGTCCCAAATAATACTTAAATTTTATATTTTTTTTCACCAAAATGAGACATAGTTGCGAAATGGAGCTAACTTCTGTATGTATGAATGTATTTTACTATAAAAACACAAATTTTTATTAAATTTTGTATGATTTTTATAAAAAAGAAAGTCCAAGATCCAATATTAGAAGGCAAAGCAAATTTTGGCTTTAAGAAACAATATTTCAAAATATTAAAATAAACAAGTAAGAGGTTCTAGTCGGGAGCTCCCGACTAGGGGATACCCTGAACCCTCATATTCCAACACCAAATGCAGCGCGCGCTTATAGATAGAGAGTAGCGGGGAGGTGGCGATAGGTATAAATTGAAAGATAATCGATATATATATACTTTTCTAGAAGCTACATGTCAAGTTTGGTAACTCTAGCTCTTATTATTTACCAAAATTGCTTAAAAAACAGGATATCGATATACATTTTTATCGATTACTTGGAAACGGGGCAAGTTATCGATTATCGGAAACAAACTCGATCTGCGTAGGAACTAGGAGCACCTACATCTAAAATTTCAAGTCCCTAGCTCTTATAGGTTCTGAGATCCTTGCGTTCATACATACGGACGGACGGACAGACAGACGGACATGGCTAGATCGACTCGGCTGTTAATGCTGATCAAGAATATATATACTTTATGGGGTCGGAGATGCTTCCTTCTGCCTGTTACATACATTTGGATTTTGCACAAAAACATAATACCCCTTTTACCCATTTTTAATGGGTTCAGGGTATAAAAATAAATATTGAATGAAAGGCTACATAATATTGATCCCAAATGACTTACGTGTAAATATTTACTCTGAAAACATTAATAAAATTTAAATCCAAAGCCAAGCTGAGCAATGAAAAGCCGGATTAGTTCTCAGTTCAATTGAGCTCTGGCCAATTTTTGAAAATTAAAATAACAAGAAGTGCCTTGAAAGGTAAATACTATGACATTTGCCACAGATTTGACTGTAAGCAAAGCACAGGGGCAGACTTGATGGGTGCTTGGCTTTTGGAACAGCATTTTGGCAGCTCGATTTGCCATTCAAGTGCATGAGGAGCAAAAAATAGTAAAAGGAAAAGTATTTAATGTCAAAATATTTGTTATTTATGATTTTTATGGTAAATGTCTAAAATCGCTGCAGTGGTGCATATTTCATACCAAAGTGTTACGTAAAACTTTTGGCCACTGCTTTGCCACTCTCTCTCTCTTTGTCTCTCGCGCTCTCTTTCTCTCTCTTGGCCAACTCTTTGGCGCTGCATAGATGTTTGGCAGTGTTTGGTTATGCCAATGCACAAAATAGCAAGAAAATTCGCATAGCTCGAACACGTCTGAGCGCACACAGCCAAACAAATTTTCAAAACACACACTTATATATGTGTGCGTGTGTGTGTGTATGTGTGTGTGTGTATGCACTTTATGCATGGCGTGATTTTATGATTTTATCAATCAAAATGAAAAAATATTGATCTGATTGATTTACGCGCTGCAATAGGTTCTACCCATGACCTTTTTTTTGGGGGGGGGAATGTTTTATTTATTTAGACTGCGCAGCTCTCAAAAGTTATTGAAATGACTGAACATATAGATAAATTTAGGAATTCATCTAGGAATTACATATAGAAGCGAGCTTTTTAGTAACTCGACAATCTTCCTCTTAAGTTCTGTTCTGTTTTTTGTTAGTAAGAAATCTAGCTGCTCTTTGGAATATATATTGCATACAATTTCAAAAAAAGCCGAATATATATATTTTTTAATTATAAAAGATTATCAAGAGCGCAAGAAACTCGCCTTAACTTCCTTTTAACTTAAAGTTCAAAAGATCTGCTCATAAGAAGCTGATAGACTTTTGCCGCTGCCGTAACTCAATCATTCTTTATCATAATTTTCTTTAAGCATATGCATATCCCTTATAGAAACACAAGCTGGAAGCATTTTTAAAAATTTAATACGTATGTCAGATTGCCGCGCCCGATGCTGGCTTCAGCTGCGACGTTCATTTCGCTACAATAAAGTCAATAAGGCGCGAAAATCGAATGCGCTGTCAAAGCCAATGAAGTGTGCATTAACGGAAAAATCGCCGAGTTGTGGGTTTTCCGCGGCACATTTTATGGCACATATTTTTGCATTTGCATCTTAAAGCCGAGTAAAAATATCTATATATATATATATATATATATGTGTATTCTTCGGCACCTTGGTAACGTCGCATAAAAGACAAGCTGAATAACGCAAAAGTGCACACTTCACACTTTTAACTCCTTTCACATACGTTTATAAATCGAAAATTTGTTAATATTATTGTAATTTAATCATACCAGATTCCAGCTAACCAGCTGTAAACAAGGCTTTATATTTTAATACTTAAGTAAAGAAACCAATTAATTAAACGAATTTCCTTTGCTTGGCTAATCAGCACACCAAGAAATATTATGTTATTCTGTGAATAAATTATATTAAAGAATAGTTGTTATTTTGTTATCTATCGTATGGCTAAGTGCAACACTTGCATTCAATTGATTTGTGGCAACATTGCGTATACGTAACAAATATAATGCTATCGTTTAATTTGCGTACTGTTCTATGGGTCTAAATATGCCACTTGACATGCGGCCGGCAGTTAAACTGCAAAATGCCAACAATAAAACCAATTTGGTAGCAAAAATACAAAAGCCATAATATGAAAATGGCCAACAATTTGCCGCAAACATTTACCAATTATATTTAGTACCTTCCACAAAGCAACCCGCTGCCGCTGCCCGTCCCCTACCTACACACATTCCGATTGCTGGAAATGGGAAAACAGAGCACATTCTGTTTGGCCTGGCATTGGCCGTTTGTGAGTTTTGGCCACGTTTGCGCTTGGCTTGAAGAGGGCTGCTGCTAGCCAAACCTCGAGCAAAGCGACAGCCAAATGCAAAGCCAAAACCAATGCACTTGCAGGCACTTCAGCTGGCCATATTATTTAAATGCATGCCCTAAGCGAGGCTATATTGGTTTTGTCATGGAATAAGCAACACATATACAATGAAAATTTTTGAAACATAACTGGCTTGTAATCAATTTGTGCTTTCCAATCGATCTGTCTGCTTTCTACTACATACTGTGCTCATAGTAAAATCTATATATCTTCTTTGGCTTATAAAAGTTCGCTTGCTGTTTAGTTTATAATCTTACATCTCATATTTTACTTGAATTCTAATAATTGTCATCACGCGTCTCGCTGTGTCTACGTTGTGACGGTGTAGACAACATTTTAATGCATTTGCCATGATTTGGCGTTTATTCTCAATTAAACATACTTAAATTTGATTTATTTCAAATAATATCAAAAAGATCAACAAATTTAGTTATATTTTTGAACCTTTATATATCAATAGCACATCCCAAACACAAGACAAAGCTCGTTTCGCTATTTTATGTAGTCTAATTCGAATATAATGTTAGGGTATTAAATCTTCGATCATACACAATAAACATAACAACAAAAAACAGGGCAACCGACGCCAACGTCGTCAACCGATTTCAAAATTCATTTAAATGGCAAATTATAAAATATTAAAATTAACAATTTTTATTTTTCAATTTTTTTGATTGCCTTTGTTGTTTACATTGCAAACTGAAATGACATGCAAATATTACAACACTCTGCCCCGCCCCCCTTCCCTTCCCTGCAGCCCTTTACAGATCAGCCTTGAAATGCATAATTAAATGTGTTGTCGGGCTTTGTAATGAGGGCAAACAATTTGCCAACGAAATTGCGAAATTGCATTTAATTAAAAAATTGCACATTTACCAAGCGAAAGCAAATTTGCAAATGTTTGTGAAGTTCATGTCTGAGCTGCTTTGTGAACCGAACTAGTAATTGGGTGAATCGTGAACTGAAGCTGAAAGTGTCTGAAAAATGTCTGTCAAAGAAATGGAGGCAAATAGATATCACAGAATATGTTTAGACATTAATTATGAAATTCAAATAACATTTAATAAAAATTGTAAAATATTAATACAAAAGCTCAGCACATAAATAAATTGAGTTTCACTTAGACAAACTTGAGTTTCATTTAGATAAATTCTGGCAAGCATTTCTTAATATTATTTAATATGATTCTCAGCGCACTTCGAACTTAATCTACAATCTTCTCAATGCACAATTTTAATCATTATCTATGTCTCGTGTAAGCATCTGCCTTTTCTTATGGCAAAATTGTTGTACATTTTACATTTAATTACCAGCATGTGCTTACCGCATAGCCCGCATTCCTTCACATATACCATATAGGTTTCAATTGCAATGCCACATATTGATATTTGAATATTTGTTGTAGCAAATCGATTGAATATTATTTGTGTATATATGCCAATATTTTATGCATCAATGTCAGCTGCATTTTTAGATATAGCTGAATAAAATGCGCTACACTGCGTATGAGTAATGCAGTCAGCCGTAGTACACACACACA
The DNA here is from genome assembly GCA_035045725.1 of Drosophila ezoana. Classification (NCBI taxonomy): domain Eukaryota; kingdom Metazoa; phylum Arthropoda; class Insecta; order Diptera; family Drosophilidae; genus Drosophila; species Drosophila ezoana. The sequence goes on from JAWNOU010000207.1 coordinate 2,605,312, forward strand.
CACACACACACACACGCGCGCGCACACTTTGACGCTTTTAAGCATCATTAATTTGCTGCGGGCCATATAATCGTCCCCCTCCCCCTTCTCTATGGCAGCAGTCAAGAGTAATTATATGTGCATAGTCCGGGCAGAAAGCTTGCACATGATATTCTCATACGCAGCAAGTGCAGCGGGGTTTCATGGCATGGGGTTTATGTTTGATTTTTAATGGACTGTGGCCAGTGTCCGGTTAAAAATTTTTGGCGAACCCCTATACGGCAGAGCCCCCAATTACGAACGCCTACAACTAATCGAACGCGAAGCGCAAATGAACTAAAGCCGCAAACCGAGATCTGAACCCAAACTCAAACCCAAAATCTAAACCCGATTCCCAACTGATTTGGCTGCTGGTCTATTCAAAGCTCTACTCGATTTGCTCTGCGACTTTAATTTGATTTTGTTGATGTGGCCGTGGTTGTTGTAGTTGTTGCTGCTGTTTTGTTATTAATGATGGCATGCAGATAAACAGGCTGAGCGAGAGTGTGAGAGAGAGGGAGAGAGAGAGTGAGAGACAGAGAGAGAGAGAGAGAGAGACAGAGAGTAAGAGTCGGCCAACGTTAAATGACTGTCATCATTCATTAGCCACAGCCGCTGGGCAGTTGTCTACGCAGGACTTGGTTTTAAGCCAGTTCGTTTACACATAGCTGGCTTATATCCTGCACACACACACACACCTAGCTGCGCCTGTGTGTGTACGCCTGCTTTAGTTGACCTGCTTGCGACGTGCTGCAAGGCAAGCCAAAGCCATGCGGCCTACAGATATGTGCCCTGTCCTCGACATTGTCTAAGCCGCTCTGCCATAGCCCTAAAATAAATTCATTTAAACACTGCACAACCCCCCAGCCCTCAGTTCTCACCCCACCACCCCAACACACAGATAGTCTTAGTTGTATTCTCATCGCAATTATTGTTGTCTTAGTATTTTAATTAAAATGTGTTTGCCTCGAGTGCACACAATGGGTGGTAGATGGGGGGAGGGGGTCGAGGGTCGGGGTGGTCTACTTTGGCTACCAGCAAATTATGTCTGTTGAACACTCTCTTGGCCACAAGTGTCGACCACATTGATTCAAATTGGAAGACGACACGAAATTACGGTCGCCTTCTGTATGTTTAGGTAAACAAACAAGCAAACAATTGCTCAAACGCACAGCACATGCTATTTTATGCGGTTTTCATATCAATTGAGAATGCATAAACATTTAATTTATATTAAATGTAACATAAAACATATATTTTAACCAGTCTGTGCCAACTGGCCACTTTGTGGTGCACAGTTATTGCTTTTGCTAAATTAATCAATTTTAAAAAAATATTTGATTGGGCGAATAAAACGATTTTTAAGAGAGAGAAAGCCTGTTCTGGTCAAGGCTCCATATAGGAAAAATCGTGTAGTTCCAGATCTTAATTTCCCTGCTTATGGCTCGTTTTAGGTTTAGAATCAGCCATTTTTATACCCTGCACCCATTTAAAATGGGTTAATATAAAAAAGGTTTAATTGTGTTATGCAAAAGTATGTAACAGGCAGAAGGAAGCATCTCCGATAATCGATACCTTGCCCTTTATCGAAGCCATCGATAAGAATCGACATCGAAATTCGAATTTTTTGAGCAACTCCCTAGAGTCATCAAACTTGATATGTAGATTCTAGAATAGTATATACAAATCAAGTAACTTTCATTTTATAGATTTTAATCATCATCATCAAGTGATAGGAGCTAATTTTCCACATTAGACCTTCGATTCGTGGCCAATGATACCTCCTAAAATGCCCATCCTTAACCTAGTCTGAAATTGTTTGCGAAGTTTAAAGCACACAAATCAGTTAACTGTACTAATTTTTATATTTTTACTCAGTTTATGTTAGTTACGAAGAGATTATAGATGAAAATGTATTGTTTGTTTAGACCAAAAATTTTTGCATAATAATATTGTAAAATATTCAAATGGATTTCTTTTTGATTTTTAAACAACTAATTCGATTCGCACAGGTTTTAAGTCAGTTTTAGTTTTGATTTTAATAAAAGCAGTTTTTCTAAGATTAAGCATAAGCCGTGCCGAGCTTAAATTAGAACAGGTTTTCAATGAAAACGAGACCATAAATAGCATTTGGCTGCATTCTGTTAACTTATCGAAACACATTTTCAATTCATTTTCGTGTATTAAATAATTATTTACATGTGTAAAAATATGCGGCTGAGCAGAGTTCGAATCAATTCTTGGGTAAGGGACGTGAAAAGTTTAGCTCAAACCGAAGACTGAGTTTTATTTTTATTGTTATTTTTTTGTTCAGCCCTGGTCAAAATCACAAATATCTCTCTATCATAGTTCAAGCGGACACTTAAAACGTTTCACTGCTCATATCAAATATCAAATAAAATTTTTTTAGGGCGCAAATTGAATCAATTACTGGGATTTCGAATAAATCGTTTTGCATGCGAGCAGCTTGTCGAAAATACTAAATGATTTTTTGCTAACAACCGCCCAAAAGCCTTTGAAAGCTTTTAAAACCACCTGCCCTTGTGCGGCTCACGTTCTATTTTAGAGGCTGCACAACTATTTTTGTTCAAAAAAAATTATTTTGCACGCACTGTAAATTTTTAATTTAAGTCCTTAGAACTTTAGCTGCTCAGAAATTGTTTGGCCAAAGGCACAGCGAAAGCTCGTTTCGTTTGATTTTTAAGTAAAGTCTCCGACGTTTTTATGTATATAATTTTTTTTATTTGTGTGAGTTTTTATTTTGTTTTGGCTCATGTCGAACATCGCATTTTTTTCCAAGGTACGTGCTGCGGTCATATGCGAAATGTGTCCTATTTATATTTGTATATATTTATATGTCTTTTCTCGCATTTTCATTGTGTTGTTTGCACCTTTCTCTCATTTCTTTCGTGTAGTTTTTTGACTTTGTTGTTGTTGTTGTTTTTGTTGTGTTTGCTTTGCATTAGCTTTATGGACCTTAACACAAGGCATACGCCCTGTTGAACGTAAGTGTATGTGTGTGTGTGTGCGAGTGTGTGTGTGTGTGTGTGTGTGAATAGATCCTTTGGCTTGTTTTATTATGTATATATGTCTTTCCACTTGTGCGTCTCTCTCTTTATCACACTCTCTCTCTCTGCCTCTCCCTTCCTCTGATTTGTCCCACATTTGATCAAATAATCGTAAATAAAATGCCCTTGTCATAATTTTTTTATGACCCTCTAATGAGCTTTACGTGAGCATAACACGAATTGTGATTTAGGTCCTGCCCCACAGACCGTAACACATATTCCCAGATTTGGGCCACCTGTTTTTAGATAGCGTTCAACTTGAACGTTTTTGTTCTGAGATAGGCTGTTATAACAATAATAAATACTTTGGCATCTGCTTGGATTCGGTTTTGTTTGCTTGATTCCCAACACCTTACTTCCTTCTTGTTCTTCTATATTCACATATTAAGTTTCTTCTATGTTCATTTGTATATTTATTTATTTTTTAAGTCATTTGACGGCTTTCAATAAATAAAATTCCGTTATGAACCAAACCGGTTTTAGCCCCTTGCTCAAATTAAAACCAAAAACCCCAATCAACAACATTTTAAAAAATTAAAAAATATATATTCAAACAGAAAAACTTAACCTTACTTCGAGTTCTGAACCTAACCAACAACAATTCCTTAGCTCCGCTTGTAAATAAAATATCTATCAGCTATATGTATAAATGACTTTATAAGATAAGGAGATATAAGATAAAACGAAAGATGGAATACAAAGACGCACGATGGCAATTAAGTTACTTTTTATGTACCTAAAGCCAACGCGAGTTACAAAATCAATTTTGGTATCAATCGCCCGAACTAAGCCGGATAATTTCTTCTATAGATATGTATATATTACGTACTAATTTGTAACAATTTCCTTTTGCTTTGCAACAGCTTTGTATTTCATTTGCTATTACTTTCTCGAGCAGCTCGCAATAGATTCTGACTCTAGCAAAACCCTAACCAGCACAATTAAAATGCAGTCAACCCCGAAGCCTCACAGTCGAGTTGTGGCTGGGACTCGTATCAATTGAATACAATTTCTACTTAGGCTGAGCAGGAAAAGGGCATCCTTTGTGTTGTCCTGAACCGTATTTTTTTGTTGTTGTTGTTGGAGCATTTTCTCTGTTTCAACGTGAGCTTCATAAGTTGCAATCAAGGCCCGTATTGATTATGAAATGAGGTCACAAAAGCCTCAACACAACAGACCCAAAGCTGTTGCTTTTGTTTTTGTTGCTGTTGTTGTTGTTGTTGACCAAAGTACGTAAACAAGTTAACTTTAAATGGTGTCGCATAATTTGTGTGTTTTAGTTGAATGCTTGGCTGATTCCTGGGCTCAAAACATGAGCATTTATCAAATGGGAAGTACTGCAAATTTTCCAAACCTGAAGGCTTCAAGCAGCAGGCAATTAGCCAGCTTGGAGTCTACTAAAAGTCAAGCTTGTTTGCAGGCAACACCTAGTATATAAGCATATGAATGTGTGTGTGTAATATATTTATATAAATATTTATTAAATAAAGGGCCCCATCAATCAAGTCAAGTGAAAATTTATAGCACTTTTGTTTGTTATTATTCGTTTATGCATGAGTTAATTAGAATATTGGCGTTAACCTTTCCAGCGGGTTCGTCCCTTTTGTTGTAATGCTACAAGATTTATGAGAGACCTCTCTCTCTCTCTCTTTCCCTTTCTCCCTCTCACTGTGTGTGTGCATAAGACATACATATGCTGGCTACTGTCTGTGTCCACTGAAAAGTAGCAGATAGTATGTGTGCGTGTGTGCGTGCGTGTGTGTTTAGATGTGCGTGTGTCTTTTCGCACAACAACAAATATGAGCCTCGTGCCAATAGTTTTGTCGGCTAATTTTGCCCATTTCCTTTAGTTTTCAATTCAATTACGCATTTTTGTGGGTTGATTGTAAGACAATAAACTTTTCTGCTTCACTTGGCTCAAAGGTTAGATGAAGTGAGTCGGAAATATGAAATGATTTTTAGCACTCAAGGGGTTGCAATATTGGTATATCATAAAATATGACAAATAGTTTGATCTTGTAAGGGTTACAAAACTCTACAGAAAATCAAGTACACAATCCATTTTATACTAATTACTTATTGATATTTAAATACCAGCTAAAAGTCCAATTAATACCAATTCAAAGTTGAGCACTCCTATCAGAATTATTGCATTTGTGTGCACACGCAACGGCAACTCCAATTAGAAAATATGTGTCAACGGGCCAATAACAGTTGCCATTCGCCAACAGCCGAGTGTCAAATGTAAACCAACGAGAGCTTAACAGCAGCCTAACAGCGCAGCGAACGCATGCGTAACATTTGACGCTCTCAGTCGCGCTGTTAACTCAGTAGCTGTTAGCACCTAACAGCGGGCGGTCGCTCTGTAAACATGTGTTAGTGTGTGAGTGTCGAATTTACGAGCTGTCGAGACATTTGAATAATGCAGTAAAAAAGGTGGCAAATTGTCAAATTGCTTGGCAAATGGTGAATGGCTAAAGACGCGGCTAATTTATGTCAATTAATGCATTCAAATTTCATTGTGCTATGGCAAAAGCGGCGCGTGTAGCGATTTTATTAATTTCTGGCAATACAACTAAAAAGTTGTTGTCCTTAGAAATTAATAGCAAATATTTGCACAGCAATTTGTTTGCTTGGGCCCGCCCGCCTGTCCGCTCGGGCCGGCGGGCTCAGAAGGTTGTGCAATAATCAATTTAAATATGTTTTCTCAAAACAGCCTGGCAATTCAAGCACAAGCCCATAAAAAATTTAAATAAAAAAAGCGAGCTCAAGAGATGCCAATTCAAAGCCAGCTGCAGCCACCAAACAACAACAACAGCAAGTTTATAGCGGTTTCCGGTCTGCCTCTCTGTCTGTCTATGTGTGAGTGGGTCTGTGTGTGTGTGTGTGTGTGTGTGTGTGTGTGTTGCAAATGCTATCACAAATCCCCGCTAATAATTTGTCAATATTACGTGAGCTGAAAATTGAATAAAAAGCGTTTTTGCATTGAGCGTAACAAAAAATAAAAAAATTATGCAGCTTAAGCAAAAGGCAAAGAAAAAACTGCAAAGGCAAAGACCAGGAATTTCCCTAGAAATCAAATAAATTGTTACAAATGAGTGCAACTTTTGACAGTGGCCCCAAACTGAAACCCAGCCAACACCCGACCCCCGTCCGGCCCTCTTACAGACAGTCAAATTTTATTTATATGCTTCTCTTTCGATTTTTCATTTGCTAAGCTGATTTGCAACTTTTTGCACTCCTCTCCCCTCTCTATCGCTCTCTCTCTCTCTCTCTCTCTTTCTCTGTCTGTTTTTTGGGAAAACTTTGCTGCCCATTGCTGGAAAAATTTATGAATAATTCAGCATACGATGCTGCTCTTGGCCGCATTTTCTGGCACTGTTTTGGCCAGCTTGTAATAAATGCAAATGAATTGATGAAAAGTCGCGTATTGCGCTCTCTGTTTACATTTTTACTGATTTGATATGCGCATCAATGTCAGCGCGAGCGAGCGGCGGGGAGGGGAGGCTAAAACAGATAGCATGTTGCATATGCGTTTCCATATATATCATATGATCCATATTTTCATCATCAAACGGCATACAAACAACAACTGAAATCGAGGCAAATATTTTATTTTCAGTATTTTGCATTTTCAATTGCGCAATGAACTGAATTTCAGCAGAAGTTGCCGGCATATCGAACTAAGCGTATTTGAATATGATTCATTTATTATTCAACATTCAAAGTTCCTCTGGAATGCAACATATTTCATTGGCAGAGAACGCTTAACAAATTCTGTGGAAATTTTTAGAAAACATAAATCTAACTTAAGCTAAGAAAATATGTGTTGAAAGCAAAAATAAAAAGACTTTAAGTCCAAGCGAATCGAATTAATTGTCTTAAAATCAAATATAAATTCGTTTCAATGTTGTACAATAAATATTTGATTTAAGCAAACAATAAATTCGTCACTATAATCTCTTCGTGATACAATCTCTGAATATGTAAAATAAACTAAATAAAATGGTAAAATAGTGTAAACCGCTTTTGTTTGCTTTAATTTGAGTAAACAAATGCGAGATCTGATTAACGAAGAAGAATAGAGCCGGACGAAGCTTTGGCCATGAATTAAATACCTTTAAGTTTTCAAAGTTTCAATCAAAGTATTTAAAAATCCAATCAAGCACAAATCCAATAAAAACAAGTAAGAGGTTCTAGTCGGGACCTCCGGACTAGGGGATACCCTGAACCCTCTTATTCCAACACCAAATGCAGCGCGCGCTTATAGATAGAGAGTAGCGGGGAGGTGGCGATAGGTATGAAATAAAAGATACTCGATATATATATACTATTCTAGAAGCTACATGTCAAGTTTGGCGACTCTAGCTCTTATTATTTACAAAATTTGCTTAAAAAACGGGATTTCGATATACATTTTACTTTAATAATTTCATTGTTATAATCACGAAAAAAAAAGGTTTTTATATAGAATGTCTATCTGAATATAGATCTTTTTTCGGTAAATAAATATTGTAATAAATAAAAACACTTCTCGGTAAAGCTGCTGTCAACTATTTTTTACAATCTACCCAATTTTAGTTGCTATGAGCTTTGCATTGGAAACAGAATTGAAATCGGGAATCGGTTGCAGTCAGGCACCAAATGCACAAATCAAAGGCATTCATTGAGCTCGTTTCGATTGAAATGCGACTTAATGGGCGAGCAGCTCTCTCTCTCTCCACCTCTCCCTCTCTCTCCCTCTCTCTCCCTCTCTCCCTCTCTCTCCCTCTCTCACTTCCTCTCCTCAGCACTCACCCGCTTGCAATCATTTCATCCTATAAGCGACCACATTACACGCTGCATTGAGGAGAAGCTAAATGACCGCAAGAAACACACCTAACTACGGCCACAAACAGCTAACCAATAAGCACGCCAGCCCACAGCCCCCCGGCCCATAACCATTGCCAACGCCTCCCCTCGCCTTTACCCTCCCCTCTTCGTTAACTCACCAGCTAGCACGGCCATGACATGCATGCCTGGCAACTCTGACATACTCTGCCGCAAAGCAGCAAAGCAAACTTTACTTTAGCTTTAAGTAGTCAGTCATCGGGCAGTCTGTGCGCTGTGGGCGTGGCACGTCAGCAGCAGAAGTAGCATTCTCTGGCATCTACACAAAGGCATCCAAGCACACACACACACACACACGCACACGCACACACACACTCGCACATGCTGGCATCCGAGTGCAAGTGCAGACCGTTTCTTCTCTTGGCTCCTCTACACGCCGGAAATAGCTTGCTCGGCACTCGAACTGTTTGCATTATGATGCACTGCCTCCTCGGCACGCCGCACCCCCGCTCTCCCGCATGCACTGCAGTCCTCTTACCCTCTCCCCTCAGGTTTTTATTCTACTTCCTGGGTTTCTGTTTTCTTTGGCGAAACAGCCGCAGCGAGTGGCTCGATCAGCAGCTGCCCATTGCCAAATAACAGTCAATACCTCCATTTACACACACACACACACCTTCCAGCCCCGCCTCCTCGCCCGCTGCTGTCAATACTTGAAATGAGCCAAATGGAATTTGTCTTGCCTGCCACTGACGACATCGAGTGACGTGCGGCAATTTGTTGCATGCCGCCTCAACTCAAACCCCAGGAAGCCTTTGAGCGGTAATAGCCTCAGATGACTTTCACCATCTACTTAAAGCAACCCCCGCCCCCACCTTCGACAGGAGCTGCTCCTCCGAGAGGCTTTCTTTGATCCCGTTGGCATGGCCTGCCCACAGCGCTGTCCTTTAATTTCCAGTTGTAATTACTATACATAATTGTTATTTAATTTAATTTTATTTTATTTTTACTTTAACATTTTTCACACACTCGTGTGGTTGCCATTTTTGTGGGCCGCAGAGCGGCGTATTTTGTGGTTGGTTTTTGTGTTATGTTTTTTTTTTCTTCTTCTTTTTTTAGGCTGCCTTTGAATAACATTATGCTAATAACTAACTATATGCCATAGTATGAGCGTGTGTGTGTGTGCGCGTGTTTTGTGGTTTTAATCAGAATTTAGTTAATTAAGTTGATAAAGTTTAAAGCTCTCAGAATTTGTTGAACTTTAAATGAATTCAATTTAAATCTGTTGCTCAAGTGACATCAAAAATAATTAATTCATATACCATGTTTACGGTCAAAGCAATATCCAAATAGACTTAGATTTATTATATATATATATTTCATATATACCTACATGTACATAGATATATATATGTAACTGACTTTGTCCTAAATTGACGACGTAGTTTTGAAAAATTTCACGCGCAAGTAGGAAAAAAGGGTGGGAAGCGGCTTCATGAAATATGTTTGTGAACCGTTCGATTGGGCTCGAATTCATTTTCAATTTCATTTGCATCTTTGTATCTTCGTAAAAAAACAAAACATATGGATGCAAAATGAAAAATCAAGGAATTTAAACTCATTATCAAATAAATTGATAAATATCTACAATAGAAATATATTCCGATAAATCAATAGATAATAGGGGCATATATATATCTCCCACGAAATGTACGTGTCTTAAATAACTAGAGCTGGGCAAGGCCAGGTTAGACCAGCTAGTTTATATATATACTCTCCCATTCTCATATTCATCTGTCAGTATTTTCACGCTTTCGCAGATACATAACCCAATGAAAAGAAAATTCCCGCTTTACAAGTTCAACCACAATGGCGTAACGCGGGAAAACTAAGCCCGAATTGACCGCATTTGGCAAAATCCAGTGCAAAAAGTGGGTGACCGAGCACAGTGTAGAGTACCTGAGATGCATAACGAACTGTGACAGACAACGAAAGCAACAACAGCGACAGCGACAACAACAACACAAACAACTTGAACAGCAAATCGTTTGACTGAGATTAGATTTCGTGACTTGCACTTTTCGTTGCCATTTCCACGAGCCACACCCACTTTTACAGGCCCCAACCTTTCCCGCATTCAGCTGGTTTTGTTTATGGCTTCCTAAATACGAGACAAGTGCGCGCTAACAAGAGAAATCATACGCCCCGTGTGACATGGCCATTGTCATTTGTTTATGCTTAACTGTGTGTGTCGCCTGTACACGTTCTCTCTCACTCACTCTCTCCCTTTCTCGCACCCTCTCTATCACACTAGCGCCCCGTCTCTATCAGTCTGTGTTACAATTTTGCCTTTGGTTTTGTTTGGCTGGCAAAAAGTTTTGTATTGCAAAACACAATCAGACGCAGATGCACTTTGGGGGCCAGGCCGACACAAACAGAGCACAAAGTTTAAGACTCTTTGTGTCACTTTGCCTGGCAATGTGACAACAATAATAACAACAACATCAACAACAACAAAAACAATAAAACAGAGCAAAAAATAAACACAAATAACATAAACAAGCTATCAAGTAGCCTACAAGGACTACAAGTCACGCCCTGGCTTATTCTGGGTAGACCAAAACAAAGGTAAACAGCAACTCGGGCTCTTGAGCCCAGTCAAAAGCGAACAAAATTTATAAAAATATTATTTTAAGTTATTTTATTTTTATATTTTCCTTATGATTTTTATAAGAGACTGTTATGAGTGAAATGTTGCTAAGTAAATATTAAATATAGAAAAATATTTCATAACGTAATAAAATAAAATACTTAAATTTTCACGTACATCAATTTAAAATTGCATTTTTACTGAACTACAAAATTTGAGCATTAAAACAAAATATGTTCTAAAGTTAGTTTTAAGATTAAATTTAAGTTTAGAAAATATTTAACATTTATATAAACGTAAGCTGTGTGAAAATAACGAAACTCAAGAGTAAAAAAATGGAAAATAATAATATTTCTACTATATATAACATATATTTTAAAATAGAGAAATACTTGTATGTTAAAATAATTTAAATTTCGAATGCAGAAAAAAACTTTGACTTAAATAAATATAGAAAATAAAGAGAATAAGTATGTTTTAGTATTTCTATAATGGCGACTAAATTTAGAGGTTGTGAACTGAAAACATATAACTAATAAAACATAAAACTAATAATAAATAAAAATATATTAATAACTAACGATAAATAAAGAAAAGCAATATTAATAAAATAAATAATTATTTTTGTGAATATTAAAAAAATATTTTTTTTAATTTATTAATGAGTTTTAAGGGTAATCAACAAAAAGTAAAATTCATTTCAGTTTTAAAATACGTTTTTACTGGCAAAAAATGTTATGTGTATATCATTTTTTTTCTTAATTTAAATGACCCTTAAAAAAACGGGATAAAAATTAAAATTCGTTTTACAGAGTAATTCGATTAACTCAGGTGTTAAACAGACTGCAAGCAGCAGGGTATTAAAACCGCCGGCGGCAAACGTTTACAATGCAAACTAGGCAGCTGCTGCTGCTGTTGTTGTTGTTGTTGTTTCTGCTGCTGCTAGTAAATAGGGGCGTGGCCGGAAATGCATACGTCGGCCGTGGGGCGAAAGTCGCCGTTACAGCATAATAATGTCAGACAGGCGACGTCTTTTTCATGCTGTAAATTGCAAAAATGCAGCCAGCGGGTCACAAATACAAGCACAAACACACACGCACACGCGCACACATACACATACAGGGCGAGTAAGTTGCATAAACACATGTGCGCCTTTTTGCAGGTTTCAAGACCAAACGGAAGCGAGCGCCGCTCTGACAAGCGGCATGCCACACAGTGAGCGGCAGGAGTCGCGCGGGGCGAGGTTGAGTGCCACAAGCGAAACAGGCTTGAAAAAGCAAAGTTTATGTACATTTAATGCGCGGCTACAGCAGCTACAGCGACAACAACAAGGAAACAGCACAATAAATCCAGGATACATTAAATAACACACAGCAGCAACACACACACACACGCACACACGACGACACACACACTTGCACAGTCGCAGAAATGTAGGCGGCGAGCGGTCAACTTCCCTTTTCGTGTCTATGCGCTTGTTTTGGCTACGCCAACTTTTTTTTGCAGCCCGAGTGTAGCCTGTTTTGCTTATGTGTGTGTGTGCGGCATTTCCTGTTTGCTACAGCGTGTGTGTGTGTGTGTGTGTGTTTGTGTTTGTGGCAGCGGAAGCACAACATGGCGCTGCTGCTGTTTGTGGCGCATCAACGTCGCTTCAGCCTGCTCATAATAATTTCTTATTTAGTGAGCGGCCAGAGAGCAGCCAGGTGATGCGATACACACACACAACCACACACACACTCACACACACACACACACACACACACACACACACTAATTCGGTCACTATGTCCAACATATTTTTCGCTTATTTTCGCTTGATTTTCTTTTTTATTTTATTTTTTGTTTTATATTTTTGTTTTTTGTGGCAGCACACGCTTGCCTCAGTGGCACTCACACACACACACAGCTCCCGCTGCCCCGCACTCCGTCTCACTCCACTGTTTGCCTCATTTTCGTGTGTCAGATTTATCTACTTTGTGCTCCTGTGTTTTATTTTTTTTGGCTTACGTTTTTTTTTTGTCGCTTGGCATTTGTGTTGTGCACAAGAAGGTATTTAAATTCAAATTAAGCAAATGTCATGTTAAATTCAGTTGACAGGCGTCGCCAGCGACGCCACCGCAACTCACCTCACCCCCCATCCTACCCCCTCCGTCCACCAGCTGCAGCTGTGGTAGGGACAGCGGGGCGGGGTCCCAGGTGTAGATGTCATTTTTGCTGATTAGCGTAAATTACTTAATGCGTCGCCTTTCAAAATTATATTCGCACAGATTTTATTATTTTTTTTTTTTATTAAAAAATGTGTTAAAAATAATGTGGAATAATCAGAGATTTTGTATACGCTTAACTGATTTAAATTATGTTTGTGTATCAGATTTCGATTAAGCTTTTAATATTTGTCATCATTTCTGATTTTACATTAACTTTAATAAACAAGATTCTTAGGTATTTTCCGAAACACATATGCACTGCCTTCAATAGAAGAAAACCTGAGAGAGTAGATCACATAGAAACAGATGGACCGACAATTCGAGACAGATCTAGACTGGTTTCAAATATATATTCTTCATGGGGTCGGAGCTGTCTCCTTTCAAGCGTCAAACATTTCATGGCAAAGGGTATAAAAATGTATTTAAATAAATTTCCGATTGCAAGCCTCTGCATTGCCAAATAGTTATATATACATGTATATACAAATATATAAATATTAAAACCTTATACTTTTATATTTGTGGAAAAAAATCAAAAATTATTTTTAAAGTTTCGTTTAAGTCTGTTGATTCTGGCCGGAAACAATATTGAAATCGTATTTTTATTTTAAAATTATATAAATTTATTGGGTAATTATAGAATTTGTATCCATCTGATAAAAAGGTCTGCAAACTGAATCCTTCTGCTTATAAAAAGAACTTGAACTTCCTTATCGTATAATAAAATCGTAATAAATTATATATCCAAGAGTAATATGTTAAGATAGATTTTGTTCTTCCCTAAAAAAAAAAAGGAAAGCAGCTCACATTTTGTGTTTGGCAAACTATTTAATCAGTTAAGTCATAATTTAATGCTCAAGTATGTTACGTGTGTGTGTGTGTGTGTGTGTGTGTATAAATATGTATGTCACCTACATTTGAGTACACATGAGCAAGTCATGTACTTAGCATGAATTTGGCTTTTAATGCGCTTGTGCACATAAAATTTAATTCAAATCAGCTCATTAAACGCCCGCCACTTGACACACTCATTCATGCGTCGACAGAGACATAAATGGGCGGCTATTGTGGGCGGGGCGGTTAAAGCAATGCAGGCAGTGGGAGGGGGTGGGGCTGCTGCAGAGCCAAATGGGAAGCGAGTCGTGGCATGATTTTGTTTTGGCAAGGAGCGTAAAGCAGAGTTTATGTTGGACATTAAAGCGCGGAAGTAACTGCCGCAACAAAAAAATAAAAGAGAACAAAAACAAAAATAACGAAACTAAACTAAAAATGCAGGAGAAAAATACGAACAGGACGAACAAGAAGAAGCAGCAAGAAGAACAGCAGCAAAAATTCAGACACATTAAATATGATATATTTGCGAGACGGCAACCAGGACACAAGATAAGTTTTATGGCTGGGGTGACCAAAATAAATGGGTATACACTCACAGGTTCATAGGTTGCAAGCATTCATGTTATTCACGTTATTCACGCTTCGGCTGCAAACACGTTTTTCTTTTATGAAATTTAAATTTAGTTTACAAGCAATTATCTAGTCTAATTGGATTTTTCACCACATAAAATACTAAACACAAGCTGCCAAAGAATTGCTGCCAACATGAAGGCAGCAGCTAAGCCAAGCTCCTTTCAAAATATTCCTCATATTAATAGTCCTGTGAGTGCCTTTTGTTTTTTTGAGATTTATGCTCTTAAGGCACATTGCCGATTAGATTTTATTTTATTACAATATATATAAATCAGGCATTTATCTGCCTGAACATATCTTAAGTATTGCATAAAAATAAATAGTAATAAAGGTTACTCGAGCTCAAACCAAACTGAAAGCCAGCCTTGGTCCTTCAGGACGAAAGGGATTCGAATCTTAGACAAATGCTTGTAGCTGTTACTTGATGGAAGACTATTTTAATGTTCGGTAGCTGTTGTCCCTAAAAAAAATATCAATTGGTCTTGTTAACACTCATTTACTTTCCATTTCTATGTTATTATACCCTTCTAGAGGGTATTATAATTTTACCATGAAACGCATAGACGGAGACATCTCCGACCCCATTGAGTATATATTTTCTAGATCAGCATGTCCATGTCCATCTGTCCGGCTATCAGTCTGTCTGTCCTTCCGTCCGTCCGTCCGTCTGTCCATCCGTCTGCCAGTCTGTATGTTTCTATGTGAACTAGTCTCTCAGTTTTAAAGCTATCGTCTTGAAACGTTGCAAAGGTCCATCTCTCTATAGATGCCATATGAAAGATCGGTCGAAAAGTAGGGTGTTGTATGAAACAGTTTTCTGTTTATCAAGATATCTTAGCCAAAGTCTTTAATTAGTTAGTTTCACTATCCTTACCATATATACTTGCAAAATCTTATCGATATTAGACCACTTTAATCATATAGCTGCCATAGGAACGATCGATCGATGTTCGCATTTACGAGCTTAACTAATCTTAAATATTTACAAAACCGTTAGGCAAATGTCAACAAGGGAGTTGTTTAAGTTGACACAGCTGTAGAAAGTATGCAACATTTTCTCTAATGTATTTCCAGAAAAAAGTGCCGCCCTCTGTCAAATTACGTCTACTCCCAGATAGTACAAAACGTTTTTTTAAAAGTAATGCTAGAAAAAAGTGCCGCTCTCTGCCCCTTTGTCGAGCCAACTTCTCTTTGCTATTTGCATTTCTTAGCACACTCTTAGCCAATATATTAAAATGTAAATATTTTCAGCTACCAAGTCTTGCAACATGATTTGCAATCTCTCAAAATTGCAGAATATTTTAGAATAAATGGGATGAATGCTTGCAAGAAAAGAAAAGAGAAAAGAAAACTATTGCTGAGTGGACAAATTGCAGAAATGCCATTACAAACACCTACAAAACCCCTTTTCCATTACCGAATGCAGTAAAAACAAAAACCAAAAAAAAAAAAAACAGAAAAAAAAAGAAAAATGAAAGAACCAGGGAAAGGACGGGACGTGCAGGGGGGCTGAAAATCTGTGCAGCTGCCAAGAGCTGTTCACATCGCTCGCGTAACTTTATCAAAATCAACTTGAGATGCATTTTTGTGACGCCAACAAGTGTTGCACTTGATCTTTTTCTTGACACTGGCCAATGGCAAAAGAATTGAGTGTGTGTCCACACACACACGAGCACAAAGCATCCGCCCACCCTTTTGGGTCAATTTTGCTGCAATGATGGGGAAATTTGTGCGAGCGACTTGCAACTGCCACAGATTGCAGCGAGGTAAAGATTGAAGATTGGGTCGAATGGAATTTAATTTTGTGCGAAACTTTGTGCAAATACGTTGCACAAGCAATACAAGTATCCGTATCTTGTGTTGGGTTAACATTGTGACCGATACGGCAGCCTGGCCAAGAACAACAGCCAACAGTCCATCCGGGACTTTGTCATCGCATCAGCTGTTTGGCCAGTCCGGGCCAGTCAGAAGGGCAGCTCTCCACACCGACAAGGACATAGATGGATAAAACCTAATTTGTTGCAAATAAAATAAAAATCAGCAATAGGAAATTTAATACATTCATTGTGCTGCCGAGTAGATGCCCTAACAGACTTTGCGGTTAAAAATAAATAAAGAAACTTAATATGATATAAATTATCGGATCTAAGCGATGTTATATCTCTGACCGAGATACTTTTTCATTATCAGTCTAGCTATATTTACCTAAAAGTGATTAAAAGCTAGCTTTTTTAGGGTATTATTGGTAGAACATATTTGGTCCCAGGTCAACTATATGAAATACTGATACAACTATCAACTATCTTATATAGTAGATATATAAAAAAAACTTATAGGTATAAACAATAGAGATATATAACTGGTTAATTCAGCCAAACTATTTGTAAGTGTGATCATCTTTATTTCATTTTATTAAGTTTCTTTAACAGTCGGTTTTACAAAAGAAATGAAAAGACAAGACTGTTATGCAATAGCTGATGATCGTTAAACCATATATAAACGTTAAATCCTTTTTACGGACTCAAAACTATCCCCTTGAGTGGCTAACAGAATTTAAGATATCTTAGTATACCTCTTTAGAAGAGCATTGGAGCAATAGAAGCCAAGCGGGCGGGCAGCTGGCCAAGACAAAGTGGCAAGACAAAGCCTGTCAATGGCAACCAATTGAACAAAATCATTTCAAATTGTCTCTGTGAAAAGTTTTTCAGCCAGTTGCACTTAGAGCCAATGTCGAAATCAACGAGTTGTATCTGATGGATTGTTGTCTGGCTGCCAGCTGCTAGTGCCGTTATTTATTGTGATCTGGCAACTCTGGCGCCGCTGGCAAATGTTGCCAATGCGAAATTAAAAGAAATCAAATGCCATTTAAGCGGCCTTCATTGGCATTTGCATACAACACCTCGAGGCGGAACAGTGAGGGGTGTTTTGTACGAATCGAATATATATTTATTCGTATATTCGTAATTTAAATGTTGTTTTGTTCAAATGTATTCACATATTCGTTTATGCAAAGTCTACTTACTGGAAAAACAATCAGCTTTCTGCCTTCCCCCTCCCCCAATAAGCCAAAATATTTGATGCGCTTCGGTTAGGGCTCGCAACGCCACAAATACACACACGCACGCACACTCACTTACACACATACGCACACACTTGAGCTTATATGTAGGTATTTTCCATTCCGCACAGGTAATCGATTTTCATGCTTTTGGCGAAATGCACAAAAGGACCAAACAACAAAAAAAAAGAAAAGCAAACCAGAAAAGCAACAACAAAAAGTAAAGCAACTTTGTTGTGCGTCGGTTTTCCTTTTTACCTCTGTTGAATTTGGTTTACTCCCTTCTCTGCCACTCTTCTTCTTCTTTGCTATGTGCATTTTTGTTTTATTTCGCCTGCGTATACTTAATATTTATGTTGAAAACTTTAAGCAGTTAAGAGCTCGCCGAGCTTAAAATATTCCAACGGTGTGCGTTGAAGTTCGGCAACTTGTTGATTTAGTTTTACCTCAATTTGGAGCACATACTGCCGCGCCCTGCGACCCTTGCCGCATTAAAAATAAATAAATAAAAGTAAGAAAAGGCAAGAAACCCAAAAATCTGCTTGGCATAATCACCATATCAGATGATGTGGAATGTTTTTGATCTTTTCCCAACTAAAAAGCAGCTCAAAATTGGGTAACGCAATTTGATTTTCTCGGAAAATTACTTGCGACAAAGTTTACTTTGGATGAGGGCATATAAAGTGTTTAAAATATACAAAAAACAGCTTTTAAATTCCTCATTTAAAGAAATGAACATAATCAATAAAAGCCCAAGCCCTTAGTTATGGAAAAATAATACATCTATTAATGGCAACTAGTCTCAATTACCAGGCATCTCGGGATCACATGAATAATGCAAGCGCTATTGCGTTTTCTTTGAAAAATTTTACAACTGAATAAATTTGTGAGCATTTTAAAAATAACTGCTGAATTTGAGCCAGCGACTTCTCGTTTGTTAGATCGACGCGCAGACATCTCAACCACGCAGGTTTATAACGCCACGTTTGTATATTTTGTAATGTTGGAAAAAGTCTTTGACACAAACTTTGACAACAATGTGTGTGACTTGGAGGTGGACCCATGAGAAAGAGCTTGTAAAGATTTCAGAAGCCTTTCCAATAACGTTTTCATTCAACATATTATTATTAAATAAACGTCTTTCAATCTCTAGTTGCCAGATCTTCACTTCCAAGTCTATACACCCTTTTTTGGGCTCACCTTTGGCTCAATTTCGGCCAAATTGCAATATTGCCACTCGACGACTTAACGGATTGTTGAAAGGAATAACAATTGAAAAGTGTCGAGCACTGCGACTGCCCCTGAATCGAACCAAAAATATCTCGAAAATTGCATGTAAAATTATTCAAAAGTGCAAAGTGCACATGTGGCACGAGCAAAAATCCAATTACGAGCATCGAGCGAACTGCGAATCGAGTATTTTGACAAGTATTCAATGAATTTAATTTGAAATTTGCGAACATTCAGAGCAGCTGGCTAACACTCTGACCCAGCCCCAGCCCCAGCCCCTGCCCCAGTTCCAAATTCAAGCCCAAACCCAAACTGAGCCCGACTCGACCCGGTACTCAGATCAGCGCCAGTCAATGGGCAGATGCAGACAGGGGCAGCCGGATGGATGCCAATGCCATTGGCAACGAACCTGCCAAATGCGCCGGCTGCAGTCGCCCTGGGTGCCCTGGTAGAGGCGGGCAGGGGGGGAAATGAATTAGAAATGTGTAGAACAGAAGTTACTCAATTGCCAGTTGGAGGTCTCAGCAGCAGCAGAAGCAGAAGCAGCAGCAGCAGCAGCAGCTATGAAAAATGTTTTGTGGCCGTAAGAAGCTGCGAACTGGGAGCCGTTAGCTGGAAAATCTCTGTGCGAGACGCAGCCGGAAAGCAGGAATGATTTCCGGCCTGGCGGACGATAATTCTTAGCACATCATGCAATGGGGCGGGCGGTTGAAAACTTTTTGCACCCATTGTGCCGGGTGTCAGTGCAATGATTTCGCCGGCCCGCCCCAAGCCCGAAGCACCCGCAAAAGGGTGTGACTGAATATGAATGATTTAAGCAGCTGAGCTGCCGCCTCACGGACCCACCGCCTAGTCTGCCCGTCGAATTATATTCACATTTTTTTTTTTTTCGCTGTAATATTTTTCAACATTTTTCAGAACTTTGCGCGTTGAACATCAAATTTGAGCATACCGCAAACTTTGTCAAAATGTTGGGCAAAGTTTTCTTCCCCTTTTTTTCTCGACGGTCGGCAAAGAAAAATTATCACTATTGTTACAGATTCGTAAATGGACGGTAAAAATTTGCTTGTCATTTCCGGATCCGTGTGGTTTGTTCTGTCGCAGCTTTAATAGAAAAACCAATGTCTAGTTTATCTTTTTAAAGAAGCTGAAATTTAAGACTACCCGAACATGCAAAAGTCAGTCAAAGCATTTTTCATAAAACGCATAATTATTTTCACATTATTTTTGCATTTGAATAAGAAATGGCTCTAGCATTTTCCATTGATCTGGTGCTTGTAATATTGCAACACAAAAATTAACTAATGGAAAAAGAGATAGTTTAAGCAGCGCATAGATCAGCATTCAATCAGTCAGTCTGTCAATCAGACAAACACAATTTGTTGCAGACAGAAATACAATCATTCCACTTCTTGTTCAACAAATATTTGAATGAAACACACACAACATGCCCATTGACTTTGTTAATTTCGTTAACAGCAAACATATGTTTTCAATATTTAGACTGATATCTTTAAACAACTGTTCAAACATTTATTTCCGTAGCTCTTAACGTTGATATTTCTTATCAAAGATCGCTGGGGTTCAGGCAGCAACTGCAGATCGGAGTATATTTCTTCGGGTTCTTGGCCACCAGTCGCAAGAAGCCTCTTTAGCTCAGTGGCAGAGCACTGGTCTTGTAAACCAGGGGTCGTGAGTTCAATCCTCACAGGAGGCACAGATCTGGCTGATATGTTGTATATTTATTTTGAAGATTTTAATTTTTTTTATGTCAGTGTTACATAACCTGCATATTTGAAAGCTCAGATACAAAATGAATTTTGTTTACTTTATATTTTTATGCCCTGAACCCATTGAAAATGGGTAAAAAGGGTATATTGTATTTGTGCAAAGTGCAAATGTATGTAACAGGCAGAAGGAAGCATCTCCGACCCCATAAAGTATATATATATTCTTGATCAGCATCAATAGCCGAGTCGATCTAGCCATGTCCGTCTGTCTGTCCGTCCGTCTGTCCGTATGTATGAACGCAAGGATCTCAGAACCTATAAGAGCTAGAGACCTGGAATTTTAGCTGTAGTTCCTCCTAGTGCCCGCGTTTGTTTCCGATATTCGATAACTTGCCACGTTTCCAAGTAATCGATAAAAATGTATATCGAAATCCTCTTTTTTAAGCAATTTTGGTAAATAATAAGAGCTAGAGTCACCAAACTTGACATGTAGATTCTAGGATAGTAAATATATTTGCATTTGATGTTGGACGAAGAGGATTCAGGGTATCCCCTAGTCGGGAGCTCCCGACTAGAACATCTTACTTGTTTTTATTTTGATTTATGTATATATTATAATTACATATTAGAAAAGGTTTCTTCAAATTTATTTTTTTTAACACTTGCTTTTAGAATTCCTTTATATCTTTATTTAGATATTAAAATTTTACTGTATTTATTTACCAAATTTTTTTATTATGTATAATATTTTTTTTTTGTCTATTTTAAGAACAAGCCCAGCTAAGCCCTACACTTCTTTTCCGGCCCATTAGTGCCCACTTTCTTCCAATTTCCATCGACAATTTAATAGGATAACTGCCACTCCCCCTGCCCACCGCGCACCTTACACTTTTGGCCCCTGGCTTGCTGGAGACGAAAAATAAAAAGTTTCTTCTGAAAAATTATATTTAAATGAGCTGCATTTGAAAAGTTGCGAGCGCTTGGCCAAATTGACATGGCCAATGTCTTGGGCCCGACCAAAAAAAAAAAAGGAAGCCAAAAGCTGACGGAAGTCGCCAAATTAAATATGCCAAAAGGCAAAGCAAATGCCAGCGAGAGAGATTCGAAAAGTTTACATTCGCCCAATTCTAAACTCTTTTTCAGCTCGCCAAGGGTACTTTTTGTTTGTTTGAGGTCTGCTTAGGTGAGGGGCTGCGCTATAGAGGGGAGCGAGAGGGAGAGATGCTTAAATTTGACATTTTACAGATTTGTTGCTTAAACGATTAAATGCCCGCTGGCTGTGCAGAACGCTTAAATCTTTTCAGGCGGGGATTGTGGGGGGAGGTTCGGTTTTGTGTGCTGTTTTCCGAATTGGAATTAAATTCAATTTTCAGCTGTGGGCAAAAGTTGTTGTGCGCATTTTTATTTACAACTAGTCTCATGTGTGTGTGTAAAATGCAAAAGAGTTTAATTTGCAATTTGTCGCCCTCATTCAACGCTTAACTTTTCATCTCGCACTCGGGCGCCGCTTGCGGTTCCATATGCAAATGCCGTCGGTTGAGTAAGCCATACCTCAACCAGCCCTCCCTCTGCCCCTTTCAGCCCGACTGTGCGTTAAAATGCAGAGAAAACTTTTGCATTGAGGCGCCACTTGAGCTGGCTTCGGAGTTGCCGCTTGCCACAGTGCCAAGTGCGCAGTTTGTTAAACGCCTTTCAACGGCGTGGTTAGCCAAGCGCAGACCTTGAAATGCAACGCCCGCCCCCGGCCAGAGCAGGCCAAAAACTCTTGGCCCATGGAGCCCAGCAGTTGCTGCCAGCGGCCACTCGGGCAGCTAACCAGGCGCGCAACTTTTCTGTGGGGCAGCCGCACAACGCTCGCAACCATCAACAAAAGTCATTTTGTAGTTAGTCCGGACATGTTGATTGCAAACAAAATGTTTTAATTGAATAACACACAACAGGCACTTTTTTTCTAACTTTTCTACAGCACTTAAAGCATTTAAATGCCAACATTGCGTATGCTTCATTTTCAGTTTGATAGTGCTTAAGGACATTTATTAACTTTGAATTTTTATGGATTTCTAACTGAGTTGCTCAGAATTTGTTTATTTTCTTAATTCAGGCAACGGTGCGTATGCATACACGCATATGTTAGCAAGTACTTTACGTTATTTAAGCTCCAAATATGTTAGTTTGTTGTTGTTACTATATTTTTAGTTTTTTTGTAGCGCACTGTTAGAACTGATGGGCTAGCCGTGCGTATACTTGATAAGTGGAAGCAACTATGCATATTTAAATTAAGAGTGTTTTTATACAGTGGGCATAATGCAATTTAATATTCTCTATTTATGAATTAATCAACCTTGTTTATTGTATGTTGTTCGGTTGATGTGTTGTCTAAGTTACGCACTTAGGCAAGAGAACAAACGGAATGGATATAAAATTCTAGCCTGTCATATGAATATAGAATACTCTGCTCCTAGAATCTAGCTTCGCGCATTTATATGCCAAATTTTAAAGTTGTATACTTTATTTTAAAATTGTTTTTTAAAAGTTTTTGAGAAAGCTTCAAAAAAGGCTAAAGCAATCGCCGCTGTATGTGCAATTAAATATTAATTGTAATCAAACAACTCGTATTTGTAATTCAACAGCTTAACAAGTAAACACTTCACTCAAAACAAATTTGTAACAATTGCAGAAAAGTTTCTAACAGATACTCACGCATCCTTTAGCATTTATTTTAATTATTAAAACGTATTTAAAATGCCAACAGGCTTTTGTCCGGGCAATTAAACGATTTAAATGAAACGAAGCAACAAACTGTTGGCTAAATTAAATGCTCGTGTTTATGTTTTTACTATTATTATTGTTGTTGTTGCAACTAACAAAGTTTCAATTTGATAATTTAGTTGTGGGCCAGCAAAGGATTTGCATGCGAGCGAATTCCCAAGGGCTGTCGATCAATTAGGCTCGTAATTCGAATGCAATTTGCAATTTGTGCCAATGTTAAATCGGAGAATTTAATTAAAATTTTAGCACACAATTTTTTTAAATTGGGCTGCATCTAATGAAATTGCTTTGAAATTTGCATTGATTGATGCCATTTTGTGATTTATTGTGGCTGAGGCGAACTTGAGCTAAACAACAGGCGAATGTCCTGAGTTCAATTACTCGCTGTGTCTGTGTGGGTGTGTATGTATATTTGTGTCTCTGTGTGTGTGACAATGTCAAATGTCATTCAAGCACACACACACACACACACACACAAACACTGACAATGTACATTTATTTTACTTGGTTTCATTTCGTATTTCTTTGCATGCAGAACCGCAATGATTGATGCGGACATGTTATCATCAAATAACTGTGACTCTTGTCAGATCTCGAGGGGGCTGCCAGGGGATTATCTACAGGGATTGGGCGGAAGTATACCCATGTGCATAAGCCGACATATGTTCTGAGTGTGTGCGTGTGTGTGTGCGTCTTTTTGTGCTTGGTCAAAAACTCAATTTAAATTGTATTTATTTCTATTGTTCTGCGCCAGTCGAGCGCAGTTGCCATTTCTGTTGTTGGCTGCTGTCAGGAGCTCATTTATCTGGACTCACAGCTCGAGGGTGACTAACTATCAGTCAAACCTCAACAACAACAACAACAAAAATAACAACAATAGCAACAACAATAACAACAGAAGCGAAATGAATGTAAGAAAAGAATTGTTTTCAAATATTGTTAAAAGTATGTACACATTGATGAATTATATTTCGAGTAGTTATTGAATGATTGAAGAAACAAAATCAATCGACTGAAATATTTTTTTAAATTCTGTAAATATGGCCTAGATGAATATATGTGAAAAAGCTAGTTCTCGAAACGAACCATGTGTATGAGGCATTTGTTCCAAGCGTGAACCGAAAAGCCAACAAATTTGTTAAGGTTTGGTTATGATATCTTAAAACCATAAAATATATATCATATAAAAATGTAAGCAATAAGCTTGCGTAGAGGAACATGGCCTCAATCGATTCAAATGCAATCGAAAATCCGTCCATTGTCTTTTCAACCTAGATACCCTTAGCACATCGGATATTTCGGTTCCCTGTTCGGCACAGATCATTTAATTTTCAGTTGAACACACAAAAACAACTTGGATATACACAATTGAAAAGTAAACAAATGCTAACTAAATGCGAATCTAATTACCCAGAGACTTGAGGAACGGTCTGTCATCGCTGGTCTCCTCGTCGTCGTTGCCCTCCGAGTCGAATGCGTTGTCGGGTATATCGTAGAGACGTA
Organism: Drosophila ezoana; assembly: GCA_035045725.1. Taxonomy (NCBI): domain Eukaryota; kingdom Metazoa; phylum Arthropoda; class Insecta; order Diptera; family Drosophilidae; genus Drosophila; species Drosophila ezoana. Next base: position 2,629,839 of record JAWNOU010000207.1, read on the forward strand.
TCATGGGCTTGTTTGGATCCTTCATGATCAGATACTTGCCATCCGGCTGCTTGAGCACAATGTCAACCAGGCAACGCAGCACGCCCCAAGCATTATCCATATTCAGATTGATTTGTGTGGCAAATTCCTGTGGCTTGAACTGCTGCATGCCCAGGATGACATGACGCAGATGATCCTTGCCTGCGTAAGACGCTCTATATATAGGCTATATTAGAGTGTTATAATTACATTATTATAATTACGATTCACACGCGAGACATAGCCCAGCTTGAGCTGATCGGAACCGGCGAGCACCGCCTCCACAGTCCACTTGGCCAGCTTGCAGGCATTGTTGCGCAGCTCGGAGGCAAGCACTGCGCCGCGCTGGCTGTCCAGCTTCTGGCGCCACTCGACGCTGTTGGCCGCCTTCGAGTCCCACTCGTTGAGCGCCTTGATGGAGAGGAACTGCATCTCCCCGGCTGGCGATTTGATGACGCCGTTGTGCTTGCAGCGCGCTATTAGAATAACATCGTCGCCCAGTTGCCATTGCTTGTAGCGATAAGCAACGGATGCGAGCTCCACGCCGGGCTCCTCGAAGGGATTGGGCTCGTCGAACTTGTGCTTCGGCTCCTGGTCGCCAATCTTGAGTACCTGCTGACTGAAATTGTGATTGATCAAGGTGGCCTCCAGTGACAGGCTCTGCGGCGAATTGATGGAGCCCTCCTCGTCCTGCGGCGGCTCCAGTGCCGTCTCATTGACCGTCAGCAAATCGAACTGGGCATTATCACGCTTGTCCAGGAACACCTTGGTGCCCAACTTCTCGATGACAATGTCCCAGGAGTAGTTGGAGCGTGTGCAACACATCAGCGTGGCAATTATATCATCTGTGGCAAACACATTGCCCATGCTCTTCGACAGACGCCGTATGATGGGATCGTCTATAGTGCCCGGCACATTGATGATGCGATCGATCTTCTGCAGCGGCCGCTCGTTCTTCACATTGATGCGATCGCATTGCTTGTCATAGTACTCCAGCGTACCGCAGGTGACCACATCCAGACCGTCCTTAATATTCGGCAGCGACAGCTTGAGCAAGCGAGGAAAGTCAATTTCCTCTATGGAGACCCAGTCGGAGCGCACCACCACGGAGCTTTCGCGCAGACGCACTGGCGCATTGCGCATAAAGCGGCGACCCATGTTGCCCCGCCGCAAGTCCCGTCCCTTGCCATACTTGTTGCCCGCCCCTGCTCCACCGGCACCGCCGGCACCACCCTGGCCCCCTCCTGTGACCAGATTGCCACGCACGTTGCGACCGTGGACACGCACATTGTTGCGCTGATTGGGACGATAGCGATTACGCTGATAGGGCTTTAGCGCGCGTGGATTGCCGCCGTCGACCAGATGGAAGGTGGCATCGTCGTCCTCATGGAAGTACGCGTACTGGCTGTTGTTGCTGCCAAAGGTCGAGGCATATTTGTTGGCGTACTTCTTCTCCTGCACGGGCATCATCCAGTCGCTGATCTTGCCCAGGCGATCGCTCTTGCAGAACGGCTGATAGGGCACCTCCATGTCGGGCATGTCGCAGGGTCCCCAGCCGAACTGATTGTATTCGATGTATGGCTTGATGAAGGGCGCGTATTGCGACATGATTAATACTATTTAACCAAAAACACACTATTGAAATTCAGATCTGGAATTGAATCCCTGATCCTTTCACTAAAATTATTCAAATTCGAGCTAGATTTGTTTATATACGTTTCTTGATTTTTGAGCGCTACGGAAATTGTGATCCGTTTTCGGAGTGTGACAAAGTGGAAATGAAAACTCAAAATTGATTCAAATAGGGCGGTAATGTGATACGAAAAAATCTCTTGTTAGTATATATATATATATATTTATCGACAATAAAAATCGATTGATCGGTATTTCTAATAAATATAGAAATTGCAGAAAATATGAATTAAAAAATTTGAATTAATTTATTTTATCGTTAATAATTTATTAGCTTGCTTTGCATATTTGTTCCGAGCGTTATTTAAATATTTAAGTAGCCAAAGCTTAAAACATGTCAAAACAAAAAACAAAATCCCCTTTGTATAACACTTTAATCAATTAATGAACTCTGACAAAAACGATGTTTGATTTTCTGACGATCTATCGTTGGTGCATAAATACAATTATACTGTGTTTGTGTGCCATATTTATCTTGCTACGCGTGTTATTGGGTATCATTTGCAGTGTCAGCGGAAACCTTTGCCGGTAAGTCGCATATTTAAGAACTACAAGACCAGGCTGAAAGCTGAGTAATTACTTTTCTCTTTCTACTAGCTGAGACCGAGGGCACTAAAACTAACTACAACTGAAACCTTGTGGTTCGGAAACTTGTTCTATATACAATCAAATTTAGAACTTGATTAAATTTGTAATTGAATTAAATGCAATTCCCTATTGAAATATATACTTTTAACGTAAATAATGTATGCCAAAGATGTTGGATATTAGAAAATTATTTCTTGAGCTTTTAAATCGCTCAAATAACAATTGTAGTTTAATTCAAGAGCACATCAAATTAGTCCACTTCATAGCTCTCACGATGTTGTCGTAGGAAGTGTTTAGTGAATATCTGATCCAGGGAAATGTACCCAAATCCCTTGCGAACACCCAAAACCCGCACATTTATTATTATAACTTTAGTCCTTTGGCCATTGTGCGGCATTGGATATGAGGAAATGAGCAGCAGAGAAAATGCAGCACAATAGAAATGAGAGTACACGAATTCTAGCGCACATACTCAGATACGCATGTGAGTACTCGTGCTCATCTGAATGAATGCGAATGTGGATGTGAGAGGAGCAAGAGGAGGTGCAGAAGTAGGAGCAGGAGCAGGGAACATCCTGCATTTTATGCTTGAATGCGGCACGTTTCAGTTACACAGAATGTTGGCTGCTCTCGAGTTGGAAAATCTGGCAACAATCTCGTTAAAAGTAAAGGCCAAATTATAGTAAAACTAACAGAAGGTAAAGGTAATCACATAAAGAGCTTGTTACATAACAATCTCAGTTGCCAGGGCAAGCGCAAACGGAAGCGGATATCAAAAAAGCGTCGACCATGTGAATGTCTCCCAGGGGATAGGCGAAGTGTTAGAAGGGAGGCGCTCGTTTGCTGCATACCATATATGCGAATGGACTTGGAATTCAGCTTCCTATTTTTTCGGCTTGGGGCTGGCTGCCACTCAGCTGGCTGCTAAGCTTTTGTCAGGCCGACAGTGTCATGTTGATGTGTTCATTGTGTGCCAGTGGCAGCTGCTGCTGCTTACAGGCCCCCAACCCCAACCCCAACACCAACCGCCAATCCCGAACCTCTTAATCCCACCCCTCGCCCTGACACCCTGAGCTACAGTTAACACACTTAAGCCACATACGCTCGGTTTGGCTGTGCGTGCACAAGTTGGGTGATTGGGTGGTTGGGTGGTTGAGTGGCTGCTCGCGTCTGTTCGTGTGGATTATAATTGCCATGCGGCTGTCAGTGAGTGCCTGCACCTCAAAATGCAACCGCTCTGCCAAGCGTCGCCCGCACGCAGCTGCGGCTCATGTTGCATATCATTTTTAATGCTAACCACATGCCACATTATGCAGCTGCATTGCCGCTGTGGTCGAGCTCCAGCTACAGATCTTGCGCGACTTGGTGGTGGCTACTGCTAGAGCTTCGGGCTTTGCTGCCGTCCGCCACTCCCCATCTAGAGTAAGTGTTGTTGTTGCCGCCGGCGCTGCTGCTTCAGCTGCTGCTGCTGCTGCTGCGGTTTGCTAAAGGCACACGACGAAGAATAATGTTCACACATAAGCAAGTACCTCTTCAGGAAGCGACAATCTGAGCACAGGTATTACTATCCTTGTAATATCCTGGGAAGGCTATAATCGGACTTTAGAGAAAGAGTTCGAAAGTACATGCTCAATATTATTATTACAATCATATACTTATTATCATGAGCGTGTATTTTAATGATTATTATTATTATTATTATAATAAGATTACCAGCATGTTATGGGAGCTGACGCCGAGCAGTCCAGCCTAGTATTTAATGAAAGCTATCGTATATATACTGAGTGTATTTATATAAACTGAAGCCAAATTAAATGTATAAAAATATGCATTAAAGAAATCAATAGGCAGCTATTATATTAATGTATATTATAAAATATCTTAAGAGCAAGCAATTTGATTAAAACCAGACTCAAGCTAAAACATTTATATCGTAGCAAGGCATTCCCCATTTAACTATAGGGTATATGCGTAACAGCAACAACGTGAAAAGCCGCTTGCATACTTTGCGGCGCTCGCAGGCGATAAGCGACGCTTGTTGCTATTGTTATTTTTGCTGCTGCTGCTGCTGCTATTGTTGCTATTGTTGTTGTTGTTGTTGTTGTTGTTGTTGTTTTTGCTGTTGTTGTTGTTGCTGCTCCATTCGGTTGCATTGGCGCGGCTGCTGTTGCCACTGCGGCTGCTTTTGTTGCATAAAAATTAATATTTATGCGAGGCAACTTGTGCAAAGCACTGCAAATGCCATTGTTTTCATCTGCCCAACCCCCTCCCCCCTCCTCAGAAAACCGCCCCTTCAGCTACACGCATGGCAAGGACGTTCCGGGTGGCCGCAACTGCATTCTCAGCTCGTCAAGCGCAACGCAACGCCAGCTGACAAGACGTACATATTTGTATGATGCCATTCAATTACCTGCTCCAAGCCACAACCCAAAGCCACCCCCACCCTCACCCCCTCCCGTCCTTAGGCAGGTGAAAATAAAAGTGCTCACACCTCGGCAGCTGTCAGTAAGTGAAAGGCCTCCATTTACCAGGCCCCACGCTCCCCTGGCCGGCCCACTCACAGCCTGTCGTAATGGCGCTTAAATTGCGTATAAAAATGCACGACAAGATGCAAATGTAATTAATAGCATATTAAATGGACCGACCATTAATAAAACAAGATTGATTTATGCGGGTAATTAAAGCTGAAGTGCTATCAGATGCACGACTAGACTATACTCTGCAGAAAATAAACAAAAAGTTTGTGCTTCATAAACTAAATTTTTAATTGGCATTAAGATAATTAAGAGAACAAAAACTTTTCGAACGAGAATAAAAATATCATCAGCTAATCGCCTAGACAATACCCTGCAATTGGGCTTAATTAATAGATAGCAAAATAAAGGAACATAGAATGCATGAGCTAAAAGCGACCTAAACAAATGGGCAAGAGTAGTAAAAGAGATTCATGTATAAAATAATGTGAAACAAATAAAGGCTATGTATCCAGGAAAAATGTATAAATAGTAAATTATATTAAATTATATCTGTAGTAGAAGTTAGGCATTTAGTTAAATATATATATATAGCTAACATATATAAAGGAAAAAACTGAATAATTCTGCCTTACAAATTTGAAACTTTTTCGTTTCGAAAAATTGTTGAAAAAAAACCTTGTATTTCCTATCAGGGTAGGGTTGGTGTCAGTATGTTCCAAAAACTTAAACCGAAAGCAGGTGCTCCTAAAAATTGTAGCTTTTTACACTTTTTAGTTAAAGAAATGGAAATAAGCTGTTTAGTACCGATGAGAAGTCACGTTTAGTTTGGACGCCGGCTATGCGTCGTTTTGCAACCAAACAAGCCATAACCAAGCAACTCTCAAACCCATTGGTGCAAACAAAGAGAGTTGGCTGTCGTCGTGCCAGCCGGAACCTTAGCTGCCTGAAAGTGGGTAAAATCATCGTAAGAAAGGCCAGCCGTTGTCCTCGAACTATCAGGAAATTCTCAAAAAGTAAAATGGAGCTGCCAGAGGGCATTCTAATTGGCTTCGGTAATCCGCTGCTGGACATAACCAGCATTGTGGAGGACACAATGCTGCTCGAGAAATACGAGCTGAAGGCCAATGCGGCCATCATTGCCGAGGAGAAGCACATGCCGCTTTTCGAGGAGCTGACCAACCAGGAGAACGTGCACTTTTCGGCGGGTGGTGCTTGTCAGAATTCGATGCGTGTCTTCCAGTGGATTGTGGGTACACCCTTTCGAGCCCTGTTCTTTGGAGCTGTGGGCCGGGACAAGTTTGGGGATACGATTGCCAAGCGGGCGCTATGCGATGGCGTCCAGACGCACTATTGGATCAAGGACGAGGCAGCAACCGGCACCTGTGCGGTCATCATATCGGGTGAAAATCGATCCCTGGTCGCTAACTTGGGCGCCGCGGCTCTGTTCAGTGAGGAATGGCTGGACATTGAGGAGAACCAGTGTCTGTTTGAGCGCGCCCAGTATTTCTATGCGACCGGCTTTATTGTCGCCGTGAACTCAGCCAGTATACTCCGCATGGCGAAGCTCTCGAGCCAAACCAATCGCTGTTTTGTACTCAATTTCAGCGCTGTCTTCGTGCTGCAAACACACAAACAGGAGCTGGACGAAATTCTGCCATACACGAATATGGTTATTGGCAACAAGCAGGAGGCCATAGCATATGCGGACTCACATGAATGGAACACCACGGACATCTTTGAGATTGGCCGAAAGCTGCAGAGCCTGCCCAATGAAAATAATCGTCCGCGCATTGTCATGATCACCGATGCCGTCTGCCCGGTGCTCTGCTTCCAGGAGAACGATAAGGTGCTCGAGTATCCCGTGCCCAAGGTCGACAAGAAAATAGTTGTGGACACCAATGGCTGCGGCGACGCCTTTGTCGGCGGCTTCCTTTCACAGCTGGTCCAACACATGCCCCTCGACTACTGCATCCGCACGGGCATTTTTGCCTCGCAGCAGGTGCTGCGCATCGTCGGCATCCAAATCGACAAGCTGCCCAAGTATAGGGAGAGTTGCATCTAATAGGCACATGTGCATTTACAACCAAATTTAAGGGTAAATTTTTATCTATTTTATAAATGGGAGCACCAAAAAATGAAAGTTGATTTATTTTTGAAAAGAAGGGACAGTGTTCTTCGGCTTGTCGAAGATTGAATATCCTCCACTAAATACCGTTAATGTAGCTTACAGTTGTGCAGATGTGTGAGCTGACCCTGGTGACGATATTTTGGAAAAGACACTACACATAAGCTCATTTTTCCATCAATTCACCCTAGAAACTTTTATGATATAGTTGTCCGATATTGATAGATACCACTAAATATATATATAAGGGGAAGAGGGAATAATATAGGGAGAATATAAACTTTAAAATGTCGAACCGAGATCAGATATCTTGACAAGTGAAAAGGTGTTTTATAAAAAAACGTTGACCGATCGTTCCCATATAATATAGGGGTCTGATCGAGGCGGATTCGAGAGAGACAGATGGCTGTATAGACTAAGCTGCTGATTTTTAACAAGAATATATAAACTTTAAAGGGTCGCAGGTGCCTTCTTCAATCTAGAATCAAAAACATTCATCCTCATACATAGTAGCGGAAATACATGAGGTATAAGAGTGGACACGCTCAGAAGAAGCAGAAATTATATGGATCAGGGGACACAAAGGAATAAAAATTAATGAATAAAGTGGACAGCCTCTAATATTAAACTTATAAACCGCCTTTTCACTGGTTACGTATGACAAAAAGTACCTTCATAAAATCAATAAAGTTGATACTGACATGTGTGAAACATGTAATGAAGTAGAAAGTGCAGAACACTTTTCCAATGCCATGAATATAACATATTACGTAGAAAATATAAAATTTTCACTCGAGCCAAGCCAATTAAAGATATCTTAAAAACAAAAGAACAGCTTTATTTAAGAGAACTAACAAAATTCATAAATGAAGCAAGAATAAATATTTGAAACCATCACAAATAGCAGATTACACACAGGACTGCCTCGCGCCGTCTTAGCCACAACGTATCTGGTCATCTGCCGCATTGCTTTGCGACGACCAACCCCATAAACAGTTCTCGCAACTGTTTTCCTCAAATCAAAATAAAAAAATAAAAACAATTTATAAAAATATATTCAATTTTTAAATACATTTTAATATATTATGAGAGTGCAACCTGCCTTAAAATATTATATGTAAAGCAAGTTTGAAATAATTTCAGATTTAAATGCGCATTAATTTTTAATGCAAATCTCTTTGCATAAGCTCTCGTTACAATTTAATTAAAAATAAAATTATTGCTGCGAATTAACAATCATATTTAATCACAATAAACGAAATGCCTTGATTTCCTGCAACTTTTAGGGCACATAAACGTGCCTTTAGCCATGGTGCAAGGCAGCGTTTCGGCACTATGTGTATGTGTGCACGTATATGTGTATGTATGTATATATATATATATATATAAACATACATATATACATGTAAAATAAAACAAACGGAGTGCTAAAGGGGTGGTGGGGCTGGGGAAGTGTGGGTATTGGGCATGTTTGGTCCACTGAGCCGAGCGAAGCAAACAGAAGTGAAGTAAAAATATGCGTTGCATACTTTGCAGCGCCAATGTAAATTTTACCACCCCCACCACAAACAACCCAGCTCCACGTTACTTGTCGCGCTTTGTCTTCTTGCTGCCACACAATCCAAGTGCCAGCTGTTGACTTTGGCCTGGACAAAATATTACGAGTCGCAACTGGAGCTGGAGCTGTGCTGTCTGTGCTGGCGCACGTGTCCGTTGGCAGCGGACAGCGGGCAGCGGGGCGTGGCGGGTGCTGCGGCTGTCGCCCACTGATTAAAACGATGCGTCCAGCGTTCGCGTGACAGCGATTTTTTCTCGTTAAATCCTTAAACGTCGCTTCGTTTTTTAACACTTGCCAGCTTGTAACCTCCCACTCTCTCTCTCATTCTCTCTCTTTCTGGCTTTCTCTCTTTCTCCGCCAGCCCACTTTGATTTCTTGCCAGCAGCTTCCAGCGCCAGCTCCAGCGCCAGCTCCAGCTCCAGCTCCATGCTATAATTTATGCATATATCCATTGTGATTTATGGCTTGATGCGCGCTTTTCTTCTTCTACTGCAGCAGCATTGTGTGCTCAATGGCTTAGCCATTTCTTGCCGCATCCTTCCACTTAGCCAGGACACACAATTAGCCGGGAAACTGAGCAGCGGCACAAAAGAAATGCCTAAGCCACAATCAAACAATGCAGCGTCAAGTCACAAGTGTCATGTGCTGACCCACCCGCCCGCCCTTTCGCCCCCCACTCTAAGGTTACACACACACACACACACATTCAGCTTTGCAGTGGGCAAGTGCAAAAGTTTCTTGTGGCAAACAAATTTAAATAAAACTTTATTTGAACCAAGTGGCTGAAAACTTTTCAGATTTGTCATATGCACATCTTCAAGCTAATATTCCTTCACACTTAGTTGACAACCAACAAGTCGCTCGGAGTTATGTGGAACAAAGACAAAGATTCTTCATGGCATACTTTGGCAATTGCTTGGCAGCAATTTTCTGACAACTTCTGCTAGAGGGCTCACATAAAGCATCAAATTTTATACATTTTTATACCCTTGCAGAGGGTATTATAATTTTGTCGTGAAATGTGTAACGCATAGAAGAAGACATCTCCGACCCCATAAAGTATATATATTCTTGATCAGTATCAACAGCCGAGCCGATATAGCCTTGTCCGTCTGTCCGTCTGTCTGTTTCTATGCGAACTAGTCTCTCAATTTTAAAGCTATCTTCATGAAATTTTGCAGAAGTCCCTCTTTCTGTTGCACGCAGTACATATGTCAGAACCAGCTGGATCGGACCACTATATCATATAGCAGCCATAGGAACGATCAGAACACTTTATTTTTGCAAAATCTTATTTACGTCGGACTACTATATCATATAGCTGCCACAGGAACGACCGATCGAAAACTAGGTTCTTGTATAAAAACCTTTTTTGTTTATCAAGATACCTTGACCACTCGGTATTAACTATTTTTCCTGTGGTTGGGTCTGCAAGGGTATTAGATATCGGCGTGCCGAAGTTAGCCTTTCTTTCTCGTTCTTATGTATGTATATCGAAATGTGTTTTGGGAAATTCAACCACCAAGTGGGGGAAAATAGTAGTTGAAGTTTGTCTGAAAGCATGAAAATCAACGCAGTCATATAATTGCCCTTCGCGTACATGACGTAGTGTGTCTGTGTGACTGAGTTGGGAGCGTTGAACTAGCAAGCGAGAAGTCGCCGGTTCAATTTCAATTTATTCACAAAGTAAAAACATATAAAGAATATAGTTCTTCATTTATAGTGCTTCCCAAAAAAAATTGCAAGAAGCGTATTTTCAAAAGACTTTAAAATAGACAAGAAACAACATATATTTTTTCACAATTTTTAAGTCATTCAAGGCATTCTCACAAGGCATTCTTCACATTTTTCAACAATTACTTAAAATTTACGCATGATAAGAGTTCCTAGAATGCAATTACTTAGGCAGGCCTGTGCCCAAGGCAAATTTCTGCCACTAAGTGGACCCCTAATTCGATTAAGTTCAATGGCGAGGCAAAAGCATGGGTCACAGGCAAATTAACAGGGGACCTTTGACCTGAGCGCCGCTCAGAAAAAATGCACAAGAGCAAAGGCAAAATAAAAAAAATGTGGAACCAAACAGTTAAAGCGAGCAGAGTTGGAAAGCAAGGCGAACACAGACAGCAAATAGTTGCATTGAGGTTTGGCTCATAAAAATTACTCATACGCACTGGCAACGACTTTGACTTTGACGATGACAAGTTTCAAATGCTGCTTGTAACTTTGCAGCAACAATAACAGCTAAGCACAAAAACAACAACAATTGGCAGTGAGTGTGCGTGTGTGTGTGTCTGTTTTTGTAAGAAATGGCAAAAGTTTTCTACTTACTTTGTGTGCGGCGCTCTTGCCCCGGCTCAGACACCCATTTAACCCCCTGGCCAAGCTACTCCCCCTATTCCGCACTGTTGTCGCCTGCCATTAACCCAATGCAGGCAGCGCGTCGCTTATAGAGTCGTTCGGTATTCAGTCAAGTTCGCAACAGATCCTGCCCGGCCCCGTAAAGACCGCAAACGCGTTTTGTCCTTGGCTTCCGCTTGTTGTTGTCGTTGTTGTTGCCTGTCTGAAGTCCTGATTGTCTGAGACATTGCCGGAGGCTAACATTGAATCAGCACTTCCATTCAGTCTTTAGCTGTGCGTGTGCGTGTGTGTGGATTATTTGAAATTATCGAAGATTTCCGGCATAATGGCAAATTGTGTTTCCATTGTTTTTTCATTGCTGGAAATTTGTTAGTCACTCGACACTGATGACACCAAGGATTCGAAAAATATGTATGTGAGCTCCCATGACATTTAAAAGAATCTGCACACAGATAAAAACACACACAGACAGACGCTATAAAATTGTATTAATTTAATTCGATTGCCATGTTCCAATGTTATACGCGTATTATTCAAGTGCTTGAACTTCATTGCTTCAGTTATAACATTGTTTCAATTACATATCCTCTAACATTTTGTGTGACACAGAGTATGAATGTGCGTGAGGCGCGTGTACTAAAAATTCGAAATTAACTTTGAATAAGCTTCAATAATTATGGAACTAACTGGCAGCGCTCTATGATAAAAGGCCAGACTACGAGTTAGCCTACAAATAATTTTGAATATATCTATTAAAATTATATTTCAATTTTAGATGTAAGAAATGAGATTCTGTTTAGAAATCTCAAGCTAATCTAACTACTCAATTAGGAAGAGAAATTAAGATATTTATAAATTATCAGGTATATATATAAATTATAGGTATGCAAATATTTAACAAAAAATACATATCAAATATTTCAGACAAATACAGCTTTGTATATGTAGAATTTAGGCAAAACAGAATACACCCAAAATATTGTTTAGAATTTTTGCAAAGTATTAAATCGTTAAGAAATTAATACACACACACACAATATACATGTATATACATACAATCTGTTTAAGCTAAACTTTAAATATTTTCCGTGAATTTGCATGCAGCTCTTCTTGTCTCTAACTATAAATTATTTATTTACTTATGGGCGACAACAAAGAGAGTTTCATCACAGCAAAAGAAAAACTTTTCCATAAGCAATCTAGTGCGATAATTTGCAGCAATATTATTTTTATATGGATATCTTTGTGCCAGTCCTTCTTCTTGTCTGCACCAATAAAAAGCAAACAAAACTGGCAGCAATAAAAAAAAAAAAAAGTATACAAATGTAAAGAAAATATTACGATATTGTAAGAGGGTTGCGGGTTGAATTTTATTTTCGAAAAGTTTGTGCAACTCCATTTTGTTTATATTTTGGTTGTCAAGACAAGAATAAAAATTCGATGTCAGACGATTGACACAAAGCACCAAATACAAAATAAAATCCGTTTGCTTCAATGACTACAAAAAGTAAGGCAAATAGAAAATGGGAATAAAAAATGTCAACGGCATCAAATTTTGTAGCGATTGTAAATGTGATAAACATAATAAATATATCTATAAACATATAATATGTAACTAAAGAGACAGATTGAGCTGCAACTGCAGCGCATAAACATGACTCGAATGCTACAGATTGAAAATTGCGCATACGCCTCGTGTTTTCCATTCAAGTGTTGCTCCTTTTGGTGCTTTGTCGCCTGCTGTTGCTGCTTTTGTTGGGCCACTTGACGCTAATGGACTTTAAAGTGTGTTCTCATGCGTTCAATACCAGATTTTCAACAGACAGTTGCTAAGTTTAAAGTGCTTCGCACATTGTTGTCACACATTGCGCATACGCCCCATTGCACCGGCAGCTGCCAAATCTCCCCTGACAGTCATATAAAGGAAGGCAATCGCTTGCGAATGTATATACCACAACATAATTTGCTGTGCAAATAAGAAAATGTCCTAATTCGGAATACGCCAAAACGCGCACACACACACAGCCACACACAACAAAATTACACACAGCTCTGCTCAGTTGGCGCATTGTTGGTTGGTTTTTTCCAATTTTGCAAATTGCTTTCATCGCCACACGCAAAGACCAAATGCTCCCTGTGTGTGTGTGTGTGTTAATTAGGAATATCAACAGCACTTAAATTTGCTGCCGATTATCAGAACAAAGTTTTCTTGTCTGAGGCTTGAGGTCAGCTAATACGCTGGTTTCTGCTCTCAGCTCACTGTTTCAACTCTCGAGACAATCGTTTGGCATTTGGTTTTCCGCTTTTGGGTTTGCTTGTTTATGTCGTCTGGCCAGCTGCTTAAGTTGAGTGGGGATAAATAATTGGGTAAAGTTGAACAACATTTATAATTTATAATAAAAATGTTAACTTTTACGACAAGAATTTGGAACACAGTTTAAGCATTGTATAATTGATTCATAAGTACTTCTAAGCAAATAAAGCTATCAAATTCAGTTTAATAAAACCATTCGTACATTATAAGAGGAGAACATACAAGAGTGTCGCCATATTCCGATCTAGAGCTACATGGTATAACAGAAGAATATTACAGTAAAAATAGCTCCATAATTTAACAGTCCAGTATAACAATATATATCCTCCGAGTTATATATATATAATAGTCAAGTATAACATTTTAATAAGAATATGACAGTATCGTGTCGCTGAGTAGTGTAACAATTCAGGTATAACAGTAGAGTTTATCAATATAGTATAACAGTTACGGAAAGTGTAGCATAGCTGAAAAGTTGAACAGTCAGGAGAAGTAATATATAGTGCTTTAGAATGGTATAATGCATAGTTTAAGAGCCAAGAATAGTGATAAAGTATCGCAAAATTGCATAACAATTATATATATTACAGTGTATATAACAATTAAGTATAACAGTCTAGGAAACCGAAAAGCTTAACTGCAAAGCTAAACTGCTCAGAGTAGCAATAAAGGATCCCAGACTAGCAAAATAGTTCAAGTATAACAGTCTAGGAAAAAATCTAGTTTAAAAGTAATCAAAAATTAGAACACAGGAAGGCATTTAACCCAAGTTCTCCCTACTTCAGACTTAATGCACCTCTTTTTAAACCAAGGCTCAAATAATTTGACAACAACTCTCAACAAACGAGTGGCCCATTTAAGCTTCATCCGAAAAGAACTGCAAGTTCCCGGTTCCAGTTCCATTTGCCCAGTCATAAGTATCAAAAACACATTTGCGCGCATTACACGATGAGAAGGAAATGTGTGTGTATGTGTGAGGGAGAAGGGGAAATGAAAAAAAAAAAAGAAAGAAAGAAGGAAAAGGGCAGCAAAAGAAAACCAAATGCGCATTTAGCAGAAATGAGCTGCGTTTTCCGAAAATTAACTTTCAACAACATGTGTTGAAATGCATTTATCTTCCGGACTCATAACGACCATGCCCCTTCCCACCCCCCATGTACCAACCGGACACTAAAACTTCGCTTAACAACTGCAAAAAAGGTGGAAATTAATTTCTGCCTAGGGCGGGGCCAAACGGCAAGGAATTGCTGCTAGGAAAACCTGCCAAATTGTGCTAAATGAGCGCCAGTTGAAATTAAAAAACAAAATGGGCACACAAGCGAGCACGGCAAGGCGGCAGGGGACGGCGGGGACGGCGGGGACGTAGGGGACGCAGGGCAAGACGCAGCCAAGCAGCCGCAGCGCAGTTGGAGCAACTGCCTGCAGCAAGTAGCTTCGCATTATGATTGCATCATTTGGGGCTAATTTGCATTTAAATACTTGGGCTCTGTTATTGTTCGAGTGCAGCATGGAAACTTTGCCACCACTTTCTGTGTTGCAAGTGCTGCAAAGAAGCCAGCGGCGCCGACGGGTACGGCTGCTTGGCTGGATGAGGGGCAGCGTACCAGGGTGGCGCCTGACTTGGCGCAAAAGTTATGCCGAGTCAAGGATATCATGAGATTGTCCTGCACTCGTGCCGGCCAACTTCAGCTTCAGTTAATGCGTTTGAATAATGAATGCAGGACTACTTTTAGCCGGCGTGCACCTTGCTAGCAAGCCTCCCACCTCCCCCATTTCCCCTCGCAGATAACAATGTACAAACTGGCGCCGTCGCGTGGTCATTATTTAGGGGGCCGTCCGGAGCAGAGCTCGGGACTTGCAACTGGCGGCCATCTGGCAGCAAAAACGCGTTAAGATTTATTGAATGCCAGATGAGCCATTTTTTCTTCATTTTCTGATACCCTGTACCCATGGTAAATGTATGAATGATGGGCATGCTGCAATTGTTCAAGGCATATGTAACAGGCGGAAGAAGTAGTTACAAGCAATTCCGCCTGTTTTTAAATTCGTAACAAATTTGAAATTATCTCAATACCATTCACAGTTTAAGCTTATTTTAAACTATCGATAGCTTCCACCCGTTATGAATAATCGATAAGCTTAGATTGCAAGCCACGGTTTATTTTGTCGGAGATTGTAAAGGGTACACCTACTTCTGAATGTCATTTTAATTGTAAAGATCGGGCAATTAATAAAGAAGTTATTGAAAAATTAATCTTCACAAGTGTGGGTCGCCTAGAAGAAGATGTGTGTAAGTTTTTATATGTTAAGAAAAGATTTGGAAAATTTATAAGGACAACTTAGAGGAACAGACTGTGCACAAGGTATCATCCAGTTGGACACTCGTGAATAGCGCACTCTAAGTTGATCTTTTTTTTTTCCTCTGGCGCTGAAGCAACTCTTTGGCGTTGAAGACCTCCCCCCGACAGCCGTTCGTGGCAGCACCCCACGCGGCAACCCTTGTTGCCCCACAAGCATTGCACTTTTAATAACTTGCATAAAAGTTTTATGTCTCTCGCTGCATGTTCGGGAAAAACTTTGCGTGTGTTTGGCACTTGAAAAGTTTGGAGCGAGCCCGCGAGCACTGTTCACCGCGTCGCGTTTGGGGAGTATGCAAAACAAAATCGCTGGAAAAATAATCGCATCAAGTATTTAAACTGACATTAAAAATATTGAAAAACTCGATAAATACTTGTTAAGTCTGGCTACGGGCAATGTAACCTTCAGCTCTCTCTCTCTCTCTCTTTCTCTCCCTGTCCTTGAGCTTCTGCTGCTGATTATCTGCAAGGTGTACAATGGAGTCGCGTACAACGTGGCGTATACGTGTTTATGTGTTTTTCTTTAACCGACTTTAAATAGATTTGCAAGTCCTTAACAGCTCGCAACGCCAGTGTTTTAATAGTTCAGCAGTAGTAAAAGCGTAAATTATCGAAGAAATCAAATTCTTTAATGGACAGTACATAACAGGAATGCAATAAAAAACGCTTTCGACTATAGATGTTACAGAATACATTGATCAATGCTGGATCAAGAGCAAATCTAAGAATAGGGAGTGCACTTAAAAGACAAGAATCCACAGATGTAATAAGTTTTAGCAAGTAAAGACCGTTGGCGTTGAGTTATCTTGAACTTTTCTTAACATACCCATCTGTTCCTATGACAGCTAGATGATAAAGTGATGCGATCTAGGCAAATGGGAAGAAGAGCATATGTACAGCAAAAACAAGTATATTAACCAAATTTCAGGAAGACAGCTGCCCAACTAACACAGTTCACATAGTCAGTGCAGACTGTAAATACTTAGATTGTCGTCAATTGAGAGGAATATTAAATTTTTCATAATTAAACATTTATACGCTTCACAAATTATGCGCACTGAATAAATGAAAGCGATTCACTGAAATTTACTTTCGCATCAAAAATAAATTACATTTATTTCACAAATGGAGTAAATCATTTTCCCGCTCAGTGCACACAAACTCTCCGATGCTCGCAGGTCCGGAGCTTTTCAGTGTCAACGCTTGTGACTGCGTTTCAATGTCTGATGTCAGGTGCTTAAAGGGTGCTTAGAAATGCATTTTGGTTCGCCGTCAATGCTCGTGTATTTACCTGTAACCTGTATCCGACAAATTCAATTCAGTTCCATTTCATTCGATTCAATTCAATTAATTGAATTCAGTACTCCAATTACTTTTGGTTGCCGAGGAAAGTGCGAGGAAAAGTCATTTATATATATTTGTAAATTTGTACGTGTAGCTGCTCTACCTGCACCTGCACCCGCACCTGCACCTGCACCCGCACCGTCACCCTCGCCCCTCGCTGACACGCAACAGGAGAAATTGATATGCCGAATTTGGGGTAAATGTTTTACACCTCGACAGCAAGCTAATGGAAAGCTGTGGATTTTCGGAGGACTTACCTATGCAGGTGCCTAAATTAGCTTCACAATCAGCGTCCTCCCTCAGGCAATTGATTTGCCAATTTAGTAAACCAACGGAAATACACACGAAACGATGCGGTTCAGTGGGTCATGCAATTACACATCGATTGAGTCGAACAATACGAGGCACAGTCAAATGTACTGACGGATTTGATTGAAGACCGGATGAATGAACGGATACATTGTCTATCACTAATGTAACGAGGAACTCAATTAATTTTAGCAGCTGATTCATGACCCGATTACAGGAAATTATAGACAAAAGCTATTACTATGAACTTTAATTGCCAGGAAACGTACGTATTATATTAATATGGATTGATTATTGGTAAGAGAAACGATTCTTGTTCCCTTGTTCAAAAAAAGGTTTTCACAATACCAAATATAAGATAAGATGCGCTCTATAAAATTTCATTTAATTAAAGTTAATTCCTACCATAAGTTCTCCAGCCGGGTCAAGAAATTCCACAGGAAAAAAATGCATTTAATTTATAATAACAATATTACATAAAATGCAATCTACAATATATTATCAATCTACAATTTGTAAACTTAACTGAGGAACTCTTCCTTATCAAGCTAAAATACAAAATGTATTATTTAAGATAAAAACTATGGAACTTTTCCTACAATAAAGGCTTATACCATAATAAGTTCTCTAGAATGTCTATAATGAATGATTTTTTTAATTTATAATTAATAAAAACAAACATCAAATAAGTTTTCCAGTCCTTAAAAACCATTTAAGATTGTATTAATTTACTTTTCTTCATTTTATATATTAATAAAATAAATAAAAATTAATTAAATTTAAACATATATTGTTCAATATAACTATTCATTACCTCTCCATCAGGTCGAGATCTAATCAAACTGGTTTCTTTCTACTTTTATCATATAATATCTCTAACTACAGATAGTTATCGTTGCGCGGAAAACATTTGCCTCTTGCACTCTTATCTACGAGTTCCTAAGTAATTGATGTCTTTTGATCTGGAGCCCCTCTTTACTTATTTTTTGCTCTCTTCTTCTGCTAGAAATATTTGATATAAACTGTGCGCCTCTTTAGCTCAGTGGCAGAGCACTGGTCTTGTAAACCAGGGGTCGTGAGTTCAATTCTCACAGGAGGCAGGAGTAAAGCCCCAATTATATATTTTTTAACAGTAGTACAAGTTGCTAGACATCTGAGAAAAGTTTTTATACTTAAATCGAACACCCAAATATTATACTTTTTAAATAGCAAGTCTTAAGAAATTATAAGAAATAACTTCAAGAGTCGTAGAGAACTGGAACTATTTCTGATATACTTAGATAGATAAAAGGCTAACATAGTTGGAAAAGATATTCAGTTTTTATTCCTCCCGAAAGAAGGACTCATCTCAGAAATCAAATTTTCAAATCAATCTTCCGACATAGCAAGCCAATATATAACAATCAACCGCGTTAAGATATTTTACTTGAAGTGGAATTTCAGCAGGAATCGGAAGCTAAAGACAGAGCTAAGATGCCTTCGGTGGGACATGACAAGTCAATTGACAGACAACAACAATTCGATGCTGTTGAAAATGCGCTTAAGGCGATGCAAACGAGTGGATGCAATAATTTGTAATGCCGAATGCCGAATGCCGAATGCTGTTGTCCTGTCCGCCCACTATGAAACCAGCAGCACCCGCAGCACCACAGCACCACATGCAGCGCCCCAAGCTGACAAGAAGCATGTAGCATCCTTTGCGGCACACAGACACAGCACAGCCGCATCCTGCTGCCATATAGCACAGAGCAAAAGGTCCTTTCGTGACGTCCATATTCACAGTTCATAAAATTGAACCACTGGGCGGGACGAGGAGAAGCGTTTGCAACGGCGGCTCAGCAAATCGAAATAAAAATTTATGTGCACATGTTTGAATTTATTGCCCATCTTTGGCCAAAGAAGCGAGTGCCTGGATATGGGCGCACATATGTATGGCTATGCGATAGCAGGACTCGCCACCGTAAACAGGACTCCGGCGTTTGCGTGTGTAAATGTTATTCAATCAAATGTGAAATCATATGAACGATTGCGTTCCACTCATAAACATTTTATTTACCTTTAATTTCGTGCGAAGCGCCCTTTTGTGATGCGTCCGTGATTTAATGTGATTTAGCCTGCGACCCAAGCTCCCCGCCACCAACCCCTCGAACCCCTCCAGCTAAACATGTGTCAGAATTATGGGGCAGGTCTCCCTCGCAACCTCTCTACCCCCCACCCCTTTCCCTCTTGCAATTGTTGAGTTAAATGCGCGCGATTTTTACGACTAAATAAAATGCTTTTATGCCCCCGCGCCCTCCCTTGCAAGCGGCACTTGAATGATATGTGGGCATCCCTTCTCCGGTTTATTTGACTCAAAATGCCAATTTCTGTTTACCAGCATCGAATTGTATCGACGGCGCACACATGAACTTGAAAGTCTTTAGTCATAAATAAACACATACAAATTTTCTGCTCGGCTCCTGATTTATGGAATTTTACATATATTTTTTTTATGCCTAACGTTTATCAAATCGCATGTCGCAATTGTTTTGTCGCGCACTTTATTTGTTTAGTATTTTAGGCAGTTCATATTTAATCTATTTATTTATGTTAGGCGCTTGGAAAGGGCAAGTATTTCATATATTTATTTGGGTTTAAAGTAAGGGCAAGAAATTGATGTAGATAAATTGGTTATTCGATTGAAGTAATATGGGCTTTCTCTGCATAAGAAAATGTATCCTTTATAGAAATTTATTAATAATTAATGTAATCTTAACTTGATTTTCATACAAAAGAAATAATATATAATAATAGAAAACTAATAATATTACTGGTAGTAATTATAATAAGATTGATAATAGTGTTGAATAATAGTAATTTTAATATCAAAAGGTCTAGATAATAAATTATAAATAATATTCTAATGAAAAGTCTGAGCTATAAATAATAACTTACATTCAAAAAAGTAATTTCTAAATGTGTATTTATATTTTCCTTCTTTATTCTTTAATATTAAATATAATTGGCAGATAATAAAGAGTTATTGCAGCAGATGCGAGGAATGCAATAAATATATTCACTCCCATTTTAAAATGTTCATTCACAATTCATTCACAATTATATTCAGCTTAACCAAATAAGTACACACAGAAATTCGTACTTATATAGTATATAATGTACCATTAGAGCTATTGAAAGCTCGGCTCTTGGCTGTCAGATGAAAAGCCATGGGATATCCTTTGAATTTTCATTACAGTCAGGTTTCTGCCATGGAATAATCTGGCAATTCAATGATGCAATTGAATAGTTTTGGTTTCGCTTTTCTTTTTCCTCACTTTTCCCATGATTTCTTTTTTCCACATTCTGAATTTTACATTTTTTTTCCTCTGTTAATTTTGCGGCTGTCGAAAAAGTTGTTGGAGCGCACCTTTATTTAAATGCCTCAGCCAAAAGTTTTCTCAAGATATTTGCAAACATCTGTTTCCTGGTTGCCTGCACCCGCCCCTTCGGCTTTCCCCTTCGTTTTTCCCTTTGCCTTTCAGTCCAGTTCCTCAGCAGAGGTAAAAATCAAGCTGCAGCTTGGGCAACATGAACCAAGTGCAGCGCCAGCAGCTGCCAGCAAAATCGCTGATGATGAAGTTCCAATGCGGTCTCTCCAAAGGCTCAGCACAGCGACAATTCTCAGACATTCATTTGACAAGTTAGCCGGCTTAAAATACCCTATATTTGTCGGGTATATCCGGTCAGAACATATGGTTTTGGGGTTACCAAAAAAAATTGTCGAAAGTTTATTAAACATATGCCCTTTGTTTACTTATATAAGAAGGGAAGCCTGAAATCAAGAGCTGGAAAAACTTGGCATTTTCTTAATATGATTTAAGATAAGGGTAAAAAAATAAACTTCTTTCTATATATGTATATATGCAGTCTTCCTTTAACACTGTAAACTTTGTCTGCATTCACCTGTAGGGTATCTTTACAGTCGACTACCTTAGTGTTAGCTCACTTATGCATTATCATTTCCTTGCTGCATGAATATAAAATTTTCTATTCAGTTGGCTGACAAACGCGGCTGCTGCTGTTGTTACGTTTGTTCAATTCACGGCTTGTCCTTAAACTTTCTTACTGTGATTTTGTCACAGTGTACCGCGACACAGCCTTCAGTCCGTGCTGCTTCCTGCGCTGCTCATACTTTTATATTAGCTAACTAGCCGGGGCGGGGCTACAGTGTATTTTTGTCTGTTTAGGTTTGAGCTCAGCTCTGGTATTCTCTCTGCCGCTCTTTGACCATATCTCTCGCTCTCCCCCTCTCTCGCTCTTCCCCTCTGTCTCTCTCCTCCTTCTCTCTGTCTGTCTAAAAGCAAGTTATTCGCATTCTTGTACGCTGCTGTCCCACCTTTCGCTCGGTGTGTTATTATGCTGCCAGTTTTTCTTTTTTAGGTTTTTCTTTAGCTTTTTTTCTACATTTTATTTTATTTTACTTTTTTTTAGGGTTTCCTGTAGTTTGCACACAAGTTTTTCATTTGTAATTCAAGATGTCAGTCAGCTGGGAGAGCCAAAACTTAATTAAAGTTCCGCACTTCTCCTGTGCCCAGACGCTGCACTCTCGCTGCAGCTTCTATGTACGTATGTATTTAGCCAGACCCGTTACGCCCACCCGGAACGCCCACATTTCCTCGGTTTGTCTGTCGGCATTTTATATAGCTGGGTTTCTTGTTTTTTTACTGTACGCTGTACCCAGTGAAAATGATCAAAAAGGGCATAATGTTTTTGGGAAAATGTATGTGACAGGCAAGAGCAAGCAAATCCGATCATATAAAGCACATATATTCTTGATCAGGCTGATCAGCTCAATCGATCTAGATATTTCTGAGTGTAAGCGTCGATTTGAGAAACTACAAAGTCTAGAGACCTGCTATTCTTAATAAAGTTAAAAGTTTTGTTCGATATCTTCCCTCATTTTTATAATATCGATTCTCAGACACAGTTTTTTACACATACCCCGAAGGTTATAAGAGCTTCATATACCAAACTTGCTGTATAGTCTATAGAGATTATAACTATTTCAATTTTTAGATAAGCTGAATATTTCACAAAGATCGGACTATGAACACCGACGAAAGTGACGAAAGCTAGTTCAGCGACAGATGCAGGATATATCCTAGTGGGGCACACTCAGTTAGAGAAATCATGTTTATTTTTATTAAGTTTTTGGCTGAGTGGGTGGCTTTGAGCTGGGTTTATCTTCCAGCTGCACCTGCTGCAAATGGTCGAGCATTGCGACTTTGTTTCCACGCTTGGCATACGCTTCCCCTCTCCCCTCTCCTCCCTCGCCGACCGTTGCCCTAGTCATGTGTGTGTAATTTTATGAGCTTATTTAATACTTTTCAGTTCTAATTTGGTTTTATGTTCATTGCTTATAAGCCATGAACAGATTTCAACTTGTTGAATTAACAAAACACACGGCGAGTCGACTACAGTTTTGTGTCAAGTGATATCCCCCTTTGGTCAGCTCCGGAGGTGGCTTCTAAAAATGTGAAGCCATTAGTTGGCACAGTTCTCGCCACATGCGGCAGATCAGTTTCACTTAGCATCTGACCGGCCAAAACATCGCATTTAATTAGCCAGCCAGCCAGAGGACACAAAACTTGAGCGTGCGAGAAAGGGGGGCGGGACGTGCTACTCGTTCATTAGATATGCATTGAGTTTTGACGTACCCACGGCCATCTCAGGAGCTGGCATCAACGCCAGAGCAACTTGATAACTCACATATAATTAGCATATGAAGAAATCCGACTATCTTCACAGCATTTTGTCCTTTTGAATGGACCTGTTGGGTTTCCTGGGCAATCGGGCACGTGGAAAATTTATTAAATTGGCCAGCTTTAGTCCCCCTACCCTCCAACCGAGTATGCAGCATCTGTTTGTGCACATGCATGTAATTTTAATTGAATTACTCGTAGTAGATGCGAGCTGCTTCTGTGGCTAGGAGCTTTGCAGGTTTCAAGCGAAGGAATGTCTCACAAAGTCAACTGCAGGCAGCATTTATGCAGATGGCTAAGCAAATTATTATTCAGGGCATATTTAAAGCAATTAAGGAAATTTTCAAGAATTACAACCGAAATTTTCGGAGAAAAGTAAACCAAGTAAAAAAAGAACATAAAAAAATAAACTTATGATTATGGGAGATTGAAGCCTGTGAAAAAAACGCCTTGGATTTGCGAACTTTAAAAGTCAAAAATTTTGTAATTTGTGCTATGAAATATGATTAAAAATTAGATCATCTATATATAACTAAGAATGTAGATTTTGTGGGGGTAAAATTGGGAAAACAAAATCAAAATGAGTTTCCAATTAAAAAACAAGTTCAGCTGCAGAAACATAGTGAAGTTCTAATCATATTTAAAATGTTAAACATTATGAAAATTGGTATAGTTTTGACCTAGTTTTTAGATTGAAAAGGCTTTACAATATCGTAAGCTGTAAAACTCCAAATCAGAATTATAATAATAGAGTAAATAAATGAATTCTTATTATAATTCAAATAAAAGTTTGATAATGTCTCTTGCTTTTCATAACATCAAGTATACGCAGCATAAGCCCCAATTTACGCACAAGTGCTTGCAAAACTTGTGCTGCATTTTTATTAGTCCACCAAGGTGAGAGCCGACATGAGGCAGAGACAATGTCAATGCCATTGAGGAGGGGCCTCAGAGTGGGCCAGAGGGGAAATGCCGAAACACAAAATGCCAAATAGAAAGAACTACAAAATAATCCACTCGTGCGCCGAGAGCAAACACAAACACAGCCAACGGCCCGGGGGCGATTGTGGCTGAGGGAAGGGACGCGGGGCATGGATGGCAATGGGGGCTAATAACTAAATCAGTTAAGAGAGCTGTTGGCGTCCGTCGGAGGTCGAGAGGCGGCTGCTCGCCAAGTGCTGCCCCGCCCCCAAGCCCGAACAGCCCTCACTTTCAATGATTCGCATTTCTCTTGATCTTTTTTTTTCTTTCCTTTTGTTTTGTACTTTTGCATTTTGTTTTGGTTTCATGGTTTATTTCGTTTTTCCCTTGCTTGCGAAATTATTTATGCATTTTGCATTTTGTTCCTTACGTCGAGCGCTTATTAGTTGCAATTTGCTTGCGGCGAAAGTTGTTCGCCAACAAGTCGAACAAATTAAATAATTTAACGCAAAGAAAGTTGCGAAAATGGGTAAAAATAAAGGCGGCGGCGGTGGTGGAGGAGGAGGAGGAGGCGGCGGTGGTGGAGGAGGAGGCGGCGGCGGTGGCGGCGGCAATGTAAGCAATATTTGTGTTATGCAACTCGCGTTTTAATTGTGAGTCTAAAGATGTCATCATTAAAATTAGTTACAGACTCGATCTGATTTAAGATTATGACATAAAAACCTCAGACTATATACACACTATATGAACGTATGGAGAATGTGGCCATAAAAATGTACAGCAAATTAGTTAGAAATAGTTTTCTTAATAGTTTTTGAAATCATCTATAAATAAACTTATTCTAGACTTATTTATAGAGCATACTTTACCAATATCTATAAATAAACTTATTCTAGATATAAATAATATTGAGGATACTTTACCCATATTTCAAGAAATTTGTATCTATAGTAAACCTATTCTAGACTTATTTACCAATATTTCCAGAAATTCTTAGTTTTTAATATATTTAAATTTCATTTTTCATTCAAATTGTTATAGAAGCTATTTATACTTGTAATCCTAAATAAACCACGTAAGCCCTAAACAGCTTGTCTTTAAGAAATATTAATTAAGGCACAGTTTAAGATACTTTAGATATCAAAAATGTACTACACAGCTTAAAGATATACTTTTATGTATCCCAACACATCTCTCTTGATCCGCATATAAATGCAATCAAAGTATTGTTCAATTACTTCCTATAACTAAAACATTATCTTTAAATGGCGCCTAAATTGTATCTCAAGCTCTGATTAGTCTGGGAAATGAAAGTTTTTATGTTAACCGAAGAATAAAATAAGAGACTGATGGATATTTAGAAATTTAAGATAGACAGACGAGCTGCGCTATTGACAGACAGACAAATTGACGGACAAATGGGTTGGCAGACAGGCAAATGGTTAGGCAGGAGGAGCTGCCAGACGGACGAACAGCCGGACTGAGGAACCCCTAGATAGACGAGCAGCCGGACAGAAGAGTATTCAGACGGACGAGTAGTCAGACAGACTAACTGCCAGTTAGATTTATGGGCAGACAAAAAACTAAGCGAATAGAATAAGAACAATTGGTCTTTGGTCCAAAGAGTCGAAATGGTATTTTAATTAAAATTACAAATTCAAATTTGGTAAACGCAAACCTAAATTCCACATTGGAGTACTCTTCCTCTTGTATAAGGAAAAGCAAAACGGACAGAAAACTGATCGACCAAGCGCTGATCTACTGATCATGACAATGAACAGTAGAAACTCTGAGGACGTACAATTTTTTAAACTTAGCTTAAGTACGTAATTGCAATAATTGTGCTAGCTTATTTTTGTTATTTTTTAAGCTCTATTTTTTAAGCAGACTTCTTCGGAAGACAAAAAAAAACTGAAGCTGCGGTTGTACACTCAAGGGAGCTTTCACTGTAGGGCTCCAAATATTACCCCCTTTTTGTGTCACAGCCTAATAATGTCGTCTCATTGATAAAATTATAGAAATATATGTTTTATCAAATTGCCATAAAATAACATTACAAAAGCTGATACTCTCAACTTACCTTTAGTTTTTATATTCTAATTGGAGCACACTCTAATTAACATTTTAAGCTCGATGATGCCAGAGTTTCATAAGGCTTAGCAAGATAATAAGCGCAGCTCTTTTGAGACACACGCTTAAGTCTATAAAGAATAGCGCAATTTATGTACTTAGCTGTTGCCATTTTTTTTCTTCTTTATAAATCTTTATTATTATTTGCACTTTTATCACTTTTTTGTAATCCTTTTTTATGCTTTCTATTAACAGAAAAAAGGTGGTGGCGGTCCTGGTGGAGGCGCAGCAGGTGGTGGTGGCAAAAACAAAGCAGCTGCTCCGGCCGCAGACAAAGCTGGCGCCAAGAAGGGACCAGAGCCAAAGGCAGGCGGCGGAGGCGGCGGTAAGAAGGGCGGCAAAAAATAGGACAGCACATTGCCAGGAAAGCGCATTAAATAACAATATTAGAATAAATATGTATGCAACTATATTTTTTAAGTTTAAAACGAGATATTAAACGCGAGACTTTTTAATAGCCGATTGTAGTTAGATTACGTTATTTGGCTGCATATTGCAAATTGTTTGGATTTAAAGTTTAGCGCTCGGAATGCACAATTAACACACACTCACGCACACACATACACACACACACACAGCTGAGTGCAGTGGCAGCTGCTGCACGGCCTTCCGCCTGGCTGAGCGCGTTTCGTGCTCTTCACTTGGCCACTTCATTAGACGCATCTCAGCTGTGGCGGCCAATGGCTGTTGGCATCGATGGCATGCCCGTTCCTAGCGGAACCACTCCTGGGACATGCCAAAGAATGTGGCGGCGCTTGACTTGGATTTGTTGCTGTTGTTGTTGCTGTTGCCGCCGCTGCTGCTGCTGGTGCTGGTGCTGGTATCGCTTTTGCGCCCGGGCGGCTTGCGCGCTGGTGTCGTCGTCCCCTGAAGCATTTGGAGAGATATATGTGTTATTAATGAAGTGCGTAATTTTTGTGATTAATCTATTCATTTGCGGCGCACACGGTGCACAGATTTATGGGGCGTAGCAATAAACATGGAAGCAAACATAATTAGAGTTCAATTTATTTGCTGAAACATGCGACTAAATGCGTGCAAATAAACAACAAAGTCAGCGGCTATAAATTAACATTTGCCTAACGATTTGATTTCAATAATGGACCAATTCATTAATTAGCAGTTAGGGCACACTCTCACGAACACACACACAAACACACACACCCGCAGCGGAAGAGGTGTGCGGCAGCTGCAAGTTTTTTGGTTTCTGTTTCGGTTTCTGGTTTTTGGTAACTGGCAAAACTTTTGCCCAGCATTTATAAGTGGCAACTGCTGCTGCTGCTGTTACTGCAGCTAATTATAATTTATTTAACGGCAGTATTGGTTTATTTATTGTTAATTGGGTAAATTTGTGAAACGCTCTTGAGATTGAAGACGCATTTACGCAGCTAATGAAATGTTTGCTAATGAATGTCCAGTCTAATTAGACAACATGTTTGCAAGTAAAACGAAATTATTTGTGTTTTATAATAACTAAAAATAATAAAGACTAAAAATTAAAATAAACTCCAACTAAGTAAAATGCCAACAACAAACACAACAGCTGGTTTTTGTCCTGGCTAATCTACATAGGAAACATAGGAAATTCAAAGCAGTGCAAAGCAAGCAGCTTACTTTAAAAAATTTAACATGCAGCAAAGCAGTGCAGCCCCGGCTCAGTAACTGTTCCCATTTTAGTTAGCGCCAATTTGAAAAATTACTATTCAAAGTACAAAATGAATATGAAATAAAATGTGGATTTTAAATCATGAAGTTTTAGTAGGAATATCATCTTGAGGATTTCTAAAAAGCAACCAATATTCTTTATAATTAGTAAAAATAAATAAGCAAAAAATGTTATAGCTGACGAACGATAAATAAACAGTAGGCGTCAAATGACAAATCCATATTCAATCTATCAATTTATCAAACACCAATAAGGAACAACAACAAGCATGCAAAATTTGTAGCACAACTTGCATACACAATGCCTACCCAAAATGAATAAACGATGATAAATTTTAGAAAGAAAATGACAATTCAAAGAGCGCCTATAAAAAAAATATAAATATATAAAGATGTATATACCATTACGCTAAGTTATGGACAAAAACAAGAAGACTTATCTTCGGCGTGCCGAAGAATGCATACCCTTTGCAGACCTATAGATGTTGTGAGGTATCCGTGCCTAAACTGAAGCTTTCTCTTGGGTCGAGTAAAAAATTGGACGACCTATTTTTAACAATTTTCATCTTACCCAGGCAACGCCGGGTTATTTATTGGAGCATGTAATGTATATTTTTCACATTCTCAGAAAAAGACGGAAATATGCCAAGTGAGTAGGCGGACCAAGCGACTCAGATATGTTTATAAAGACGCATTTGATACAGGATACGGATATATGTATATACTTTCTTCTTCAAAGTTGCAAAACCTTCTGCAAAGGTATAATCAAGATACAAATGCATAACCCTACGAAGTCCGGAGAATTTACAGACTTAACTGAAAAGCTCTCGTGTTATTCTTTAAAACTCTCATATTTTTAAAGGGTGGTGAAGTATTTTCATTGAAAAAAACTTACCTTATCCGGCTCTGTGGCAAGGGATTTGCGCTCAGCTTGCACAGCTGTTGTTGCTGCCGCCGCCTGCGGCATGACAATGGGCAACAGGGGAAACCATAGCGATGTGGAGCCGGTGGAACTTAGACAAAGTACATTGGGATCAGCTTCATGGGACAGAGCGCTGCCACTGGCCGCTTGCGTGTTATCCTGCGGCGGCGGCGGCGTCAGGACGCCCAGCTCGCCACGCAGACGCGCCGTGGAGCGCGACACCTGAGCGGTAATGTGCTCGGCGAACAGCTCAAAGTCAAAGGGATCGATGCAGTCGCGCAGGCTGCGCTGCAGCTCATGAAACTGTTCGTAGAGACTGCGCTCCTCGCGCGTCACGCCGAACACACGCTCCAGAAACTTGAGATCAAAGTACAGCTGCAGCGCAATGTTCTGGCTGCTGCGCGTGCACTCCGCAGCGGCCAGCTGCTCGTAGTGGGCCAGGAGTTGGGTAAGCAGCTGCTGATTGAAGGCATGTAGCACCTTGGGAGGCAGCGTTTGGGGCACAGCATCGTTTAGGGCCTGAATCAGCTCGTGCAAATACGTTTGCAGCGAGAGACGCGGTTGGCTGGGTATGCGTATGGTGGACTGCACATTCTGGTCGTGCTCCTCATCGCGCTGCTCCAACGTCTGCGTTTGCCAGAGCTGCAAGGGAATGGAAGGTGGGTTAGCTGGCTGCAGCAGGCACTTGCGGCAACTTGATGAACTTACAGCAAAATCTCGCAATACAACATCGTGTGTAATGGGATGGGGCAGCTTCTCCGCGCAGCTGTGCCTGCCCAGAATGTCATCGACAATGCGCAGCCAAAGCTGCAGCAACTCCTCCTCGAACTGCGTGCACAGCCGCTGCCACTGCTCGGCACCGTCAGCTGTCAGATTGCCCGCCCATTGACGCCAGTTGCTGGGCTGGCAGAAGCAGAGCCTGAGATGGGGGCACAGCTCGATCAGGGCGAGTGTATTGCGCAGCGCCTGCAGCAGAGCATGACGCTCCTGCAGCCGCAGCGCCTTTAGCTGACGCAAATATTCCGTCATCTGTTGCTGTGCCGTTTCGTGCAGGAATTTGATCAGCGCCAATTTGTCATCGGCTCGTGTTGTTTGCTCCTGCAGCAGCACATTCAGCTCCTGCACAATGGCCGCCAGCTGTGCATCGAACTGGGAGCACAACGCTATGGTCGCCGTTTCGTAGCCCTTGGTGCGATTCGCCAAGCGCTTGGGCTGATCGCTGAGCGCGGCAGCCAGACTCAGCGGCAGGTCGTCGCTCTGCTCGCGCCAGATCTGCAGCGGCGCTGGCGGCGTGCTGTTCTCCACCAGCTGAACCACCTGCTCGTAGGTTTGCTGCAATGCCGCCGCCCAGCTGCTGCGTATGATCTCACGCACGCGCGCATTAATAAGCGGCATGTATTTGATCCGGTAAAAGTCCAGTTGAGCCTGCGGCAGCTTCAGCTGCTGCTCGAGCTCGGCATAGCTGCGCTTGGCCGTTGCTGCTGCTGCTAGCTTGATGTCCTGTATGGTCTGCATGTTGCCCACCAGCGCGAAGATTTGCTGTAGCTGCTTTGCTGCCAGACTGTCTATCTGCGATAGCCACTGACGCAGTGCATCGCTCAGCTGCTGCGCTGGCAATTTCGGCGTCGCGAACTGCGGCTTATAACCGGCTATAATGTCGGGTAGCAGATGCGCCAGCTGCCTCTCGCTACTGTCCATGCGGTTAATGCTGGGCGGCGAGGTGGGCGCCACGCACTCCGCCAAGCGCACAAAGAGCAGGCCATTCGCTATAAAGAGAGAAGAGATAGAGAAATATGTTATTAATTATGCTTCCAATTTAACAAGCTTAATGCTTAAATCTATAATATACTTTTACAAGGATCTATGAAAATGATTTTAGGAGAAATCTAATGGAAACCTAACGAGAAAGAAAGCCTATCTTCGGCACGCCGAAAAGTTAATACCTTTGCAGACCCAACCATTCAATTAGTCAATCAATCTGACTGTCAGGCAATCAATCGAGTCAAGGCAAGCTAAATGCATCTGTCGCTCACCTAGCAGACAGGTGTCCAGGAGCTCAATGGTGCCGTTGAGTATGTGCAAGCTGGCCAGTATGCGCTCCTTGACACGCCTCGGCTTATCCTTGTCCGCGTCGCTGCTTTGGCTCTGCAGGCAGTTAACGTAGGCCGTGGCGCGCAGCTGCAGGAAGGTTTGTAGCACCTGACCCAAATCGCATTTGTCCAGCAGCAGCAGGCTGAGCATGCAATCGACGGCCATCTCGGCGCTGAGCTGTTCCCGCTCGAGCACTGCGAGCACCGACTGCTTGATGGTCACATGAAATGGACGCAGGATTTCCCATTGCTTTAGGGCTACGGGCAGCCGTTGCATCAGCGCATTCTTCGCATCCAGCTGCAGCCCGGTGCTGATGTGGCGACTGAATGTGAAGAGCTCGGTGGCTGCATAGAACTGTTCCCGATCGATGTGCGTCCAGATGAGCTCCGGCAGGCTGCTCAGCAGCTTGATCTGCACCATGGTGCTGTAATAGTTGCTCAGCTGTTTGTTGGCGGTCCGCTGCTGCAACAACTCCTCGGCGGCTGTGGGCGTGGTCTGAAAGCCAAGCAGCTGCTGTTCGTTCAGGCTGCGACAGTTGGCCTGGACGCAGTGCACCTGCTCGATGAGCGTGCCGGCCGATGTTTGCATGGCTGCTATAGTGTCGGCGGCCTTAAGCAAGTCCCGGTAGCGTTCGCTGAGATTAAACCGCAATTAATTATGTTGCGCTGGCTGTCCAAACATGCCACATCACGATATGGGCCCCAGACTTACCCGACCATCGTGCGCAGCTCTTCGCGCTTGTTTTCCACCACCGTTTGGATTTTCTTCTGCACAGCATCAATCTCGGACACGCCGTGCTGCTCAAACAGCGTGTCTACATCTAATTGCAGTAAATCGGCGATCATTTATTCTTATAATGCACAAATTACAAAATTCTTTTCGGCTTCCCAATTCGATAACTACGATAACAACTACTGTGCAAGACAGCAAATGAGGTGGTTGGTCGATAGACTGCTCGAAGCAATACTATCGCTAAAAGTAGCTGCTGTAGACAGCTGTTGACGTTCGATTATTTGTAGCGGTCGCGCGATTTTTTAGTTATCGCCCGCTAAATTTAAAATCAGATCATACTTAATGCATAGTTTTGTAGATAACTATTATTTATGTATTTAAAAAAATTAGAGCTGCTTGCAATATATAATTAGCAATCCCAATACACTGTATTTCTGAGAAGCCTTCGTAAATTTCGTTTATGTTAGCCGTTTGACGATTATTTACGGGAGCTACATTATTTACCGATTATATAATTTATCGCCCGCCAACTTTAAATGCAGATGGCGATAAAAGCTCGACTTAATTTGAACTAATTGTAAATGCTTTGCATTACACAATTGGCAATCACAATGCGCTGTATTTCGGAGGTGCCCTCGTAGATTTCCGTGACGCGGGCATTTCTATAGTAGAGCTCGGCTGGCAGATCTGTTGTATAGCCCATGCCGCCCAGGATTTGGATGCACTGATGAGCACAGTAGGTGGCCGCTTCGGAAGCGTGCAGCTTAGCCATGGCCGCCTCCTTGGTGATGGGCAGTCCATGGTCCTTGAGCCAAGCGGCGCGCCAAGTGAGCAGCCGCGCGGACTCCACGCGCAGCGCCATGTCCGCCAGCTTCTGCTGAATCATTTGCAACCGGGACAGCCGCTGCCCAAAGGCCACACGCTTCCCCGCATAGTCGACGGCCAACTCGAGTGCCGCCTGGGCAATGCCCGTGGACTGGGCGGCAATGCCTATGCGCCCGCAGTCAAGGGATTCCATGGCGATCTTAAAGCCTCCGCCGGCCGTTCCGAGTACCTGGGATTGCGGCACGCACACATCGTCGAGCGTCAGCTGGCACGTGGAGCTGGCGCGCATGCCCAGCTTGCTCTCCTTCTTGGCTACGGACAGGCCGGGCACATGCTTCTCCGTCAGGAAAGCTGTAATGCCTTTGTGCTTTAGGGATTTGTCAATGGTGGCAAAGATGAGTCCGCCGCTGGCCTCCTGCGAATTCGATATCCAGGCCTTGGTGCCGCTGAGCAGGTAATCCCCGCTGGCACTCAATTTGGCTGTGGTGCTGGCGGCGCTGGCATCTGAACCGCTGCCCGGCTCCGAGAGCGCATAGAAGGCAATGTGCATGCCCTGGGTGTAGGGCACCAGAAACTCTTGCTTCTGCGCCTTCGTGCCATGCTGCTGCACTGCGCCCAGATACAGATTGTTCACGCCCATAACAATGGAGACGGCGGCATCGCCGCGCGCCACCTCCTCCATGCCTATGGCATAGGCCAGGTAATCCAGCCCGGCGCCACCTGCAAGTAGTCGTCGTTCAGGCTCTGCACAATCTCTGGGCCCCCGTGCTCACCGTATTCCTCCCGCACAGCGACAGACATTAGCCCCAGCTCGCCCAGGCGGCGCACCTGCTCCGCCGGATGCAACTGCTCGCGATCGTGGCGTCTCGCGTGCGGCGCCAGCTCCGCATTGGCGAAATCGCGGCAGGTCTTCTGCAGCATTTGATGCGTTTCCGAGAGCGCCGCCAGGCAGGCGATGCCTCGGCCGCTGAAGCCGTTGCCAGTCCGTTGACCTGCAAAGCAGCAAAGCTTCAACTAATATTTTTGTCATGGTTTTTAATTTTTTGTCTATTACCAAGCGCCCATGCGCTTTTACAGAGCTTTTCCATGCTGCCAGAGCTTCAGCTGCGTTGCGTGTGGAATGCGAGAAAAGCTTTTGGCGCCGTCCGCTTCGAGCAACGATTCGCCACGCACTGAAAACCGTCGAGCAATCGTAAACAATCAGCGAGCCATAAAAGCTTTTATATGCATTGCAAAAAGCTTGGAAATCAGTTGAAGCTGGCGCGTGCAGCCAGAGGCGGCGTTGTGGTTGGCCCAGGGGGCCTGAGGCAGGCAGCAAGCAGTTTGTTGCAAGTGTGTGAGGATCACAAGCAGTTGAGCAGATATTTGGCACCTTAGGGCGTCATTCAAATTAGAGTCCCCTGCGGTAACGCGAGTAATATGCTAGTCTAATGAGCGGCAGTTGCGTGGAGAACTAATAAGATTTGTGAAAGGCAGTGTGCAGTTTTTCTTCTTATTGGAATTAAGTGGGACTATATAACCTTAAGTAATGAATAAGTAATTGACAAGCAGTTTCTTTAAACGATCTTGTTTTATTAGAAAGCAGTAGAAAAACAATTTTCGTATTGGAAATAGCTATAATGAGAAACGGATCTTTTCGCCCTGATTAGGCTTATGTTGACGAGTTTTTCTTAAAGGAAAACCCATTTTTGATTGCAAACACAAAAGCTAACGCTAATGGGTTGGGGGTTTGCGGAATGTAATGTCAAATTAGACCATAGAAAACTCTGTTAACAGATGGAAACCCTTTCTAAGACGCCACTGTCCTGCTTAATATACACTGCGCCTACTTCAAGTAGATTCAAGTTTGCATATTTGATTACTTCTTTGTATTGAGCTTTTAATGCCGCATGCGCCATGTACTTAATGGGGTATATGCCACTCACTAGCCATATAGACTCAGCGCTGAGCCTAGGGTATCTGCCTAGTCGTGCACAGCATGACATGTGAAAGTGCTGTGCTGGGTAGAAAGTTCAGCTGCCCGAAATGGAAAGCGGTTCAACGCTTTACGGAAACTGTTCGCACCTGACGACTAACTTTGCAATGCAAATTAAAACGCGATTAAATGACATACGATATCCGAAATCCAACACACCCACTTTTGCAAAGGAAATGTATATAGCTGTAGCAACTGCATAAACTATTTTCATAGATAATTAAAAGAAACTAAATCATAAATCACTTTCTATGCGAATAGCCTAACGCTTCGGCATGTACCAGCTTTTGAGTGGCATATTCAAGCCCACCAAATTTCATATAGATCGGACCATAAACACCGAAGGTTATCAAGAATTGCCATACATAGTGTGGGGGACAGTGAAAGAGTAAGCATGGGAATGTACATAAGGAAGTGCGTAAGATTTTTATCGTCAGCTCTGCGCAAGGTTCAGGGTACCAAAGCAGGCCCAACTCGTGCTAGGTAGATAAATAGGAATAGTCCCAGTAGGACTTTCTTTCTAACTCAATAGCTTGTAAATGTGTATATATGTATATAATTTAAAGGCAATCTGTAGATTTGAACACAACTGCTGCAACAAATAGGTTCAAAATTATTTTAACTGGTTTCTTTTAAAACGTTTCCAAGGCAAAACTTTACAAACATACCAACATGAATTATCTCATACAGCGCGGCAAGGTGCGCCAGCAGGCCATCAACGTGCCCGAGGGTCTGCCAGAGCTGCTTTCCGACATAACACGCGAGGTGCTGCGCTGCCAGCCGACCAAGGAGTGCCTCTGCCAGTTCATCATAGACTATTTGCACTCGGTGATTGTCACGCGCGAGAAGGCCCTGGGTGAGTAATATTCTACTTATATGTATATATGGCAGACTAGCTGGTATTTTCCAATCCTACCCTCATTTTCCGCTTGTGGAAAATTGAAATCCGCGGGCGAGATTCCCAAAATCACTAAAGCCGATCGGACAAAACTGAAGACCCTTGGCTATGGGTTTGAACCACCAGCTTTATTTGACACATCTCTGACCCCTGTATCCACTGAAAGAGGTGAATTTCGCGAATAGTGTGATTTACCTCTAAAGTGATTATTTACAAGGACTCGAATGGTAAACAAAAAAGTTTCATTCAACCGTTTTCCGCGATTTTTTCACGCTTGTGGGTGGATTTTCCAAAACCACTTAATAGTAACTGCAATAAAATGCACACTCAATCACACAATCAATCTGTCAGTCAGTCATTCAGTCCGTCATTCAATCAGGACAAACAGACTTAAATATAGAAATATATTTTATAGCAAAGGTTTTTCGCAGTGGCCAAAAGCATATTGGATCGCGCTCTGCGCCAGGTGGACAGCATTATATCCGATTTGTGCGTGTGCGATTTGTCCAAGGAGAAATCGGATGAGATGGCCCAGGTGATGGAGGATTGTTTCCGCAATTTCCTGGAGAAGCGTCGCTGTGAGATGCGTCGCGGCAAGGAGGGCGTCCAATTTGCAGACATAGACATGCTCGAGGAGCTGATCAGAAAATGCCATTTCTCCGAGGAAGAGCTGGACGCCTCACGACCAGCCATTGAGAGCGCCTACAAGCGATTTGTGGATGCCTACATGGCCGCGGGCAAAGACTCCCAGGGTACCGAGCTACTCTATCAATACTTCCGCGATCGCGAACTGAAACGCATCGAGGAGCTGATGCGCAACCAGGCGGCCGTCACCATACAGGCCGCCTTCCGGGGCTATCTGGTGCGCCGCATGATGGCGCAGCATGTCTGTGTGTGCACCTGCATGCTCGACGAGAAGGATGACGATGAGTACCAGCGCATGGACAGGGCTGCACGCATTTTGCAGCGCTTCTTCCATTCGGTTCTGTCGGTGGGTTGTTGCTTTAGTATTATTTTAATGGATATCAGCTTAAACCTTCGATTCTGCTCTACAGCGCCAGGTCATAAAGCCGGTAAGTCTTGTAGATGCCATACTCTGCCCTGGCTTTGACCTCCAAACTTTCCAATCAGATTGAGGATCCTTGCCAGGAAAAGGAAACTCCTCCATCCAAGGATGAAGGTTCGCAGATCGCTACAGAAGCCACAGCTGTTGAGACAGCTCCCGGCACAGCCGCTGGCACAGCCGCTGGCACAGCTGTTCTTACAGCAGCTCCTTCAGCGGCTTCTTCCGAAGCTAAATTGAAGCACGCTGGGGAGGAGGCTCCCGATGAGGAGGCACCACCTGCACCGGCTGCCGAGGAAGCTCCCGCTGCCCCACCTGCCCCGGAGCCTGAACCGGAACCGGAACCGGAAGCGCCAAAGGCCGAAGAACCTGCCGCAGAGCCAGCTGCAGAGGAGGCAGCACCACCACCTGAGGAAGCGGCCGCACCACCGCCAGCTGAAGAAACGCCACCACCAGCACCAGCTGAAGAACCACCAGCAGAGGAAGCGCCACCAGCCGAAGAAGCTGCTGAATAGTATTTTTTTCTTCTGTTTTTTTGCACGTTTTCATATTTATTAACCGCATGATTCTTTCTGCTTCCTTTGGCATTTACGGATTTGTGATCTTTAGCTTGTAAATTAGTTCAACGTGTAATTGTGTGCATTTAAAATGTCTTGAGGATAGCCAGGAGGAACAGCCAGAACGATTAAAGGAGAACGCTGCACAGACGAACTAATCAGGTTGTATTCTTACTGAACTTGTACAGAAACTTTCTTTTGGGTGAAAAGCAACAACCTATAGGTGGGGATGAACGGTAGGCAGTTTCTATGAAAAAGCGGAGGACCAAAAAGCGCGGAGTCGCTGGTTCCAATGCAGCAAAAATTGTCATTTACTATATTTGTTTATTGAATTGGATTGGACGTGGCCAGGTCGATGCCGTTTATTTTTTTCTAGTCGATATCTAGAAACTCAAGAGGTCTACTTTATGCGCTCCTGCAGCCAGTTGCTAAAGGTGGATACTCTTGTGTAAACATCGGGCGATATGAAGAGACCGCACACGACCAGTCCATAGGATACCACTCCAACCTGCTTCAAGCCGTTGTCGTTGCGGACCAGTGGACCACCGGAGTCACCCTGTGTGTGGGAGTTTCATATTAATTTACCTTGAAACCCCTTCTCTGCACTTTCTTACCGAACAGGCGCCCCGGAAAACACCTCTGGCACAAATCTCCGTATCTGAAACATCTTCCATGCCCCGCTCCCGACACTCCTGATTCGTAATCGTGCTGTAGCCCATGCGCTGCAGCGTATTTGGATAGTTGACGTTATCTAGGAATGGAAAGGCGACCGGCAAACGCAAGCCCCAACCTGTGAGGGTAACTGGCACGCCGCCGCCCACAAACTCTTCCGAGGCAAACTCAATGGGCGCCACGCTTACATTGTTATAGACCAAAGGCGGTTCAATGCTGAGCACTGCAATGTCGCTGGTCACCAGCTCCCTGTAGTCGGGATGTATGTCATACGCGAGCACACGAGAGCGTGATCCGCCCCGATCGTCCAGATTGCGTATGCCGGCGAAAACGGACATGCGCGTCGCATTCAGTCCCTTGCAACAGTGGGCGGCGGTGAGTATGCGATTCGGGGCTATAATCGAGCCGCCGCAGAAATGCACATGTCCGTCGCGGACTCTGTACTGCAGCGAGACCTGGTAGGGCACGTAGTCGCCATGTGGCACATCCGAGCCGCCCACGACGCGTGTGGGCGTAAAGCCGCTGGACTGGCGTGCTGCTGGCGAGTGTTGTAAAGTATTGAACTGTTTCTTTCATTTTTCCATAACCCTAACTTACAATTGGATCGCGCCGTGGCGCCACCTAGCGTCAGAGCTGTCATCAAAACTAGTTCAACTAGAGTCATGCTTGGTCTGGTTTCTGCTGAAGTTACGGTCTATGCCGCAGACTATTTATAGGATTGGAACCGACCTCCATTGGGTTGCATTTGCATAGATAACGCAGCGGTTATGCCATTTATTTTGATCTTGAAATTCAAAATTTAACGAGCTTTCATGGCGGTAATTCGCATATGTTTCAAACATCACCCTAACCCAGAAAACAAATTTTCACAGATAGCTTTCTGTGCGTTGGCAAAAGCAAATTGTGTATGGATTGTTGCCTTCAAAGGTGGCAAATAATTAATTGCCAAGACTCCAAGATCTGACGGCTCAATGTCCGATGTCTCGTCTTAAGCTTCCTCTCGTATTTTTTAACCTTTCCTTGTAAGCATTTTACATATCTTCACAGAGCTGCATACCAAATAAATATTGCAGCTGGTTCGGTTTACTTTTGTTTTTGATTTAGGTTTTGGTTGGAGCCTGTGTCAACATTTCCTTATTTTCAACAAAGATCTTTGTTCAAACAAATGTTGTCATAGGTTCGGTTCATACATTGCATTCTTAGATATAATAATTTGTTACACATTCTACAGTTTCTTTTAGTGGAGTTAAGCAGAGCAAGCAAGTTGAGGCAGGTTTTCTATACCAATTAATTATCTTTGTTTCCTCTCATAACACAATAAATATAACTTTTTTCGCTTGTCTTCTATATAGTATTGTTTTTCTCATAAATTGATTTTTGTTTATTTATTCCCACATTCTACTCTTTCTCTCAGTGTAGTCAATTTCCATTAATTTTGACTTAATACGTTTCACATTGTCTTTGGATTTAAGACGACTTTTTGCGCTTCTCGCATTAGCATTCGATTCCCTAACTAGGTCAGCTCTCAACTCGGCTCCCGAATGCTCGTATATAAAACTGAGCTATCAATATATCAGTCTGCAGTTCATAAAATCAGCTCGCTCATTCAGAGAATAACAAAAGAGTCCATCCAATCCGAGCTCATAAGCGATATTATGCTTAATCAATAAGATGCCATTCAAGTTGGCCACAATTCTTTGACTCCGATTATAACTTTGGTTTGGAATTGGGAGATGTTAATATATTACGGGGCAGTCTTCTTTTTGCACATCAAGAACAATTAGATTTTCATAAAATAATATTATATAATTTAGTTTACTTTATTCTCGAGTGTATTGTCCTCTACGGTTTGCGTCATGCTGTTCTGGAATTCAATTATGTGCTAATATATGCATATATGGGTCTTAACACTTTTTCGCATAACGAGCAGGAAAAATAAGCTTTGCCATGCCAAAGATTAAATACCCTTTCGGACATATTGGCTAACGACTTTGCAGACATTTGGATGAGTTTCGTGTAGATATTTTGAAAAAAAATAAATATTTTTTCACATTGTAAAAAGACCTTTTCCTTCGACTGATTCTTCCTTTAGAGGTTTCTGATATAGAGGTATCTGATCAAGAGTATATACATACTTGATGCGTATATATCTCCTTCCAGCCTTCTACACAAAAAGATTGCTTAATTTATCATGGCCTTTGCAAGAGCATAGAAAGAACTGTAAGCTTTTAACGGTTTCATGAAACTTGGAATTTAGTTAGAAAGATTTGAGATTGAAATTTCGCAATAAAAATAGGCATAAAGAAATTTAGGTGGTTTTGAAAATGAAAAGGTTTCGTATAAAAGGAATTAATGAATTGATCGTCAAAGCATTCGCGATTTGAACAAGGAACTGCGCATAACGCTCTTTTGCCTAGGTAAGAATACTCTTCAGATAAGCAATTTTGAATAAAAACAGATTCCTCCACCCAGGTCTGGTCCACTTGGGCGGCATCAGTTCTGCCGAAACGTATGAAAACAAAGAGGCGGTCGACAGAACAATTGCTATTCATGTGCCGGAGCACAGCTCATCGAGTGGACGCTACAAAGGAGAACCGAAATACTTTCCGCCGACGGTTTATCTCCATCCTCCACATGGAATTGATTGTAATTGCCCGCCGGGTCCACCGGGGCCGCCCAGTCGTCCAGGTAGACCGGGCAGACCGGGCAAACCAGGAAATCCGGGCACTCCCGGCAGTCCTGGCCCAGTTGGACCCAAGGGTGATGCCGGTACCTCAGGCCAGCCTGGCGAGAAAGGAGACAAGGGAGATACGGGCGACATAGGCCCACCAGGACCCATGGGTCCACCAGGCATAGGTATACTGCGCCTGGATGGAGATGCGCGCTTAGTGACTTTGTCCCTAGACGAAGGCTTCGATTCGTTTGAGGACGAAAACACGTACTCTGTTGTAAAAGGCATACGAATTGGAAAAGAATCCAAAGACGAAATATTGGATGACAAAAAAGATACTATAAGATTAGCCTGCAGAGCTCTGTGATGTGCACGATGTGAACTGTTTTCTGCTTGACTTTTGGCACTGCTTGACTGAAAAAAACAAAACTAGCTGGAAACCCGCTAAAAATAATTTGTTCGATTTTATTTGCTTTTATTGTTGTTTTTATCACAATATTATAATTATTAAAATTATTTTTATACTCTAAATAACTTGGTAATGCTTAAAAAGGGAAACAGAAGAAAGCAGCTACGAACCTATAAAGTATTCATTCCTGATCAAGTCCGCCTTTCAACGAATCGATCTCAGACACTGTTAGAACTAGAAACTTCTACATTTCAAGCCTCTAGCTCAAGTTGAATTCAATTTACCGAAAGCTCAATCACGAAAACGATCTGTATCGATTTCCAGATTCGGCTTTCAAACACATGTCGGGGATTATTACAGCTAGAAACGCAGTATTTAGTATGTAGGTTTTCAAATGGCATACACATGCACAGAATATAACAATTTTTGAATAACTGTTGCCCACCCCCTAGAATTCCCTTTAGGATTTCCTCTAGAATTCCCGACAACTATCCGAGCACTTTACTTATTATGGTTGCTATAATTTTTTGGGAACTTCTGAAAAGGAAATATATACTAAACACAGACTAGTTAACTCTCTTTAGATTTGACTAACTTAGAATCGTAAGAGGAAAAGCTTACAGCATTACCTGATATACGACAAGTAAATAAACATGAGTCATCTATTATTAAATAGAGATTCATTGATAAAGTTGAAGTTTGTACATAATTTATATTCATATTTGTTTGAATTACTTATTTTTAATACACAATTTCATTGAGGCTTTTGAAAGCTAACTCATTCTCTGTTTTCATTGAGATCTGCATTTATCTAGGTTATTAGGCACGCGATTTCGCATTGTTGTTGAACGAATCTTCAGTCCATTAAATTCAATCTTTATGATCAATTTGTGAAGTTAACAAAAAAGCTAACAAAGAACTAAGAACTCGTGTAAGTTATTATGCTAAGTCCATAAATACATATATATTCAAATCAGCAAAAGTTACTAAACATTCTCATTCATTGGCAAACTAATGACGTTCAAGAGGTGTGGCTTTAACATATTAGAAAAATATAAAAATATATAAATATTATTTTGATGAACTAATCCATGTTCATATCAAAACATTTGGATTCAATTCCAATCAAGTTGAGTCCAGAGCATATTTATGCATATTAATTATGCGATGATGAGGCGACAATATGTGGAGGCTGCTATTAAAAGAACAGTAAGATAGTAAAAGATGACTATTAAAATAAGATATCTAGACGTATATTATGCTTAACGGTTCCTTCAATCTGGATTTCGGAAAGTGATCTCATTTGTGTGTATATGTTATGTATCTCTACAACCGATCCATTTCTTTGCTATAAAAGAAAGCAATTACTCGCCGATACCAGCAAATAAGTTTGAGCCATGGCACAGTTCGCGACGCTTTTCTGCCTGAGTAAGTAGCCTTTATCTTCGATATAATATTTCCATCCTGCAATCTTAACCATTTTACAGCTCTGGCCTTCTCTGGCAGCATAAGTTTGTCCACCAGAAATCAGAACAACAAAAATGTCGGCAGACATCTTTCAGTTCAGTTGCCGGCACCTACACCCGCTCCTGCGCCATCTCCGCCGAATGTGATTATCAAACGGCCCGTTCACTATCATCCGCCACCGCCACCACCGCTGCCATTGCCACACTATTACCCGCCACCGCCTCCGCATCATTATCCCTCGACGAAGTGTAATTGTCCGCCCGGGCCACCTGGACCACCAGGTCCTCCAGGACACTCAGGTATGTGTTCCTTCCAATGACTATCTTAAGCCTTGAATCTAGCAATGCAATTGTATAGGCGATCCAGGAAAACCGGGACATCCAGGCTCGAAAGGAGACAAGGGTGATGAGGGCGAGAAGGGTGAGAGGGGAGACAAAGGAGAGAAGGGCGACAAGGGCCACACCGGTGCGCAAGGAGCTCAGGGGGCACAAGGAGCGCAAGGACCTCAGGGCCTTCCTGGAGCTCCAGGCCCACAAGGATCTCAGGGACCGCCAGGCTCCCAAGGATCCCAGGGAACACCAGGCTCACCTGGATCTGCAGGTTCACCCGGTTCTCAGGGACCT
The DNA here is from genome assembly GCA_035045725.1 of Drosophila ezoana. Classification (NCBI taxonomy): domain Eukaryota; kingdom Metazoa; phylum Arthropoda; class Insecta; order Diptera; family Drosophilidae; genus Drosophila; species Drosophila ezoana. Next base: position 2,672,341 of record JAWNOU010000207.1, read on the forward strand.
CTGGGACCACCAGGCTCTTCGGGATCTCCGGGCTCACCGGGAGCGCCAGGCTCTCAAGGACCACCGGGACCGCCAGGACCTCCAGGACCACCGTCGCCCCCATGGCCCATACCACCACCTCCACATCATCACCAACCACCGCCAATCATTTACCCTTATCCCTTACCCCCATACAACGGACATCATTCTAATAAGGGAGACCATCATCATCATCATCACCACGAGCATGAGCCGCACGATCATCATCATAAAGGAGAGCATCATCCGCATGAGCATGAGCCGCACGATCATCATCATAAGGGAGAGCATCATCCGCATGAGCATGAGCCGCACGATCATCATCATAAGGGAGAGCATCATCCACATGAGCATGAGCCGCACGATCATAATCATAAGGGAGAGCATCATCCGCATGAGCATGAGCCGCACGATCATCATCATAAGGGAGAGCATCATCCGCATGATCCACATGACTCGCATGATCCGCATAGGCTTCACAAGCCTCACAAGACCGTAAAACCGATGACAACTGATCTCAAAGTAAGGAAATTCCATAACCTACAATCGGCTCAGCCTGCGAGCTTGCAACAAATTTCAACAGATTCTTCTGAAACTAAATCGGAAAACGTTCAGCCAAATGAAGAAGAGGATATAAGGAGCGAAGAAGTCGAAGATGAAGCTGTGGAGGCGCCTGAAGAGGATGCGGAGCAAATGAAAGATTCTCTGAGATACGACTCCGCAGAAATAAAATCAGATGGAACCGAAGAGGCTAAGGAGAGCGATGAAAAGTTTGAAGATCAAGAAGACGAGTACGAAACGAATAGCGAAGAAAACAACGACTTAGAGGACGCTGAGCAGCCAGTCGAAGGCTATTTAGTTCAGGAAAGAAGTGGAAATAGGCCTATAATATTATCAATAAGCAAACGTCGCAATCCATTTAATATATATAGCGATTACGTAGATATTTAAACTTAAAACTAATAAATGTGAATTTGAAGTCTGTATTTGTGCGCTGGGACATTGATTTTCAATTATTTTAAATAATTTTTTTTTAATTTCGTGCAGCCAATATTTAAACACAATTCACACTGCTTGACGGCAATTTTGCGTCAGCTTAAAAGTATGCAGTAAAAATCGTGCACGGGTTGCAATGTGAAAACGACTGCTTGCGTTATTTTAAAACTGCTTGAATTGAGCAACCGCCATAATTTTTTTATGAATTTGAATTTATTTTGTCAGCTTTATTTAAGGAGTAAGGATATGTTTCCTGTGTGCTATGCCCTTGCACCCGCCTAGGCCATGCGCTCTTTAATCCAAGTATCAAACATGGAGACGCGAGTGTAAACATCGGGACTGTTGGAGGCGCAGAAGGCAGTGCCATATGAGACGACGCCCACCTGCTTCAGCGACTCTCCGTTGGCCATGACCAAAGGACCGCCCGAATCGCCCTGCACAGGAAGAATAAGTTGAGGAGTGACTTAGTCAGATTAAAAACTGTCCAGCCCTTGGCTACTCACATTGCAGGCGCCCTTGCCAAAACGTTCCAGCGCACAAATCTCCGTATCCGTCAGCTGAGTCATCGTTTGCTTACACTTAGCATTGTCGAGCGTCTTGTAGGAGAGTTTCTGGAGTATGGTCGGGTATTTGGCAAAGGGTCCGGTGCCAAAGTGAAACACTGAGCCCCAACCAGTAAGCAGCACTTCCTGATCAGCTCCAACCAGCTCATTGCTGCTCACATCGATGGTGCCCACGCGCTTGCCATCCAACTCAAAGGGTGGATCGATCTTCAGTATGGCTATATCGCTGGTCACCAGCTCCTCGTAGTGCTCGTTCATCTCGTACGACTGCACCTGGGCGCGATTGCCACTGCTGTCATTCAGATCACGTATGCCAGCAACCACGCTGATCCGGCTCGCATTCTGACCATTAACGCAGTGCGCCGCGGTGAGCACCCGGTTGGGCGCTATTAAGGAGCCACCGCAAAAGTGCCGCATTTTGCCACTGCGCGTTAGAAACTGCATGGACACCTGATAGGGCACATACTCATCGTCGGGCACATCATAACCGCCCACCACGCGCTCCTGCGAGCTGCTGTCCGCCATCTCGAAATAGGCATCCACTGTGTGTGTGTGTGGACTAGGTAAGTCTTCCCTAATGATATTATTCCTTGCACTTACAATCTATTACGTGGCCCATTTGCTTGCCAGCTGTGAGCTGCAGCAGACCGAGCAGCAGCAAGACCAAATTCCATCGAGCTTCCATGTTGTTCTTGTGCTTTGGGATTAGAACCAACTACTGTTTGGCTTCGACTAAGCATTAGGGGTTTTTATACCCTGAACCCATTAAAAATGGGTAAAAGGGGTATTATGTTTTTGTGCAAAATCCAAATGTATGTAACAGGCAGAAGGAAGCATCTCCGACCCCATAAAGTATATATATTCTGATCAGCATTAATAGCCGAGACGATCTAGCCATGTCCGTCTGTCTGTCCGTCCGTCCGTCCGTCCGTCCGTCCGTCCGTCCGTCCGTCCGTCCGTCCGTCCGTATGTATGAACGCAAGGATCTCAGAACCTATAAGAGCTAGAGACTTGAAATTTTAGATGTAGATGCTCCTAGTTCCTACGCAGATCGAGTTTGTTTCCGATAATCGATAACTTGCCCCGTTTCCAAGTAATCGATAAAAATGTATATCGATATCCTGTTTTTTAAGCAATTTTGGTAAATAATAAGAGCTAGAGTTACCAAACTTGACATGTTGCTTCTAGAAAAGTATATATATATCGATTATCTTTCATTTTATACCTATCGCCACCTCCCCGCTACTCTCTATCTATAAGCGCGAGCTGCATTTGGTGTTGGAATATGAGGGTTCAGGGTATCCCCTAGTCGGGAGCTCCCGACTAGAACCTCTTACTTGTTATACATTGCATTTGGGCTCATTAGAATTTTATCGGGGCGATAGCTGTGGGCGGTCTGACCGCATATAATAGTTAACAAGGTCGTTCCATAAAGCGAGATAAGCTAGTGAAGCTAGCCAAGCTTAGGGTCTGATAACTGGCAGCTCACCAAATGTGGCACAGTTTGTTTGTTCTTGGGAAAACCAGCTGCGATGAGTTGTTCTTCCCAAACTTCGTTTGGTTCAAAATGAAACATTTTCGACGAACCGTTTTCAAATCTAAGCAGCTTCCCAGCAAGTTCAATGGGATTGACTACCGCATTTAATCAGAATTCTGTGCCAGGGCGAGAACAAAGCCTAATGAGTTAACATGCGGATTAACCTGTCAGGGCGAGTCGGTGAGCTCACATGCAAATTAAGACCGGCAGCTAAATATAAAATTCACCAAGATTCAAATCCTGTCACATTGTGCGGCTTTGCAGGGTGGTCCAATTAACAAAAGCCAAAGGCAGACTGGCAGCTGGAGTGGGGCGCCAACGGCACATCCTGGCCAAAAACAAAATGAAAAAAAATAATAATAAAGCCATTTGAGGTTCAAATCGGTTCAGGTAGTCAGCGCCAAAAAGCCAGAGCCAACAATTAACACTGTAGTCCAAAGATCAAGACCTCAACATGCGACTCCAGGAGAAGCTAAGACCAACCAGAAAACGTGGAGGTGTGCATAATTAATTTGCGCACACACACACTCTGGCGAGGCACAGCAAAATGATTCATTAGCCGGCTTCCAATCAGGCCGGAACTGACACATGGCAGGGTTTCAGAGATAGCCCAGGTCTCTGGGCCCGCCCAGGTTCGCAAGTTGATTTGCATCGAACATGTGCGCCCCGGCAACAGATACAGTCCGAAATGCAGCCAGAAAGGTGTTGATTGCCCAACTGGCTACGGTGCTCCAATTGCCTGTGCCGAGCACCCGCCCTCCCCTCCGTCCCCACCCAGCGCCACCCATGCTACGCTGTCTACAATGAATTAAAAGAAATGTCCGCAGCAGCAGCCAGCAGCAGTAGCAGCAGCTTGTTTAATCGGAATATTTAAATTATTCATTGATTAAAACTGCAACCAGATCAAGCTGCAGCCACTCAACCTGCCTCCGACTGACACCCCCCTCCACTCCATCCTCCCCTCTCTGCTGCTTGTGGCACTTGTGTCTGTGTCTTGTCGTTTCAATTTGGTTGTAGGTGTTGCTGCAGCCAGGCTGTAGGTGCCGTTCCCAGGAATTGAGGAAACAGCCTCCGGCTCCCCCCCTCAATCCCAACTCTGCACGCGAAATGCCACCCAAAATGAGACACACAAGAAGCTGGCCGCAACAAAGCGAAAGGGAATTCAATTCCTTGTCATGATTAATGCATTTGCCAAGCTACTCCCTGAAAGAGTATGCAATCAGTGCTGCAATTGAGTTTTCTAAGCAGCCATTTCAAAGCAAACCCCACATCATCAACAATTGTTAAAGAAAAAGCATATTTAAGATTCATGCTAAGCCACGGCAAAGGTCTTTAAAAGGGTATGTTAAGCCTGGAAACTTCAAGTTTTCTATGTCTCAGTTTGTTTGTAGAGAATGCCTTTGGTTTTGGCCGGCTTTAGATCCTGATCTTTAAAAAAAAAAAAAACCCAAAAATAACCAAAAAAATTTTGGAAGGTTTTCTAAAAGGCGGGGTAAATTTGTGGCCCCCACGGGGGGGTGATTGGATAAATTTAGCTAAACTATTTCTGAGCTAGTTCTAGATATCTTAAAAGAAACTTAATGATTTTTTTTACAAAAATACAGTATGGTATTAGATAAAATAAAATTTGATATGATAGAATTTTATATAATATAATAAGGTATATGATATGAGATTAAAAGGAGCATGGTAACACACAGCTCATATTTTCCAACTATACTTGAGAAAGCTGGAAAAACAAATAATTTTTTCATATAAAAGCAAGACATGGGATATGATATTATATGATACTATATACTTCGTATATAGCTCGAAATTATATATAAATATAAAATATATTTACTACAAAAACTCATGTTGCGAACAATTATTTGTTTGCATCGATCTATTGTTCTTCGGGAAATTATATGATATAGTATGGTTGAGATATGATGAAAAAGATCTTGAAAAAAATTGTTTAATATAAGAGTTTATTTTCGCCTGATCACTAGGGTAGTTATATGATATAGTGTTCCGATTCGGCTATCTACGACAATTTTCTCTGCTTTTATCGAAAAGTCGGACCTAGTTATATCAAGTTAGCTGGAATCGTGGGGCAAAAAGACAGACAGATATAGTATTACCGTCTATTTTATTAATGCTGATCAAGAATATGTATGTCATGTCTATGCCTTGGCCTTGAGCACACAAGTTAAAGGCTTCTGGGATACATTTCACAAATATTGAATTCTCTCTCACATTTCACTTCAATCTCAAGCTCCTGACTTGGTCACAGTGGGACAACTGTTGTCGCCCGCTGTTTGGCTGTGCGTGCCCGACAATCATAAGAGATATCTTGCAGATGAACTCGCTGCAATCATATTCTCTCACCGGGTTGACAGAAGCGCCTACCTGTTGTCATCAATTAGGTAACAAGCACACGCGACCGATAAATATTACGAGGAGCGAGGCTATCCAGGGTATCCAGTAACCCGGCGGAGTCTTCTGGCTGCATATCTACCAATGGTTCAAGCTGCTTGCTGTGATCTCAGATCTCTTATCTGATTTGTAAATAAAAATGTATTTCATTTGGACCCATCGAAGGGGCTCTTAGAGAAAGAGGCTGAGGGATCTGACGTAGGGGGGAGGGGGACGAGCACTCGACTGCAGTCATAATTTATAGTGTGTGCATATGGCAGGCTCCTTGGACGGGGGCTGGCCTGGGCTGGCGCACCTCGTGCTGCTGGCAAATTAGGTACTAAAATAAACGACCAATTTACTGATTATGCAAAACATGCAATTAATTTTTTTCCACTCCGCCAGCATTTATTCCAAATCTTCCATGCTCGGTATTAACTAAAACTTGTTGTTGTTGTTGTTGTTGTTGTCCCGCGAAATTGTCGTAACGAGTGCGAAAATTAATTGCCGCAACAACAAGTGGAAAATTTATTTGAAAACGCGCTAGCTTACAGGCATGTAGAAAATGCCAGCCTAGCTCTTATTTATTATCCATAACTTTAGCATGACTAATTTGCATATTAGGCTAACTAGTTGAATTAGAAATCGAAATTATTTCTACCCATAATTGAGTTTGTGTTTAATAGTATAGAGGGATGTCGTTCGTTCTTCCTGGTGAAGGAGAGAAGCACTCTTGTTGAAGAAGCTTTGATCTAGGAGATTCTCTCATCATTCAGAGACTTTTGTCCATCAATTCAATTTCAACTAAGGCATTCTGTAGTTATACATTTTTCGCTTTTAAATATTATCTTGAATCCTCCAAGTGGAAGACCAGTTCGGAAAAGAGCACACGTGCAGGCCGCAATTAAATTCCCAGCTCCAGGCTGGCTACTGTATTTCGAGGGTCCAGCTTGAGAGCCGGCAAGTCGGGTCATAAAATGAGCGGCTTTGCTTTTGAGAACCGGGCATATAAATCAGATTGAAGAAACAGCAACAGGCAATAAAAGTTGCAGTCTGAATATTTTGTGAGGCCTTCTTCTGGTGCCTGGCCGGCCACACGCACAATTCCCTAGAACTTAACCGGCGAACAAGGCCGAGAATGAGGCGGGCAATCAACCAAAATGTCATAATAATGATGGCGTTTCGGGCGGCTCTGCCGCGACGGCAACGACGACAGGATGCTTATCTTGTTAACACCGTGCCCGTAACCCGACTGGTCCAATAAAAACTTAAAATCGGTTAACAAACTGACAATGGATCTGCAGAAATGCAGTTTTCATACGCTTGCAGAGGGTATTATAATTCTGTCATTAAATGTGCACAGCATAGAAGGAAACAGACTCCATAAAACATATATATTCCAGATTACGTATCAAAAGCCGAGTCTATATAGCCAAGCCCGTGTGCTTCTCGGCCAATTAGTTTCCCAGCATTCGTCATGAAACTTTGCCCGCATTCGACATTTTCTTTCTATATGTCGGAAGCAGTCTGTTCGAACGACTATATCACTTAGCTATCGATTGAAAATCAAGTTCTAATATGAAGATCAGTCTTGTTTATCAAGATATCTTCTCCAAATTGGGTTTTTATTAGTTTCCCCACACTTAAACAAAGAGCTTTCAATATGGAACTACTTTAATTTATATTTTTTTCATAGAAAAAATAAGACAAAAGTTCAGTTTTTACATGGAACAAAACCAAACTCGGAAATTACGAGCTTTACAGTTCTTCAAGGGTATGTAATCTTTGGCCTGTTAGTCGTTCTTCTAAGTTTCTTTTTTTTTAGCAAACATTTTGTTCAGGCAATTTTTGGGGAATATGCAACGGAATTGACATTGAAGAACTTAGCTGGAACAGAAATTGAAGTAAGTATTTCGAAAATATGTTTAAGCGTTTCTGGGAGTGTCCCACAAGCAATTGCCCAAAAGACTCAAAAAATTCGAGAGCCTAAAGAACTTTCAGTAGGCGACTTGTTCCAGTAAGAGACATTATTACACTCAATATAGCCGAATGTGATCAATCATTTTGTAAAAGCAATTAAGCCGCGAATCGTGTCAACTGGCAACGCGTTTAAGGCCCTGCTTAGAAGGCTAAGCCCCAGCTGGGCCGCTGGGCAGGTGTCAGTGTCCGCGTCTGGCCCGAAAGAAGCGCGACAAGAAGCTGGAGGACAGCTTCCTAACGTCTTTAAGCAATTAAAGCCACAAATAATGCGCGAGGCGATAAATTTTGTTAAGTGCGTTCACATGAAAGTTGTCAAAAAGCGTTTGAGAAATTTTCACCGCGAGCGGCACATAAAAAAATATAAACAAAAAATAAACCTACAAAAATCCTAAGACATGACTTGGGATGTTTATCAAACACCTCTGCCAATGCGTGAGGCCTCGAGGTGTGGCACCAAGCATGCCGCACGGCTCCATGCTACACGCAAGCCCCAGACCTCAATCCAAAGAGCAGAGACAGAGCCCATACTTGGGAGACGACGACGACGACGACATCGCCTGATAGCCAAGCGATAAGCAACATTACCGTACAATTTTCAATTAACACGAGGCAACTGTAAAGAGCTCTCGGCCCAGGTATGCCACATGGCATTCCGCATGGCCCGATAGCCCGTGCCTTGGCGCTTCCAGGCAAAGCCCGAAAACAGCTCCGCAGCTTCTCTACAAATTGTCTAATCTCTGCGCGCCTCCGACTCCATTCGGGCCTGGTCAGTCTGGTGATGGTGGTGCATCGATCTCTGGAAGTGAAAACTTGCCGACCAGCAGGCACCACCAGACCAGAACTGGCCACAGTAGACCATTTATCATTCGAGCTGCCGCCTAGTGGCGGTCGTAAAAGCTCTTTATGGCTGCTTCTGCTTCCACTTCTGCTGTGGATCGCTCCAGCCGTATCCTATCCACATAGCTTCACATACTTTGCCAAATGTCCCTTAGTCAATTGGTTTTTGTTTTCTCCTGTTTGCATTCGGTGTCCACGCTTCAGTTTGACAGTTTGCATTGGGCTGTCGCTCGTTTTATGCTTGAAATGATTTAGCTTAGGCTCACCTCTCAAGGCATTATGCAACAGTAGCTGAAGCTATTCCAGAGATCTGCATCTTGACTATGATACCCTTCAAGTGTATACAGGTTTATATAGCTTAAATGAGTTCACATACAAAGTTCTGGTAACTCTTACATGTGTAGTCCCTGAGTTAAATTAGGCAGACTTTTTATTCCAAGCTATTTACGAGAAGTAGATAGCAAACAGCTTTAAAAACCTAAAGACAATGCTTTTTATTAATATTGAAATCTCATTTTCTTGGGATTGATAGCCTTGCAAAGTGTATATTAGGAAAAACAATTCATTATATTCCTTATAGTGTACTCATATTCCAAATTGCCCAACTCCAGCATGCGTAGTTCCTGAGTTAGTTGGATTCATCCGGACTCAGAATACCATAATTCAAGGTAAGTAACAGGTGACTCGTAAAAGCAGCTTAAAAATCTGCTAATAATTCTTATTCTTGTAACATACATTTGATTTCCTAGGGTTCGAAGGACTTACAGAGTATATATCAGTAGAAACCTGATAAATAATATTCTTTATTGTACTGAAGAACTCATATACTAAATTTGCCTACTTTAGGTCCAGACAGATAAAAAAGAGTCTGCATTAATTACAGGGTACAGTCCGGTGCAGTAAGCAACAAAACTAAACTACACTTAAATGTTTGTCAGACTTTTATTTTCTCAGACTCTACAAATTTTAAATTGTAAGCAATGTCTGGGTTTCTAAAGCTCGGCTATGGTGGTCACATGCTGAACCTCTGCTTTGGCAGCAGAAAGAACAGGGGCGCCTTTGTGGAGCCACCAAAATGGTTATCTCTGGAGCTGCAACGGAAATACTCTCAGAATTGTGAGAAATTCACGGTAGTTATGGTGCGGCACGGGGAGTCCGAGTGGAATCAGCAGAATCTCTTTTGCGGCTGGTACGATGCCCAGCTGTCGGAGAAGGGGCGCAAGGAGGCGTGTGCGGCGGGCAAGGCCATCAAGGATGCCAAGCTGAAGTTCGACGTGGCGCACACATCGCTGCTGACACGGGCCCAGGACACATTGCAGTCCATACTGGAGGGGACGGGACAAAAGGATATATGCATACAGAAGACGTGGCGCCTAAATGAGCGCCACTATGGCGGGCTGACGGGTCTGAACAAGGCGGAGACGGCCAAGAAGTATGGCGAGGAGCAGGTTAAGATCTGGCGACGCAGCTTCGATACGCCGCCACCGCCCATGGAGCAGGATCACAAGTACTACGAGTGCATAGCCAAGGATCCCAGATATTGTGATGGACCCAAGCCGGACGAGTTTCCCAAGGCCGAATCCCTTAAGCTGACCATCGAGCGTACTTTGCCCTACTGGAACGATGTGATTGTGCCGCAGATAAGGCAGGGCAAAAAGCTGATCATCGCCGCACACGGGAACAGCCTGAGGGGCATAGTGAAGCATCTGGATCAGATATCCAATGAGGCCATCATGGAGCTCAATCTGCCCACGGGCATACCCTTTGTCTATGAGCTGGACAAGTGCATGCTGCCGCTGGCGCCCATGAAATTCCTGGGCGATCCCGAAACCGTCAAGAAGGCTATGGAATCTGTAGCCAAGCAGGGCAAGGCAAAGTAGTATGAGGTCAAAGTTTATACACAGCAGCCAAAATATATGACGATAAATACAAGAAGAAGGTCAAAATAATAATTCTTACCCAATGCACTTGCCTGCCCCAATCTGTATCTGAATCCGAATACCCTTTGTCTATGAGCTGGACAAGTGCATGCTGCCGCTGGCGCCCATGAAATTCCTGGGCGATCCCGAAACCGTCAAGAAGGCTATGGAATCTGTAGCCAAGCAGGGCAAGGCAAAGTAGTATGAGGTCAAAGTTTATACACAGCAGCCAAAATATATGACGATAAATACAAGAAGAAGGTCAAAATAATAATTCTTACCCAATGCACTTGCCTGCCCCAATCTGTATCTGAATCCGAATCAGAATCAAAATCGGAATCGCAATTCAGAGAGTGAGCGAAATAAACGCGAATGTCAAGCAGCAAATAAATTTATTTGATTTTAATTGACAATGAAAAGTCAACAAAGGCTGCAAGACAGCGCCTCCGCTGGATGTATCTATATATGCATATAAATATATATGTATATATATATATATATATCTCAGAGTTAGCTGACTGCAGGGTAATAAGTATGTCTCAGTCTTTGGTCTTCGGTCTGCAGTCTGTTCAGAGCCAATCCCAGCCTTATTTCAACGTCAATTTTAATTGTTGTTGTTCGGGTTCAGTTGGTATTTCTGTTGCGCGACATTCAAATGGGTCGAATTTTAATTTGTTTAAATGAAATACTCATTTAGGTTTTATTGACAAACAAATTGAATTGATTGATCTAAATGAATTTATGCGGTCAGCGACGAGCGTCTAACAAATGCACGCTCTCGCTCTTTCTCTCACTCTCTCTTCCTCTTTTTACCCCCACCTTTACCCCTATGCCTTGCACAATTTTAACACTCACAATAGCCTATATTCATATTCATATGAGTCAACTCTGAATAATTCTTGAGTCGATGTTGCTTCTAGCCATTCCGAGCTTCAACAAAAGTTAGATTTGTCAGACAACTTATTAAGCAAACAGTATGACCATATTGATTTAATATGGTCTGGCCAGTGTTCGAAAAGACTAAGCAAAGTGAGCGTACGAGATTCATATAGGTTAATAACAATTAAAAATTTGGCAAATTTAATGGAAGATTCGGCTTTATAATTTTATTATAAATATGTAAAACAAAATTCAGACAATTATTTATTTATTATTTATTATAATAAAATAATTATTTATATTTATTCCAACATTTTATTTATGCAATTTCATCCGTTAAAATAATCCAAACTAGGTTGCATATTGGAATAGACATTAAATAACTTATCAATTTTGTTTGGAATTATTTATCAACTGTCGCAATATTGCAGATAATATAATTTCTTTTTCCGCTTGTTCTCCGGATAGCTCTCAGGTATTTGGCATGCACAAATCGAAAAGCGTGAGCTCCACATTATTTGAAACTTAATTATGTAAAAGAAAAGCAGAGCTCTGGGTGCGCATCTTTGGCATCTCTGGCGCGAGTTGGTTCCACTACAAATACAAATGTAGCATTGAAATTGAGGGAACATAAAAATGTTTGCACTTCGTATTTGTCGCACATAAAATCTAATATCGAATTACAAGAGCTTGCGCGGAGAGCGAGTCGCCACGGTTCGGGCAACGCGTTTCATGGGGCAGCAGGCGGCTTGCGGCATGCGGCATGTGGCATGCAGCAGGTCCATGCAGCGTGCGTGTCAGCGAAACTTTGTCTGGCCGACTGGCTGGCAGGCGTGCCCCCAGCTACAAAAGCTGCTGCCCAACGGCCCCGCTGCCCCGTCTGTGGCTGCCCATAAAGAAACTGAATTGAGTTAAATGTGCGATAAATTGCTTTTTGCATTTATCATGGTGCGCGCAGAGCGGGCCAAAAGCTGGAGCCGAGCCAGACCAGACCAGACCAGCCCCGACCCAGGCCACAGGCCAGGGCTAGGCCTAGGCCTAGGCCCAGTGCCGGGTTGAAGACGCTGCCGGGCCACGCTGCCAACGGCTGTGGCGAATATTGAACAAGATTTTTAATTAGCCGCCAAAAAAAAAATAAATGAAAACAAGCAAAAATGCTCCAGTCAGGATAAACCCGACTAGGAGATGCCCCGGACCCAGCGCCAAGCTGCCGCTACAATCCTTTAAAATTTACATTTCTCCAACTTGTGGGAAAATGTTTGGAGGTATCCAAGAAGGTAAATATATATATATATATATATGTTCAGTATAGCCTATACGAGAACCTAAATAACAAATTAAGTGTATCTAGCTCTTGCAAGCCTCGAGTTATGCTTAAAAATCTCAATCAAATTCGATACATATCGATAGTTTGGAAATGCGATGAGATATCGATAAAGAAGTTAAGCTTCTTCTGCGTTTGGTATAGGAGGATATATATTTTAATTTGCCAGTCTCTAGCTTTTCCATTATCCGATATCACACGGACAGTGAAAAGGACATGGCTAGATTAACCCAGCTCGCCGATCAAGAATATATACACTTTTAACGGTCGAAACTGCTTTCTTCTGCCTGTTACGTACATGTGCACGAAAACATGATACCCTTTTTCACCACTTTCAATGAGTTTAGGAAATGAAAAGAAACGAAATAAATGAATAGTAGAAAAAGAGGTAAATAAAATGTGAACCGAAAGAGAATTTATTGCTTATTCGACGCCTGGGCCAGATCCTGGCTAAGGATCTTGCTGATGTAGGGCAAAAAGCTGGAGACACGCGTATAGACATCGGGCCTGCCCTGGGCGCAGGTGGCACTGCCATAGGACACAATGCCCACCAGCTGCTGCGGACGGCCGCTGGCCGTCAAGATCAGTGGACCACCCGAGTCACCCTGTTGGTCGGAAATGCCAGCAGTTGAGTTAAGCATAGCAAATCTCCAGTCTAAAACACTACTCACCATGCAGGCGCCCTGGCCGGGCGCTGAGAGTGCGCAAATCTCGTTGGGTGTGACGCGGAAGCCTTTGTGGACGCATTCCTCATTCGAGATGGTCTGATAGTTGAGCACCTGCAGGCGATCCGGCACCTGAGCGCCCGTACTGCTGGGCGTTATGGAGCCCCAGCCGGTGAGCCGTACGGGTACCTGGCGGCCAATGCGTGCGCTGTCACCCAACAGCACGGTGGCAATCTCTGCGAGCTGCAGCTGAAACGGCGGACTGACCCTCAGCAGGGCAATATCATTGATGATGCGCGGACTCATGCTATACTGCGGATGCACGTGCTTGGTCACAATTCTGTGCCGATGCCGACCATCCAGCTGCCAGTTGAGTGTGCCGCCCAGCACGCTTAGGTTGCCCACCTGCATCTTGTCCACACAATGCGCCGCCGTCAGGACATGCTGCTCGCTGACGATGGAGCCGCTGCAGAAGTGCCGCCAGCGGCCGCGGCGCAGCGTCTGCATGGAGACCTGAAACGGCACCGATTCGTTCATCAATTGGCCGCCATTGATGCGGGCTGCAGTCAGATCCTCTCCAGACTCGGGAATATTGCCTGCAACTGCGGCTGCGCCTGCTAGAAACAGGCAGAGGATAATCCTGAAGAGCTGTTGATATTTTGCTATCATTTTGTCAGTTTACACTTTACGAATGTGTGCATATCTATAGAGATGTATCTTTTATACGGCATGTATCTTATAGATGCGGTGCGTGTATCTTTAGCTCAGGCTTGATAAATATGCCTGAGATAAGACGTGGCTAAACAAATGCTTGCAATTTTGCTGCATTAAATTTATATTCAAACTCATAAAAATATATTCACATATGCATATACATATATAAATGGAAGATGATTATGAATGAGGTCATGGTTATGAAATTCTCACCGAAGGAAAACCAATGAAAGTCAAGTTTATTTACACGAGCTCTAGGTTAAAGATTATATTTATTATATTTGCTGAAATTCAAGTTAGTTCCTCAGACTTAAATAAGAAAGTACCTTCCTTTTTGACAGAACGTCAGCACGGAGTTAAGGGATCAAACTATATTTGCTGAAATTCAAGTTAGTTCCTCAGACTTAAATAAGAAAGTACTTTCCTTTTTGACAGAACGTCAGCACGGAGTTAAGGGATCAAACCCCTGTGAAGACAGAAAGCAGAAAATACTTTTTTAAATTTGAAATTAAAAAATATTTTTTTAAATATATATGTATATATATGGAAAGATATATAAGAGTAGCGAGACCATGTTCAAGAACTACCGACATATCTGTAGCCATCGATCAACTTTCTACTCGTCTATCTATAATTATCTATCACGTTCCGTTGCGCCTAATCATATTTCGTATTGAACTTTTCTTTTTGCCGAAAAAAATAAATGAAATGGCGCTTACAATTACGAAAATTTCAAGTGACGCGTGAGAAGGTCAAAAGTTTTCCAAACGCAGTGAATGTGGCCAAAAGACATGACGGGAAATTGAGACTGGAAGCGGGAGCCGCACAGAGACCCCGACCGCGACCGAGACCCAAACCAAACAGTGGCCAGCGTTGGGGCTACTGCACAGCTGCAGTTGAAATTGAGATGCAGTTGCAACTCACACACAAACACACGTACACACACTCGCACACACATGCAGCACGTTCATGAACTTTGCTCGCTTAACCTGCGCTTGTGGTTCCTGTTGCTGTTGCAGTTGAATTTCGGCTCGCATAGCTGGTACCTGTGGCAATTTGAGCACCTGGTGCTTCTCGCAGGCTCCTCACATATGCGAACTGAACTCATTTTCCGTTTTCCCTCCGCTAATTTGATTTGTCTTTGCGTAAATTGAAAATGAGCCTCTCAAGGATTTCATACACACATTTACATATGTATGTAGTGTAATTCCAAGCAGCTGCAATCACTTATGTGCTCACATGTGCTCCATTTCGAGATTGATTTTACAATTTGGAATCAATGCAAATTATGAAGATTGCATTTGGAATTGTAACTGATATGCAAATTTGGTCGGAGCAAGATAAAAGACAGATGCTCAATATAATAAAGTAGTCAAGATTTTCTTCAATCAGAACTAGCTGAATTACAATTATATTATACTGAAACTATATTATGTTTTACAAAATTATTATCATTTAAATAAATAAAATATAATCATCTATCAATGTTGTTTTTAATATTCACATCTATTAATAAATTGCAGCTCTGCTTTTTTATTATATTTAGAATATGTTATCAAATAGAAGAAAATAGAATATAGGCAAGGTCTAAAGTTAAATTCCTGAGGTAAACAATGCATTCAAGTACATATTATCATTGCAGTCAAAAAATATTATATTGTCTATGATTGTGCATAGTCATTATTTTTATATTGTATATTTTTCTAATGCCTGGACTTTAGATCTAGCGCTTATTTGGAGTTTATTCCATAGAAGACAACATATATAGAATTATGTATAAACTGACAATTGTATTTTGTTATTTATTGCTTTACCCACACAATAACTTAGGAGATCGCATATTTATGAGTATGAGTACCTGTGAAAATGCGTATTTACGAATGTGCGTAAATAACATTATACGTATCTATGAGTATGCGTAACTGTGAGTATGAGTACATATGAGTATTCTTAGTATGCATATCTGTGAGTATTGCGCTTATCTATGAGTATGCGCACTTCTGTGTATATGCGCATTTATGATAAATGAGTATTCGTATCAACGAGTTCAGAAATCTATGACTATACGTATCTCTGAGTATTGTTATATGTGAGTATGCATATATGTAAGTATTCGTAGCTTTATGTATCCATGAGTATTCGTAAATGTAAGTATTTCGTAGGCATGCGTATGCGTTTCTATGAGTATGCATAACTTTGTGTGTTCATTTATCAGTATGCATATCATTGGGTATGCAAATCTCTGAGTATTTGTATGTGTCAGTATGCGTATATTTGGGTATGAGTATATTTTAGCAAACAAGTAGATAGGTATATCTTGCTTGACGAATGCTTGTCAGCATTAAGAAAATGGGAATTATAAAATAACTTGAAAAGTAACTTTATCATTTTTAATTTCAGTTTGAATTTTCGCAAATTGACCTTAAACTACTCAGTCACCATTTTAAGACATGCATATGTGTCCCGCTCCCAGCTATAATCTATTAAAGACACACAAAAGCCTTAACAATTTCTTCTTCTTCCACAATTACTCATGTTCCCATGGAAGCCACCCAAGAAATTAGTCGAACTGGTCAGCTCACAGGCTTAGTGCAGCGAGTGCCTCACAAAGCCGAGTCCAAATTTAAGAAAGCAATTTCAGATGTGCCCAGGCCCGCACACCTGTGTGCCCGCCCGCCCCACACCTGGAGAGTCGGGCAAGTGGAAGTGGCGCTGCAGACGAGCATCGTTCATGTGGGTGTGTGAAATAGGGCTGAGAGCAATGAGCTGGGAGCTGAAAGCTCCACGAGTTGCAACTGCGTGCTGGACAGGGACTTGGCAATAGGCACAGCTAGAAACAGGGCGGGGCGAGCGGGTTGGGGGCGTTGCGGTGTGGGTTGCATGGCACTCAGCATGCGATTTCATTTTGATAATAATGGCAAAGTCAAATAATTATAATGATCATGATTACAATCATCGATGCGGGCAGCGCCTGTCGAGGCGGACTGAGACGGAGACTGAAACTGAGGCCGAGGCTGAGTCTGTGGCATCATCAACGCAGCAACTTGGCCAAATGACTAAGCAATTTACCGTTTTGTATAGATTTCAAACTCTTGCACCCATCTACTACTCCCCCTACCTGTAGCACTGCCCCAGCCCCAGCCCCTGACCATGGCCCTGGCTGTGGCTGTTGCATGGACCGCGCGCATCTTCAATGAAATTTCAGGTCAATTGTGTTCTGCGGCTGCGTCTGAGTCCCAGAACCCGCCTGCAACTACTTTGCCAGAGCGAGAAGGTATGCGACTGTGAGAGACGAGAGACGAGAACCGAATACGAGTCAACCGCAAACGCAGCGCTTGCCAATTTCTACTTTCGTGCAGAATTCTAGACAGTATTTTGTGTGAGCTGTGTATTTGAATACCCTAGCTGCAAGGGATAGTTCGATTTTATGATGATACTTATAACATTCAATCCTTTAACTATTTGCAGGACAAGTGCGAAGTTTAGCAGGAATATCTTTTATCCAAAAAGTATTTTAATTCTTAATCTTAACATAAAGAGCCTAGTCAATGAGCTATGTTGATCTGTTTCTTTGCAGATTTATCTCCCCATTTATCTCATACTAAAAAAAATACGATCTTCAATATGTTGTTTACAGCTAAGGGTTACTATATCGGATGGTTTCTATAAAACAATCTTTTTAAATATTTGATATGATATATCTGATATATGGGTGGAAGGGTATTTAATGTGCGAAACTTTCTTAGTTAACTGTTCTGTCTGGTTTTTTATTATTAGTATTTTTTTGTTGCATTCCTCGCCCCCTTCCCCACGCTCTGAGAGCCCGCTGCGTAGGCGCTTTCCACAGATTAATTGAAGTCATAAGCAATTGTAAACTTATCGCTTTGGTCTTTTGAGGGGGCCAGACGCTGGTTGCGGGGGGCACTCGGATAACTTATTTCGCGTCTCTTAACTATTTTCTTCTTCTTGTAAATATATATATACATATATATGTATTTTTTTGTATTTTATGTTGCGGCTTTGTCGATTTATCGATTCGCAGGCAGAAGCAGAAGCAGAAGCAACCGCAATGACAGTTAGTTTTGTTGCTGCTGTTGCATTTGGTGTTGGCGTTGTTTAATTTGTTGCTATATTTGATTGTGGCACACTTTGCGCAATTATTTGATTGCGTTTCTATTAAGTACCGATACAGTTCAAGAGTTCAACAATCAGTAGCCAATGGCAGCTCATTTATTTCATTCCGCTCGAGGTTAAATTCCATTTGCTCTCCGGCCACTTAATGGAGTCGGAGGCACTGCAAACTAATCAAACAAACTCTCTAATTGAGTTGCTGCACTCGGCTGTTGCCCTACGCTGAGTACCAAACAGAACTTGGGCTCAGATTTTGTGACTCACGGGGAAAAATACACTCCCCCGATCGGAAAGTATGCTCCAAGTTGTTTTTTCTAATTAATCAAAAAATGTCCGGACTTAAAAACTGTGGCGTAGTATGTTACACACAGAAGAAGGACAACGAAACAGGCACGACAGGTCCCAAAAAGAACGATAAAGGCACGATGAAGCACGAGAAATAGTGATATCAAACATGGATCGATATCTGAATATTGCAGCTGATCTCACTTCTATTTTGAACAATCGATGTAAATATCTATTACCCAAAACCTATTAATATTTAAGCACTTTTTGAATAAAAAAACTCGGGAAAAGTTCCAAAATCTGCAAAAATCGAGAAAAAACATGTTTATATGAAAGTGTAGTATGTTTTTTCAGGGTTTTTTTTTGATGCTTCTGCTGAGCCGGGCTTTGAAAGTAAAAACCCCCGCCCATGTCAAGTAAATACAGCTGCAAAAGAAAAAATACCACCAAGATCTCTGTTGATCAATAAAGCATTTAAATTGAGCACAGATTTAGTTACGATACGATTCTTTTACCAAAGTACTTTTAGAAGCTTTAAAGAATTTTAAGCCAAGTTTCTACTTCTATATTACAGCATTAAAAAAAACACACATGTTTTTATAATTTGGCACAAATATAAGTTGCGGGAAAAGAAAATCGAGGAGGCGACAGTTGCAATTAATTTTCAATTAAATCCGCAACAACATTTTAATTGTTTGTCTGCGGCAGCAACAGCAACGAGGCGAATGAATAAGCAAACATATGTTCAGGGAATTGCTAACCATATTTACACGCCAGTTAGGCGAACGGGAGGAATCCCCTCCCCGCCTCTCACCCTTCCCCTTCCCCTCTTTCCACACATAACCCAAGCAATCCTAAGCGGAAGCCCAACAGATTTAGATTAAGGCTTGCGGCACGAGCTGAAAGTTGGCTTTGTGGCACGTTTAGTTGCAAGTGCCGCACGCAGCAAGGCACACACAATAAAACACAACACACACACACGCACACCCAACACCCACTGGGTGGCTTTACCATGAATTTCAATTCGCGTCTTTTCATTTATGCTCGCAAGCGTAAGCAAACTTTCAAGACGGCAATAAAATTCGCTCTCTAATGCCGTCAAACTTCCGGAACCACTAAATTCACGTGCTGTGTATTTACATATGCGAGTGTGTGAGTGTGTGTGTGTAGGGGGAGCATGCGGGCTGGGGGTCGCAATAAGGAGCTGCTGAAGACAGGCAGCTGCTGCGACTGCCTGTCACATTTCCATTAGCATTTGCCATTTAACTCATCAGCTATGCATGTGTGTGTGTGTGTGTGTGTGTGTGTGTGCGCGTACAAGTGTATCATCTTGCTGTTGCGTCTGTTTAGCACATTTATTACCCATATTTTGACATCCGGCTTTTATCCTTTCGCTCCTTTACGCGCAGCGCCGCCAAACTCCAATCTGATGCGCCATAATTGCAGCCTTTAGCGACAGGCACAGCCCAGCCATATATCATATGTATATAAATGTGTGTGTGTGTGCGTGTGCCCTATCCTTATCATGGCAAAAGTTTATTATTGCCATTGTTGTTATTGTTATTATTCTGCTTACATATGTCCTGCGTTTTAATTATTCAGCCACTTGGCAAGCGTTGAGCGTTTAAAAAGTTTATCCTTTCAGATCACAAAAGATATATATCCATGGAGTAGGGGATGTACAAATTAAAATCATAGCTAGCGCTTGACTAATATACTTGCAGCATTCAGATATATATCGCATATGCTCTTGAATCTTCAACTTGGCTCTTTAATTGCGCATCCCCTTTCTATGCGATTTTCAAAAGTTAAAGCAACCTAGAATGTTGATTCCTTCAGTTCACACAACATATTCTGCTTTCAGATACATATAAGCTCCGATTTTCTTTTTCAATTGAACTTCGCCTTGCGATTCTCATGAGTGGTATTTGCTTAAACTTGATTATAATACACGGTATCATGGGAAGGAAGCAGTTTACAATAGTAGGGATTATAAAGTTCATAAATTATTGATCTGCATCAACGAAAGTACCGATAAGTCTCTGTGCCAGTCCTTCTGTATGGCGTATGTTCACCGATCTTAAGAATTTTAAAAGCTAGATAACTAGTATATGGAAAATATGTTTCTGTAGATCAAGAAATTTCAAAATATCAATATTCAGCCTAGGCTTCTTTCATGCATACTCTGGATCTTGCAGCTAGTCCAATCGTAAATTTTAGGTATTCCATCCAAAAACTAGCCTATAAAGTTGATCAATTGCCATTTCAGCTACTTGCCACGCTGCTGCAATCATTAGCAGCTTTGATAAATTGATTTTTGTGGCAAATTTGACAAATTTGCTAATCAAACAAAATGCCAGGAGATTGGGAAGAGACAGAGGAGAGCAGCAGAGGAACATCTTTGCCTTGAACGGTTGAAAGGTGTTTTTAATTACACAAAGTAGTTGACAAGAGGAACAATTAGAGGCCGACAACGACTGAGCCTTGGCTCGGGGTGACATTTAACCAAACGGAAAAGTGCAAATATTGTCAGTTAGTCCCGGATTGAATGAAATGGTTAAGGCAAAGGGAAAGGTAAGACGGGCATAAACCCACACAGAACATCATTAGTGTCCCGCTCCGCCGCCCCTGCCATTAGACATCAGGGCATCAGGGGGGATGCTCGACTTTGTCTTGAGAGTTGAGAAAATTGACAGCCAAGTCGCAAGGCAAACAGCACAAATTTGCACCAGGTCTCCGGACCAAGGACCGGGACCAGCTTTTTGGCTCTGTGCAGATTTTCTAAAACTAAAATAATTTGCTAATATTTGCACAGCAACAAAGTTGAGACGCCGCGCGCGCCACATCATTAATTATTTCAGGCACAAACCGAGTCGAGACGAGGTAAGACGAGGTGAGGCGAGGCGAGTCGGGACGAGGCTCAGTTTCAGTTTGGGTCTCGGGTTCGAGCTGGCGGAGGAGGAGCGCGCTTGGGAACGTTGCTGCCGCTCTGTGGCACCGGTCGAATGCCTCTCTGAAAGGTTGTTAATTAATAGAAATTCGCGTTGGAATTTCACAATTTTTAGCATTCGCATTTGCCACTCCGCATGGCATCCATTTAACGTTAATCTATGGCTAGCTATATTTATGATTCACAACTGGTATTTTACGGTATGCGCCAAATTTTCAAGAATTCTGAAAGAATGTCACGAATTTCAAATTGGTATCGTCTTGAGAATCGAAAATTCCTGGGTAAATCCCTTTCTACTATTCCTATAATCTAATGAATAATCTAATGATATTATATAGATTATATTTTATATTGATTTATGCCCATTATTGTAGCCCTTGTATTCAACGTAATTATTTAAATATTATTTATACATTTTTCCATCAACTTTAATGTTCCATTGCTTAATAACATAAGCAAAGCATGCTGTTAACTAACACTTTACATCGCTGTTAAGCCAGCCAATTGGCAACTGCTCACTGTTAATGTCACATAAGAAACATTTAACTTGACGAAACTCAAGAATTGCTCAGTAAACTCATGCACTCAGCAGCATTTACTCTCACTCACACTGACGCACTCATGCACACTCGTACGCTCTCATGCTCAGCCAAAGCGCCGCCCATTTTGTTGAGTGCTTTGCTGAGCGCTGCTGCTGCCTGTGTATGCGTGAGAGCGAGTGAAAGAGAGAGAGAGAGAGAGAGAGAGAGAGAGAGAGAGAGAGAGAGAGTGCAGAGCAGAGCAGAGCAGCGGCTGGCGCTCATTTTTTATTTGCTAATCAAATTGTGTGCTACTCTAACCTTCGGACCTGCACTACGAGACCCCAGCGCTCCAATTGTGGCGACTGTGTGTGCGTGCGAGCGAGCGAGACGGCCGCAGTTGATGAACGACGCATGCAGAGCGAATTGCAGAGGAAACACGCGAAATGAGAGATTTTCCAGTTGGGAGGCGAACTGGCGACAGCCAAGTGGAGCACGCAGCATGCTGCGTCTAACGGTTTCTAGTCGAATCTTTGTTTTTGTGGCATATTCTTATCAGTCGGTCCGCTTATCACGTTGAGTAATGAATTTCTCGTGTGCCTCTGTCGCCGGGCTTCCTACACACATATATATAAATATATATATTTTATTATTTCGTATTTTTCGAAGCAGCTATTAAAAAAAATATTGAGTTCTTTACAGTCAGTCGCAGGAATTTTAATAAGAAATAAGAACCGTTTATCAGCAGCAGCAAAAATCCATAAAGATTAAAATCCCCCCGAAAAATATACAAAAAAAAAAAGAAAAGAAAAACATGATAGACTTTGTGACATAAGCTGGCAACAGATAATTCCGAATTCAATGAAATCATATTGCTATATTTAGTTGCCCTCTTCGAGGGGCTGACGAGGTTCAACCATGTAATTAATAACTTGTTGTGCCAATACCCCTTGAACCCCTTAAACAAATAGCCCTGCGACCCTTGCCCAAAGATGCTGCAACTCATTCATCAAAGTACGATTTTATTTTGGGTTTGAAAAACTCAAAAAAAAAGTCAATTTTTGTTAAAGAGTTCATAAAGAGAAAGGGATGATGCTGATGAGGCACGAACAGGATGCGGAAAGGATCTCACCCTTTTTGCCTGTGCCAAGATCGCAGATCCTTAAAGATCAAAGATGCTGGTCCATTTGGCCAGTATGTGACTGGGGTTAAAAACCAGAAGTGTGTGTCGCTTTTCTTTTCCTCTTTTTGGGTTAAAATCTTGAACTTTCTTTATTAATTGCCGCTGACATGTTGTCAGAGGCGATTCGGGTGATCCGCTTGGTTCAGAGGTGACAAGCGGCTTGGTCCAGTTAAAAAACAACTCTCTGCTCCCAGAGACTGGAAATGATGGACAGTTGACCGTTAGGCGTTCGGTTTTCCTCAGAAAGCCAGCAGCTTACATGAAATAGAAGTATTTTTTGAACTTGATCTTGCAACTAATTTTTTAAAGGAGCACTTTAAACATAAACTAAATCATGGTAATTTCTATTAATACCAGTTTCAGCATTTTAATATAATTTAATATAACATTGTTTAGTTCAGTTTTAAAGAATACATACTCTTTTTTTTAAATTTGGTTTTTGTTTTGTTTTTTTTTTTGTAATTTAGTTTGATTTTTGTGTTTTGCTTCTTTTTGTCTTGTAAGTTTTATACATGGAGATATCTCAAATCAACATTATTATAATTCTCAGAACATATTTTAATTTATTTTATTTAAGATTATATTTATTTCTTTAT
Source organism: Drosophila ezoana (assembly GCA_035045725.1). Taxonomy (NCBI): domain Eukaryota; kingdom Metazoa; phylum Arthropoda; class Insecta; order Diptera; family Drosophilidae; genus Drosophila; species Drosophila ezoana. The sequence continues at coordinate 2,695,833 of JAWNOU010000207.1, forward strand.
TATTATATCATACGTATATTATTTTTATTTTAATTATTTTATTGACTGGTTCGAGGTTCGAGTTAAATTTATGAAAATAAAAAGTCTTAAACAATTTTGTTTGAATATTTATTCTCCAAAATATCTATATATTGTTTTTTTCTATAGTATTTTATTTTATTTATTTTTATTTTCATGTAGATATCATATTTTTATCTACTCCTCTTTAAATCGAATAATTTTAAAAGCATTTGAAAAATGTTTAAATATTTTGGTTCCATTTTACGAATCTGTACTTTTTGTTTACATAGCTCGACTAACACACACCCCACAAAAAAAAAAAAAAAAAAAAAAACACAAACAAAAAAATTATTTCAACACATAAAAATCGAATTAGTCACAGCAACAGATAAAAATGATAATTAATGATCTTTCGGCGAAACCAGAAATATGTGTAAATGCGTTGAATTTCGCGCACTTTTCACAGCGACGCCTCCTCCTTCAGCTCGCCCAGCCCGGAAAACTGGGTGTAAAAGTGAAAATATCGTTACAAAAATGCGAATGTAGAACAAAAAATGCGAAATCCAAATGATTTGCAGTGGAAAATGCATTGAAAATTGACAGAAATAATGTCAAGCGTAACGAGGGAAATGGCAAAACGGGCGGAGGGGGGAACAGCGGCATATCAAGATCGAGCCCGAACTAGGGCATAATTTTTTTTTGCATATGTGCCGAACGGCCGAAAATGCATTCGCATAGAAAATTGTTGCCGCTGCGCACCCCGAATCGACCGGCGATCGTGTGTGTTCGTGGCTGACCTTTGACCCAGTTTCTTAGGCTTTGCCAATATTTTTGCATCTTTGGCTTTTGCATATGCAGCAGCCGCAGCAGCCGCTGCCGTCGCCCTTTGAATATTTCATTGCATTCGCGTTGAAGGCACACAAATTCATTTGCTTTCTTCTTTCTTGGCTCGAAATTGGGCTTAGGCTGAGGGCCCGGAAAATGGCAAATGGAAAATGTGAAATGGGTATGGAAATGTGCAGGGAAAAGCCGCGTGGCGTCGGGCAGCGCCCATTTTTTGCATTTCACAATTTGTTTTGTCTGCGTTTTCTACATATACATTATTTTTTTTGCACCTTTGTCAAGTTGACTTTATTATTTTTGTTTACGCATAATGCATAAATATTTATTGACAGCTCGAAGCATAAACGCCCGAGAAGAATGGGAAGTAGACAATGGAGCTGGAGCAAATTTTCGCGCATTTTCTTTAATAATTTGTAGGAATAATAAAAAATAAGTTCGCGCCTAAAGGAAGATTTTATTTGTGCTCTGTTTGGTTTGGCACAAATAAGATTAGGGAAATATAAGAATTAGAAAAGTATAATATAATATAGATCTTATTGTAAGAAATTTTATTTCGATTCCATATGGGTTTTTACTCATATTCTAAAGGAAGAGTCAAGATCGGAATTTAATTCAATTCAATTTAAATCAATTCTATCCATGTTTGGAATATTTGAAAAGGAATCATGAGATTTATGCAACAAATTATTATTTCCGCAACTCTTTTTATATGAAACATATATATATTTCTATGTGAAATAAATATATAAGCTTTGTATGATTAGTCCGATATTGATTTTATAATTCCTATATGGTAAAGGCACGCTGAAGCTTTAAATATCTGAGTGTTGCTCACGTTATCTTGAATAAAAGGATTTTAAATAAAAACTCAATTTTCCACTTATTCCATGTATATAATTTTCATGCCAATCACGAATATTGCCTCAAAGATTTCGGCTTTTATCGTTGCGCGTTTCTTGAAAAATATAAAAAAAACTATTTAAAAAAACTGTTCAAATAATCTTTGATTTTAATTAATAGAAAACATCCAAAATATTAAAAGTAGAGGCGATTCAAGAGCCACAAAAGGCACAGCAGCAGCTACTTTATGGAGGAAAAAAGAATCGCTCACATATCCTGCCTTATATTTTATGATATGACCAAATTCCAGACAGCGCCTCACATAAATATCTAATGATGTTCACTTGAGGCAGCATTTCAGGCTTCTACTTATATCCAACTGTAGCATTCGGTTTTATAACAACCATATAAAATAGAGCTCGCATTTCGCATAGATGAGAGCCGAAATGTCAATCGAATTGAAGGTGCCAACTGCCTTTTGTCAGCCCCTTTTGGCACGCCTCATAAAAATAGCCTCAGTCGCCGCCACCAACGCCAAGGACAGGGACAGGAATACCGCTCACTCTCCCCCCTCGCACTCTCCCCCTCCCCCACCCTCGTTCTCTCCCTGCATCGATATTGGTGCTAATTGAATTGGGCAAGTATCGGGATGTGTGAAGCAGCGCAGAGCGGACATCTGCTTTGAATTTGATTGCGCAAACGTTGGCACAATCAAACCTCATATGGTTTATGTCTTGAGATATGTCTAGTGCGATACGATTGTCATGCTTATGAATGCTCTTGTGGACTGTCACGCATAATAAGCCTCGACGGCGGCAATTGCGATTTCATTTTTATGATTTTCTAATGAAAAATCACAATTGAAGATCTTTGAGCTTCGGACAGCAGCAGCAACAGCAGCAGCTGGACAAATAAGCGCGTAGAAGAAAACCAACCCTTCGGCCAAAGTAAACAAAGGTCCGGCATTGACCTCAGCTGACCTCAAGCATTACTTGCATTTGCATAGTCCGTTAAGTTTCTAGACAATTCAAATTAAAATAGAATTCTTGTTCGCATGATTTTTACAAATTTTCTTACATTTTTTTGAGGAAAAAAACTTGATTTGTTTTTTGGATGAAATGGGGGAAATTTTTAATGCATTTTCTTGAAGCTCTGCAGGGTGAGAAAAACCCAACAATATAAAACCGAATATGCTGCAAATGTCTATTGAACCATAAGATTGAAATGTATACTGAAATTTTCGGTTTATCACAGATCCTAAGTTTCTCTAGAGGTTTGCTTCATAATTCCTTGATTGACATTTCGCTGGCACTTCCATCAAATTGCATTTCTATTATGTTTTTCTCTGTTTTTTTGTATTTTTTAATTGTATTTGACAGAGTTGCAAAACAAGATCTTCATTTTTTTTTGTGGAGGGTCGCGCAAGGGTCGCAGCATCTTGAGTTTTTTTTGTTGGAGTTTGTTCTTGAGATTTTTGTTGCATGAGGCCGTCAGCTGCCCTTTGCTGCACACACAAAAATAAGTTGACATTGGGCTTATAACTGACATTTGACCAATGGTCATCTGGGTTAGCAAAGGGTTGTCTTTAGGGTTGCCCCTGCTGATGCTGCATGGTTAGGATTGCAATTAATGAGGTTAGCATCTGATGAAAGTAACGGACATTGTGTAGCTAAAGATTAAGGGATCTCTCTCTCTCTATCGCTCTCTAAGCAAGTTTCCTAAAAAATAGACGAATACAAAGTCAGGAGTTGCCTTCAGGGTTGCCGCTGTTGCGGCTGTGGTGCAAGTTTTGAGGTAAGATCTAAAGAAAGTAACGGGCATTTTGTAGCTTAGGCTTTTAATAAACTCTTTTGCTGTGTCTTAGCCCAATGGGCAGCAAAACAAAACCTCTCTCTCTCTGTCTGTTTCGCCCCTTCGCTCCCTCTCTCTTCTATCTCCATCTTCCTCTTAGCCAAATTACCTAAAAAGCTGGCTAATCATAACATCTAATAAAGTATCATATGGCGCATAACCGAACAGGAATCTTTTCATTTGTATTTTTTTTGACTGCACAAATTGCTTGACAAAATTACAATTGCGGCTAAAGAACAATAAAAAATAAAAAACACAGCAAATAATAACAGAAATGGGCTTACTAATGTTTTGCGGTTTTCGATTTCCAAAGAGAAAAAAAAGGATGCTCAAAAAAGGGCTGCGCCTCCGAAATTGATACTGACGCGAGATGCGGCCCAAAAGGGGTGGCAATTGTTGCCACACGAAAAGTGGAAACTGTAGCAAGAAAAATTGAGCCTGGCCAGAGTATCGCATTACGGTCCGCAGATTGCAATCTTTAACCCGCCGAGGGACGGGTTGCCGGGCTGCCGCGTGCCTAGACAGACTGAGGCCTCAAGGCATTATCTAATTACCGCATTAGCCGCCGGCTGAGAGCCGACTGCCAGCTGTCACGTGGGTGTGTTGGCCACGTTGTGGAATACCAAATAGTTTAAGCCCAGTCGCATGGTTTTGATGTCTTTGTCAGCAGCAGCAGTTGGCAGCCACAGGAAGCCTGTTGTTGCCGAGAAGGACAATGGTCAATGGGCAACACCTACTAAGGCGGCACTCTCTTGTTGCCATTGACTTGATTTACGTGCTGACGAAAGGACCACAGGGCGACCTGCGACACAAGACACAAGCACACACACACACACTCGCACACACACATTGTTTTGTTGTTGTGTCTGCTAGCTAAAATAATTGCCCATATTTATGAGCATTTTAGCCTTTTATGCTAGCATATTTCCTTTGCCAATTGTGCATTTATTACCACATTTCTTTAGCTCGGACAACTATTTTAGTTTCCCCTCCTAGACGCCACGCCTTGCCACAGCCACGCCTCCATATCAGAATTGTTTTAGGCCTTGTTTTTGTGGCACATGAACTTCCTTCCGTAAGCAATTTCATGCTCATTTTGTGGGCGTTCAAATTGGTTTATTGTCCTCGGGGCCAGATGCTCAGAGCCAAAAAAAAAAAAAAAACAAATACAAAAATATAAGAAGACAAAAACTGTCCATGGGCCAGTTGACCAAGGCGTAGGTCTGAATGTCTTTATGTTCAGGTGATTAGTGCTCTGGCTTCTGTTTGATCTCTCGTCCTCTTGTTATAACCTGAACCCATTGAAAATATTTTAAAAGGCTATACATATTTCTCTTCTAATAGTTTTGGGCAGTTAATTTTCCAGCTATCAAAAACATGCGTCTTTTGTCTTTTGTTTTATTTATAAGTAAGGCCGGGAGAAGGAAATAAATTTGAATTTAAATACGATTTAATCTTAAGAGCATATTGAAGTTAGAGTATTTACTATTCTACTTAAAAAAAGAAGAGCTGTTTATCACATAATTAAAGCTTGGCTTTCCAGGGCTTACAAAGAGAAGAATAAAACGGATTCGCCATGATCTAAGGCTTCTTTAAGTTAAAATTCATGTAAGCTATAAAAAATATTATTAAATATTTATAATTAATAATTATGTAAAATACATTTTAAGCTTAATTTTCTTCACTTTGGTCTCACTGAAAGCTGTAAGCCTCAAGCGCTAATCTTTTCCTCATACATATATAACCAGCTTAAGGCAGCTTATTAGATTCCGTTTTGATCAATTGTTGGCTTCGCAAAAATCAATGTATTTCTAAACAAAACGATATGCATCATAAAGTGTTTACCTAAATAAAAAACAATTTAAATTATAAAGTACTCTGCCGCTCACCTCTAATGCCGCTCGCTGAACCCTCTGCCCTCTGCTCCCAAGTGTGTTCAGATTTTCAACTAAACCAGCCCAAAACACTATTTCACAAGAGCTGCTCACACGAAGCACACGGGACCTCAGGTCTCCTCTTACCGGTTGCTCTCAGATGCTGAGCCAGGAGATCAACAAAAAGTTTAACCCCTTTTAATTTGGCCGGTCGCTTTTTATTGTGGTCAACAAATGATTTTTTTTCCTCACCACAGTTTTTATTTTTTATGAAAATGTTGCTACACATGAGCGAAAACTGTGATTAAAAAAATAAAATGAAAAAAAAAACAATGAAATTTCGCAAACAAATATATTAAAATGTCAAGCAGACAAATGTCAATACGCGGGGTTGGGTCGGCACAACATCAATTATATGATTATACGAGCATGTTTTTTTTTTATATTTCTCCTACTCTGTTTTTTTTTTTCTCTTCTCTTCGTCTGATCTCTGCCGCAGCGGCTTTCATTTAATTGTCGCCAGCAATTGTCAGGGGGAGGGTTGGGGGGTTGGGCTTAAATGCATTTTGATTTTGCAACTGGCTCGAAGTTCGTGATCCGCGAACTCTTGACAATCCGCTTGACATTTACAAGCCGCCTGCACTTTTGGTTTTTAATTAGATGAAGCCAAAGCTGGCCGGGTGGTCTAACCCCCCCTCTCTCTCTCTCACTGGGTCTGCGCCTTGAGGTCTGCTTTGGGGTCTGCTTTGGGGTCTGCTGATTATCGACGCCAGCGCTTAGATCTTGCCGTCGATTAAGCTGCTTAATGCCATTAACATGATTAAGTAACTGACTGTTAATGAGTAGAGTGGAGCAGTAACAGAGGGGTGGGGTTGGGGCACCCGCTGACTGCCCTTTAGGGGGGTGGGGGGAAGCTTTGCACTCCGGGAGCGCTCACATTCAAATCAACTTGGCATTCATTCATAATTCTCTTCATACACAGAAGTTTTGCGCGGCAGCTAATTGAACAATTGATCTCTGATCGCGCATTCATAATTGTGAATGTGAAGTGAATGCATATGATTGGGAAATGAATCGACTAGCGACTAGTTGCTAACAACTCGGTTTTAGTCGCGCAAGTTCCGGGGTTCAATGTTTTTTTCTTCTCTCTTTTAGGCTATCCTGTTGAACGGGTCGCGCTTCATTTTAGGGTGGTTCGTGTCAAAGGTCAAACTGAGCGAAAACTTCCCATGGGTCAGTTTTTTTTCGTGCATAGAAAACTCGTTTTTGCGCCAATTTCAATTATCTTTTTTTGGTATTAAAATTTTAATATGACCTTTGAACTTAGCCAAGGCCCGCTTGAGTATAGGCCAACATATATTTCCAGTATTCTTCTTCTGTTATTTTTTGGGTGGGAAAGCGCCTCGAAGCAGCTGCTTCAAGAATGCACAACTTATTACAACTAGAAATTTTGTCAGTTATCAGCGCGGCCATAAAGCAAAGTCTGTATAGCGTGTGTAAATTTATTCAAGTCTATTTGCATTTAGCGGCAAGATTTTTAGTTGAAATCTCAACTATTTCATACCAAAGATATGCACCAGCTGACGCAATCCGCAGACTACTTTCTCACCAAATTTATTTTTATGAATGAACTCACTTGAGGCCCTCTGGGCCCCAAGAAAGAAATTAACTAACAACTCGAGCTGAAGGAAGTGCGAGTATGCGTAATGCAGTAAAAGACAAACAATTGTCTAAAACACAGAGACCCAAACAAGATCTTCCAAGTTTATCAGCATGCAAATATTTGACATCATAATAGAACTGTGCAGTGCAACTGGGTCGCCGACAGAAACTTCAGATGCGCCTCGGTCTCTGAACGAGTATATGCACAATCTGTTGTCTCTGGAGAGCATTTCGTAAATACCAGAGGTGAAAAATGTTGTGGGAACTGTTGAAACTCAAATCTGAGAAGCGACCAAGCGGAAGTTTCAGATGTGTGTGGACATAAAAGTTGTTCCGTTTAGGATTAATTCTTTTATTTCTGATAAATACAGATAAGCATTTATTTCATGATAAGCCAATAGATTTTACAAATAGAGTTCCTGAACAAAATGTTGACTAAAATTCATTAAAACTATGCTCTAAATTATAAACAGAAAAACAGTTCGAAAAGGCTTAAAAAAAAAATTCAATCAAAGAAAAGCTATTTTACCTTAACCCAAACTCATCACTCTGTTACATACCTACAGAGCATATACATATATACTTGAAACTCCCTTTACATTATTATTATTCTTATTAAAGCTGAGAAAGAATTCTCATTACTTCTGCATAAGTGTTTTTTAAACTCTGGTTACACAGTTGTCACTCAGAGCTAATTTACAAATTTATCATGCATATGCATAAGTATTTCGTTGACATTCCTGAATAACAACATCTGTGTCTGCAATTTCGTATTGAGAATGTGTTTTAGCTTTTAATGCAAATTGAACTCAATACGATACGCCGGGCATCCGGTCTTCAATATGCATATTTTGTCAGAGCTATTTATACGATTTCTTGAGCATTGCATTTCTTGAGTCGTTTAATTACTTCCTCGGTGACGATTTCAAAAAATTTAAATCGCAGACATTAAGCGGGGGAAGGGCATTCGGTTGACCACTTGGCGAATAGCTGGACAGCCGTACCGGAACCTGGTTATTTAACGCTTTCGATGCAACCCTCTCGTATCGAAGCCGTAATTGCTGAAACCCAATCATTTTCTCACATTGTTTGGCTTTGATTGCCTTGCGGTTTCGAGTTTCTATTTTTTTTTTAGAGGAACCTGAGCGACAGTTGCCAATATCGAAAAGGGGTGTAAACATATCACGGTACGGTCAATAAACGACCCTCTAAGGGTTGCAGCAATAATATTTAATAACAATTGATATAAATATTGAAAGTATTATTGAGTCATAATTGAGAGCAAAAAAAGGGGTGCAGTTGATTCGTGTGAAATTTCAGATATTGGGCTGCTGATAAAGAGAACACAAAATTCCTATTTTATAATCTTTTAACTAGCTTATCTGAAATTAGATTTAGTTTGGGGCTTTGTAAATTGAGTCACTTGTTGCTGGCGGGCAATAAATAAAAATCGAACTACTCAATTGGAAATAAAAAATCTCTTTCTTCGTGATAAGCCATAGTCAGAACGCTTATCGACAGATAATTGGAGCTGGAAACAGAGCATGTCTTTGCCAGATAACAGGCGGCCAGATCTCAACTTACAGTTCACAAAACTCGTAAATAACTCAGCAGAAGCGCATGCGATAGCAAAGGATTTCTCTGCGTGATCTGAAAAGTTCAGTTAATGCCCCCACATCCTCATCCTGCCTGTCGGTGCATAAAAAAAATGCCATATACTTCTCACGGAAATGTTTTCTCGCTGCACTGTAACAAATTCCAACGAGTGCAAGAAATGCACGCCTTCGAGCGGCAATTCCCCCGTTTATAGTTAAATGTCGTGGAATCGATTGGGTCTCCTTCATAAATTGTAATCCTCCACGGCCAAATTGTCGTAGATCCTCCCAAGGAATATGAAATTTAGTTTTTTATTTTTAATGCCTGTCCAGATGTTTTCTTAACATATTACCATGTGTCGGGGTTTTTCCTTATTTAAATGTTGTCGTTGGGGGTTTTCTTCTCACACTCGTGTAGCTAATTTGTGATTTCTGGTGTTTTCGGTGTTGGATTTTTGGTTGCGTGTTTGTTTTACGGTTGCTTTGTCAACTATTTTCCGGCTATTGATTTCATAAGTTCCTCGTTGTAGCAGTTGTTGTTGCTGCTGCTTTATTGACACTCGAGTGGACGGATGACATGCAAGTGCCGCATGATCTAATGATTTATTGACATGTTTACCAAGCTGCGGTTAGAGGCTAGAGGCTAGAGGGGGTGAGTCCAGGTTTAGGAAATTGCAAGAGAGCTGAGCTATGCTAGTTTCGAGTTATTGATCAACGAGCACAGGCATATTCTGTTTGGTATCATTGATGTATTGGGAATATGTTCTCTTAAGCTCAGAATATCTTCTATAACTCTCTGTTTATTTCTTGCTTCAGAATCTCTTATATTATTTACTATTTGAAAATTTTGTCCTTACTGCAAAAACTGTTCTTTAATTTTTCTATAAAACAGTTTTTATAGCGGATATGTGCCTTTTATATGCTGTCTTTACTTGTCAGAATCTTCAATTATACTATTTTATAATACATCCCTCTTTTGCTATTAAAAGTAAGACCTTCTATTCAGTTAAGATTCCTCCCCGCATGCTCACTCTCTCATTCAGTTCGATCCTGAGAAAGTTCACTTCCTACACCTGTTTGGGCCAGAGCCTAACCGGCCTATGCCCACACATCCTGTATCCGGGTCACCAGGAAATCCAACTGCTCCAAAATCACGTAAAATATTTAAATATTTACCTAGCACAAAAGAATACCATACAGAAAAGTCACTCAAAGAATAGAATAGAATGTTACATGCCACAACTGCTGCTGGCCTTTTCCCAAGGATATTCAACTACACGCAGGCAAGCGGGAAAAATGCAATTTCCAGCCGAGCTGTAGGGGCAGCAAGCGCGTTGTGTGCAGGCGGCGGGGGCGGAGGCGCAATGAGCGTAATTTGAACACCGCGAGAAACGCGGCGCGGTAATCCATCGGGGAGCACAGATTTCCAATTTGAATTTTAAGCAAGAAATTCCCACACTTTTCTCAAAAGATTTTCGGAACACAAAAAGAACATAGAAATTAGTCAGTTTATGCTTAATTAGTTTCTCTGTATTAAGTTGCAGTGAAATGTCGCAAAACAGGAAATGCCTGCAAATCGTTGCATATGCCAAAGGCTGACCCGCTGTGAACCACGGCCAGGTGTGGCGCACCGTGCACCTAGTGCTACCTGCAACTGGCAACCAGTCGAGCCGAGCCGAGCCCTGGGCACATGCTGCGGTTTTGCCCTAATTGCACTCTGTAAGCGAGAGCTAAACAAATCACGCCAAACAAAGCAAGTCAAGTGCTCGAACCCAACTGATCCTTGGCTACCTGCTGTCAGGATAGCTGCTGCCAGCCTGCGCAGTCGGTGTTCGGTTTCAGCTGCCATTTGTGGACACAGGACATGGACACTGGACAGCGGCTGCACTTTTAGCACCCGTTCTGCGGTTTTGCGCACATGTGCGTCCACCAACATAGCTATATATATTTATATATATATAGTAGTCCTCGGCGATCGCGTGCCAGAGTCTTCTGCTCGACTGAGCTGGCCTTAGGCAAATTAGCAAAGGTTTGCCTTTAAATTCATAAAAAAAGGTTTTTATATGGGTATTTTTCTTAAAATCCTAGTTAATTATTTCAAATATTTTTAATTTAAAATAAAGCAAAAATACTAAGCAGGTTGTTATACACTGTATTGTATATCGATTAAGTTTGTTGCACATATATGTAACAGGAAGAAGGAGGCATAATCTATTCTTGTCCAGCATTAACAGCTGAGTCCATCTATCCATGTCTGTCTGTCCTTAAGTCCTTCCGCCGGTCTGTCCATATAAAGGAAAGCGTCGACCTCAGAGTCTATTAGAGCTAGAGACTTGAAATTTTAGATGTAAGTTCTCCTAGTTCCCACGCAGATCAAGTACATTGCCAATAATTATCGATAAATTGTTCCTTTTCCATGCAATCGATAAGAATCGATAATGAAGAATTGTTATTTGAGCATATCTCGGCAAATAATTATAGCTAGATTCATCAAATTTGACATGTAGCTTCTAGAACAGTATACATATATATCGATTATCTTTCAATTTATACCTATCGCCACCTCCCCGCTACTCTCTAGCTATAAGCGCGTGCTGCATTATAGTGTTGGAATATGAGGGTTCAGGGTATCCTCTAGTCGGGAGCTCCCGACTAGATTCTCCCCCTTTTCAAGCTTTCACTTGTTGAGAATTGTAAGCTTACACAATTATCGAACACAGCTCATTCGCCTAGCTGGAACCTAACAGTTCCCATGTCAAAGCACATCATTAGCTATCTATAAATAGTATTTATTACACGACAGGACTAACAGAATTTTCCCACAAGCCCACTCACAGGCACAGCCTGCAAGCATCCTGTCATATGCCTGGCGCAGGAAATGATCTTTTGATCCGGAAACTATAAAATTGGTTGGTGGCACAACAAAATCTGTGTGTAAATGTTTTTTTATGTAACCAGGCGAGTGGCACGCAAGCACCACAGCAAACGTTGAAGGAAACCACCTGCGACAGGCGCAACCGCAGGGGCAAAGCAATATCCAGAACAAGGGCTGCTTGCTAGGGGCGAAATTAGGCGCAGTTCGGGGAGGGGAGTAGAGTAAGTAAAAAGTGCAATTAGTGTTTGCTTTAAAATTAAATTTTAATTGGAGCTACCGACTCCTGGGGTTGGTTTGGTGGGAAACTTTGGGTAACTCGGCTGTTAATAAAAATAGACGTGTCCTCAAAATATGCCGCCTCTGACAGTTGTCAATGGCAACATTTTCGAACATTTTGAGACACTTTGAAAATATCAATTTCTCACCTTACAGAAATGAAGAAAAGAAGAAAATCAGAGACCACAGCGCTAGGGCTTCCACTGGGACCCTCGTTTGTATTCGTTTGGGGCGATCGTATTACCACGCAGCCTAATCCGCTTGTTGACAAAATAAATACCGAGCAAATCGAAAGGGGTGAGCCCCGATGTGTAGGCAGCCGCTTGCTATAACCCTTGTAATTAATTGCCTCCTGCGGAAGACTAAAATTTATGCGCGTCAACAACGATTAGGAGGCAAATGAAGCGAGCAGACACATGCCAACAGGCCCCAGCTACAGCTGCAGCTCCCGATCTAGTTCCAGTTTCAGCTGTGGTTACATATTCTTTTCTTTGAATATTTATAGAGCTTTGGCAACACTCTCTTATTATAAAATCACGTGGAATACATAATTGACAAGCACATTTTATCAAAGATTATCTATTGGGAAATACTCGAAGGTTGCAGATAGAAACATTTTCAGAAAATAATATTTAAGATATTAAAAGGATCTTAACTCTTGAAAATCTGAGTTCTTTATGTATTTCTGACTTTATAAACTATACTTTTTAAACTACCCTTTCCTTAAATTTCCATGCTTAATGTAGTACTCCTTAATATAAACATAAAGATTTGGAAACACTTTCTTATTTATATATATATATATATATATTTATATATATATATATATTATATTATTATATATTATTATATATATATATATATTATAAGAGGTAATACATCTGGAGAAATAAAAGATTTCTTAATTATCTTAATTTCTTAATTTTTTAGATATTTTTTTAACTTCTATTATATTTATGATAATATATAGCAAAGATCTCTTAGTTCAAAGTGAAGAAAATGTCTGTATTGGATATTTCAAATGAAAACTTAAACTCCCAGACTTGACCCATAAAAGAAATATCCTAAAAACGGCATATTTTTTTTAACATATCCGCAAAAGACACCACAGGATATGCACGTGAGTCGAAGCAATAAAGAAAATTAATGCACTAACTGATAGCCGCTTGGCATCGAATTTGAAAAGACGACCATTGAGAGCATAGAGAAAATCTCGGCGCGTAATTTACGTGACATTTATCGTGCGATGGCGAATAAAATGCAAACACAGGACATTCGCCAAAACGCATTACACGACTAAGCTGTGAATATCCTTTAAGTAGAGGCGAAGCTGGGCGACCAAATGGAGCTATATACATTTTTTTTGTAACCCTTTGATGGCTGCCAACATCCCTGGCCCCCTTGGGTAGTCTGCCCGGCAATTGGTGAAGTTTTCGCAAACATTTTGCACGACTGGCAAAGGACTGGAGATAAGCTTATGTGAACTATTGCCGGGCAGATAAACAAAAGCAAACACACACACACACACACCCAGAGAGGCACACACAGGCGCACACACGCACGCGGCACGTATGTCCTGCCGGCCGGGGATCGGTCAAACTTTGGAGTTTGCGTAAATGATATCCCGTGGCGAAAGGATTTCCTTTATAGGCCGTTGCACACTTTGGCAACACTCAACAGTCGACGACGCCTCGATTGTCTTTCGGCGGCAACCCTTTGCCGTTTGCCGGCATGTCCTGAGACGCGGCCGGCGTCTGTTAATGTCCTTTTTGCATATTACTTACTCGACTGCTCACAGTGGGATGTTTGGTATGTTGCGATATGTTGCTGTGCAGCATTCCCATTATGCTATTTATCATAATTTTTCAATTTAACACCGTTCCATAGAGCCACAGGCTCCAGGGACAGTATGTGCTGTATGTGCTGCATATCATGTCCTGGTCTGTCCTGCCCTGTCCTCTGTATGTGTGTGGATAGTTGTCTCAATGTTTACTTGCGCAAACATCCTTTGACAAAGTTTCAACCATTGTCCAGTTGCTTTGTAGGCTTAGCCTGTACTTTTCGGATTTTTGCATTATCATCCAATCGATTCATCTCTCTCTCCTTTGCTAGCTGCCAATGTGTTTGCCCAGCGCCTGTTATCCTTACATGCCATCCAAGTCATATCCGCTGCCGCATCTGCATGGCATCCAGGTTTCGATTCCGCGTTAAGGACTTTTGTTATTAATGAGCATTTTGACACTTACGTCTTGACATTTGCACAGCTGCTCGTTTGTCTTAAGACTTTCTTTCGGTCATTCCACAGCAACTGTAACCCCAGAGATAATAATATGGGATATGGCAGCAGCAAAAGGTCAACTGACCTCAGCTATTTGAATAAAACGACAATTATGTTTGATTTTCTTAAAGGTCACCGAATTGATCTCAGGGGTAGCGCTTAGTATACTTAGGCTTATGTTTGCCAAACCAAAAGTATATATAGATACGTTTATTGAATACAAAGATGTTTATTCTCAAAAAGATTGAGATGTTTGCGAATTTTAAACACACGAAATATGCAAAAATAAAATAAATTGTATATATTATTATCATACTCTTACTCCATTGTAAATGTGGAAAAGGTATCATGTTTTTGTGCAAATGTATGTAATAGGCAGAAGGAAGCATCTCAGCTGAGTCGTTATCGCCTGTTTATACAAAATATTGTTATGTAACGATTTTGAAACTTGGATTTTTACCCATAGCTCGATGATTATAAGAGTAAAATACACATTGGCAATTTTATACACATTGGTATTATTCCACTTTTTGGATATTTTCAACCATTTTCCCCAAAATGAGAAAAAATGTCTTTATAAAAGCTACAGCTTTGTGCTTTGGTATATGCACTCTTTAGTATGCTATGTTTAAGAACTTTAATTTTTATAAAGATTGGACTATAAATAGCGAAGTTAGTCAAGTATACATTTCGCAAAATTGGTTCTAAGGGAATAAGAAGCACAGACCCTGCGTAAATGCCGCAGCAAGCGGTGTGCATGAGTGTGTGTGTGTTTGTTTGTATAGACGAAAGCTAGAATAGCTTGCCTTGGCAGCTTGGCTCTGGGTTCAGGGTATCTACTAGTCAGGCATTCTCGACCAGAGTACCGTTTTTTCTCTAGAAATCACAATTTATTTGTCATGAAAGACATACAGACAAGTTTCATATCGATGCTGAGACTCGGTCGGGAATCAATTATTTAAATAAACTTCAGACTAGAGCTTCAATTTCTAAGAATCTGACAAATAGTTGACCATTGAGCGACAATTTGCTTTATAATAAACAATGTTTTGGTTTTATCATTCCACAACTCAGTTCGTACTTTTAACTACTTTTAATTACTTAGTTTGACTACTTTGTTTGGACGCCAAGTGCAATCAAATTAATATATAAATCCAAATAGGAAAAACAAACAGACCGTTCAGACACACAATCAGCGCAATACACCCCGCTGTCACATGCTCGCCCAGCGCCTGCTCAAGTTGAGAATTGCAACGCTGACCAGTGTCCAGTCTCTCGCCAGGCAGCTGTCCCCGCAAGACCACCCCTTACAGGGCTAGGAAAGTGTGCAACGGCATCCAGTGCTGCCTGTACCGGTCCCTGTCCCTGTTCCTGTACCGAACCGAGACACAATCCCCGTGCGGTATGCGTCTTTGTGCGGATTGTTTGCCTTCAATTTGACTACAAACCATAATTTATCTTTTCAGACGTGTTGGCTCGCTGGTCAGCCGATGCGACAATGCGAGGCAGCCAGCGTCAAGGATTATTGATTATGCAAAGTGCCCGAACCGGACAATGGCGAGAAAAACAAAAGGCTTATGCAAAGAAAAAGGATGCGAGCTGTGTATGTAAAAAAAAAAAAATAACCCAAGAAGGAAAAATCTGAGACTGCACAAAATGAAAGGGTTGCAAACTGGACAGCAGAAAATTATGAAATATTCAGCCAGGTATATACCTTAAGGAATTCCCGAGGAAAGTATCCCCTTACGGGCCCAGCGCGTGTGTTTATGGTTATTAGAGAGATAATAGTTTCTGACATTGACCGTTCGGAACTGATGCAACTGATGGACTTCGCCGTCTCAATGGTCAGTTTCGCTATTTTGGCATGGTTAATTATTATCCGGCCAGTCGGACGGAGTGTGAGAAAGTTGTGCCTAATGATCCACAGAATCCTTCGCCTGGAAACTGTCCATTGCGAACTGGGCAAACGGCCAGAAAGGTGAGCAAAAGGCTTCAGCAAATGGCAGTCGTTGACGGCTGCTGACGGATTAGGCCCGTAATTAATGATGTCATTTTCACAAATTGACCAAATCAATGGAGAGCAAAAGCTACAAAGGTGCTGCCCAAAAGGTCGGCTATTGTGAGCCTAATTTATTAATTCACTTTCCCACAGCATCTATTTATTTTTGATACGCCCCATTTATATAGATCACTTACCCGGATTTATTTGAGATGGCAGAGATCTTCAAATTTCATAGTAAAGGCGGCTTCTTCATTTACATATTATTTTTCAGCTGTAAAAATAAAGGAAATAACATTATATTACAAATAATAATACTAATTTTGATTATTAAATTAATTTATAGATAGATATGCATTTAATAATATGTGTTATTAAAGATCGTAATTTTTGCATTTTTAACTTCACTTAAACGCACTTTTCAAATGGAGGCATATTTAGGAGCCTTTGTTACAGCATTACAATTCATGCATTGCATATATAAAATTAAACATTCATGTGAAGTACACAGATGATGAGTCTCAAGTGTCCTAAGCATTATCCTTTTACGCCTATTGTCTGGGCAACAAAATGAGGCTTAGCTGCGAAAGGCACTACTCTACATAAATTAGAGCTTATTAGTGATTATATGCAAAATGTATGCCGCTGCGTTAATTATTTTGGATCAAGTTTTTATTACTTGTTTAAGATTTTTTTTATAATATAATTTTTATAGCTGAAAATAACACAATTATATATCTTATATTTATTATTAGTAAATATTATGATTATGATTATTATTACTATTATTATTATAATTTCAAATAGTTTTATTATTAATCTTATTAATTTTTATATTATTGTTAATTAGTTTAGTTTTTATTATATTTATTTTCTTTTAAATATTACTATGGTTATTATAACTATTATTTTTTCAGTTGTAAAACACAGAGTAACATTTTTTTTATATTTGAACTAATTTATATGAAATACTTTATTGTTAAGTATTATTTATAAAAGAAATGAGTTAGCTTTTGTATCAAATTTAGGTTTATAAATAAAATAAAAAAAAACTTATAAAAATAATAAATACAATTAAATTTTTGATTTCATTAATTTGTATTAGATAATTTAAAGTTAGAGGCTTAACATATCACATGAAATGCTGTAAGAGTTCCAAGTTAATCAAAATTTTGCATATTTGGTATTTTTTACCATTTCAATAGGCTCTAAGCCACTTTGTCAAACCAATTCAAACTTATCTAATCGAAGCCCAATCAGGTCCCTTTTTTTTTGTATATACTGCAATTGTGTTTGACGCTGCACATTTTTGGGGCCTTTCAGTCGAGTGTCCCAAAACTATTTAAATTTTTATGTGCCTTCGGGTTGCGGAAGGAAACTGTAATTCAATCGTAATTCCCGACTTGGACAGCTTGCGGTCAAACAAAAACTATAACTGAAAGAGAGAGAGAGAGTGAGAGAGAGAAAGGGGACGGGCCTCACATAAAGTAAGAAGAATTACGGCCGAAATGGCTTAAGGAAAAAGATTTTCCGAGATAAATGGGCAGCCGGCTAATATCAATATCCTTTGACAAGATCTACAGAATAGTCAAGCTGTGCTCATTAAACGGTATTTTTGTGGCCAGCCAGAGTGCTGCCCGCTGCCCATTGTATCTGAGAGTTTGCGTGTGTGTGTGTGTGGGACTGCGAGGGTGCACATTAGACAACATTTACAGCTTCCTTGGCGACAATTTGCGGTTGGCAAAAGAGAAGCGCAGAGCAGCCAGCGAAGCATTCCATACCATCCCATCCCATCCTATCCATCCATCTATGCCTCAACTGCTGCAAACAAAAAGCAGCCTTTGTTTGGGATTTGGGTTCGGAGTTTGGGCTCGTGGGATCGAGCGGCTCCTGCAGCAGCCGTTTTAGCTGAAGTGCACTCATAGCCTGCCAGCTTCTGAGCGCATGAGAGGGGCTGGGGGTGGCAGCTAATGTGCATCTAATATGAATATGTATCTATTGTCTAAACCACTCAAAATGAGCGGCTTTGTTGGGCAGCGTGGGACACAGACACACAGCCAAAGATGCAGCTACACTCAGCAAAAACTAGCATGAACCGAACAAAATTCAATATTTTGTGTTCTACATATTTGAGGTATCTTTAATTTCAAATTGATAAAAAAAAAAAAACGTATTCTATTTGAATTAAGCGTAAACTGTTTTCATTTAAGATATACAACTTCCTGAATTTTGGAATTCGGCTTTCAAAAAGGTTTTTGAGATCAGAAGTTTGTGCTTGGTTAAAGAAATCGGCTGCTGAACTAGGTATATGATCGGTGTTTTTTTCCAGTGATTATCGAAAGATGCAGCTGGTATAGGTTTTGCTATAGATACATTCATGCCGCCTGCCCAGTTGCCTGATTAACTTGTAAAACAATTGCATTATCAATGGCAAATTCTCGACTTGGCAATCGATTCGCTGCTTTCATGCTCAACTAAGCAGCGCTGCTGGGCGCCGTCTTTGGCTGTCTTTAATCTCAATCTCGGTTCAGCGTAAACCTAATTGAAATTGTTCACCCTAAAAATTGATGTCACCAAAGATCGGCAATGCTGCACTGCACACAGATCAGGACCAAAAGTTCAGCGTGGAACTTACTCTACTTATAAGCAGAGTTAATCGAGGCAGAACAGGAAAACAAAAAAATATATATATAACAAAAATCAGTAAAAAAATTAAAACAAATACAAAAAACAATCACACTTGCCGTTACTATCTATAAGTATTATATAAACCATATGCGATTATAATGAACAACGCGCGCAAATGCTGATGCGTGCGTCTGATAAGACAGAGAGACAGACGGTTAGACAGACATATATATGTACCATATATATTTTTTATTTAGTTTTTTATTTGAGTGCCATTTAGCTGCTAATTATGAGCGTAGATATTTTTGTACATACATTTTATTTATATTTTCTATGCAATTTTGTTTACATTTTCAGACAGACAATTGACAGCCTGTCATAAACAAAAACAGACGCAGCAGCAGGGAAGTGCTGCGTGTATGTGCGAGGAGTGGGGCGGTGAGTGGGGGGAGTGGCACTTTTGAGAGCACTTTTGATGAAACGGACGCGCACAAGTCGCCGCTTAAAAGCAGGTCAATCGACCTCGTCCAGCATTTTTTTAATGGGGCTTATCAGTCGTTCAAAAGAAACAAAATGCTTCTTATCAACAAACTGTCTGCAGCAGCAGCAGCAGCAACAACACTTGAGTTGGCAGCAAATCATAAATATATACATGTACATATATATATAGTATATATAGAGAGGGAGATATGTATAGAAAAAACGACATGTTCTGCGTCCCCTTGTACTATATACTATATGAATTATTTTGCTTGTCTGGAAAGTGTTTGTTGTTCCTTCCATTTTAATATTTATAAATTGCCATTTAGGCATGATGAGTCAAATATTAAACCTGATGCTACAAATTGTAAAATATATATATATTTATAGATATTTACAAAATGTGTGCAATTGTAATAAAGTAGCAAAATATACTAACATATTTTTGAAACTTTTTGGCGTTTAAAACTAAGTTAATGTATGCATTAGGATTTTTAACCTGAATTTAGAATTAGACCATTATAGAAAATAATAGGATCTCTTTAGGATATCTTATTTAATCTTTGTGAATTTGTGACTGAAAAAAAATATTTAAATAAATTTGCTTGCTTCAAGAAACTTCCAGTCATACTACTATTACCCTGTATGTTCCTCAGATTCAATTCACGTTTACTCGAATCAATTGATATCTAAGGTTTTTAAACAACTAATGAACTGACGTGGGGCTTATTTCCGCATTTGATTTCTATTAAATGTGTAATACAAATGCGCTATAAGCCGTTGTCATGAGAACTTGTTAAATGCGTTTTATGTAATAAAAAAAAAATAAGGAAAATGCCGGAATGACAAAGACAAAATACTAAGTAGACCGTCGCCATACCCTTTCCGCCCTTAACAGTTGCCTGCTCGCTGAAAAGTTTAAGCGATTAGCGCAATTTAGCGAAAATAACACGTAAAATTGCGCGCTTCAACGCCTTCTCAATGGCACTCAAAATGCACACACACACTCGCACACACACATTGTAACAAGTGCCAGAGATAGTGAGAATTGGCAAGGGCTGTGCCCAGGGGCGCCCCTGCTGAGCACGGTTTGAGTCAAGCTAAAAATGTGGGAAAAACTGAAAATGTTGCCGTCACTTGTCGCACGCCCACGAAACAGTTCGTGAACAACCCTCGGGCAGAAGAGTGTTAAAAACCTTCTAAACAATGGCAACAATTGCAGATCCTCACAATCGGATTGCTATGCTAATCGTTCCATTCTCAAGCGGATGCGTAAAACTCAATGAGCATTCGAGAGCCAGTTGAGAAAACCCTGTCGGTGTTGATTTTTTGAGCTCAAACCTGGGCTGAGGGTTGCGGGACAGTAGCTGGAGTTGGAAAACATAAAAAAAAAAACAAACAATGAGGCAGCGCAGATCTCGTAATCCTTTCAATGCGCCACTTAAGCCGATCAGGCGTGGCAAACGGCAGACAGAACGAGATCAAAACCCTTGCACCCGTATAAACCCTATGACCAAGGTCCGGACCCTGCGCGTGCAGCAGCCTTCGAGCTCATTGTGGACCATTTCGTGTGTGTGGTTCGTCGGCTCTTTAACCCATTTATGTTCGAAACGAAGTTAGCTCGACAAATTAGGGCACTCAGCATCAGCATCGGGGATCGTCTTCATCATCATCAGCTTTGTTCTTCTTTGGGCTATCATTGAGTTCGGGTTTGTTTGCTTTTTAATGCTTAAGATCAAAATGTTTGCACTGAAGGGTTGATCTTGTTGATCTTGTTCAGCGCCTTCTTTCCTTTATTTGGTTTTTTTTTTTTATTTTGGTACATTTTATCGCTCTGTATTGCCATTCTTCTGGTTTGATTTATATGCATCTGCATTGCCGATCTTGATTTGGGATGCATGAATGCTCAGGTTCTCGGCTGCTGTCTATTTAGTTTGACTTTTGCACTCTCATCTTTGGTCGGGTTTCCTTTTTTTTTTTTTTTTTATCCTTTTTTATGTCAGGCTACACGTGCCAAGAGAACTTTCAGGATGCTCGTTAATACATAATAGAAGAGATATAAACTCTGTTTGATGAAGTCAACAATATTTATTGACGTTTTTCAGATGCTGCGAACCCAATTCGATGCTTGTCATTTTTTGAGAATTGCTGTAGATTATTCTACTGCATTCTACTTATTCTACTTCTCCTATTGTATAATATATAATATTACTCCAGAAATTGTTACCATTTACGGGAATATTATTTTCTATGATCAAAGTTTATTTGACTTAGGAATATCTTATTCCTTGGTCTCTCTTTCTATTTCATTCCTTAGGAACATATCCATTGTAAAGCTTAGAACTCTCTATCTCTCTCTCACCTTTCTAGCTGAAACTGAAAAGCTTGCCTGTATCCATATTCTATTTCAAATATAATAGATCCTTTTAAGCTAATTATTCAAAACACAAGCCTAAGCTGAACTGTAAAGCTTCCGCGTGGAAATCTTTTGATTGATGTTGGCATTGTTTTGGTTTGTCAGCCCCGATAAGTTATGCAACGCAATTGCGATTCGAATTACACCTGGTGGCAGCGATGTGTGGACTAAAAAGGGGCGCAACAAAGGCTGTGCGGCCATTTCAATTATACTGCCGAAGCAAACAGATTATTTTCATAAATTAGACTTTATTAATCATTAAGAAGACAGGCAAGAAGTAGATCTGGCCTGGCCTGCCCTGGCCTAGCCAAGCCCAT
Source organism: Drosophila ezoana (assembly GCA_035045725.1). Classification (NCBI taxonomy): domain Eukaryota; kingdom Metazoa; phylum Arthropoda; class Insecta; order Diptera; family Drosophilidae; genus Drosophila; species Drosophila ezoana. Next base: position 2,717,767 of record JAWNOU010000207.1, read on the forward strand.
GCTCGAACAGGACAGTTGAAGGACAACGAGTTGAACCTCAATCCATCCATCCCTTTACGCTCAAAGGATATATTATGCGGCGGTCAGCTTACAAACTGGACATTGGTCAGCGCATTGGTCAGTCACGCACGTAATTTTCGCTTGTCCTTTGAGACGCGTTCAGGACACCCAACGGGATCAGAGGTCAGCACCGTACTTTTGAGCATTTCTTCTCACAGTACAACTCGTCGTACTCGTCCTCGCAAACAGCAGGAAACTTAAGACGTTTTCACGTTGAATTTTAATGATTTTTATATTCAAATTAGCTTTGCGCGCCCTGTCGAAAAAGTGCGCAGTTTTTTTTCCTTTGCTGCTTGTCTCGTTTGCCCAGTTCTGGTGCCAGGGGAGTGTCCGAGTCCCAGTTGTCCTCATAGGTCAAGCTGCGCGAATATATTTTCAAAATGGCCCTGGTCCCATGTGCGGTTCGCATTGTTACAATTCCGCCAGAAAGGGTCAATGCGAAAAGGGCAACATTTCATGTGCCAGGCGCATGTGTTGTGTATTTGTCTCCGAAGCCATTTTGTTGAAAGTGACCAACCAGGCCGCTAAAGAGTTCCAATCACATGGAAATACTCATTTTTAATCAGAAAGTAATTTATCTGCAATAAATTAAAATTTTTTAATAATCCATTCCATTTCTCTTTGTGCACATCCTTAAACCCTTAATAAGCAGCGCTTCAGCTCGCCACATCGTTGACCGTAACACATGTGGCTTGTAAGTTCCGTAAAACTAATTATCTAAACAAACATCCGGCGCTGTTCACTAAAAACTAAATTTTCTTAAAAAAAAAAATACCAGCGAAAACCTATTTAGGTGAACCTTTGTGGACCTCAGACGTTGACTCGTGTGGCTCATAAAAATGGTTTAATTTATAACTTCATAAGGTTTTTGTTTCTAGAGCAGCGACCGTCCAAATGATTTTTCATGGCTTTTAATGGCTTTTTAACGGCCTGGGCGACTTGTTTGTTTTAATGGTCACATCTTGACCAGCACCGTTGACACCTGCAGCTCAATTTGGTGACAACTTTGGGTCGCTGTGAGGGGGGTCTTTGTTCCAAAGATCTTGCTAATTTGCTAACAGCTATGCGGCGCTCTGACTGTGCGCGTGTATCTGACGGATGCAACTGCAAACACAGCTTTTGTTTGTTGTGCTCGAACTGCTTTGAACTGAACCGCCGACTGCTGCTGCTCTTCCCTGGAAGTATTAACAGGTAGTGCACTTCCGGAACTGCTGCTGGCCATAAAAACAGATAAACAACAAAAAACAGAAAACGTTTGTTCAACTTTAATGAAGTTAAATCTCGTTAGGTGTGTTCGCTGGAACAGTCAAGTATCTGTCGGATACGAACTTCTTTATGCAAGCTTGCAGTTGTGTTTTGGTTTGAAATTTCACCTATTGACACCCAGCAGCCGCATCTCTCTCTGCGTTTCGCTTGACATGTAAATTAATAAACTTCCTGGCCACACAGTGTCCTCCGTGCAGGATAACAGGCGCGTAACAGTCAATTATTTGCCAGCGAGCGGCATATCCTGTTTCTGCTGCCAGCATCCAGTTTCGCCGTGGCATCATCATTATTAACACTTTCCACGGCTCTGCACAGCACTTGAACTTCGCTTTCAGCTATTGAAGCTCATGTTTTTGTTGTTGCTGTTGCTTTTGTTGTTTTTGTAATTTCATATAATTACACCATCAAGTTGACTGATGACACAAATGAATCCTTGTCGCTCCCTTACAACACGATCTGCATAAATTCATAATTTTTCTACTGCTTCGCACTGGCCCAAAACCGAACCCCTTTTTTTGTTTAGCGGGTTGCTCTTAGGTTTAGGGATAAAGGTTTGACTTTCACATCCCATGTGATGTGTACACCTCAGCTACCCTCTGAAGTAAAGAGTATTGTTACGTATACTAAGCTGAGTTGAGGTATATATGTATATATAGTATAGCTAGAAAGATAGTATCTGCTTACAGAAAGTAATCTAAAAATTAAGAAATCTATAAAAATTACTATTATATTCAAACCAGAAATTTCATCTCAAAATATACTTTTTATCATTCTGATTAAAGGTAACAATAGAGGCAATAGGTTTTGAATACATACAAGGAAAGTTATCTTAACGTTAAGAAAGAACAGAAGGAATTAAAAAAATCTATTCAAATTTCCATTAAATCCTATCGGATATAAGATATCAATAGAAGTGATAAAAAATACGATATTTGAAAATCTAGAAAGTAACCGAAGAATAAGGAAAAACAAGGAATTTGAAAACCTGGAAAAATTATCAAGTAAAATAGGTATTTTTTCCTTGAAATGGAGCATTGTTGACTCTTGTCTAAGTTAGCGATAGAGGCAACAGGAATTTAAAACGTTGATTCTAGAAAGGAGTCTAAAAATAAGAATCAAAGAAGATATATAAAAATCTAGAAAAAAATTCTTATTGTTAATATATCAGACTTTTTTTGGAATTGAGGATATTAGGTAATTCTAAGCCTAGGTTGCGTTCCCACAAAAAAATGATGCACTGTTGCATTAAAGTAAATAATTTGGAAGTCGATATAAGAAGAATAAGGCTGGGACAATTTATATAAGAAAATGTAAGGTATTTAGAGCATGTTTCATTTCAGGACATTATAATATGGATGGAAGCAGAATTTACACACGAAGATACTCTACTCAAAACACTCTTCGGCGCTTTGCAAGAGGAATATAATTTAACTTAGTTAAAATAAGGCTATGCGGATGAGTTGTTATTGGTAGTGATTCCTCAATTCCTATGGATCTATTGTCGTCTGCGGAGCGTAATAAAGCGTAATAAAAAGCCTAGATTAGCTAGGACCCTGTCAAAGAATTCACTTCTTGCTTTTCATCAACTCCGAAATTTACAGTGTGATGATAACGGTCTTTATAGAGCTTGAACTTTAAGAGCCAAATTCAATTTAAAATTACTTTCTTTTAGATATAAAAGAAAATGGTACAAAGTGCCCGTCGACGTGCTGGGCGATTGTTAAGAAATAAACCATATGGTGTTTGCTCTGGGCTAATGCGTTTTTGTGCCGCACCTCTGGCTGGAGTCGATCTGTCATAAGCCACAATTCGAATGTCAAAATTTGTGACACTTCAATTTCTTGCAAAAAAGAAAAGGAGCAAGAAAAAAGAAATGTATAAAGGAAAAACAGACGAGCCAAATGTGCGACAAATGAGCAGCGCGCGCGTTTCCTCTGGCAGCATCCAGGATGAGGCCAGGCTGACAGGAGGCATGGGCATGGGTATGAACTGGAGTGTTGGCTGTGTGTAGGTGCAGTCGTTGCTGGGCAGAAGGACATGCGCCTGTCACTCGCGCGTTGTCATGCGTCAAAATGAGGCACACACACACACGCACACACAACTAGGCTGAAGAGCTGAAGTCAAAGCAAACAACATGAAATGGCAGCACAGGAAAATTAAATTGAAATTTTCAACGCAGAGCAACCAGGTTGCCACAGTTGACTCTTTTGATAAACACACACAGACACAGACACACACACATACACACACACACATACTCACACACACGTGCATAGGAAGATATCATTTTCAGGCTGCCTTCTGCTCATTGCAAAAATGTTGATTACAACTTCCAGCGACAACAACAAACACACACATACACACACACAACACACTTACACATACAAAGGCACACGGCGACACATGAGCCCGACATTTCCGCCTTTGAGGCCGCAGCCGCAAAAGGACATGCGCCAAAAAAAAGGAGCAAAGGAAATGAAAAAATTTACAAAACGCGATTCGCATAGCGGGAAAAGACACAGGCGAGACTGCCACACTAGTAAAATACCCTGAAAAAGTAAGACAAATTAAAAATTTGTTTGCAAAAATAGCGCAAAGGATGTTGAAAAATAAAAATGAATATTAAAGTAGTAATTGAGCTTCAATGCACGCTACGGTATACCCTATAATATAGAAATATTTCAAAACTACAAAGGAGCTTAAGATACCATAAGGAATCCTTAATGGAAAATAAATAAATAGTAAAAGTAGTGTATATAAGTGGTGGATTAGGCGATACCCTGCGTTTGGCTACAGTATGACAAAAAGAATTATTAAAAGTATCTTGTAAAAATAAAGAATTGTCAAAGTGAATATAAACTAACGAAGACAACCTCGTTGCAAATTCTAGAAAAAATTTGTTTCGAGTTCGCGTTTGTTAAACTGACGCATACTCCTGCATTTATTGTTTAAAACATGTGTGAGAGTTACTTCACTAATAATATTTAGCTTTCTGCAGCGGTAAAGTGAATATACCCTTTAGCCAACTTGTTTACATCAGGATATACAAATAACAGTATCCATGTCTGCCGGGGCTTGGCTTTGTTATATATTTTAACTGGAACGCTTTGCCGAAAGAAAAAAAGCCGCGTCAACCTGGAGCATTGACTTCCCAAACAAAATGGCGGCGCTCGTCACACAGCTTGACTTTAAGAGATGTTGAAAATGATGTGGAAATAGAATTCAATTCAACTCGGACGCTCACCTGTGTCTGCAAGCAGGACACGTTCTGCAATAGAAAACACAAAACAGGACACTTCAAGCGAGGCGACGCTTAAACAAACAACATTTTAATATAGTTGAAAATAAGAGAGTGGAAATAAAAAAAAAACTACAAATCACATTTCCTGTGCAGCGTCAACTTCCTGTTTAGTAAAAATCTCCAAGTCACTTTTTCACACGGCGCTGGCGTTGTCTCTGCGCTGTCATGTGACAACTGAAAAATCAAACGAACCTGCCACAGCTGGCCGCAGCTTTGATGTTGCGTGCAACGTCGTCTATTTTCCGCTGTGTGTCGCTTAATTGTCAGTCAACAAGCCAGTCAGTCAGTCAGTCCGTCAAGCTGCTTCAGTCAAGGCAGTCAGAGTCCTGTTTGGTCAGTCATGCACTCAATCTGTGGCTGGACAGGCGGCATACTGTCCAGGCTAACAGGCCAGCAGCCCAGCCAAATGACTCAGGACTTGTGGCGGGGCAACCCTCACAGCCGGGGCGGAGTCCGGTTGTGCTCACACCCTCGCAGCCGTTGCAGGAAGTTTGACTTCCTAAGCGGAACTTGCAGCGTTATCCTTCCATGGGAATTTTGAATGCTTGACTAGGGGGGTGGGGCGGAGTGCAGCAAAGTTGGTAGCAGGCAAAGGACAAACAGTTTATGCTATTATGATTGCATTAACTGCATGAAGTGTCTGCATTTGAACTCATTTTGCGGCAAAATAAATATCTTGTTATTACAAATTTGGAATAAAGTAGCAAGATATGTCTATGCCTATATTTCTTGAACCGGTTTAAAAGTAGTTCAGCATTATATTTATAAAAATCTGATGAGATAAGATAAATAAATTTTAGTTCTTCATTCTTGTGTTTCTAAATGAAGTGTAGGCAATAACAAATATTTATGGAAACCTAGACCTTTAACAAATTGTGGTTTAGCCAGGATATATTTGAGGTATCATGAAGAGATGTATATGTGTAAACTTATCTTAATAATGCGTAAGAAGCGCATGCCAAAGACAATATATATGCAAGCTTGGTTTTTGATCCGGTTCAAATGCGGTTGAGCGTCATAAGGCAATATTTGAGGTATCAGGGTAAGAAATATATGCGTATTTCAATTATGAACAAGAAAGGCTAGCAAATGTATATACTTATAAAAAGGTTGAACTTTAAACCGGTTCGAATGTGGTTCAGTGCTATAAAAGGGAAATGTTTGAGGTATCATTATGAGATAGATATGGGAAAACTCATTATAATAATGTATGTAGAGTGCAAGCCATATTAAATATGTATAGGAACGTGGACTTTGAACCGGTTTAAATGTGGTTCGACGCTGAAGCTTTGTATATGTTTAAGCTATCACTGCAAGATGTACTTCAGGACTTTTACAAGGTAATATTGTCTCTTAACCAAGTCCATGAGCCGTTCCAAAGGTGTTTGGATTTAAAACTCAACATACATTCAATTTGTGATGCTGAAATGTGGTATCTAGAGTGTTTTCTGAGAGTTATCCATGAAACAGGTCTATATTAACCGGTTCACAAGTGGTTCAGCTTTATATCTCTGCAAATATTTCAGCTACGAAGGTGAAGCTTGAATATTAAAAAAAAAAGCATGCAGACTATTATCTGTGTTTTACAGAATTATTTATATGATAATAAAAACTATCCCGATCATATCCAGGGCATGGATCTTAGCCCCAATCAATACACTGAAAAATCTGATGTGCCACCACCTTTAGTTCCACTGCCCTAAACAAATTTGTCGAATTCGTTTGCCATTCGATATAAATATTAAAAAATACCATTATTATATCTAAACGTGCTCAAGCTAATGCCCCAGGCAAAACCGCACCTGCCAATCCATCCAAACGACGGCCCACAGAACGCGCCCAAAAATTATAAGCCCATAAAAATCTTGCATTAGGATGCTTGACATTATTCAAAATACGAAACTACAAGATTCCCCAAATGCTTGAGGAGGAGCAGCAGCAGGGACAAGCAAATGATGCGATAATGCCACGCCCTGCCCCTATGCCTATATACGCCCGCCTGCCTGCCTGCCTCCCTGCCTCCTTCTCTCCCTGCAAAAAAGGCAATAAAATTTAATGTCAAAATGCAAGCGGAACGAACGGCGCGAGTGCCACAAGTGGAGGCATCCAGTCCATGGAGGCAAAAGACATAAACGACTTCATTTTTATCTTAATGTGCTAATAAATTTTCCAGCGACGAAATCTCTGCCAAAAACCAAATAAATTTACTAATACCAAAAATTAACACAATGTGAACGGGAAACTCCCCAGCACAAATGAAACGAAGCGCCAACTTGACTCTCGAGTGTGGCATGTGTGGCATCAAAGAAATGCAATTAAGGCAGCGGCAAGAGACAGCGAGTGAGAGAGAGAGAGGGAGAGAGAGAGGGGGTCGCTGCCGAGCAGACGTCCAAAAATGATATCTCAAGTGTTTAAGTAGCTAAACGCTCTGACAACTTGGAAAAGTTATGGCACAGCCTGCAACTGTTGACGGCACGTGCTTCCAGAGAGCGGCCACGACCACGCCCATGCCTACGCCCACGCCCACGCCTATGCCCTAAGTATTCTGTCAACACACAAAACAGTTCTGTGGCAGAAATACATCCTCCACTTGAGCAGCACCTATTGAGCTGCTGGCAAAGAGTTTTATGTGGCACGCTTGCAATTTCTACTGCTCTCTAAAAGGGTTCCCGAGGCTTGTGCTCATAAATTTACAATAGATCTCAAGTGTTATTTTTATGAGCTCTATCACCTGAGGTTGGCTGCAAAGTAGCTTAGTTCGTGGCAGCAATCCATTGAATGAATTTACAAAATTGCATTTTGATATCATTTTTACGACCAGCTGATGGAATATTGTAATAAATATGATATTTATGTCCAGATAGCCTTGCTAGAAACAACAATACTTTAAAACTTGAGCTTATATGCATACCACTCTCCCTAACATATCTAATTTTCCTTCTGCATTTCTATTTTCCTTCCTTTTAGTGAAGTCTGAGTAACACACTCCGCGCGCCTTTCGTCTAGTTCCACCCCTAAGGTCCGTTTTCTTTGGCTGCAATCTCATATGCATTATTTTGCATGTCTGGCGATTTGGCCATTCAGGCGTAAAGGTCAAAGATCAATGTTGACAGAGTTGTAATTTCCAAGCAGCCGTGCAAAAAGGTAAGTTTTCACCCAAAATAAATGCCTGACATTTTCACATTTACTGCTCTGATTCTTGCTTCTTCTTCTTTATTTTCTTTGGGTTTCAAAATTTATGCAGAGCTGCCTTTGTCCGGCGTCTTAGACGCTGATTAGGCGTGAAGTCGGCATTTGAATACGAATTTTGGGGTTTTTGTCTTAGCTGACAGCATTGCAATTTATTCTGGCGGCAAAATTAACAGTACCAAGGCCAGGTGTACGAGCAAATGTTACCAGATCTATAGGAAATTTAAATAAATATCGATTTGCAACGAAAAAGAAGAAAGACTGAAAATACTTTTGTATATGCTTATTTTGATATTTGTTGGATTTTTTTTTCTAGTTTTAAGTTTTTGGGTCTCTCTCAAATTTTTGAAACAATTAATTAAAAAATTGTATTTGGCCTTATCAAAAGTACTTTAAGTTTTGTAGAATTAAATAGGAAATTTAATTATTTTAATACTTAATGCAGCTATAAAAATATTCAAAAATATATTACACCGAATTTAAAATTGGTTAGGATTTCCATAAATCTTCCATTGAAAAAAATGGTTATAAGTTTGGTGTAATCTTTTGTTAAATAATGAGGAACTTATCTTTAGATATGAATATTCTTGGGTTCCCTTCCCATAAATCTTCTATTGGAATAAAGAAAAACTAGTTTAATTTCAAATTATTGTAAAACACACTTCTCAAATATTTTTTTTTTAAATTTGCATAGCCCGGAATGCTAATTTTTCATTTTTCTCTTCCTAGGAAACATACTCAAAAGGTCAAGATCGGCTAATTGAGGTTATGTCTACCCCAGCTACATTTCCTAGCAACACGTAACGCCCTATTATGACTGCGCGAACAAAAAACAAAGCAAATTTTCTTACCCCCACAAAAAAAAACACACTTAAAAAATTGCAAACATGTTTTGCATGGAAAAACCGATCATCAAATATTCACATAATGAAAAAAATTGGAACGAAAATCACAGAAAATGCATTTAAGATCTGCAAAGATCTTGAGTACAACCACCAGGGGTAAATAAGTCCAGTTCGTGTCCAGCTGCGTCTGCCGCGTTACCTGAGATCCAGAGACACCCTACGCGCTGGTCCGGGACAGAGATCCATTGTTGCAGGACCAAGTAGAGCACGCATATGTAGGGCGCCTGGGCATGTGCGAAAATCTACCCCATAATCCTTATGAAAATCCCAAAATTAAAGTTTCCGAACGAACAAAGGCAGCGAAATTCAAATGATTCGCAGTTTTGTTTATTTGCGTATCGAAATGTTTGCCTAAAGGTACGAATATGCATAAATCTTAATTGCAAAGAGAGGACAAAAGGCATGGAAATGAAAAATATCAAAGTATTTTCCTGAATTTCACACATACATATATAAGCTGTAGTTCCAATAAGCTGAAAAGCATGAACATGAACTAGTTCCGTTAGCAACTAATTAATTTAGTTAGCAACTGACAGCCGGAAATGTCATGTAGCCTAAATATTATCTAATAATTGGTGTCATAAAAGTTAGTTAAAGCCCATTGAATGCCTGTCTAACACGTGACATTTCCGTATAAACTCTCGACAGAGCCAATAAACAAAAAGTAAAACATGAACTCTTATACCATATAATACGATATATGTAATGGAAACTTCAATTTCTGGGGCGCATTGCGTGATTTAATGCGCCTCCCATTGTTTTGATGGCATGCCAAATGGTTTACGCGTTATGTACATATATATAACATTTTACCTGTCAGCGCCCTTTTCAGCATAATGACAGGTTCGTACCTATTTCCACTTATTGTTCAGGTGTGCGTGGGTGTCTCTGTGTGTGCGAGGCGGGGGGCGTGACCGACAAGCGGCGCCACTCGCATGGGGAAAATAATCACAAATTTACAGCTCGTCTGCAGCTTAAATCGTAAATAATTCACATATGATTGCCTTAATAAATAGTTACGTATTTATGGCGTTTAGTTGAGGTCTTTAAAGTTAGATAGAACAAATAGACATCGATTTAATATATAACTAATATCTATCTTACGATATTATAGACTTCTGTCTCAATATATCAGAAACGAATGAAGACTGTGTATATCAAGAGAAATTGCCTGAAAACAACTGGCGAGATTTCTGACTAAGATTTCTACATGATCAATTTTTAAGATCTCGAAAACTATAAGAGCCAGAGACCTAAAATTTTGAATATATATTCGTCGAAAAACTTCATCTTGCATTTCCGATATCTACTCCCACTTTTAAAATATCCATAAAAATCGATTTTATAAGAGGATTATAAGAGCTAGATATACCAAACCAGATATGTAGTTGCTTCCAAAGAATATACACTCTACGAATATTTCTATTTGGGGATACCTTCTACCATATTCCTTAAAATAGGAAAAAAAAACCTATTAGAGCTAGAGCCTTGCGATTTTGTATATACACTCTTTTCTTTTTGCTATATTCAATCCCTTATGGTTCATAAGGATCAAAAGTTAATTACGTATGCATTTAATTAACTTTTTATATTTGTGTTATTATTGTCTAACTTGATTTAATCATGAGTTATTTAAAGTCTGACTCATTTGTAGAACTAGTCATGCTTCAAACTTTCACTTTTCGTTTCGACGCTGCGCAGTTGTCGTAGTTGTTGAAGAACTTGTCTAACCAAGTAGGTAGCTCTGTCAGCAGCACCATGATCAACAAGCGATCGTTTGGTGGTTTCGACAAGACAACAAAAACAACTCTTAGTTTGGGCAAGTGTGTGTGCGAGTGTGTGATATGTCTGTAAATGTTATGCTCGATCGAGGATCGGCAACACAAATCACCGATCGCTGGCAGATCGCGTAGACGCGCAGCCAAGGCACACAACAGTGGCAAATACGTTGACAGGGGGAAGGCGGTGCTTGGGTTGGGGTTTTGAGCATGCAAAGTGAGTTACATACAAGCTGTAGAACGATCAGTTGGCGCAGACACAGTTACAGATACGCCAAATGCAGCAGACAGATACAGATACAGATACAAAATACAGTCGACAGATAAAGATGCGATAAATGCTGCGCAAAAGCCAAGCTGCATCGATAAGTGTGGAGAGAGAGAGACAAAAAGAGAGAGAGACAGAAAGAAAGAGAGAGGGCTAGATTGTGGCGATCATGTGCGAAAATGTGGGGCAGAGTGCTGGAGGCACTTGACAGGCTCGAAATGAAGAAATAATTCCATTGAGCTGGCAAGTATGCGGGGAATCTCAAGCGAGACGAAATTAGACAAGCGTCGTGATTTACGGGTACCCTTAAATCACATGACAGCACACACACTTACACACACTTGCACAAACACTTCCACACACACAACAATAACGCAACGACACATATTGAAAATCGAAGTGAAAACTCGCCAGAAGAAAATGCTTTGTCGAACTGAAAGTCTGCGAAGCACATGTGCAACTGGGTGGAACTTGAAAGTCAGAGCACCACACAGCCAGACATTGATAATGTTAATGAACACGATCGTGATCATGATCATAAGAATCAAGAGGATGATCTGCTCTGTCGCTTCGTTGACAACAGAATCGATCGATGCTTCCGCTGCGCAGCGCCAACTTTGCTGATTTATGGCGCGAATTCATTTGTACCACAAGTTCGAAGTTTTATTTGCCGACTCACATATCAGAATCAGAAATTAAAAAAAAAAATAAAAATAAAAGCACAAACATGAAGGCAGCTTATAAAGATCAAAGCACATCAAATTCAAAATGGACAGCAACAGCTTTTTTTATTGATATTTGTTTTCTATCCATGTGGTAATTTAATATGCTTGTGCTTGGCGTCCAATCATTGATCATTCTGGGCATTTCCAGAGATAAACATGTATTTGTTTTTAACCCAAACATAACAATCATCCAGCTTCCGCATCGATAACGTCGTATTGCCTTTTTCTATGATCAACAAATACATAATAGTAATAAAAGAGCGCCAGATCTTACAACAACACAAATCTTTCACACCTGTTTGCGTTTTGTTATTAACACGTTGGCGCTAGGCTAAATGTCTTGTTATGAAAAACTATACAATCTCCAGCAAATGCTCTTTCCCATCTACGAACTATCCGAATAAGGAACAATTTTTACAGAAATATAATTTAAATTAAAGTTTAAATAAAACTATTTTGTTTATTATTTAGTTATTTATGTTTTTTTATAATATTTCGGAATTTAAAATTTCGAAAATTTCGTTAATGAGTCAAATATTGGCCTCTAAACTTTCTATGTCTTATAGCGCACACTTTATCCCAACTGGCCCACAGTCAAACTATGCCAGAACTGTATAAAATTTCCATATGAAATACTCTAAATTTGTTTCTGGCTGACTTCTAAATTTGTATAATTTGTGCAAATGAAATTTGTTTATAACATTTGGAAATGGAATATAATTTATATGGCGCTAATTAATGTCTTAGTTAAATACATTTTCAAATGATTTTCTAGCTAATTTGCATTAAAGTAAATCGAAGTTCTGGCAACCAGTTTGTAACTCGGCGGAAACTCTTGGCATATAATTAACTGCATGAATTCAGAAACGCATATTTTTAGTTACATAACCATATGCGAGAATATTTAATTAAAAGAAATATTTTATGCGTACTGACAGCCTCAAAATACCCGCAAAAAGTCCCCAAATTACTAATATAAATAAATATCTCCCACGAGAAGGCATATGATATAGATTTTCAAGTAATTTGCATAAACTGAAAAGAAATCGCATATAAAATATCAGCTCATTGACTTTTTGGGCGCTGTCTTGGGGCAAACAAAAAAATAGGTTCGGAACCCGTTTTTTATAGACTCATCTATTTCGTCACAAAGCCCGTCAAAACTAAAGTCACAAAGAATGAAGAAAAAAAATTCTGCGGTTAGCAAAGATTAAGTGGCCGGCCAAATTGTGTTTTTGTTTTTGAGCTGAGTAAAAAACGAGTTTCTGTCTTCTTTCGATTTTTGAGTAAACATATGGGGGGAATTCTGCTTAGATTGTTCTTGAATTTCATTAATATCGAGGCGATAAACGATAGAAACGCTGCCTATAAAAGCGAATTCTTGGCCAACAGCCGCACACAGTTCGATTTCTCCGTTTGCCAAAAACACAAGCAAAAAACAATAATAAATAAATTCAGAATGCGTGCAGCAATCTTATTCGCCGTGATTCTGGGTGTCCTGCTATCCCTGGCCTATGCCCAGGAGCATGCTGAGGAGCAGGTGCGCACCAAGCGCCAGTTTGGCTTTGGTGGACCCTTCGGCGGCGGCTTTGGCGGACCCTACGGCGGCGGCTTTGGCGGACCCTATGGCGGCTATGGTGGCGGCTATGGCGGCTACGGGGGCTATGGACATCATCACCGTGGCGGTTATGGCGGCTATGGCGGCTACGGCGGCGGCTTTGGACGTCCTGGCTTTGGTTTCTACGGTTAAAATGTGTAATAAATAAGACTGAAAGTAACTGAAAGTGTTTTTTATTCCATTTGATTTGGCCCCCCACAAAAAATGCTGCTAATTAGATTAGTGCGTTTCCGAATTTGAGTTCTTAAAAGTGAAATTCCACATATGGAGAGCAGAACTTGACCTCGCCCATGGCAATGTGTTGACCCGGTTTAGGTTGTGCGTGCCTGTTGCCGCGACGCTGTCTGCTCGGGATATGTGTTTTAAAAATAAATAACAGCAAATCTCCATTTATTTATTAATCTTTGCCTGCAGTCAACCCCAACCCCCGCTGTCCATGGCCAGAAACCTACTAATTAGTTGATTTTCGTGTGTGCCTGTGCCGTCTGTTTGTTTATGTTCCAGAGCTGTCACGAGCTGGCGGCTGTTTCTGCTTTTGGTTTTTGGAGACACGTCAGAACATCATCCAGCGACGCATCCCAGAGTGGTGTTGGGGTGTGTGTGGGTGTGCCTATGTCTTGCTGCAATTATCACGTACGATTGCCATAATTATTATCATTTGAATTTTTATTAGATGACCTTTGTGTGCCCACTCTCTTTCCCGCTCTCTTTCTCTTTCGCTCTGTCACCTTTGTTTATTGTTTTTATTTTTTGATGCTCTGCCAGCAACTGCGAGTTGTTTTTCCCCCCGTAATACAAAATACGTATTTAAATTAATTTGTTTGTTTCTTCAAGTAAACAGCGCGTTCCGCATAAATTACCTTTGAGGTGGACTCATGTGACCCGCACATACGTATATCTTATATTCTTATGCCTATTCTTATAGCTTAAACCTATCCATAGCTATAAATTCATTACAGATGTATAAATGCATATCACAAAAGTCTTTAGCTTTTCATGTACCGTACCTCTATTCATATGATCATCTAGCCTGTACAGTGTACATTTAAGAAAGCTTTTTAAGCATAAGAAGACCTTTAAGCATGTTAAAGCTTAAAGCTCAATAGGTACGCTCATATATACAAAGCTGAGCATAGAAAGAGAGAGATAGAACGCGACAGAAAGAAAGAGTTAAAACTAACTTTAAATTAACTTAAAATTTAATTTTAAAATGTTTTACTTTCAAATAACTTTTCTTTTTGCTCTTAAACACATGAATTAGCATCTGATAACATCCTCAATAGACAAAGTATCAAATTTTCTCAGCTGACAGTCTGCTACACCCAAATAGATACAGTCTGACAATTAAATTTGCGGCATATGCGTTAAGCACGCAATAAAACCCGAACTCACAAATTGAACCAAATATCTGCTGATTAGATTAATGATGTATTAATCCCGCTAATAAACATAAAAATCAACGCAAATAAAACTCTGCCCTCGCCCCTCTTCTGGAAGCCGCAACCCAAACCAAGGCACTCATATTAATTTTGCGCCAATTCAGATGGTTATCCCTGTGGGGCATATGGGTGCTCGTATTCGTATTCGTATTCGTATACGTATACGTATACGAATTCGTATTCATATTCGTGGCTTGTTGTGGCAACAGTTCCGCCCCCTGGCTTGACTGTTTCGGGCTATTGTTTAATTGTCAATAGACATCGGCTTCTATCAATATCATAAAAGCTAATATTTTGCGGTTGGCTGGACGAGGCGAGCCGCTGAAACAAACTGACTTGTGGGCATAAATAACCGCAAAACATCCCATCCAACCCCCGCTTGGCCATTAATCCCACCGGATATGCTCAATCAAAGCTCAAAGTGTGCGTGCTGCTGGTGTGAGGTGTGACCAGGACGAGGGTTCGCTCTGGACTCGAACCTGTCGAGTTTCTTGCCCAACGGGGGTGGCTTGTTGTCATTGAAAATCGTCGTATTTCATTCATCATTTTGCGCCTTTTCAACGCCAGCAACAACAACCCCCACAGTTAGTTAAAGGTAGGTTGTCCAGGACCTCGAGCTGAACTCGAACTCGAACCCGAACCCGAGCCGAGGACCGGGCCCGGGCCCGGAGCCGCAAACTGACTTTCGTGCCGGGCATGTTTTGATATTAAAATTGCGTAATTATAATTAACCACATGTGGGTTTACGGCAGAGTAAGAGTCAGAGCTAGAGATGGGGTTCAACGTGTCCACCGACTGCTTCCGCTCGTCTTTCGCTCATTTGCGAGGCTTTTGTGACGAGGTGTGTTGCCGGAAGGAAGCGAATCGGTTATGTTTTGCCACACAGGACACGCAGGACACGTGCGCCGTGCGGGCACATGGTAACCGATATGCGGATTGTCCTCGCCCCAGGGGCATAATCCATAATTTAGCATACTGTCAGCCAATTGATATTGCCTTGCCTTTAGCCGATTGTATCTACCTTACTGTGTGCGTCACATGATTAAGCCCCAAATTTTAAATTTAATTAGTGCACGATTTTACAGTTTACACTTTCGCGCGTGTGTGTGTGTGTGTGTGTCGGTAGCACACGTGTTACATTGTAGCTTCCTTTTTTGTGGTTTCATGAAAAAGATATCAGCAAAGTGTTGAATAGGAAAAGGTGTGCATGCAAACTAATGTATTTACATACATATCTTGAATTAATATTTTATATATATTTTGTGTTAAAGGATGAGTAAAAATGAGTGCCAAATAAAACGCTTCAAGTGCTGAACTTCGGCTCAAAGAAATGCGGATGAAGCTGCAAACTGATTTTGAACCGATCAAGTTTAAATAAATGTAGAGAGCCCCTAGATATAAACCATAGTCTGTCTCGTAGCGCTGTATTTTTTGGATAAGGAATGAAAACCAAGGCAAGATATTTTTAAAGCATATGACAAGGCAAGGTTTGAATCAAAATCTAGACTTTGAATGTGGAAAACCAGATTCATGAAGCAAACCTTAAGGCAGTAAGTCGGTTAGCAAAATAAAAAAATAATTTGTTCATAAACAGAGCGAACTGAATAAATATCTGATAAAAGTAAGCCATGCTTTTCCATAAAATAGTAACGCTTAGCAAAAATAAAGCACGTAACAAGCGCACAATTTACGGATAAAACTTAAAATTATCATAAAGCTATTTTAAAATTTAACTTCTATATTCAACAACTGTTTCCATTTTATACAAAGAAAACAAATTTTACAATTTTCTGCAGCTTTCTGAGAGCTACTTTTACTTTTTGCTGAAAAGAAAAAAGAAACTAGCCCAGCTCCTGACTCGATCCCATAGCAATTTGACGCCTAACCCACAGACCTCTAATTGTAATTAAGCATGGGAATTAAACTAGAAGAGAAAGAAAAAGACAGAGAGAGAGGAGAGAGAGAGAGAAACTAAATCTGCGGCCAATAAAATGAGCATGAAAACGAATGTGTGGGTCAGGAGTAGGAGTCATATAAGAAATTCCAGGCGTGCACATATAGCATGCCTCGAATGGAAGCTGGATGAGGATGAGAGGGCGGGTAGAGGGCACACCGGGCAAACGTAGATTACAAACGTGTTGCCATTAGTTAACTTCAGCTTTGATTGATTTCAATTAATCTTGGACGCGTGTAATTAATCATTGAACACTTTAATATGGTTAACAACTCTTGACCAAGCAACGGTTAAAAAGGTTCAACGAGCCGCAACAGACTTCTCAGCCCAGACGGTTCCAAACGGGGCCACAAGACCCAAACTGACAAACTGACAAAGTGACGTACAAGCACGGGCAGACGGGGCAGACTGGGGAGACTGGGCAGCGGGAGCTAAAGCTGAAGCTGTGTCTGTGGTTACCTTGGCAGCCGCCGTGTGCAGTGTCTAAGAAAAATGACCAAGTTATGGAAAATGCGTTGGAGTAACGAGCCCCAAAAGATTTTCATATGTGTGCCGGCCAAGAGGCAACAGATCTGTGGCCGCAGCCCCAGCACCCGACTAATTGTAGTTACACTTCGCGCTTAGAAAACGTTGGAAAAACGGCCCGCGATTGATGGCTATCAATGCCGATGACTTATGGTCCATGTCCATGTCCATGTAGATCCATCTATGTGGCACATTGTTGTTGTTCCCCGTCGGTATTGTTGTTATTGTTGTTGTTCGTTGCCCAACTGCAGCCGCCGGGCCAGACGGGCATTTTCCTGGCCAAGAAATGCACATTGATTTTCCCATGCCTCGCAGACTCAGCAAATAGCCAACGGGCAAGGAAATCATTGTGCGATTATATTTCCACTCTCAGCATTTGCCATGCATTTGTGCTTGCGTCCGATTTGTGGCTAAACGGAGATGCAAAAGGTGGGGCCCACTGTGTGGTTAACTTAATCCGACTTGATGGAAACTAAGAAAGATTCGAGATTTGTGTGCGGGTGTGTGTGTGTGTGAGTGTGTCTGCCTAAATGACTGTAATTGGACTTAAAATGTTAACTGAAAGAAATATTTGTTGAATAAATAAACTACAATATTTAAGTACTTTGCTAAACTATCCTCTGATAATAATTATATGCAAAATGACTAATAACATAATTTGGTTGATAACTTTAATAATTTACAGTGAAATCTTTACTATCGAACAGCTTTCGTGGGCTGACTCATCATTTCGCGAAACTGTTTAATTGTAACAACAATATTTAAATTTTATTTTATTTATTTGGCACCAAGAAGTCTAATAGTCGATGCTGCAATATTATTTGCAGCCAAAGTCACATAGTTTCGCACATTTCTTTTACATTCTTATTACATTAAAAACTGTCCTGAGCGTACAGTTGGGTAATTATTGTCCGCACAAGAGGAGTGCTCGCCTTATAGAGAGGCAATGAGTATGGCCTGGTTCAAAATGGTTTGAGAGAAAATGTCTGCCCCAGGTGAGTGTCCCTGCTCTCTCAGGTCTAACTTCCTTATAGATAAGACACACACATTCTCTCAATAAATACTTAATAATGCAATTTCATTGTATTTATTTATTTGCAAACTAACTATAAATGATTTGCATTATCCACTTATTTAATAAACTGTTTTGTTTCTCGCTTCTCTTTTCTCAATATAATAGACTCCTAACTATAATGTGATAAATAAACATTCATAAGCCATTTAGACCGTAAATAGTCAAGGCTCAGACTTAAACTCTTTGGCTATAAGATGCCTTTGTTTCTGTTGTTGTTGCTATTGTTGTTGCTGCCACCGTTGGCTGCCATAATTAAGCAGTCAAAGTCAAACGTTGGCAGCCACACACTGGAAAAAAAAGAGTCTCCGAATGTTTTCTGTCTGGGCTGGCAGCTCTCAACAATGGCAACTCATTTCACCCGCTCGCTTCGAGTCTCGAGTTACAAGTTTGAAGTTTGATGAATGATCTCATCAGCGAGGTGTCGGCCACAACACAGTCGATGATTGGGCCCCAAGTTGTGCCATAGTCACCCGTTGTTGTTGGCCCCATGCGCTGATGAGCCTCATTTGGGGCCAAGTGTGTAAGACTTAAAATTTAATAATTAACAATTGTTTTTTAATTCCACGGCAGCCAAACTCGAACCTCAGCCTAAACTCAACTCGAGCTCTCGCATTACTTTCGCCCGGGCCACTTTTGGTAGCTGTCAATCGCGGCGCATCGCCCAAATGTCCACCCTCCCGCCGCGCAGATGCCACGCACTCGACGCAAGATCTCTTTGTTAGCGAATGATTAATGATGCGAAATTATGAACTCGCTTGTTCTAAGTGACGTGCAGCAGAATGTGGCAACGGGGGCAGCCAACGCGATGGGGCAGCAGTGCAGCGGGGCAGCGGGGCAAGGGCAGCCGCTTGTTGTAAGTAGTTTTGTTAATCGGTTTAAGAAAAATGACTTCATTAAATTCATTAGCGCCCATGTGTGAAATTCGTTCAATTCGTATTCAATGCTTAACCTTAAGAGCGCTTTCATATGAGCGCGTATTAACCGGCTTTGCGCGGCCAACGCATTTTCAGCAGCATTCTTTTTGTGGTTTCCCCAATCAATTTTCCCAAAACTCTTCTTTCATACAACCATTTTTCCACACATTTTCCGACTTGCGTGAGCAATTTTCGCAAATTCTCACTATAGCTTTCTCTAAGGAATTAATAGGTAGCAACTTTAACAAGAAGCAGACTTCCAACTTTTATGCTTTCATCAATCAGTCAGTCAATCAATCAGTGCGACAATCCACGCAAATAGGAGAGAGATTTTGCGGGTCAAAATTAGTATTTCCCAAATATTTTAGGATAAATCCCAAGGTATTTCGGGCTCGAACCAGCACGGTTCAGACTCACTTTACAGTCTTGGTTTTCATACCAACTCGCAAAAAGAAAAGCAAAATCTTAAAGACAGACTAAGGAATACAATCAGCAGGAATACAATTCGGCTAGCTTTAAAACCTGATCTCCCCTAACAAGAAATGACTTTTAGCTGCTTGGAAAAAAAGTTTATTCTTCCAAATATTTTTACCTCGGAAAATATGAAGGAAAATCTTGCTTAGAATAGATGTACACAAAAGTGAATGGCGAAAAAAATGTGAAAACCGAAGAAACTGAAACGGGAACGAGGCGCACAAATGCAGCAGACCGCAAAGCGTTGCGCTTCATTAAAATCGGATTAAAGTCCTTTCCAAGCTGACGCTGGCCAATATCCTTGTGCGCAATTCCCACGCTGACCAGAAAGGACACGAAACGCCAACAAATCTCGGCGTATGCAAAAACTCAAAGATGGAAATGCGTATAAAATTGACCCAAAATCAAAATCAACCCCCCTCCTGGGCCAGAAGGAACGCCGTTCCAGAACCCAGCCAGGTAGAACCCTTTAGAAATATGTGTGTGTAAGATTTAAAGAAAATCAAGCAGAAAATTTACGCAAAAAGGAAAAATTGATTGCATTTGCTAGCTGACCAGTGTGTGTAGCCTGTGCGTAGGGTCCAGTCTAGGGGGTTGAACTTGTCAACGTTGCGCCGTGAGGTTTTCGCCGTCGAGCACAAAGGTTAATTTTCTTATAGCATGGGGTCAGCGCCGGACACTCAAAACTGGAAACTACCTGAGCCAGCTTCCGCAACAATTCAGCATTTGAATTCTCGCAGCTCGCATCTCGCATCTTTTGGCTATTGTTCCGCTGAGGAGCAGCCTCTGACCTTTCTGCCTGTGGCCGCAATTAGGCAAAGTTTTTAAGGTCAAAATTATGCATTTGAATATTTTGCATTAAATTCTGAAGTTTTTCTCTTCTTTTAGGCGCAAGCCGAACCGCTGCGTTATTTGCTTGGGATTCCAAGCGGTAGTTATATATGTGGCCTGGGCTATCGAGCGCCCCATTTTGTGTGACCTTTTGACACCCGATTTGAATATGTGCTAATGATTTGTGACATGTTCTCCATTGCAGTTCCGAGCTGCCAGCCCAGCCTTTTATCGCAAATGTTTAATTCATGGGGCCTTGGACAATGCACTGGGAGCACGAAGGGAGCGCGGGAAAGTGCACTCAGAGAAAAAGTGCATGCTAAATTTGTAGCACATTAACTTTTATTAATATTCATAAATTGAGTACAAGCTAAAATGAAGTTTATTGAAGAACAAAAATTTAAAAAAACATTGCTTTGAAACTTTATATACTTATTTCAAGAATTTGCAGGCCTAAAATAAGCTTGAAAAGTTCTGAACGAACATAAAATTAGTTTGGGTAGCTAAAATTCCGCATTTGATTCTTGGATTTAGAAATTTCGGTATTCAAATCAATGTTTTTGAGCTGCGAATTTCCATTCAAAAAGTTCTGCCTAATTTGAGTATAAGAATCATAGTCTTTTCTCTGAGTGTAGCTCTGCTTCACATGGGGTTGGACTTGGGCTTGGTCGAGACACATAAATAAAATTGGGCGTTTTAGTTGCTTATACTAAAAAGGGGAGGCTCGCATGTAATTACTGCCAAGCACAGCACAAACACACAAGCGCACACACGTGCGTGCTCACACTCACACACACACTCGCTCAGGTGACCTTTTGACATGCGCGCTCGAAATACATTTCGAGTGGAGCACAAACAGTCTATATAAATATATACATATATATGTTTTATACATATATATAAAGGGCTATATATTGAGGGAGTATATGTATGTATTTATGGTATCTATATGGTATATGGCATTTGAAACCCTTAAATTTATCGCTTTTCCGGTTGCATGTGCTGCATTTGATTGGGCTCAATGCATTTAAAGGGCAAATGACTTTCACAATGAAAATTGCACTCGAATTGTTATTGGTCTGCTTTTTAGTTCAAGGCATCAACTTTTTTTTAAATATTTAATTCGGTTTTTAATGTTCCAAGTAAAAAACCATAAAAAAATTTGCCTAAAAATAGGTTTTACTGTCAAAAGCCAACTTGGGCATAATATAGATTTCGGTAAGAGAGAAAAGAGCTGAGAGTTTAAGAAAGTTGACTAACTTTCAGTCAAAGTTTTTTATATATAAGCAATATATAAAGAAGTGAAAAGTTTGTGAAAAAGGTGTATCTCAAAATCTTATTCTATATTCCTTTGCATTTAAGGAGCTTTAAAATGGTTGCATGAATGTTTTTTTTGTTTACCATTCGTTCGACCTCAAAATCTGTTTCAAAGTTCTTTGTGAAAATTAAATTCCAAACATGTTTCACACTTCTTGAAAAATCCGCAACTTCTATATATTAGATGCGGGAGAAAGATAATGAGGGCGAAGTTCTAAATTCGGCTCGATCGGCTTAATAATAATGATAAAACAATAACAGTGTTAATATTTTTGTATATTATATGTCCATCTGTATAACTCTATAAATATCTATCTATAATTTTTGTAAAATCTTTATAACTTTCTGTCTGTACATCCAGCTTATATCTCAAAAGAAATACAATATCTCAAAGAACTGGCCAAAAAAAATAAAGGGAAAAACTGTGCTCCAAACTGATGAAAATTTTAGCAGAGCACAAAAAATGAATCCATCATCGGGACGCAGAGTTGAGAAACTCCAAACTCTGGTGGCTCAATTTCAAATGGCGGCTGTGTGTGATTGTGTGTGTGTGTGTGTGTGTGTATCTGTGTACTTGTAAAACAGCGAGTGAAAATGTACGCGAATACATTTTGTTCATTTTGCGACGTCGACGGCGTTGGCTCCACTTTCCCCAATGAATCATCAGGCTGTAAAACAAAAACAACAACAACAGCAAACAAAAGATACTTTTTTTTAAACGAAAACTGGAGCAGGGGCTGGGCGTGGGGGAGTGTCGCGGGTGTATGTGCAGATGGTATGCTTCTGCTCGTCAGTTTAACCAGGATGACATGGCCCGGTCCATTGCGGTCCTGGACTCTGGCATTTTAGCACTTATTCATAAAGTCGTCGCGCAACCAGAACTTGCCCCAAAATATGGCAAACAGGGCAAAACAAGCAAAAGCGACGAGCCGAAAAGAGGAATTACTAGAAAATTTATCAATGTAAAAGTTTTGCGCTCCACGCCAAATGCGAGCAGAGGGTTTTATATTATTTCGTAGGCGAGGCGAGGCGAGCGGGGCGTTAGGGTGTTTGCCGGCTGAGGGCGTGGCAAAAGGGAAACAAGCAACAATGTAAATTATATGCCAGTTGGCTGCTGTGCATAAGAGTGTGGGCTGTAGGGGGTGTAGGGGATTGGAGTTTGGGGCGAGCGAAGTTTGGCTTTGTGTGAAGTATCCACGTAGCTATGTAGATGCTTTATAGCTGAAGCTGTATATACATCTGAGTGTGTGAGTATCTGTGTATGAGTTATATAAGTGCACTTCCTGCTCGAGTCCTTGGTGCATATATGCATTTATATATATTATATATATATTTATATTATTGTATTTCTATTTACAGAGCAGCACCCTCAGCTAGCTGCGGGTTAAAGCCAAACCCGAAAAGTTGTAACACACAGGCGAAACTTTAAAAGTTATAAACTTGTGCCATATTTAACCATTGTTGACCGTGCATAAAAAAAAAACGCTATATAGAGTTTAACTTATAGAAACTTGCACTTATTTCTCTAAATTAAATTAGGCTAATCGGCCAGAATTTAATAATTATTTTCTGGGCATGATAAAATAATAATTTAGCATTTCTTTGAGTTTCACATGCTCTGCTTAGTTATAGTTATTAGAAGGTAATATAATTTTAATTAAAGACAACCTAAAAGCTTAATAGCATTAGTTAATAAATCAATAAATGTCCCACATTCCAACTTAGGCTAACCGACTAAGGGTCTAGATCGTATATAGTATAAATATATGTACATATACATAATTTTAATATATATATTCAACATTTTATTATTAAATATATTTTAATAAATAATTTATTTTCATCAGCATAAATATGTTGTAGAAATATGTGTTTTATTTTATTCCCTTGAACAATCTCAAACTCTTATATTTAAATCTCATATATCCCATTTCAAATCGTATATGAACAACTTTTCAAAGTGTAGTTGGTTGATTAGATAATATTTAGCCTAGCTCTCTTTTAGATTAGTATTTGGCGCATTTTCAAGCACATATCAAAGCACTGTGCCTGCATGGCAATAATTTTGTTTTTTGTTTAAAGAGAACAGTTAACGTGCAGGCACCTACTTTCAATGAACTGCCCCAATGTAGCCCCAACGAGGAGGACGCAAAAAAAAAAATTGAAAAAAATTACAAGTAGAAAGAAGAATGGAACTGGCCAGTTGCCAACATGGATGGCAAAGTTGGGGGTTAGGTGCCAAAGGGGCAGCAGCAGGCAGCGGGCAGCGGGCAGCGAGTGCAAAGAGGCGCTCAAATGGGGTTGTCAGTATTTAACCCAAAAGGGTGGAGGTGCTGCCTGGCTGCGCGAACTCTGCGCAGAGCCACGACCACAACAATGCATTGCCAAAGGAGCTGTGCCAGAGGGGCGGGCAGGTTGGGAGGGGGACTGTTCACAGTGCACACGAGTAACATACGAGCCACTAACAAGAGGTGCCGAGAACCAAGAGATTAGGTTCAAAGGCAGGACGCTAAACAAAAAAAAAAGCCAGCTACAGGACGTGTTAAGCCCCCCAATCCCCCGCTGCCCCACTCGCCCCCTCGCACTGACTAAGCGGCAGCATCTGAAATCCAATTGAATTAGACTTTAATGGGCGCCAGAGAGAGACATCTAGCGGTGTTAATAAAAAGCAAACTCAACATTTTTAGCTGCTGCCACTTTTTTTTTCTGCTGCTCTTCTTCTGTTACTTGTTTTTTTTTTTTTTGCCTTTCAAAGAGCGCCAACAAAAAGCAAATTCCGATACAGTTAATGATAAGCCAGCCGCGGCGCTGTAGCGCGTGCAAGCGAGACAGCTGCGCCGGCAGCGTGAGCGGGATGCACTATTGAAGGCGTTGCCTGGCTGTCTCGCATTGAGTGAGCGCAATTGAGTGTGTGTGTATGTGTGTGTGAGAGAGTGGCTCAACGAAACTTGACGAAACTTGACTGAGTGAGTGTGCTGCCGCTGCTGCTGCTTATTGGAAACACACACACTGCAGGCACTTTGAATTGGCACTCGACTTATTAGCAGCTGCCTGCGCCCTGCCCAACCCCGCCGACCCCTCACCGAGCTGCACTCCACCTCGCTGATCATCCAATTGTACGTTTGCTCCGCATGCCCTACCCCAAAAATAAAAAATATCTGACAATTGTGGGCTGAGGGGTTGGCCCCTGTTTGGCCTCTCAACTGGGTCGACAATATTTTCAATATTTTTGCTGCAGCTTCCTAGGCACCCTCCCTCCACCCACCCACCATACTACCCTGCAGCTAAAGTTCGCGTGCCTTCAAATTGTTTAGGCCTGAACGCATTTAAATTTTGTTTCAATTTCTACGCTCTTTGCGTGCAAATTGCTGCAAAATGCTAATTCGACAATGTTGCAGAAGAAAATAAAATATATTTATGTTGGCGTTTCTAATTGTGCAGCTTTTAGCATGCCAAATGCCAGACTTGGTCAGGTGTGGGCCACAACAACGTGCCACATGTGGCATCGCTTTGCCGTCTCGTTAAAATCAAATTAAATTATGATTTCATGTTTTGGCACTTTTCAAGTGTATCCAATTGCATGTCGCGACACGTAGCTGGTGTCTAATAAGAGAGCGCCTGCCTTATCCAATTAGCAAACGATATTATTCTAATTTTATTAAGACGCAAGCAGTCAATGGGCTTCACTTGGAGCTGACCGAGAACAGTAACTGTAAATGGGAGGGGAAATTTAAGTAGAACAAACATGAAAAAATAGTTGGAGGAAAAAACATAGTTTTTTGTTATGTTTTTGTTGTGAGTAAAAGCTAAAGAAGTGCTTGAATTTGAGAATTTGGCATAGAGAAAATTGAGGAAATCAGAAAATCTAAAGTATCATTTAAATATATAATTCTGGAAGGACTTTTAATATTATAAAACAGATATGTAGCATATTTTAGCAATTGACAAAAACTCAAGAAAACTGAGTTCTAATTAAAATAACCAATCAAGGCTTGATTTAGAAAAGAGCAAGGCGTACATGTACCAAATTTGCCAAAGCTTTTCTCATTATATAAGCATTTATGCTAGTTTTTAAATAAATTTGAATATTTTGATTAAAAAGACGGTTTTAAGTTTACTATGCGAAAATATAGTAAAGCTCCAGTTTTTATTAAATACACTTATAATAAACTAAGTAAATATCGAAAATTATTTAATCCTACTCAAATAAATGATGTGAGAATGATATTTCAAAGAGAACATAAGACGAAAACCTAGTTTATTTTAGAATTTATTTAAATTAAAGAAATTATATATCAAATGCTTCAAATTCTACGTAATATTTTGAACAATATTTAAAGTTTCTATAAAATGGAAAAAATCTTCAATTAAATTTCTCGATTGTTTATTCACATATTATATTTTGCTCCATAAAATGAAAGGAGAAACTTCGCATTGCCCAGACTTTTTAGTTAGCTTAGCTTATCTGTGGGCACAGCCAATGGCAGTCGGCTTTAACGGTATATACCGCATGCATATCTCGCAGATCGGCCATTACTTTAAAGCAGACAAAAGATAAGCGCATACGACAAATTTGACGGCAAAGGAAGAGCAAGAAAATGTGGAGCACAACGCACTTTAAGCAGCCAACCAGAAAACCGTACAGGTCAAAATTTATATACATTTTTTTGCTAGGTAGGTGGAGCCCATTTTAAAGTAGCCGAAAAAGTGGTTTTTGGGTGCAGTTAGATAAGAAACTTAACGGTAAGTCAACTAACAGATGCGCCAACTAAAAAACTAATAGGAGAAGAAAAAAAGCAGCAGTAAAACAAAATCCAAGCAGAAACAAGTTCTTGTTGGACGCGAGAGCCAGCCAACTTTTCACTCACGGAGCGAAGGCGAGAGACAGAGAGAGAGAGAGAGAGAGAGAGAGCGCGTGCATGCAAATGTAGCAGTAAAGTGAGCTACTCCTGCTGCTGCTGGTGGTGGTGCGACTGTTGCTGGTGGTGGTGATGGTGGTGGTGGTGAGTCCGCGTGAGCAAATCAGCCAAACGCATCGAAGGTCTTGCCCCGCCACCAAAGAGAGCCAGAGAGCACGTGTGTGTGTGTGTGTGTGTGTGCGAGTGCGAGCGGCGATTTTCACTCAAACGCGATACGGGCCATTGCAATGCTGTGGGTGCGAGCGGTGCAGCAATAGAGAGCCGCGGCAACCGGGGTGCAGCTGTATCTGTATCTGTATCTTTGGCCGCGTGTATCTACGCGAGTGGTGGAATGAGAGAGATTTGTGTGATGTGTCGTTAGGTCGAAACGGTCGAGTCGGGTCGGGTCGTGTACCTTTTGCCACGAATGTTTTGCCAGTCAGGCTCTAAAAGGCCTTACGAGAACAGCTGAGATTTCGCTGCTCGCATGACGCGCATTTTCCACAAAGATAGAAAAAATTTTTGAATTTTCTTTGAAAACCAAAAATAATACAAATACAGCGCAAAGGCGAGCAATGAAAAAATAAATACAAATTTTAACAAGTCGCAAAAAAATTAAATTCGTGCGTGTGCAACAAAATAAATTGAAAACGCAATGAAATAAATTTTTAAAAAATATTTTGAAATATTCAAAAATCAAAGAAGAAAAAAACGCGCCACAAGCAAAAAATTCAAAAACCACAAAAGTGTTTTTCGTGCTGTGTGTAAAATGTGCAGAGCAAAAATAAAATTTAATAATTGAAAAAAATATAAAAAAATATTTATTATAAATCAAACAAAAAATAAATTTAAAGAAAAAATATTTCAAGCAAATACTTTGCCAAAAAGTGTGAAAGGAAAAAAAAATTGAAACAAATATTTTGAGAAATTTTAGAAGCAGTCTTTTGGTGACTTTTCTGCGTATTGTGCGTGGAGGCCGTGCAAAGTGTATTCCAGCGGTTATTCCACGTGTTCCGATCCGGCCGCCAAAATTATTACGCACAATTCCCTGAGCGTGTACGGTGGCGGCGTCATGTGCGCCTCACCGTCCACAGCTCCCGGCTTCTTCAATCCGCGGCCGCAGTCCGGCGCCGAGCTGTCCGCCTTCGATCTGGGCCTGTCGCGCTCCATGACGCTAGGCGTGCCGCCGCACGGTGCCTGGCATGATCCCAACTTGGGCGGGCATCTGCATGCCTCGGCCGGACCCGGCTCGCTGGCGGGCACCAACACAAGCAGCGGCGGCGGCGGCGGCGGAGGTGGCACAACGCCCAGCAGTGTGGCCAGCCAACAGTCGGCGGGCATCAAACAGGATCTGTCCGGACTGAGCGCCTCCACGGCGAACCTGAACCAAAGCACGCATCATGTCATCAAGGAGGATCTCTCCAGTTTGTCCAGCGCCAACGGCGGCTCCACATCCGCACATCACACAAGCGCCGCACAATCCGGCCATGGCGCGGATCTGGTGCCCATCATCAAGGGCTCCCAGTCGGCCAGCTGCTTGGGCGGCTCGGCGGGCGGCAATGGTGGCAGCACCACGCCCAGCTCCCAGGCCAACAGCTCCCACTCGCAGAGCAGCAACAGCGGCTCCCAGATTGACTCTAAACAGAACATCGAGTGCGTCGTCTGCGGCGATAAGAGTTCCGGCAAGCACTACGGACAATTTACCTGTGAAGGTGAGTACACCAAAGGGGTTGTGCGGGGGGATTTGTAATCTTATAAGACTGCAATTGGCAGTAAATCTGAAGAAATCGCTAGTTGATTTCAATTGTAGCTTCTTCGGCTTTGTAGCCGTGTGTATCTTTGTATCTGCATGGATGACCAAACAGAAATGTTGACTTTGAGTTCAAATAGTTTTACATGCAGAACTCAGAAACTACTCAAAAGCGTGCTGATCTTGACAGTTACTGTGAATTATGGTAGTTTGATGAGTTGGCAATAAAATTCGGTGATCTATGGCAAGTTGTCTAAGGTGGGTGTGCGAGTGTGTATGTATGTATCTGTGTGTGTGTGTTGCAAATATGCAGAGAGTTAGGCGTTAAGATTGACAGCATCTATGAGATACTTTGCTAACTGTGAACAAAAACATACAGTATATACAGCTGAAGTGCATACAGCCTATAAAATGTGCTCTTAGAGAAATTCAAGCAAAATATTTATCTAGAGCTGAAACGTTTATAAATGATGTAGCTCTGAGCGATACATTTGTATCTTACTATCTAATACTTAATCGAACTCTAAACTTCTTTTGCTTTGCCACATATTTACTGTAGATACTCAAAATTAATCTTAAAACATAAATGCCTAACTTACTTGAACTTAATCAATAAAAGATACTTTTGTATCTTAGCCACAGCGTATTTACTTAAAAACTATAAAGAAACTTTTGACTATTATCAAAAGATACTTTTAGGCTGCTTCCATTTTAATTTTCACTAATCGTTTGTCAGATACTATTTTATCTGAAACTCAATTCAATTCTTTCTTTAATTTTTCTACAGATACTTTTGTATATTTAGTTAAGAATCAATTCTCAGCTTTTCTTACATTAGCCAGCTTTCATCGCACAAAATCAAAAACGGCGCTTTCTACAAAATCTGCATGAGATACTTTTGTATCTTTGTAGCTGCAGGCACAATTTCAAATATCAGCTACTTTTGCATATGAAATTTTTCGCAGAAAATCTCAAAAAGTGCCGGCACTTATGTAACGCACTTACACAGATACTTTTGCCGCCACGGCCTGGTCAAAACGCCGTTACAGCTGCGTTCCGAAGCACGCTGCCGGCGCACGCACCCGCCACGTCTCCTCGACTCGCTTATCGCCAGATAAAAGAGTGGAAATAAAAAAAAAAAAAGAATTATTATTATCTAAATAAAATACGGTGCGCTTTTGTACCAAGCCAAACAATTGTTGTGCAAACATGCAAATTGTGCGGCTGCGGCCGCTAAATGAAGCGCCCACCTTTTTATTGTCTTAGACCTGGCCGAGAGACCAGCTGGTAGACGAGAGGGCGAGGGAGAGGGCGGCGAGGCGGGACTGGAGTACTTCAGCGTTGAGGCAGGGAAAAAAAAAGAAAAACTGCATTCATGAGTTTAGATTAACGCTGCACGCAGCGGCTCTGGCATTTAGTAGAACGCCAAGTTGAAGTTGTCATATTCGTATCTCTTCAAATGTTCTGCTTTTAGTCAGAGAGAAATTACAGCTGCAGAGCGTATCTATGCGCACAGTGGTTGCAGATATAGAAAAGTGGGAAACCCTAACTCAGTAGGCTTCAGTATTCTCCGAGTTTTGCTGGTGCTAAATATTTTTTTAACCGTTATTAAACATACAATATTTCGAACTCAGTTTTATGTTAGGACTTGATTTGACTTCAAAATATTTTCAATAATTTAATTTCAATTTTCTGTTTTATTTAAAAATAAATAAATAAATAATCTATTTTCAAAGATTTATAAGGCATTAAAAAAGAAAGATTTTCCCATTAATTGCAAGTAAATAATATTTCCCTTTTATTATTCAAACTAATTATTATATATTTCTTCTTATAGAATAATTCGTGGCTCCTTTTCTTATATAAATGGGCTCTAAAAAAATTTAGAATCGAAAAGGAAATTGTATTTAACATTATTTCCCTGGTTTTTTTTTTTTTAAAGAAAATCAATCCATAAACGGATTAAAGGGCTTTTCTTTAAAAAATAATATGTATAGTACATAAAATTATACACTTTATACTATATAAATATATATTTTATATTTATATATAACTAGCTGCCATTCCCTTTATTTTTTCTTATCAATCCCAAATGGCAAAAAGTATCTTACAGATACATGTCGTATCTCCTACCACTGTACGTTGGCGGTTTGCAATGCATTGTAGGCGCTTTTATTATTATTAATCACCCAGCATTTTGTACGCATGCGCAGCAACAATAACAACAACTAGAATGCAACGACAACAACAACAACAATAAAAATATGTGGCTCGGTGACCGCCTCGCTGCGTTCTGAAGGTGTTTTCTGCAACTCGCCACCCGCCGCTAGCCGCTTGCCGCATGCCGCATGTAGCTCACAGATACATGTATCTGCTGTTGTTGTTGTTTTTGTGTATCTTTTGGGGGCAGCGGTTGCTGCTGCTGCTGCTGATGATGTTGCCACGATAGCAATCTATTTTGTTCTATGCCCGCCGCAGTCTCAAGTCTCGCGTCTCAAGTTGAGGCACACACAAAAAATGTTTTTCAAAATAAATAGTAAAGCGCTTAGGCGCATATCATTGCCAGTTATGCGTTATATGCTCTCCCTCTCTCTCTCTCTCTCTCTAGCTCTCCCTCTCTCTCTCTCTCTCTCTCTCTAGCTCTCCCTCTCTCTCTCTGTTTTTTGAGAATCGCTTTGGCACCAAAATGCCATAATGTGCGCCGTTGCGTCCTTTCAGCTGATTCACTTCCAAGCTGAGATACACGTACTTGCAGATACTTGCCACAACTCGTTTTCTTGCCCGCGCTGCTGTCTCACTTGTCTGTCTGTCTGTCTGTCTATCTGGCGGTCTGTCTGTCTGTCTGTCTCTCTGTTCGCTGCCTGTCGGCGCTGTCTGCCAGCTCTGTCCAGTCGCAGGGCGCAGTATGTGAAATTTATTCCAAAAGGCAACCCCCTCCACAACGCCGCGTCTAAGATTAATTGTAGCTTATGCGTGCATGTTTGTGTGTGTGTGTAGAGTATCTGTGCCTTGAACCTTAACCCCTCACCCCTCTGGGCTGTGTCCATTGTATTAGCAACTTGTTTGATTTCGCACACAGCTGTTCGACCGAACGGTTTCTTCTAATTTGTAGGTGAAATTGGACAAATCGAATACTGTTCACAATATATTCATATATATTTATAAAACAAGATACACTTTGTCTCTCAACAATGGCGAGCTGCAGCCACAAATTCTGCCGCCTAACCTTTTGGCTAAAAAGTCACGGTTCAGGCTGCTGACTGAAAAATGTTCGCTGATATCAGCCGCCTGATAATATTAATGATGAGTGCATGCCTCTAATGTGCCAGACTGGCTAGAAAAACAACAACAAGAAGAAGAACAACAACTGCTGCAACCATATAGTGTTCCCTCGCCTATTAATTTAGCTATTTGTCATGGCTATTAGTAGGCAATACTTGAGGTTTTCACAGTTTTCATACGCTCAACATTTATGCGACTTTTTATAGCCATTACCCATTGAAAATGGCAGAGAGGGTATCATGATTTTGTGCTAATGAATGCAATTGGCAGTAGGCAACATCTATGAGCTCACAAAAAATCTATATTATTAATAATGATACATCCCCCAAGTATTCCATATTAAAACCCACCAAATTTCATCAAGATCGGACTGTGAAGGCCGAAATTAATGAAGTTTTGTTCAGGGTATCTTCTGGTCGCGCACTCCCGTCTGGCGCACTCTAATACGTTTTGATATGGCTGCCAGCGGCTTTCCAAGAACTATGCGTTTTTTCTATTTTCCACACCTTTTTGCATTGCAAATGTTGCTGCGTTTATTTATTGCATGAAAAGTTATCTTAGCGCCCATGTCAAAAGCTAATTAAGTTGATTTATCTGCTGCCCCACATGAAAATGACAAATAAATTTTATGAAAAATTGCTGCAACAACTAAGTAGCAGGCATGC